>NC_061166.1:26285808-26538308 GCF_022113875.1 Hydra vulgaris
TGGTTTGAATTTGATAAGGATAAAAAAATCTTTCTTTAGTTTTAAAAAATAATCAATTTCCGCAAAAAGTTATAGACACTGAAATTAAATTATATGTTGAAAAGAAAATTAATCCACCTGTTATAAATACTGTTGATAATACTAATATAAGATATTTTAAGCTTCCATTTATTGGATTTTACTCAAATTTCACTAAAACTAAAATTGATAAAATTATTAAAAAGTATTGTAAAAATGTAATAATCAAATTTATATTCACAACCGATAAATTAAAAAACAGTTTTTACATAAAAGATCCACTTCCTAAGATGCTTAAATCTAACGTTGTCTACAAATTTTCTTGTGCTGGCTGTAACGCCAGTTATAATGGAGAAACCTTCAGACATTTGACAACAAGGATAAATGAGCACCTTACGAGTGACAAGCAATCGCATATTTTTAAACATTTAAATTCATCCATTAATTGTAAAACACTAACTAATTATGATTGCTTTTAGATTTTGGATACTGCCTCTACCATTAACAAATTAAAAATAAAAGAAGCACTTCATATTAAATGGGAAAATCCTTCTTTAAATAAACAAACATCTCATTAGATTATAAATTTATCTATCTAACTTACTATATTATTATTATTATTAATATTTTAATAATAGGAAGTTTATTTTGTCATAATTTGTAATATAATTTTTAATTGGTTTGTAACAAGTTTATTTGTCCGTTAATTTTTTCTCTGTATTGTCTTCAGTTTTTAAATTTATTTACCAGAGTTTTAATTGTGAATTAAATCTTTTGAAAATGTAGTAAGACTACGAAACATGTCAAGAATAAAAAATATTGTGATTTTTATTAAAATTTTATATACATATATATATATATATATATATATATATATATATATATATATATATATATATATATATCGGCTGATATATATATATATATATATATATATATATATATATATATATATATATATATATATATATATATATATATATATATATATCAGCCAATCTTAAAATTGTCAAATCTTAAAATGTTTAATGTCGGCATCAGGTCAGTAAAAAATTTAGACACAGGGTTCGGCAAAAATGATGAATGTGCAAACATTTAGCATTAAAATGACAGAAAAACAAACGCCAAGTTTGCTGACATTTATTTCAAACATTGGCATTTGAAAAACAAACACATTTTACCATTCTATTAGGAATTTAAATAAAAATCGATTTTGCTGACTTTTATTTGAGTTATTTTTTTTTTAATTTAAATAAAACATTTGTTTTTCCGATTTTGTTTGTATTATTTATTAACACAGTCTTGGTCAGAAAGGTATGCGATTATAGCCATTATATGACCACGCAAATGATATTTTGTTTGTGTTTTTTTTTTAACGGAAAAGATAAAGAATATAAAATAAGAAAAAACTCAACTTAAAATTAAAAAGTATTTAATATTTATCTTTGAAAATAAATATTTAATTAACCGTTTGATAAATTGATTTAAAGTACACACACACAGAAAAAAGAAAAAGAAAAAAAAGATCAAAGAAAAAGAAAACAAAAAAGAAAAGAAAAAGAAATTCAAATAAAAAAAACAAAAAAAACAAAAAAAAAAACAAAACAAAAAAAACAAAAAAAACAAACAAACAAACAAACAAAAAACACTTTCGTAATTAAGAATAGAGTTAAAGAAACAAAAGAAAAAATTAAGGTAAACGAAAAAAAAAGAAAGACAAGAATAAAAGAAATAAATAAATCATTTGAATAAAGAAAGAAATCATAAAGCGCAAAGTTCGAAAATTTGAATCAAACAAAGAAAAAGAAAAGTTATTTTGAAAAAGACAAAGAAAAAGATATTATTTTAATTTTCAAGTTGTTGTATTTATTATTAATTTATCTGTTATTATATAGCTCATTATTAGATAAGCTATATTATATTTACTATATTTTTTAAAATACTATATTTAATTTACTTTAAACTATATTATTATACTATACTATTTAATCTAGAATTATTTGTATATAACTATATTATTAACTATATTTATTATCTATAACTATATTTATTATCTATATCATTTTCATTTATGTTAATCGTAATTAGTTGATATATTTTTTATTATTTTATAAATAACCTAATTTTATCTAGTTTTGATATATATATATATATATATATATATATATATATATATATATATATATATATATATATATATATATATATATATATATATATATATATATATATATATATATATATCTTAACTGTTACTTATTTTTAATTATTATTGTTATACTTATTTTTAATTATTACTGTTATACTTATTTTTAATTATTACTGTTATACTTATTTTTAATTATTATTGTTATAAATTTTTTTCTTCTTCTTCTTAGCATCTTTTGTTTATTCTATTTTACTTTTTAATGATGGTAGTGAAACAACCATGCGGCATATGCTTTACGGCGGTTGCTAAAAATCATTCAGCAATTCAATGTGACCTATGTGACAAATGGATACACATAAAATGTAATTGAATTGACAAACTAACATATGAAAAAGTCAAAACTTTAAATACTTGGTATTGCCTAATCTGTACAAAAACATTTCTTCCATTCTCTAACATTTCGGATCTTGAGTTATCTACCATACTTGCTGGAAAGTCACTGAAATTTAATGGGGTAAAAAATTTATCTGAAAATACAAATTTAAAAAAACTTTTTGGTGACCTCAATGACTTATCTTCCACCTCAATTAACTGTGAATATGTAGATGTTCCTATGTACAATAAAATCCCAAAATTCTTTAAATTATTTCCATATAAACATATCTTCATTACCTTACCATATTGATGACTTTAGAATACTATTAGCATCTTTTGACAATTTACCTGATATCATTGGGATTACTGAGTCTAACTTGTACGATAACGATCTCTCTATAACTAACATTGAATTAGAAGGATATGTATCTGTTCACACGCCAACTAAAGCTAAAAAAGGTGGTGTTTTAATGTATATTAAGTCTAACTTAAATTTTAAAATTAGATCTGAATTAGTCCTGCTTAAAAGTAAGGAACTCGAATCTATATTTATTGAAGTTATAAATTTAAGAAAAAGCAGTTTAATAGTGGGTTGTTTATATCGTCATCCATCAATGTGTTCAACTGAATTTGTTGATTACTACCTAAATCCACTTCTTGAGAAAATTAGCTTAGACCAAAAAAAGTTTATGCTAATGGGGGATTTTAACTTTGACTTGCTCAAATACAATACCTCTAATTATTGTCCCATTCTAAGACAATAATTGATAATAATTTTTTAAACTTTTATTCTTCTGAAATAATTTCAGGGAACCTTACCGCTTCAATATCTGATCATCTTGTTCAGTTTATGCTTATTCCACATACCAAAACCCAAACTTCATCTCAACCTATTGTTAGGCGATGCTTTAAAAATTTTAAAGGAGCTGAATTTATTCAAGAAATTTCAAATGTTGAATGGGATGACCATATAAAAGACGACAGTGATGTTAATGATTCTATTAAAAAATTAATTGAAATATTTGATCATATCTTAAACAAACATGCTCCTTATAAAAAGTTTACAAAAAATCAAGTAGTTAAACGTAATCAACCTTGGGTAACGAAAGGCATTCTCAGTCAATAACAATTAAAAATAAACTTCATAAAAAATATTTAAAATCAAAAAACTGTAGAATAAAAAATATATATTTAAAAAAATTTAAACACTATCGTAATAGTATAAGCAATCTTCTAAAGTTTAGTAAAAAGAAATATTACACAAACTTTTTTAACCACAACATCAATAGCATAAAAAACACCTGGAAAGGCATAAAAGAGTTAGTAAATGTTAAACGAAATAATAGTAATTCCCTAACAAGCATACTCATTAACAACAAATGCGAAACCAATGTCAAACCATTTTAATAACTTTTTTACCATGATTGCTTCAAAATTATCCTTCGAAATTCCAAATTCTAAATTCAACTATCATGAGTAACTGACCAATCCTACTAGCAACTCTTTTTATATGCAACCAATAACGAAAGAGGAAACTCTTGATTATATAAATTCCACTATTATAGAAGGGAGGAGTGTTGGACCAAACAGTCTTCCATCAAAAGTTTTTAAACTGGTGTCAGCAACTCTATGTAAACCAATTAGTATCATTTTAAACAATTCATTTCGCAAAGGAACATTTCCCGATGCCTTTAAGCTAGCTCTAATTATTCCGATTCACAAAAAAGGATCTACAATTGACTGCACTAACTATCGTCCAATATCTCTTCTTTCTAATGTAAGCAAAATATTTGAAAAAGTTATGCATAATGAACTATACAACTTTCTAAACCAAAATCAATGCTTATATAAACACCAGTTTGGTTTTTGTAAAAATTATTCGACAGCTCATGCTCTTATTAAAATTACAGAAAGTATAAGAGCTGCTCTTGATAATGGCAACTTTGCTTGTGGAGTTTTTATCGATTTGCAAAAAGCTTTTGACACCGTAGACCATGAAATTCTCCTCTCAAAGCTTAACAATTACGGTGTACGTGGCATATCCTTGCAGTGGTTCAAATCATACCTTTCTGATCGTCAACAGTTTGTAACTATAAATGGAACCAGCTCAGATATTAAAAACGTTTCAATTGATATACCTCAGGGATCCATATTAGGTCCTCTACTCTTTATTATCTATATTAATGATCTTAATCTTTCTATCAAACATTCAAAAACGTATCATTTTGCTGATTATACTAATCTTCAATTAATAAAAAACTCTCTCAAAAAACTTAATAAATATATTAATCAGGATATGGCCAGTCTTGTTCAATGGCTTAGAGCAAATAAAATCTCATTGAATACTAAAAAATCAGAAATAATTATATTTAAGACTAAAAATACTAACTTTTCTAAAAAGACTAAGAAAAATATTCCAAAATACTTGAACTTTCGATTAAGTGGTCAAAAAATGTACTTTTCTAGTAACATAACTTGTCTTGGTGTTGTTTTAGATGAAAAACTTTCATTCAAAACACACATATCCAACCTTACTCTGAAGTTAAGCCGTTCCAACGGCATGTTAGCAAAAATTCGACATTACGTTAACTTTGAAACATTGCTCTCTATATATCGCTCAATTTTTGGTTCACATTTACGATACGTATGTCAAGTTTGGGGACAATCTAAAACCGTGTCTCTCTAGAGTTGTTTCACTTCAAAATAGAGCGGTACGGAATATTCATTTTTGTCCGAGAAATTTTCCTACTGATATCCTATATCTTACATCCTAAATTCTTCGTTTCTATGACTTAATTCAGTTCTTAAATTGTTCATTTGTCTGGGATCAACAACATGGTGTCCTTCCTACTATATTTCACAACTACTTTAATAACAGAACAACATATGGGCATAACCTAAGATCAGTCACCTATAACAACTTAACTCTTCCACTAAAACAGACAAGTAAACATGGAATTAATTCCATTACATACCAGTGTATCCTTTCTTGGAACTCCCTTCCGAACACCCTAAAATCTGGTCTCATCCATAGGTTCAAGAGTCTGTTCTTAAAGTCACTCCATCTTTTCTACCTAAAAGGTTACGCTTAACTTTACTTTTTACTTTTCTTTCTTACTACTTTTTGACTTATTTTTTATTTTTATTAAAGTTTATTATTTTATTATAATTTTATTTTTAATATTTTATTTTAAATTATAATTTTTATTATAATTTACTAATTTTATTATAATTCTTGTTAAAGTATATGTGCATATATAAATGTACATTATATTAATTATGTTATATATATTCAAAAAGTTTGATTTTTTTGGTATAACTAAATAAATTTTTATGCAATTTTACTTTTTTTAGTTAATATTATGTTATTTAACTTCCTTTTATAACCTATTTTTTATGTGGTTTTACTTATTACATATTATTATTATTATTTTTTATCTTATTTAGGTCATTGCGCTTTATTAGTGAATCACTATTTGCAATGACCTGTGTTTTTGTAACATCTGTAACACGAAATATATTGTTATTGTTGTTTTGTTGTTGTTGTTTTGATAATATGACCACAGCTGTTTACATGTTTTAAAATTTGAACATTTTAAAAATGCACTGAAAAACGTATCTAGACTAAACTAAAAAAATATTTATTTAAAAAAAAAAAAATCTTATTAAAAGAGTAAACAAAAAGAACTTAACTAAAAGACAAATATAACTCAACTAAAAAAAAAAAAGGTAAGATTATTGAAATCAAATATTTAACTACGTTTTTTTTTAACTTAGTACATAATTAAGGAAAAATGTTTGAATCTTTAAATTCCTTTGTTTAGTAAATAAAGCAAAAAAAAAAAAAAGGTTTTCAAAAATAAAATATATATATATATATTTCAATCCCCAATATATATATATATATATATATATATATATATATATATATATATATATATATATATATATATATATATATATATATATATATATATATATATATATATATATATATATATATTGGGGATTGAAATATCGATTAAATTACTAAACTTTACTAGTAATTATGTACTCTCTTAATATGTACGGATTGTTTTAAATTATAATTCATTTATAAAATAATGTGTTTAAATGTTAAATAATGTAAGTATATTTGTTTTTTTCTCAATAACATTACTATCTAAACTGTAAAGCAATCTTTCATTAAACGCATGAGAATTAGTTAATGAAAATTCTTCTGTTTTATTTTTAATTTGAAGATCTACATAACATTTAATTAAAATTTAATTTATTATCAATATCATACACAAGAGATATAGATATCATACACAAGAGGTATAGATATATGTAAACAATGCACACAAAGAGTCTTATTTCATTTGATAAAAGATAAAGTTTGTCGTAAGTCCTTAAGTGACATTTTTTTGCTGGTTTCTGAATTTTACTATTTTGAAATTAGTCAAAAACATTGCAACACACTAATATATTTTTAAACAGTTTTTGTGCACAAATTACACCAAGAACCTGCATTAAAAGATTTAAAGTTATCATAAATTTGTTTAGAAAAGAATGATTTGTATCTGTTTTTGTTAAAATGTATGCAAATATTTTCTTTGTTTTAATTTTTTTTTTATTATTTAGTTTTAACTTTTTATTACATTTTATTATAAATATTTCTAAATAAACTAATTAAGTTCATTAACAGTCATATTTTGACTCCAAAATATAATTTTATAGCAGAGTTGCTGATAATCCGTAAAAATAATAGGCCCCCAGTCACAGCTTACGATTGTGCAATGAATAGGTCTTCAGTAAAGATCGCCTGGTAAAAACTACAACAAGAAAGTATTAATTAACAATGTTCTAAAGTTGTTTATAAAAGTTTAAATTCTAAGTAGCACATTTTTTGGTATGACATTATAAATTGATAAGTTTAATTACCATGACAGCATTGTAATAAATTGATAGATCTAGTAGCTATAACAGCATAATAATAAATTGATTTAGTTCTGAGTTATTTTGATTTCTGAGTAGCTAACTTAACTAGTTTCTAGCATCAAAGGTTTGTTTAATATAAAAGAAATATTCAACAACTTTCATTCTTTATTAAAGTTTGTTATGGACCCATGTATACTACCTTAGATTTGTTTAAATTTTTGACCACCAAAAAATCACCATCAAAAAATACGCAGCGCTGAAACTTTTAGTTTGATTGACCAATCCAATCAAAAATTATGATTAAATCAATTTTAATCAAAATAAGCAAAGATTGAATATTTGAAGCTAGATTTTTTTGATTTAGGAACCTTGTAAGTAAAAGGTGATCAAATTTTGTATAGTAATAGTCTTTCGCCTAACTTTGTCAATGTTGATTTTTGTTGATTTTTTCAAGCACCTTGGATCCTATATATAGATTATATCATTAAAAAAAGATCTATACATTTTAAGACATAGTTGTAGAGTGTGGCATCCTTTTTTTATTGTTTTTAAAGGTTAAAAAAATTTCATGGTTTAAAACACTTACCATCAAAAGATAATGCTCAAAGTAAATTTCAAAACTGTAAAATAAAAAACGGTAAAGTAAATTTCAAAACTGTAGTTGTCACTGTCAAATAAACATTCTTGAATTTGTTAAAACTTTAACAAATTTAAGTCAAAAAATTGCAGATTTCCAAAATCAACAAAATTTGAGTATCTGTAGCTTACAATAGATTATTTAGATTTTTGATGAACTTTGGAAATAAAAATGGAGATCACCTAAAATTTTGCATAGTAATTGAAAAATAAAAAAAGCCTAAACCTAATCAAAAAGTTCTGTAGCGTTATAAGGTATTAGGGTAGTCCTCTTTGAATTTGGAACAGAAAAAATTGACAAAACTGTAATAACTGTAAACATTTATTAACCTTAGTGTTTTAATTTAACGGGTGTCAAATCTGAATTTTTATTTGTTCCAAATTCTTTAGAATCCTATAGAAGTTTTTGACCTAGACTCTTTTTTTAATTTTTTTTAATTTCCAAAGTTTTGGCCCATCAATAATCAAAATAACTATAAGTTACAGATACTCAAATTTTGCTGATATTGGTTAATTCAAAGTGATTTATAAGAAATGATCCATCTAATAAAATATTAAATTTAGTTGTAAATAGATATGTAAAAATTCTTTTTACACTTTCTTATATTTTAGACAATATGGGAAGGTGGTGCATATTTTTTACGGATGATATTTAAAGATGATTATCCTTCTACTCCTCCAAAGTGTAAGATTTTTTTCTGTATAAAATAATTTTTCAATTTATAAAAAGTTTTATTGATAAAAAAAAGTTGTGATATAAGTTTTAAAGAATTTATTTAAAGTCTGAAAACAAATTAGCGAGAGTTCTTAGAGCTTAGTTCTTGCATGGTTAGATAACTGAGGGAATAAATGCTATGATAATATAAATAAAAACATTTAGAAAATGTGTCATATGCAATCTGACAAAATATACATAGTTTGAAACATATATATTATCATCAATCCAGCCTATCTTTCATTTTGTGTTTTAATTATTTATTTAACTATGGATTTTAAAAAAATGTTTTGGATGCTGACACCAATAGGATGGTGGAACCCATTGGTGGTTGCCTCAAAATGTTTTGTCACACAGTTTTGTCAGATTTATGCACATAACTGTTGTTTTTTTTTAAATAAAAAATTAAATTTTTTGCAGTAGCCCAAAAAATGAGATTCAAAACTTTGTATTTAACACAATATATTCACTATTAAATACAAACCACAAAAAACTAATATTTAGATCCATTTTACAATTTTGAAAAGAATCATACAGATCTTCATCAAACCAAAAGGTATAAAAAGTAGATTTCTTGATATTTTGTGTTAAAAGTATGTGTAAACAATGCCAAAGACCAAATTTAATAACCAGGGTTTTTTTTCACTATCTCAAAGGATTTAGCAATTGCGCTATCAAGAAACATTTTTTTTTAATAATAGACCATTCTCATTACAATGAGTTCAATGAGAAATTGTTTTGTACTGCTTTTTTGTAAAACAGAAGAGATTTCTGCAAAAGTTTTATCATATTGATTTATTAAAAGAACTGCTTGCTTTTTGGATGTAGATTGTGGAGGCTTGATGTAGCAGGATACTGGTTTTGACTTCTGAACATATTTTTCCCCTCCATATGAATTGTCACAGCTCTATTGTTTTTATCTGTGCTATTTACCAGCCATTTTTAACAATGGACCACTCAAAACCATATTGTATTTTCACTTTCAGAATGAAAATACAAATTAAAAAAACTTTTTTTTTTAAATAACTCTTCACATGTTGCAGCAGATTTAAAAAAACTCTTCACATGTTGCAGCTAACTTTCACATTTCTAAATATAAATTTTCACATTTCTACATTAAAAAAATTTGAAAGTTTTCACGTGTTGCAGCTATTTTTACATAAAAAAGTATCTGATAAATTCATTTAAATTATTAAAAAATGGTTCAACTTAAACTGGTTAAATGTTTTGTATAAATTTTGGTTTGAACTGTAAATAAATGATAAGAATAAAAGTAATTTTATAATGATCAAATAGTACATAAACAATCTTTTGAGCTGTATAATTATTTAATTAGTAACCTTAAAAAAGGAATATTATTCACTATAAAACATTTTTAAACATTAAAATAAAATAATACAAAATTAAAAAATTCCCTGATATTCCCTGACTTTTAACTAAATCTTTTTTCCCTGATTTTCCCTGAACATATCTAAATTTCCCTGATATTCCCTGATTTCCCTGATTTGTTGACAACCCTGTACTATATATTTAACTTATATTACCTAGCGATTATTTTCATGGATTTTTTAGATCTATTATTAAGAGTTAGAGTTACATAACAAAAGAATAGTAAAAGTATTGAACTCATTCATTAAAAATAATTAACAAAGGTAATTTTAAAAAACATGTGGCACTCTTCCTTAGTTATTTTTTGAACATTTATGAAAGTTATTGAATTGAAATCAGTTTTTCTGCAAGACCAAGAGCATCTTTAAAAAATTATTTTAGTATTACAACTTAAGGGGTAAACAGATTCTATCTGTTGACCAGCCTCATCTATTAGGCTGGTGCAGATGTATTTTAATACATTATTTAAATGTATTTAAATACATAAGTGGTCCCAATTTCTCAAAACTCTAGAAAATATTTTGACCTCTCTAAATATCCTACGATTAGTCTTCACTTTGTTATTAGTTTCTTGTTATAAAGGTTTTGAGATAATTAAATTATTTCTTTCTAACTGCAGTAGTAAAGTTCTTGAAGGCCTACCCTCATCTTTATTTCAAGTAACTTTAAGGGTACCACAAGGTTCTATCTTTACTCCTGCATTATTTCTTATCTACAATAACGATCTTCATGAAATCTTTTTAATTGCTTAGAACAAGCAGCCAATTTTAATTCTGATCTCTCTTCTGTAACAGCCTAAGGCTTGCAGTGGCTTATGGATTTAAATTCTGAACTTAAAATCCACAATTTTTGTTAAACAACCTAAAATCATTTATTTACTGTAAAAAAGTATTGTTGGGATTCCTATATTGACAAATAACAATCCTTTTACTCTCAGACAAAGTCTAAAAGCACATTGTAAATGTAACTAGATCTGCTTTATCTGCCAAGCTTGAGCCACTCTCCCATAATTGTAAGGTTGCATTTCTTTCTTTTTTTTTGCAAATACAATCATGGTCAATGCTCAAACAAGCTATTATCTCTATAACGATAAACCAAAACCCATTCTTGCTCTGTTATTTATTCAATAAGTTGCACCCTTTTACTGTATCTGTTTCTTCATGCTATAAAAACTTTTATTATTCTAGTTTTTAACCTCAAATATCAAAAAAACCTTATAATTCTTACCCATCTTCATGTTTTCCTTTTTTACACAACTTACAACTTTTTAAGTCTTCATTTATATGTTTCCTAGTATTTTTACTTATTCTCTATTTTAAAGTAAGACATAACTTAATAGTAGTTACTTGCAATCTTGTTTGAAGTAAATTAGAGTTTAAAAATATATAAATGTATGCAAGTATTTAATAAAAAGTAAAGGTAAGCATAAAATTACAATATATTAAGTATTAAAAGTTTTTTCTAGCCCCGGCTATCAACCCTTGCCAAATCTTATAATTTTGCTGAGGCTAGGTTCATTTTTAGCCGGGGCCAAGGGCCCTGGTCACTCACTATTTCCTGCTAAGTTTTTTTTTGCCTTTTTTGTACAGAGAAGTGATGTTTGCTGATCCAAATTGCACTGACAGTTTATTGGTTTCAAACAATTCTTTAAAAATATATGTAAGTGGAATGGCGAAGACTGAAGTTTTTTAAAATAACTGAATAAAAATTATCAACACCACTTGATTAGTTTTCTTTTAAGTTGTTTAATCTTAGATAGGCATCTTCATTTGTAATAATGTTTCAGTAGTTTATAAAGTAGACATATTCTTTCACAAATGAAAATTTTTGATTGAGATATCAGCAATATCTTTTGAATTTTGAGTTGTTTCACCATTTGCTCCCTTTAATGCTTTTATAGAATCTTTGACTGCTTGTTGATTGTTCATGTAGTTGTGGAGAAGCTTTGCTCCCTTTAATGCTTTTATAGAATCTTTGACTGCTTGTTGATTGTTCATGTAGTTGTGGAGAAGCTTTGCTCCCTTTAATGCTTTTATAGAATCTTTGACTGCTTGTTGATTGTTCATGTAGTTGTGGAGAAGCTTTTCTCCCTTTAATGCTTTTATAGAATCTTTGACTGCTTGTTGATTGTTCATGTAGTTGTGGAGAAGCTTTAGATTCTTGGTGGTGGCTTCCAGATCAAATTCAAAGTTTTGTTGCACTTTTTTAATCTAATCTGCTGCATTTTTGCAAATCATTTTTGTATTTAGATTTCAAAACCGGATCTTTTCATTTATATGAGCAGTTTTTATATCTTAAATTTTATTTGCTTCTAATTAGAAACTTTAACCTACCATTGATCCAGTCTGATTTTTAAAGAGTTTAATGTCTTTTTAATTGGAGTCAAATGATTACATCCCACCTCGGTATATAAATTAGTTCTTCAAACATTTCTTGTACATTTTTATTATTGAAGTTATCATTACTTTCATCAAGTCAACGTTTGAAATTAGATCAAATATGAGTTCAAAATTGGAATTAGCAAACATAAATCTTCGCTTGCTTTTATTGTCACGGATTGTTTTATCAAACAAGATAAAACTAAAAGATATTATTAGTTGGCCTCTGTTTATGTTTCCTAAAACAAATTTTGAATCTATTTCATTAACACTTGCTGACTGAGTTGTAAAGACCAAATCCAAGGTACTCACAAGTTGTTCATCTGACAGATGGAAAGTTGATATGTTAATATGCTGATAAAGAAAATTATCATTTAAAATATATGTAAAGTTATATTTAATCCCATTCTGATTTGAAATTGCATCAACACAGCCATTTGACCAGCTGATTGATGGGACATTAAAGTTGCCAATGATAAGTAAGTCTTTGAACTTATTTTTGTCTAGATATTTGCGTGCCAGGCCGAAAACCACCTTAAATTCTGCCATATCTAAAAAATCATTTGGCCTGTAGATACATTCAATTAAATACTTGTTATTATTAAAATAAACAATTGCCCACACTTGTTCTAGTTTACAAAGATTTAGAACAGCATTATTTAGTTCATAGGAGTCTAATGAGTTGTTTATATATAAATAAACACCACCATCTTTTTGTCTGTCTGATCTGTCTTTTCTATACAGATAATAAACTTTACAACTGAGTCACTTTTAAACCATATCTCAGTCACAGAAACCACATTTGGTTTGTATTGTTCAATTACCACTTTGAACTTTATTTAACTTGTTATCGAGAGAGGTAGCGTTTAGGTGACATTAACATGACAGCTTTTTAATTTCATTATCATCTGACACTGACTTATGTAGAAATATATTGATCTGATTTTTTTTTTTTTTAATTTGACAATCTTATTGCCATGGATGCTATACCAAAAGGGATCATTATCTGTTCTTGCTTGATTCATTTTATTTCTTTCAGTTCTGAGGTTAAAGTCTTTTTTTAGTCAAATTTGCTTTAGTCAAATCTGGACTAAGTTAAATATCTTTATGTGCAACATTCTCAATTTTTACCTGATGATAATATTGTGTTGCGAAGAATACCCTCAGCTAAATTCAACAAGAATTGGACCTGGTTTATAAGTTATTAGATCTCAACCGTCTAACAAATTTTGGTATTACATTCTATTGATTTATGAGCTTAAAAGTTTCATTTACTTTTGTCTCTTGATTTCTATGCTTTCTTTAGTTGATTCAGCTACTCCATAAATAATGACTTTTTTTGCTCTTCTCTTTCTTTCATCTAATTCATTAATGGCTACATTTGTTACCATCAGCTGCTCTGTAGGCTTATTTTTAAGTTAAACTGTATTTTTGGTCCTAAGTTTGCCCTTCTTTTGTCAGACTCAAAACTTTTTAGCTTCTGTTATTCTTTAGACTAATAGCTTTTATACATAGTTGTTTAGAGATAGTTGTCAGAGATATATTAAGTTATACATGTTAAATCAGTGTTAAGTGTAAATGTGTAGTTTTAATATTGCATTCATTTGTCTTGGTATTTAACTAAAAATTTTATGTTTAATGTCATTTATCTCTGTATTTTAGGTAAATTTGAACCCCCCCTTTTCCATCCAAATGTATATCCCTCTGGCACTGTTTGTTTATCTCTTTTGGACGAAGATAAAGATTGGCGTCCAGCTATAACCATCAAACAAATTTTACTTGGCATACAAGATCTGCTTGTTGCACCAAATGTCAGAGATCCCGCTCAAGCTGAGGCATATACCATATATTGGTATTAAATTTTACTTTGAATTCTTCATTTTCTGTTCTATATTTAGTTTTATGTTTAAAGTAAAATGGGGTTAAATGGAATAGTTAAGGATTTTATTTATTAATTTTTTGCGCAAAAAAGATTTTTCCTTTTTTTTTAAAGTTGTAGAGAGTATTGAGCTGTATTTTAAAATCTAACAATTTTTTGTAAAGTTTTTTATGAAACTTTATTTGATTAAAAAAAAATTTATTCCGTTCTACACTGGCATTTGGGGAGAATCAAATATGCAAATATAAGTGTAATTAAAACAACACTTTATTAAAAAAACAAAAAGCAATCAATAATAACAATTAAAAAAACAATCAATAATAACAATTTAAAAAATCAATCAAATAAAATAAACTTTTTTATTCTTGTGATGATGTTGAGTCGTTTAGAGGTACTAGAGGTTGAGTTAAGTTTTCACTTGTTTGGCACTTTTTGGTGCAATAAAACTCAGCGCCTTTTACGTATCGCTTTGGTATGCATGTTTGACATAGCCAAACCTTGCAATTTGAATTTTCACACTAATACCATTCCATATTTTGACTTGCTGAAGTTTTGCCCAAAACTTTTCCGCACTTTTTACTCTTGAACTGGTTTGCAGCTAATATTTTCGTTGGACTTGCTGCTTGGTTTATTTGCTATTCTCCATTAGAGCTAAGCTTACATTGTTTTTTAGCTTGCTTTGCTGCTTTTTTGCTCACAGCATCTTTCAACCTTTCAACTATTTCAGGTTTGTTGAGACACTCCCCTTCGATTCTTGACACATCTACATTTTTTCTTTTTTGTGTGTCAACGTGTTGGATACGAAACATTTGTTGCAAAGCTGCTGCAAGTGATTGCACTGATTGCAGTTGTTTTGCAACTTTTTTTTGAATTTCTTTTTGAATAGCCAGAGTTACTGCAATAATGAAGGTTGTTTGCAGACAAGGTGACTTTTTAGATGACTTTGGAGTTGATGCTACGTGACATGCTGATGCTAGATATTGTTGGTGTAGATTCAGAGGGCAGTGGCTGAGATAGTGTAGTTCCTTGTGCTAGATTTGGTGATGGTACTAACATGGATTCTGGTTGTTGAGATGATGAAGGCTCAGGTTTAGATGTTGGTGTTTCAAATGTATCAGCTATTCGCAACTTTGACTGATCGATTTTTTCGACTTCGAGTGGAAACAAGCCAGTATTGTGAAACCCAGTGACTATCTGGGTACATGTAAAAACTTCACCAGAGCTGAAAAGTTTTTTTTGCAGGTAACTGAAACATTCTTTTGATAAGTTGCTCAACTTTGTCTCTGCACAAAACTGTTGAAGTAAATTGCGCTAAACTCTTTTGACATGGCAATAAACACCAACATCTAGTGGCTGAAGAATGTGCCATGAGTGAGCTGGTAAGGAAATTAACAAGATATTGTTTTTGATGCATATAAGTACGACCCGATAAGTGACATGTGTCACATGTCCATCTACGACTAAAATATGAATACCTAAAATAAAATAACTATAACTAGATTGATGTAATATTTTGTGAATGTAAAATTAGATAAATATAATTAAATAACTAAAATTAGATTGAACTAATTACCTGGAATTTTCTTAATGGCGGGAACATACACGTTAGTGAGCCACTGTACAAATTGCTTATCTTCCATCCATCCGCATGGAGATATGGCGCATCTTGCATCATCTGGACCACTTAAACACCAATCTCTGTACAGACATTTTTTTGATTTGAAAATAATGTATGGAGCAAGACAATTACCAGCAGTGTTAATGCAATTTCCAACTGTATAATGGATTTTTTCATTGTTGCAAACCAATTTCAATGGTCGTTTCGCACCACGCCGGCAAACTATATGTGGCTTACCTTGATCACCAGAGAAGCCAATTTCATCAAAATTACATTTTTTTTTTGCAAATGACATTGAGTGTTTTCGTTGATATTTGAATTAAGTTGAATTTACTTTGCAGTGTGTTGAAATACTTTGCTACTACTTCTTGCGTGCATGAAGCGGCTCTGAGTGATGAAATATTGCCTATGGCTCTGATACTCAAACTATGACTCCACCGGTTTATGAAAAGGTTATATCAATTATTACTAGTGCGATGATGTTATTGTAAGTTCTACCAAAGCCCCAATTGGATAATTTAAATATATATTTAATCGTTTTTGTAAATAGATGAAGTTAAAAATGAAATATAATATAAGATAAATAAATAAAAATAACAAAAATTAATATAAAAAATATATTTTTATAATAAAATAATAAATTTAAATATGTATAAATGAAAATAGAAATAAAATGAAAACTAAAAAAAATATATAAATATGATAAAAATAGTATAAAAATAGAACGGGAACAAAAATAACATGTCCCCAAAAATCGCCATCTAGTAGGCTATATATATATATATATATATATATATATATATATATATATATATATATATATATATATATATATATATATATATATATATATATATATATATATATATATATATATATATATATATATATATATATATATATATATATATATATATATATATATATATATATTAGTAGCGGGAAATTTTTACATTTTTTTTAAAATCAGTTTTCTTTATTACTACCGGTGGAGAAATATAAAAATAATTTGTAAACACATGACTTTCTTTTTTTTTAGTCAAGATAAACAAGAATACGAAAAGCGAGTTAAGGCACAAGCCAAAAAATTTGCAGCAAAATAATCTTTGGTTGTTTCTCGTATAAAAAAGACGTTTATCACAAAACGAACGATTTGATGCAGAGAATAACACTTCTAATTTAAAAAAATGATGTTTGTATCATCTGGAAGTCCTTGTAAATTCGAATGACTGTGTCACAATCATATATTCATTATAAATATACAATATATTTTTTACTCGTTAGAACGTCAAAAATAAACTTTCTAAAATATAAAATCAGCTTTATTTAATAAAAAAGTGATATAAACTTTTCTGCGCATCGTAATTTTTTAGAGGTTTTTTTATTGGTTGCGCCAAAGCTTATTTCAAATTTTATAGCGCTTGTTTACTTGTTTATCTTTTTAAATATATCACAACAATAAACTGTAGCTTGCATTCCAACAAATAGTTTTTTGATAAATGTTGAAGCTGAAGGTTTGTTCTAATTAATATAACCATATTAGATTATTTCTATTATGCATTCGATTATATAAGATAAATTCTAATTAATATAACCAATATTAGCTTTGATCACAGTCTCATTTAGAGGACGAAACTTGGAACTGTTTTTCCGGATATAATCAGTGGGCCAGACTCGCGTGATGGAAATGTTGAAGGCTTCAACATCTGGGTATTGTTGCTTACAAGACTTGGTCTGACCATATGTCCAAATAGAAATTTACAGAGGGTTCAAATCTGGAGAGGTAAAATGGTCTTTTATTTTTTGAATCTCTTTGGGCCAGCAAAGAAATATTCTCTGATTTAGCCCCTATATTGTATTTAACAACTCAGCGGACAGACCCCTCAGAAATGTTGAGGTCAAAAGCCATGCCTCTCATTGTCTTGTATAGATTTTTCTTTATTCGGCCTCTTTCCTACCAAGCTGTTATTAATAATTTTTTTTGACCTCTAAATTCCTTTTTTTTTCCTTCTAACATTGTTACATTCAAAAAAACGTTAAAACTGTTCAAAAACCTGTCTCTTTCATAACCTCTTTAACACCCGCGTGAAGGGCTCTAAGGATTGATTCTCTTTTTTCTTCCTGCATTTGCGTGTTTTTGAAATTTTCGGAATATTTTTGTTTACTTTAACTCAAATGTTGTTTGATCAACCTAAATATCTAAGAAATTTGTAAGTCTTACTACCAAACTTATGACATTGAAAAGTTCGGTCCGAACTGGTGTATTAAAACACCAGTGGGTTTTTTTAAATATTAGCATAATTTTGTCCGCAGAAGTTTATTTTATTCACTAAAGAAAAATATCTCGGTTACCAGCGTAACATTTTTTAGGATTTTTTTTTTTTACGACGTTTATATTGTGTTACTTTAGTTTGAGTAGTTAATTGTTTTTAAAATTTTATAAAATTGGAGACAGAAAACACATAACAGTTTCTCTTGTCCCGGCCAGGTGATCAGATGACAGACTTATGAATTTTACATTTTAATTTTTTTTACAAATTTTTCTATTGAATTCGTTTTTAATTCACTTTTTCTATTGAACAAAATTCGTTCTGGTAATATTGATGCAATAAAATCTGCAAAATTATTATTAGGAAATGGTAAATTATCACAATCATTTGTATTACTGTATAATATTTGATTAAATGTAGTTTCAGAAAATATTCAAGCGCGGTGGTTTTTAACCACTGCGACGCAGCACTTAAGTGTGCCGCTAAATTTTTTAGAATCAAAGTGTGCCGCCAAACTTTAGAGGTGTTAGCGAAAAGTACTAACATATGTTTTGTACAAGTAGTTTTTGGTAACAGTTGTAAAATTCGGCCGTACATGTTTTGAAGTTTTTAAATCAGTTTAAAACATTCTTAAAATTGTTTATTTATTTATTTATACTTTTGCCAAAAAAAAAAAAAATTACAGTTGTAACTTATAAAAAATAATTACGTGAGTGGGGCAAGAAGAAGACAAACTTTACTTATCACAAAGCCCCAAAAAATGCGTCATTACTAAATAAAATATAGTTTCAATGTATACCGTAAAACCCTCCAAATTCCGGATGGTTTAGTACTTAAATCATCATAACTCGCTTATTATAAAAGACTTTGGAATAATTTTTTAAATAAATAAACTTTATAACAAGGCAAGTTGAACGATATAAAAAAACTTTGTTTTTGTAATTTAAATCTCTAATTTCTTTTTTTTTTAAAAAGTATTGTTTTTATCCGGAATTAGGTGTTTATGTCTCTAATTCCGGATGCGTTAAAATATAGAAAAAGCACACACACAAATCGTGCAAACATTAGGCTAATTAATTTAATCCATAAAACAAATTGAATTGTTAAATTAGAAAAGAAAATATATTGTTTTATTCACATTCGTTACAATAAATTCCATTGATAAACGATATCCAACGACACATGCAACGCAAGACCAATTAGAACACTGCTCACATGCAAGCTATTGGTTATGTAAGCTATTCGCCCAATAATTTTCGCAAGAAAAACAAAGACGATTATAAGATACTAAGATACTATTATAAGATACTATTTGAAGCTTGAGGTAAATGTGGGTCTTCTGGTTGATTCTTTGTCTTTCGACCTTTTTTACCTAAGATTTTTAGCCGACTGACTTAATTTTTTTTTCTTGTGGCAACTTTTTTTTTGCATTCTCAATTTCTTTGCAGCTTGATTATCTAATTTTTGTTTTTTTGATGCTTGCTCAGCTCCATCGTAAGCTTATGTTGGAGCCGTGGCGCAGCTGTTAGAGTCCTGGCTCAGAACCCAGAGGTCCGAGGTTCGACACCAGCTCTAGTCCAATAAGCGACATTGGTAAGAAAGGAGGTGTGAACTTCTAGTTAAATGCTCTCCCGCGGTTCTCTGTGATAAGTCCGTAAGGACTTCTGGGAGCACCTAAATAACCTCAGAAAAAAAAATAAATAATAATGCCTTCCGCCAAAGTCATATTATAATTCGCTGGTCGCTCTATTATCTCATCTTTTTGAACTCTTTTATTTAGAGTTGGTGTCAATTGATCACGAAGCATATTTAACATTTGATTTGTTTATATCTTTTCCCACTTGTTGAACGGCAATTCAAAGTAGCAAAGCTTTTAAGCAAAAATTTACGATTTGACATTCTTGATGGTAAGGTGAATTGGTAGTATTTCCCAAAACAAGTGGACTAGATACTGTTGAAGAATCAAATAAATTTTTTTTTTAACTCAAATAATCAGCATAAAATTCTGCATAAAATACTTTTTAATTATTTCGTTGCAAATTTAAGTTAATTTTTTTCTATTTTTTTTTTTTTTGTTAATTTATTTATGTTACATTTCAAATTAAAATCTTTCATGATTGCATTATTTCATATAATTTTTTTTTATATTGTTCAATTTGTCTGATCTAGACGTTAATTGATTAGAAAAAAAAATTCATAAATTCGTTATATTAGGCTAGTTATGAAACTTTTTACTAAAACCATCCGGAATTAGGGGGTTTTACGGTTAATCTCTGAATTAATAATATAAAAGAAAGCAAATATATCGCTGAGCGTATAAAATTTATAGTTTTTCAAAGAATAAGATTTAAGAATTGTTTTGTTAAATAAAAGAAACAAAATTTAATAAAATATTAAAATGACAAAAATAACATTTGAAAAAATAAGAAGATATGAGTTTATATAAAACACATTTTATTGTTAGCGCAATTTATAGTTTAATTTATTTAATTAAATTTATAATATTTTTTATTGCCAAATCAGTAAAAGAAAATAATTTTAATGGTTATAAACAGTTATAAACAGTAAAAAAAAAATAGTTTATAGTTATAAACAGTAAAAAGATAAAAGTTATAAACAGTAAAAAGAAAAAGCAAAGGATTTATAAACAACGCAAAAATAAAAATAAATTTCTCAAAATGAAGATTATCATTTCAAATAATAAAATATATGTATATATACTGATTAATTATGTATTAATAATGTACAAGCAACGAATACCATTGCTTGGTTTAAGTTGAACTCGATGGTTGCCAACCCTGATAAATTCCAATTACTTTTAGTTGGTTTAAAAAATACAAAAAATATATACCTAAAAATAGGTAATATAAGAGTTTTTGCTTCTGATAGTGTGAAACTACTTGGTGTTACAATTGATAAGAATCTAAATTTTGGAAAATACATGAAATACTTATGCAGTAAAGCTAATGGTAAATGTTTTGCTCTTTCACGCATAAGAAATTTTTTATACCGTAGTAAAGCTACCTTGTTGTTTAAAGCCTTCATAATGTCAAATTTTTCTTATTGTCCTTTAATTTGGATGTTTTGTTCTAAATACTATGACAACCTTATAAAAAGAATTCATAAAAAAGCTCTTTGTATTGTCCATAAAAGGTTTGACTTATCTCTTGATGAATTGTTAAGTTTTGATAATAGTCCAAGGATCCACGTAAGAAATTTGCGCTTTCTTACGATTCTTTTAAATCAATTAATTATCTAAATCCAGAATTTATGAGGGATTTATTCAATACAAAAAATCTTCTTTTTAAACTTCGTTGTAGCAAAAAATGATTCTACCTTCAAATGGCTCCAAATATAAGTTTTATTCTTGTTAAAACTATTGTAACCATCAACAAAAAATAAAGTTTTTAAATTAAATTACACTAAAAAATTAATTAACAACTATTATTGATTTTTAATTTAAAGAAGCTTTATTAGAAGAAATTTAATACATTTTCACTCAAAGAAAGAAATTGCTTAAGTTTTGTTTTGAATTGGTTTAGAGAATAATTAGTTTTCAATTCATTATTTAATATTATGTTCCACAACTTTGGTTTTCGGTTTACAATAGCATGGCTGACGAATCAGGTTTCGAAGTGAAGAGACACAATCTTCATATTCTAAAAAAAGTCCTCCATATCGTGAATTTTCTAAAAAAAAAAGGTCCTCTAGAAAAAAGTCGGGTGGGTTGGGGTAGGGGTGGAGGTGCGGTGGGAATGGGGGTAGGTGACACTTGTTTACCCCCTCTTTTGGTGTTGTCGGCCCTGAATAGAGAATTTAGCACTCGGTTAGTTAAGGCAATTTTATTACTTTTTAACCAACCGGCTCATACATCTCATGTGCAACAGCCACTTGATGTATAAGCGTATTCAGGACGCTAAAAAGTAATGGAGTGAAATCCTAGACAAACATTTAATTCAAAATGGTTTCAAATATCTCAAAAAGCCTAGCTATCCTGGGTTTACTCAAATAGCTTTTGACCAAAGTTTCTCTAGTGACAATGTGCGTTCAAGTCTCAAAGCAACAGGTACTTTACCTTTGTGCTGGGAAAAAATAGATAATGAAAAGCTATTGTATCAATTTTTGCGCAAAGTACTCAAGCCTTACCAACAGTGCCTATACCATTCACCGCAATTCCAAAAACTTCTTCAAGTGTACAAAAGCATAAAACTTCAAGCACACAAACTTCTTTGAGCTTATTAAAACAAAGACCTCCTTTAACATGCTGCACAGCTGCTTGTGAGCATTTAATAAGATCAATTTTAAATCCTTTACATGTTGGCCTGCCCAAAGGCTCGTTATCAAAGTCAAAGCTAAATGTTTCTAATAATAACATGCGCCTCTTGAAAAGTTTCATTATGACTTTTGAAGAAAATTTGGTAGAACTTACAAATAAGCTAATGAAAAGCAAAAAAAAAAAAAAAAAAAAAAGAAGAAGAACAAAATACAAGCTAGAAAGGTTTTGCGTGGAAAAACAAAATAGGAGAAAGCTAGTGGAAGTAATTCCGACTATACCCAAAGCGACTTCCATATGTCTAATCCAAATCAAAAGTAAAATCCATGTCAAGTCAAAATCCATGTCAAAGTCAAAAGTCAAAATCCCTGTATCAACACTGTAAATCTGGTTCTTTGAATTCAAAAAAATTTCAAGCTTGCAGCATTAATTTTTGAAATGAAATTACAGCTTAACAACAATTATGAATGCGTTGCGAATCCTGTAACAATTGATGGTGTAAATCTTGCTGTTTTATTTTGGTTAACAATATGTGTAAGAATTGCCAATAAACATATAAAGCATATTTAAAGCAAACTAGTATTTTTTGTTAAAAAGTTCTTTTTAACCTAATTGAAAAATAACTTTTTAATTTTATTAACAAGCGGCGTAGCGAACGCAGCACGTGGATGGCCCAATAAGCCTAAAAAGTATTTTCTGTGATTAGACCGTAAGGACTTCTAGGGGTAGCTGGAAAAAAAAAGTGATAAAAGCCAAAGTCATAAAATAGTTGACTAATTATAATAATAATAAAAAAATAATACAATTTATACTAAATAAGTCCTTTTTTATGTGCTCCGTGCTGCTTTCTTTGGCGCTCCAAAAGACATTTTTTTAGAATCCGAGACAACGCCTTCCTTGGTTGGTATTGGTATTACCTAATATTATGGTTTTACCTAATATTATATGATCAAAATTAATTTTCATTATTTGTGGCGTGATGCGTTATTAGGATTTATATAGCGACCGAACTTATTAGATGGTATTGAAAGTTCGGTCAAAAAATGGATTTTTGGTTAAAAAATGGAAGTAAAAACAAAATAATTTTTACTAAAGCTAAGAAATCTAATCTATAGAGTTCATTTATTGAAATATCCACGTGAAGAGTATTTGGAAATAAATATTTGTTTTGATATAAAGCAGAACTCTTTAATATCATTTCTTATATTAATATAATAATGCCTTTACTTACCTATTCTGAATCGATTCAATTACTTTATACCAAATCGCAGATGCAAAAATTGTCCTCTTTCGAAAAAGGAGCAAGCAAAATTATTGAAACAAATCTTCCTCGGCTAAAAATAGAACACCTAGTCAGAGCCGGCACTTGGGAGAAAGGGGTTTCAAATACCCCCACACACCCCCTTCGCACCGGCCTTGCACTTAGTCAAGAAAGAATATCATATACTTGTTAGAAAATGTCTAGATGGCAATGTATGCAATAGTTTACAGAATTATTTTAAATCAATTCAACATAATAACAACACTAAAAATAACCAATTCTTTTTAAGAATACTAAGTGTGAAATCATCATATGCAAAGAAGTCATTTTATTTTACCGGCACATCTTTACCGGCACACTTTATATAATAACGATTATATAATAACAATCAAAAGATTTTAGGATATATAAAAAGTTTTAACTGATTCTTTTATTAAATACTTTAAATAAACTTTTATTTCTTTTTAATATTTTTTCACATTTCAAGTCCTTTGAATTGATTACTCCTTGACAGCGATGAGGAATTGAGTTCACAAGCTTGATAATTACATCAATGTCAATTTGTTCCAGTATAGTTCAGAATTTTAAATAATTGTTGTTTACATGTTATTTTTAACCTGAGATTTGTCGATCGAGATATTCCCATAAATTTTCAATAGGATTAAGTTCAAGACTTAGCAAAGATTCCATTCCAATCAAATTTCTCTGGACTTGAAAAAGCCTTTCAATATAGTGAAACAATGACCCAAAGTAAACCCTATATCGTTGACCCAGGTATATATGGTAAATCCAGGGTAGTATGCTTTGGGTAAGTCCAGCTGAAATATCTATCCTGGAAGCATTTTGTTATTACCATGTGACAGTATAACATCCTAAACAGTATCTATGTACATATTTTTGTCCGTCATGCCATCAATCAAGTGAATAATGCAGACACTATATCTATTAAAGCAACTCCAAACCATTAGGTTTTCACCTCCATGTCTTACTATTGGTAGCTGGTATTTAGGATTATGTGTGTGTGTGTCCCTTAAATGGGTGAAAAAAAATATTTTTCGGATATTAAAGTGCATACCCCCTTTTTCTTTATAAACTAAACTTAAATAAACACTCTAAACTTTTTGAACATTGGGATATCAGGGCTACTTGTGATTTGGTGGATTTTTGTTTCAAAAACAATTTTTAAAACCAGATGGCTGCAAGCAAAAAGTAGTAAATCCCTGTCTAATTTTTTTTCCAAAAGTACAGAAACACCTTCAATGGCCCTGTATTAGACGCTGTTGTGACAAAGCACGTTATTTCTACTTTGTCATTAAGGTTCCAGTCATAAAGTGCGTTTAACACAGCTTCAGCTTCATTCTGGCCAGAAGACCTCTCCAGTTTGTGTACAGCCAGCAGTTGCTTCTTTTCTCTAAATGAAATTATAATTGTTAGGTGTTCTTCTTTAAAACTTCTCACGTCAATTCCAGGTAATAGTTTTTCATCCAGTGAACGATCAATATTTCAGGTACATTATTCTTAAAATCTGATTTTATAGATTCCGCTCTATCTTTTCTACTTAATGTGCGAATGCGTTGAATCGACGATTTGTTTATCGGGAAATCGTCACAACTAAGACTTGTAATTCCATTTTAGCATGAAGTGACAGAATCCCTTATGCTTAATAGACTTCTATCTAAAGCTGCTACAAACTTTAGTGTGATAAAATTTTTGCTCCCTCTTTTTGTAATAGTTTTAGAGGTTACCATTTGAGAGGTGAATGGTATATTGATTGGGTTTGTATAAAATCTTGTGTAGTAAGAGATAATAATAAAACTCAAGAAAAAAATTTGATGATGCCTTTTATTCTTTTAACTGTCTTGCTTTTTTTCTTTTTCTTCCTTTCCTCAACCATACATTTAAAAACACATCAAACACATACGAAGTTATATAAACTCCTTATACGTATCGCTTGATGTGATACAAAAAGTACATACCACACGAACATTATAAAGAATTCTTTTTTTTGCTCCTGACTCTAAATTAAATTTTAAAATTTTGAGTTTTCCCAGTCAACTCAAAAATACTGAATGTTTTTAAAAATATAACTCATATTAACTATTCCACAAAATAAAAGACTATGTTGCCCGTTTAATAAAACTGTTAATACAATTGATCAAAGATCAAGGTTTTATACATAAAAATCAATTAAAAAATGAATAAAATGTTCAAAGTTTCAAACATAATTTTCCTCTACTTTCTTGTTAAATTCCGTATTTAATAACTCATTAACGCTCAATTTTGTTCTATTCATAATCTTTTGAAAAGAGTTTGAAGAAGTCAGTGCGTCGCAGTGACTTTGCTTAAACTTATGCCATGAAACTTTTTAATGTTCAATAAACTGTTCTTTTATTTGACGCTAACTTGGACACAAAAGTTTCTTTCTTATAGCTGAGTAAGTCTTCAAGATAAATTGTAAGCTATCAAATTGGAAGACTCTTTTACCTTCAAGTTGAACGTCATTTTTAAAATTGTACATTGTACAAAGTTTTCAAGTATTTCTTACTAATTTTAAACCTAGATTGTTTTAACATAAACCTTATTAACATCAATAAAAATCTTAACATCAATAAATATAAATCTAAATATAACTTCAATATCCAATATAGAGTTAGCAAGTGTAACATCAATTCTACATGTAGTATCTACATCGGTAGATGAGTAGAATCAAGCGATGCATTTTATAAAGAATTTTACAGTATAACAGTTTTCTGTAAATTTTAAAATTAACCAACAATTACAAAACTGACGTAAATAAAAAAGTAATTTGAGTAGATACTAGAAACGTTTCGTATCAATAAGGTGTTTCATACTTTTCGTACCTAGACAATAAAGTGTTTTATACTTTGACAGAATGTCTTAGCATGAGGAGTATTACTATTATAAAAATGATGACATCAAATTTTAGCACAAAAACTTCTTTTGTCGCAATTTAAGAAATTTTTTTTAAAATAGCTTAAGACTGGTGTTATCACCAGGCTGGATAAATAAAAAAAAAGCAATTGCTTTTACACAGCGTTTTTGGAGTAACTGCTCAGCTTTACAGGAATAAAAATTTGATCAAACTTACACAGCTTTACGCGAATAAAAATTTGAGCATAATTGCTCATATTTTTATTTGCGTAAAGCTGAACTATTACTCGAAAAATCGCTGAGCAAAAGCTATTGCTTTTTTTATTCACCTGGCCTACTCTCACAAATGCGTAAGATTGATGTCAGTTTTACGCGTTTTAATCTTATAAGGATATATCTGATATAAATAATATAAATGATATATAATTGTAGAAAATATCTTTAGAATATTTTAGACAACAGAAAAATCCTTTTCTATGCTTACTAACAACCATGGTGAATTAATATAAGCATGGTAATAATATTTAGAATTGAATTCCATCAGACATCTCAAAAAAATAACCGACAGTTTTTCCAGCTTAAGATAGCTAAACCACTTGTTATACCATAAATAGAAAGGAGGAAATTAAAAGTTCTGCCTAAACAGTTTCAAGCTCAACACGAAACTAGGTTATTGCAGCCTTAAAACGAAAACGTTGTGATTGATGCTCAAGAAAGCTAGACAAGAAAACATCTACCACTTGTTCACACTTGGCGCTCAATTGTAAATAGTTAATTGTATATATATATATATATATATATATATATATATATATATATATATATATATATATATATATATATATATATATATATATATATATATATATATATATATATATATATATATATATATATATATATATATATATAAATGAACTGTTTTTATACACCTGCCCTGTTTAGCTGCTGTGTTTGCGTTGAAAATGTTATAGTACTTGTATTATTTATATATATATATATATATATATATATATATATATATATATATATATATACATATATATATATATATATGTATATATATATGTATATATATATGTATATATATATGTATATATATATATATATATATATATATATATATATATATATATATATATATATATATATATATATATATGTATATATATATGTATATATATATGTATATATATGTATATATATATATATATATATATATATATATATATATATATATATATATATATATATATATATATATATATATATATATATATATATATATATATGTATACATAAATGAACTGTTTTTATACACCTGCCCTGAGAAGCTGCTGTGTTTGTGTTGAAAATGTTACAGTACTTGTATTATTTTTTTATTTTTATTTTCTTTACATTAAATATACATAAATATTTAAAAAATCTGCCATCATCAAAGTATAACTAAATAAAAAGTGGTTTCTAAATAAACTAATGCTGCTGCTATTAAAAACAATCATTTTATTTGTTTTTTCTATGAAACAGGTATACAGGTCATTTTGATCTAGCTTGCAGTTAAATACAGTTAAAACATCAAGTAGAGATAAAGTTCAACTGCTTTAAAAGAATTAGAGCTTTTTAGGAACAAAAATTCAAGTTCATCACAAAACTTTTTTAACTGCAGAAGGAAAAAGATTTAGCCTAAAATTTTAGTATCAAAAATATTTATATACTTTTCCAAACTAACTTACTTTTTTTAGGATCCATGTTAAAATTATATTAACTATAGATAATTGATATGTTAATTATAGATAGTTGATATGTTAAGTAAACACAGTAGATATGTTAATTAAACATAGTAGATATGTTAATTAAACATAGTGGATATGTTTATTAAAGATAGCAAATATGTTAGTTAAAGATAGTAGATACGTAATTTAAAAATAGGCGATATGTTAATTAAAGATAGTAGATATATTAGTTAAAGATAGATATGTCAATTAAAGAGAATAGATATGTTAATTAAAGTTAGTAGATATGTATATCTAGCAGCGCTTATTTAGAATATTTTTTGACATGAACTTGACTAAAACTTTGTTTGGAAAGGCAAAAAAGTGGTAGCAGCATCTGCAAAATTGTTATTCAATTTTTTATAAAGAATCAAATGGTAAATATAATCAATGGTACAAAATCAATAAATCAAATACAAATATTACTTTGCTGACGAATAGAAAAAATGTAGCAGCATTGTGTAATTTAGGGGTAGTTTAATTACCGCAGCCCTTCTTTTTTTTTCTAAGCATTTTATTGTTAGTTTTATTGCGGGTACTATAGATGATAGCAGTCAATAATCAGCTATACAGCTTAAAATTACAGCTAATGGATAAGATTACAGCTAATGGTTAAGATTACATATTAAAATCTTCTCAACCAAAACAAAAATATTAATGGAAGCTTTAAATAAAAAAATAATTCCGTATTGCTTGAAAAATAATTTTTGCAAATATAAATATAAGGTAACCTTAAAATGATCAGGTGAACTAAAAAAAGTGTATATTACTTTCTCACGCAAAAAATCCTCTGCAAGACTATGAGTCTGTTGTTTTTTGTTTCAGGCAAATGTAAAAGTTCATTGAAGTCAACTGACCGCAATATATTCAACTAAAGGCGATAGTGGCTCTCGTTTAATTACATCAAATTTTTTATTTTTTTTGTTATCGGCTAATGATGATATTAGCTCTGGTATTGGGTTTATGGGTGCATATTCAATTTTGTCTATATCTAAAGGTTCATTTGACAATTTCATTCCTATAGATGACGGTTCATGTAAGATCATACTAGTTCCTTCAATAAACAAATTAACATCATTATGAATGTCAATACTTTCATCTTTGAGTTTTCTTGGGAAGTCATCACCAGACAATGTCTCTTCATCGCATGACATTGGTGGCGACAGGTACAATGGTGATGACAAAATACTAAACACTCCGTTTATACTGTTTCCAAGGTTCCTTGAAATAAGAAAAGAGTTCTCAGAGGTCGGCAATAAACTCCCAGCTTCTATTAGTTCATCGTTAACTTCCGTCATTGTCTCTAAATGATCTGCACTAATTTGCTCTGAACTCCAATTGCAATCGGCTCTCATGACCTTTGAAAAGGCTGAACAATGTTCTAAGTTAAGAACTTCATCACGACGAATATTTGAAGTTGATTGCAATAAGTTATTTGCAATTGCTGTAATATTATCTTCGTCTGTTGGAAAATATTTTATAACCGGCCTTTTACCATACGAATGATCTTTCATACAATCTTGCATATCGGTAGTGATATTGCGCTTTTTAATATTTGTTTTAAACTCTAAAGATTTTGAATTGTTTTTGGGATCTTGCATTAAATTTATACTTTCTAATTTTACCGCATAATTATTGGTCTCGTTTATCCCATATTTATTATCTTCGGAAAAGTTTCTAAGTTCTGCCATTTTATAGCATATTTGTGGTTTACAAATATCTTTTGAGTTAAAATTTTCTTGATTTAACTTATGTAGCAACTGCGTTTCTAGAATTTCAAATCGTTGATATTTTATGGCTTCACGACAACTATCGATCATTGTCGTTCGTCGCTTTCTAATATTATTTTCTAATAGTTTATTTGCAAACTCAGGAATAACAGTCCAATAACCACCTTTTCCGGGGTCGCCTTTATTTCGTGGTATTTTAGTGAAGCATTTATTTAACGAAAGATTATGTCGAATCGAGTTCTGTAAAATAAACACAAACATATTTAAACACATAGATATACAAATTGTTATGGTTATCTCCTGTGAACAATTTAAATCCAAATTTAGCTTAATAGTCCAATATTTAAGGTGTTTTCAAACATGTTTTCCATTTTTGTATAAAAGCACTTGAAGTAAAGAAGACAACTAGCAAAGAAAAATTAGAAAGACATTATTTCAACAAATTTGTTGCCACTTTCTTACTGGAGGACACGGTTTAAAAATGATACCAAAAAGAGTCAAACAGGCGGAAAAAAAAAACTTTTTGCTGCTGCTGTAAAGAATCTTTGAGAGAAGAGTTTTTTCTTATTTTAAGATAATTTTTTATTTTAAGATAATTATTTAAGATAAGTACAAAAATTAAAAGTAATTATCTATTTTAAAAGTTGGGTATTATTTAGAGTTAATTTCTTGAGATAAAATGATACAAAGAGAATGTTTAAATAAAAATAAAAAAAAGCTTCCTTATAAATTTGTTTTAAATGTCGGTGAAAGGTAGCAGAAAAAATGTCACCGAGGTATACCCGACGAGCATTTGTTTTTAAAAGTTACGTTCTAAATGTATTTTAAATGTCTTTTAAACGTATTTTGCGTAAAAATGTTTAGAAGACGTTTAAAAGACATTTAAAATACATTTAGAACGTAACTTTTAAAAACAAATGCCCGTCGGGTAGTTATTAGAAAAAATGCCGTTGAGGTCATAAATTACAGAAAAATATGTTGTTAAGGTTTAGGTACCAAAACAAATCCCTTTAAGATAAAACTAGATAAAATATAGCTGATTCCCTCTTTCTTTCAGTGCAAGTATCTTGTTCTTTTTCCACTTGTTTTTCCAGTAAAAAAAATATTTTTATTAATGATTGTTATACAAAAGACATACGTTAAGTACATTACTAATGCTTTTACCATATGCTTATGCTTCAAATAAGAAAGGAAAAACTCTTCTGTAAAGATCTTTAAATATACCCGTAACAAATTTATCCTTCTGCTTGCACTCATTGCAGCTAAATTTAAAAAAATTTTGCCTCGCAATAAACAAGAGATTTTATTTATGCTGAAACGCGCTTGTTTGCCTTTTGTGTGTGTTTCTCTGTGCGTGCGTGCGCGCGTGCGTGTGTGTGGCTTTTATAACCATTCGTTCTATTAAAAATTGTGATACCGAAAATGCATTTTGTCTGATAAATGGACGAATGGCTTTTTGTCTCACAGAGATATTGATTAGCTAATATAATTTCAACTTTATTTAAAACCTTTTTATATTGGACAGTTGAGCTAAGTATCAATTTAAGTTGTTTTCACGGAATATGCAAAGGACATGCAAAATGACATGTGTTGAATTTTAAACATGTAAGTGGATTTAACCCTTTTTATGTATTAACAATTTTAATTGAAAGTTGACTTTAATTAATTTAGTTTACAAAAATGCATTTTATTTATTTATGCTGACGTCCCAAATGATAACAATCACAAATTGTTAAAAAATAAAAAATACCTGCCAACTTGGTTCGGCGTATTTATAAAATGGAAAATGATCACCAATCCACTTATAAATTTCACTAAGAGTCATTTTTCCGCATACTTTTGATTTCATAGCCATAATAATTAAAGCTGCGTACGAATAAGGAGGTTTTACACTTTCACTTGAGCGGCAGTCATTTGAGGAATTTTCGTTGTAATGGTAGTCTAAAGAAGATTCAACACAGTTGTTGTAATCTTGTTTATTTTCTCCTTCGTTACACACAATTGAAGTTGCAGGTGATAATGATGTGTATGAAATTGGTTTTCCTTCCAAGATATCATCTATATTAACTACTGTCAACCAATTAAGGTTAGTCAATGTATCATCAAATAGTTGATTTTTTTGTTTATTAATTTTATATTTCATGGTAATCGATTCAAAACTCTTTTGTCGAAAGCATTTAACTTCATTTTTTGGCTTTACCTGAAATATTTCGTCTTCTTCTACTTTTATAAAACTGGAATGACAAAAAACATTTGACTTATTTACGTCGTTATAATCAAATGAACTCGGCATACGCTGTTCAATGTATCTACAGGTCATACTTAAAATAAAAGCTTTGTTTTAGGTTACTTTCAACAGTTGAAATAAGAACGGTTTTGTGTTATTATATTAATCATCTAATTGATATGATTAAATGTTCAAATTACTAATATAACCAATCAATTTTAGAACAATGACCAGCCAACCAACTTTAAATCAATAACCAAACAACCTTATAATCTTAATAACCGTTTAACCGATATTAAAAATTTTAATTCAAATTAACTAAATAAAAAATTATAAAATACAAATTAATTTGTAATTTTATCACACAATACAAGTATTATTCGTTAAAAAAAAATCAATATACTCTCTAATCAATATGCTCTATATTTAAAAAGAAACAAAATATTTGATTGTTAGAAAAATATACTAAAGGTATTCTAATAACATTTTTTTTGTAAAGTTTTATTAAATAATAATATAAATAAAGTTATATCCTATTCTACGTCCCTACAGAATATGCCACTGGTTAATACAAATATTATTCTACGTCCCTACAGAATATGCCACTGGTTAATACAAATATTATTCTACGTCCCTACAGAATATGCCACTGGTTAATACAAATATTATTCTACGTCCCTACAGAATATGCCACTGGTTAATACAAATATTATTCTACGTCCCTACAGAAAATGCCACTGGTTAATACAAATATTATTCTACGTCCCTACAGAATATGCCACTGGTTAATACAAATATTATTCTACGTCCCTACAGAATATGCCACTGGTTAATACAAATATTATTCTACGTCCCTACAGAATATGCCACTGGTTAATACAAATATTATTCTACGTCCCTACAGAATATGCCACTGGTTAATACAAATATTATTCTACGTCCCTACAGAATATGCCACTGGTTAATACAAATATTATTCTACGTCCCTACAGAATATGTCACTGGTTAATACAAATATTATTCTACGTCCCTACAGAATATGCCACTGGTTAATACAAATATTATTCTACGTCCCTACAGAATATGCCACTGGTTAATACAAATATTATTCTACGTCCCTACAGAATATGCCACTGGTTAATACAAATATTATTCTACGTCCCTACAGAATATGCCACTGGTTAATACAAATATTATTCTACGTCCCTACAGAATATGCCACTGGTTAATACAAATATTATTCTACGTCCCTACAGAATATGCCACTGGTTAATACAAATATTATTCTACGTCCCTACAGAATATGCCACTGGTTAATACAAATATTATTCTACGTCCCTACAGAATATGCCACTGGTTAATACAAATATTATTCTACGTCCCTACAGAATATGCCACTGGTTAATACAAATATTATTCTACGTCCCTACAGAATATGCCACTGGTTAATACAAATATTATTCTACGTCCCTACAGAATATGCCACTGGTTAATACAAATATTATTCTACGTCCCTACAGAATATGCCACTGGTTAATACAAATATTATTCTACGTCCCTACAGAATATGCCACTGGTTAATACAAATATTATTCTACGTCCCTACAGAATATGCCACTGGTTAATACAAATATTATTCTACGTCCCTACAGAATATGCCACTGGTTAATACAAATATTATTCTACGTCCCTACAGAATATGCCACTGGTTAATACAAATATTATTCTACGTCCCTACAGAATATGCCACTGGTTAATACAAATATTTCCAGAATGAGTAAAAAAGATCCTTTTCACAAACGTTTTAATAAAATATTTAAAATTTGCAAAGGTGAAATTAAATTAAAGGTGAAAATTTTGAAGTATGTTTTTTAAATAATGTTAAGTAACTCTACATTTTAACCTCTATATTTTAAAAAAGCTAAAAAAAAACTGTAGCTTTTTTTTGATGTTATATATTATTTATAAGCAAGTTATGTTCATAAGTTTTGAAATTTTTTGAAATATATTAGCAACCGATATAAACAAACTGTTACTAAGAAAAAGTAAAAGCAACAAAGTTCACTCCTAAGCGTGTTTAAACTAAGTTTTTTACTGAAATCTCTAAATGTTTCAACATTCTGTTTTATTAAAAAATAAATTTTGATCAACTTTTAACAATTTTGTAAAACGATGTTTTTAATTATTAAATAAAATATTGCTTATTTTTTTTTATTACCAAAAGAAAAATTATCACCGATGATGATGATAATGAATATTATTTGTTTTACTTTTTATTTTATTTTATTTTACATTTGTTGGTCGTATTACAATTATATATTGCCAAAAAATAATAATAATAATAATAAAAAACTTTCACAAATATAAAACAAGGTATCTGAAAAAAGATCAAAGGATCTTGGATCTTTTCGATAACAATCGTTAACAAAAGTTTAAAAATTTATCTAAAAATTAAAAAAAAATTAAAAATTTTTGTGATTTATTAACATTTTACAGTTAAAATAATTTTAATTACAAACGGTTCTTAACTTAAATTTTTTTTGAAAGATACTCAATACCATTTTGTTACCCAATATCATTTTTTTAAGGTGGTAGCCTTATGAAAAGGCCTATTTTTAAACTGCCTCATTCGTTCCAAAATTTATAAAAAAATATGAAAAAAAAAAACAAAAAAAAGTTTGAAAACAGAGTTTATCAAAAAATAACAGCAGAACCGACTACACCGGTGGTGGTGGTGATAGTGAGGGGGGGGGGGTAGTGGCCGTGTCTAGGTTTTTTTTTTCTAAAGGAACTTTTTTTTTCGAAAAAATTTCTAGATATAGAGAATTTTTTTTAGAAATTGACGATTGTGCTCCTCCACTTTTTTAGAAATGACGATTGTGTCCCTCCACTTTGAAACCCGTGTCTTCGGCCATGAACAGTCAATAAACATTCTAAAATTTGTATGGTTCCAGTGAGCACCGGACCAAAATAAGACGTTATTTGAACGTTCAAAAAACATTCAAAACGTTAAAAAGACGTCTTTTTTTTGTCCGTGTCCACTGGGGTAGCTCTAAATGTATAAAAAACTCATTTAAAGGAGAGTATGCCCCTTGATCCTAAAATCCAAAGAAAAAAACACACCAAATTAATTATCTACATTAATGGTTCTGCTAAACTTTAATAAAGTTTTTTTTTTTTAATATTTAATACTAGTGCTTCAAATCAAATTGGAGTTTGTTACTAACTTAAAGTGCCCTGAATTTTAGAATCAAAGATATTTATTCTATCCAATCATAGGATTTTTGAATTCGCTTCACTAGCTCAGATTGTATTAACTTTTAAAATAAGGAATAGATTAAAAATAAAAGGTCAGATAAAACCAGTAGCGCCCCCAAAAAATTTAAAAAATCTTTTGGCAAATGAATTTTATATGTATGTAAAACATCTCATTAAATTATCTATTAACAAGCCGTTTTTTAATGAAGATATGTTTTAAAATTATCTCATAATAAAAAAAATCAAGTCAAAAGTTAAAAAATCAAAATTTCATAATATTTTTAATTTCTTAAAATTCTTAATAATACTCCTTAAAAGATACCAGAGCTATAGAAATCTGTTTTTACAGTATCTTAGTGTCCCTAGCGCTCGAAATAGTTTTTCAAAGCTTGCCGATTGAATGTAATTTTTTCACAAAAACAGGATATTTTCCCTTGAATTTTTTCAAATTTCCCCCAAAATAGCCGATCATTGATCGTTGATCGGCTGTTATTTTGAGCGCTGTAAAAAGATCTAAGCTTTTTACTTTGCTTTATGCATATTAAAGTTGATAAGGGTTGTTTACAATAAGCTTTTGGTCCTTTATAACCAGTTTGGGAACAGCCACTGATCCTAGATCTATTTCTAATAAGTAACATATCTAAATCTGTTACTAATAAATAACAGATTTAGATCTGTTACTAATAAATAACAAATTTTATCTCCACAACCATTGTAATAAAGTGCAGCAGAATTTGTAAAAATTTCAAACGTTCTTCTACTTATAAATATATTTTTAGGACAACGAGTCCATAAAGTTGAATGAAATGCTTTATTTAAACATGTGTAAACATTTTCTAAGCAAACAATCGTCAGATAAATCTTTAACAATAGATCTTATTAATCTATGAATAAAGACATGTAAGTTAATTTTATTAGTGTGTGTGTTTGTACCTTTCAACTTGTCAAGTTTCCATTAATTTAGGTAAAAATAAAGTCTTAGTTTTTCGTTGCTAAGGTAAACTAATTAGCCAGTAAAATATATTAGTTAAAATATATTATTAAAAGACTTTAGTTTAGTAAAAACAAAAAGACTTATATTAGAAGAACGAGGATAACATTTAACTTAAAAACAACTTATTAACTATTTTTACAAATATAGGTCAAAAATATCTGTTTTTTATAATCATACCACACTAATGTTATTTTTTTATTTTTTTTATATAGTAGTCAACAAGCCTATATTTATTATTGACAAAGTTGTAGATTCAAAGACGCACAAAATAACAATTATTACGATATAAAATTACTTAAGTAAATATTTTCTAATCTTTATTGATTTTTAAAATGAAAAATTATCAAACTCAAAATTATTGTTGATTTTTTAAATTTATTTAAAACTTGAACAAAATCATAACTTTATTGAAATAATAGAAAAGCAATCTTATGCCATTTTGCACATTCATTATTCGAAAAATATTACTACTTTTATCACTATTAATAACGGAGAAATTCGTTTTGTAAATTATAATCAAGTAAAGTAAAAATACAAAGTTATTTGTAAAATAACAAAAGAAACAAACCTTTAAGTTAGAGAAGCAAAAAAATATTTTTTAACATGTTATAAGTTTTATATATTAGATTAAATTTTTTGTCTTGTTATGATGAATTGCTTCTTACTCTTTCAATATACTATTAATGATTTATTACGGAGAATATATTTTCATCACCGCAATAATAAAATATTAAAGAAACCGATATAAAGTAAACGTTAAAGAGAAAGGTTCTATTCTTAGATTGATATCATAACTTTTCCATTTTTAACTAAACTGCTTCAAAATGAACAAATATTAAAAAAATCATAATTGAAAATCCACCTTATTGATGTAAAATACAACAAAAACTTTACAATAAGAGAATATACGCAAATAGTCACGTTTTAACCACTTACGGTGTTTTTATTTGGTGAATATAGCGCCAAGTGCATTGGAATTTCTAAAGTTTATTTTAAAAAATATAAACTTTTTTCTCCAATAAAAGAACGTGTAAATAGCATGTTCGAATGCCGTAAAATAATCGAAAATATTGTTCGAAAACAATTGGATTGAATACGCTTTTATTTTGCTTTAACTGAGTTGAAAAAACATGTCTGAAAAATTATAACTTTTCTTAATTGAAACTGTAGACGTCTTTCAAGTTAATTGAAAAAGTTTTTTTTTTAATTATTTTATTATTTTTATCGCACATATAATAAAATCAGAAATAATTCATCGCACGTATAATAAAATCAGAAATAATTTTATTATATAACATGACGACATGAAACAAATGACCAGAAACATTTGAAAATGATTAATAATTTAAAATTATTTCTATCAATTATTTTTATATTATTTATGATTAATTTTATTAATATCGAACTAACCTTAATTAACTTACTAACCAATCAAATACAAATAAAATAAATTATTTAAATAAGTCATATACTTTATTTACATATCACATCAATGTAATTTACTAATGAGCTTTTCTCGAAAGTAGATGAAAGAGATGTTTCCTCTGTGAGCTTTTGGTCTATAAAATTTTTATCTGTGATTTAAGAGTACTTACGCTTTTAGAGGTGCCTAAGCTTTTTTTCACAGACAATATGAGGTTTTTTAAAGTAACATTTTTAAAAAATACAAAAAAATATATATATATATATAATTCGCAAAATGATTACGTAATCAATTGTTGATTAATTATCAAATATTAATTGAAAATAGTTTACTTTATTTATTCAATGCTGCCCAAAAATTTCATTGTTAGGTGTAAATTTAAAGAATTAAATTATATATATTAAAGAATTATATATATATATATATATATATATATATATATATATATATATATATATATATATATATATATATATATATATATATATATATAGGCCCGCCCAGAGCTTTTGTGATGCCCGGGTCCAAAAGTTTAATGGATGCCCTATCATACTTCAGGTCTTAAAATAGCAAATAAATTAATATAGTTTACTTTCATAAAAAACCTAAAATCACATTTAATTTTGGTTTGCAAAAACAAACTATGATAAAATCAATTCTTAATTGACAAACACATCTTCCGGGCCTTCTTAGCAGCAAAATTTGAAATAACTTCTTCGTAATTAACGTTAATGGCTAAATCTGATTCGATTGAAAGGATCATCAAGTAGCACAACTGCTCCTGGCCCATTGTGGAAATGTTAGAAAGATTCTAAGGGAAACACACACTTGCGGAAATATTGAATGCAGCCCCTTTACATAAACTTCATTTAGAAGTTCGACAGGCTTTTCGCTGGCTAGAATATTTCTTCTTACGGAAAAAAAATGCCGAACTTCATCAGAAAATTCGTTTTTACATAAATCTTCTGGGTAAAGTTTTGCCAGATTCTCAGCTTTTAAACCTAGTTCTTGGTCTGTTTGAGATTTCTGTAAAGACCAAAGGAAGGAAAACTTGCTACATTCCTCTTCTATTACTTTAAACCTTGATCTCATTTGACTAGTCAGATTGTAGAGTGCAACATTAAAGACATTACACTCAAAGTTTTTTGATGCTTCTTCGTGGTTGTAAGCAGCAGTTTCATCTGGGATGATCTTTTTTTGCGTTCTCTTCACAGTAAACATTATTTTATCAAATTTCAAGTTCTTTGCAACTTCTGTTGCCTCTATCAAAATCAGGTCCCAAGACAGACGGATTCGATCCAGATCCATCAAAAGGCCATTTAGAATCTTTACTTCATCATCGAGAGTGAGTTGAGTGGATTGAAGCAGAAGACTCACGTTGTTAACTGCCATCAAACATTTAAACCAAAAAGTAGTGAAAACAACAAATTCAAAAGAATTCATCCATTTAATGAGATAATGCACTTCATTACTACTTTCGCCTGGAAGGTCTAACTCTTTTAGACGATGTAATGATTTCAAGATCTCTCTTGGCTTTTTTGCTAATGGCTTAACTGATTCAATCCTTGAACTCCATCGTGTAACAGAAAGTTTATGTAATGATTGGCCTGTCTCCTCCTGAAGAATTTTCCAACGAACTGGGCTGCTGCTGAACAGATTGTATAGCTTTTGAACATTTCCAAAATAGGATTTCGCAGGAGCCGATGATTCAATAGCGTGTACTGCACATAAGTTCAAACTGCAAGCAGAGCAAGGAATGAAAATTGCTTGTGGATTATTCTGTCTTATCAAAGCTTGAACTCCATTGTAAATACCTGCCATATTAGCGCCGTTGTCGTAGCCTTGACCACGACAATTTTTTATGTCGAGCTCATTCTCTTCCAACACATTCAATATCAACTTTGTTATATCAGATCCCTTCTTCTTTTCAAGTTCTTCTAGCTTAAGGAATCTTTCTTTGACCTTCCACAGCTGATTATCATTGAAATGCAAAAAACGAAAAACAAAAGTTATTTGCTCGCTGTGGGACGAATCGGGAGTGCTGTCCGTGATGATGGTGAAATATATTGATTTTTTGATTTCTCGAATAACTTCTCGAACCACTAATTTGCCGCATTCCTTGATAAATTCATTTTGTGATTTCCAGGATAAATAATGAGCTTGCATGCGTTTTTCTTCTTCTTGGTGCTTAGCAATAAGATGCGTATAATCTTGTAATGTTTTGTTGTGGCGAGTAATTAATTCGAGCGCTTCAAGGAAGTTTCCATTCCCATTTTTGAACAACTTTTGATTGGATCCTAATTACAAACAAAAAATAATCAAAATAGTAATCCATATTTATATCCAATTAAAACTTGTAATTTTGATTTTTAAATTACAAATAAAATAATGCAAAATATAATTTAAAATTTAAAAACAATATTCTTACCCCTAAAAGCTAAGTTTCTTGAAGCTAGAAAAATTGTGACGTCAAGAATGCATTGTAAAATTACTTTCCATTGCTTTGTTTCATCTCCAATTTGTTTTTCTAACTGATGCTCAATGGATTTTTCAAGTGAATCGTAGCTGTTTTTCATTGGAGATAACAGTTACGGTGAAAATCGCTTTGTTGATGACTTTTAACGCGATCTGAAAGTTTTCTCCAATTTCCATGTATACCTCCATTCCAAGACAACAAACTGGATTGAACACCGGGTCTGGTTAAGTTAGGCAATCCAAAAAGGGAGCAAGGGAAACAAAAGAGTGATGCCACAGCCTTACTCCAAACGAGCCAATCTCTTCTAACATTTTCTCCGTTTCTTTGTTCCTCTAAAAAGATATTTTTAGAGGAACAAAGAAACGGAGAAAAAAATAATTTGCGTTCTTTTTGATCTCTTGGAAAATTGCTAGGATTTGAAGAAGGTCCCATCAGAATTATATTCGTTCGATCAGTGTCTGATATTGATTTCCATAGTGCAGGATCGTTAGAGATTGGTATAGAAAGATCACTTTTATAAATTTGTTGGTCATTGTGACAATCAAGTACAAAATCCAACTGATCCTTTTTTAAATGTGATGATGTTTTTTGGGAGTCATCGATGTCATCGGCAAGAAAAATTTTGTCGGAATTATGGTTTGGCAACTCATTAGAGTCATTGATACCGATCTCAATATCATTGAACTATAAAGAAATATTAAACAGAATTATTCTAATTATTTTTTCATGAACGTCACAAGATTTCTCCTAGCAGCTCCAGACAGCTGGTTCAATCGTGGAGGTCTTTGATTATTCATGTTAAAACTTATGACGATATAAAGAATTTTAACTTTTTAAATTTTAAAAATGAAAAACTTTAAAATACTTTGGTGTTATTAATTGCAGAGAAAAAGTCAGTACTTACAATTAAAATATCCACTGAAGATAAGTTTCTTGTCAAAATATAGTCGGAACAAAATGCAGGCGAATCAAAAACATACATATGCACAAAAGTATCCACAGAGACGCAAGGTTTAAGCAAAAATAAGTTAAACTATTAAAAGTTAGGCTTTTACAAACGTTAAATTAGAAAATTTTTTTTTAACGCTTTTTATTCTATCATGCGAACAAAAGGCCAATGAAAACGCGTGCGTTCAAATGGATAATGAAAACCTTGTAAAGGAATAACTATCCTATTTTAAATGCAAACAAAGTTTAAAAGGAGAAAGAAATTTATACACAAAAATTGCTTAATCTTTAAATACGTTATCAGCTAAATTTTTTATCATTTCAATAATTTTTTTTTTAAAGCATGTGATGCCCCATAGACTGTGATGTCCGGGGCAAACTACTTCAATTATATATATATATATATATATATATATATATATATATATATATATATATATATATATATATATATATATATATATATATATATATATATATATATATATATATATATATATATATATATATATATATATATATATATATATATATATGTATATATATATATATATAAAGCAAAAGGTAGTCAAGCCAGTAAACAAAAGTAAATCTTTTTTTCTCAAAATATTTATTATTAAAAATATTTTTTTATTTTCCAAAAAATACACTAATACAAAGTATTTTTATATAATTAAATAAACTTTAACCACTAGAGGCCTTTCAAAAAATCATCAGTAGTATTTAATTAATTATATAAAAATATTATTATTTATTATATTATTAGTGTATTTTTTGGACAATAAAAAAAATATTTTTTATAATATATATATATATATATATATATATATATATATATATATATATATATATATATATATATATATATATATATATATATATATATATATATATATATATATATATATTAGTATTAATGTTAGTAACTTAAGTTACAAATAAAAAAAAAGTTTTATTGTCATTTTTTGTTACTTTGAAGCACGTTTTTGAATTTTCTCTAAAATTTTAATATCTCTTTTTAAATAAGGCGACAATATTGACACTGCATAAAGTTTACTCTATATAGTAGGCCAATAAGCAGCCGTGGCGCAGTGGTAGCGCACTTGCCTCAGAAACGTAAAATCTGTGGTTCAAACCCCACCTCTGGGCAAGTTTTGCGACTTAAGTTGGGAAGGAGGCATGAACTTCCTATTAAATGCTCTTCCGCGATGTTCTGTGATAAGACCGTAAGGACTTCTTGGGGCACCTTAATCAACTTAATAAAAAAAAAAAATAGTAACATTTCTAGATATAAATGTATTTTTGAGAATTCTAAGCATTCGATTAGCTTTATATGATGCTTATGTGATCAAGAAATTTAAGATCGGATGACAATACTATACCTAAATCTTGTTCAGTTGATATTACTTCAAGCTTAATTCTCTGGTGTGTGCCAAGGTCATTTATGTAGTAATCAAATTTTAGTAAATTAGAACTCCCTAGAATATGCATCACTTTACTCTTGCTTTCGTTTAGTTGCATTTGCCATATTCTTGTCCATTCTGTAATCCAATTAATATCACTCTGCAGTCGTTCACAGTCTTTTTTGCTTTTAATTGTGGCAATTATCTTTGTGTCATCAGGGTACATTTTACAAACGTTGTTTATCTTATCAGGCAGATCATTAACGTATATAATAAACAAAGTAGGTCCCAAAACAGAACCCTGAGGAACACCGCTTATGACAACAACCCAATCAGATATTGTTTCTCTTAAAACAACACGTTGTCGACGATTTGAAATCCAAGAAGAAAGTTTACCAACAATTCCGTATTTTTCTAGTTTAAATAATAAAGGTTTATGCGGTACTTTATCGAAAGCTTTAGCATAATCAAGGAACATATATAAATAATAGGAACATCTGTCGATTTTTTATTTGATTTTGCAAAGGTTATAAAATCCATATTTTCCAAAAGATTTGTGACACTTGATTTATTTGTGACAAACCCGTGTTGACAGGTAGATATAAGATTATTATGAGATAAATGTTCTGTGATTTTATCTCTAATTATTTTCTCAAGAATTTTACAGGTAACAGAACTGAGGGATACTGGTCTATAATTTGCTGGATCTGTTTTGCAGCCTTTCTTATATAATGGAGTAACATTGGCTTTTGGCCAGGACTCTGGTAATTCAGATTGATCAATTTAATGTTGAAGTATAAGTGATAATGGTTTGGCTAATGATTTTGCAATCTTTTGTAGAACTAATGGACTTACGCAATCAGTGCCAAACGATTTGTTTGGATCTAGTTTAAGTAAATGTGATTCAACTAGAGATTGGTCTATTTTTAATGAACTGATTGTGTTTGATATTCTGTTTGGGAAATGCGGTAGTGTTTGTACATTTCCGGTTGTGAAAACAGATTGAAATTGCAAATTTAGTACATTTGATATCTTATATTATTTGATATATCCACTTTCTTTATGCTAATATCTGATTCAGTGATCAATGCATTAGTATGATGATGATGATGAACGTTGAATTAATATAGTTGAAAATTTTGGATTGCATTTATCGTTTGCTAAATCTTCTTCAAAGATTCTAATTGCTGAACAAGTATATTTTTTGATTTGATTACAAACTGTATTATAAAGATTAACTAGATATGGAACTTTCCACTTTGTATTTCTATTTTTGTACCATAGTTGTTTTTTTGTTTTACTTAACTTAATAATGTCAATTGTGATCCAAGGTTGATATTTTTATTTTGTGTGTTTTGATATAGGAGGTATGAATTTAGCATATAGTTTATGATATATATCTGCCCATTTTTCGTAGGAATCACTGGTACTTCAATTTTTAAACATAGCAGTTCAATCATTACTATTAAAAGGTTTATTTAGTTTTGCATAGCTTCCTTTTTTATTACATAATTTTGAGTAAACAAATGGGGTTGAGTAATTTTCAATGATAAGATTCCATTTGAGCAGTAAGTGACCTAGTGTTGCGCATCCAAGAGGTGGATCAAAGGTTATTTTACTAATTTTTTTTGGAGAGTCTGTTGTAACAAGATCCAATGTATTAATGCATTTATCTTTCTTAAATATAAATGTTGAAGAATGTATGCATTGATACAAAAACAAATTAGTTTAACAATTAGTTTGCTTGGTCCTTTGAAGTTTGTCGAATCATTCCAAACAATGTTAGGATAATTAAAATCGCCTGTGAGTAATATCCCGAAAAAACGGTTACTATCAATAGATTTTTTTTAGCTAAAGTTATACAATTGCTTATTTTCTTTGGCAGTTTTTACCATCATTTTTGGTGGGCGGTATTTACCAATCAGCAACTTGTTACTTTTACTGATTGGGAGCCATAGTTGTTCAGAATTTAAAAGTAAAGCAAGAATGAATTTGAGAAAAGCTTAATTTATTTACGTTTAGGCAAGTTCTTGAATAAAAAGCAACTCCTCATCCATGACCATTTCTGTCATGTCTGAAAAGATCATAATTTATACATTTATTATAATATATTATTATATGTTATAAATTTATAAATTTATTAAAGATCATAATATATATATATATATATATATATATATATATATATATATATATATATATATATATATATATATATATTATGTATATATTTATATATATATATATATATATATATATATATATATATATATATATATATATATATATATATATATATATATATATATATATGTATATATATATATATATATATATATATATATATATATATATATATTATATATAATATATAATATATATATATATATATATTATATATTATATATAATATATATATATATATATATATATATATATATATATATATATATATATATATATATATAAATTATATATAACATTTGTGCATCCACATCTTGAATATGCTGTGCAAATTTGGTGTCTCTCTGAAACAAGATATTGATAAAATCGAAAAGATTCAACGAAGAGCAACCAAACTCATACCATCACTCAAAAAATCTTCTTACAAAAAACAATTAAAAATGATGAATTTAACAACCTAACAAGAACGTAGGCTGCGAGGTGATTTAATCCAACAATACAAAATTGAGCACAATCAAGATATTATAAATTGGGTTCACAAAAATGAAAGTTTTAAACATGCTCTAAACCTACGTCAGCACAAATACACTTTGAATAAATCATTTTGTAAAAGCAAGAGTAGATTTAATTTTTTTTTCAACAGAGTAACTAATCCATGCAATAGTTTGACAAATGAAATCGTAGACGCTGACTCAATTGACAAATTCAAGAACTACCTCGACAAATTGTGTAGAGATAAAACACTTTAATTATATATAAACTAATATTAGCTGTTATAGTACAATATCTTATGTTATTGTACTCCACATCTGTTCTCAGTTGTTACAGCTCAGGCTTATTATTATTATTATTATTATTATTATTATTATTATTATTATTATTATTATCATCATTATTATTATTATTATTATTATTATTATTATTATATATATATATATATATTTTTTTATTTATGGTCGGCGCGAATAGGTGTCACGTGGCCGACTAAGAAAAAAAAAAAAAGGTTCTCGTTTTTTAAAATTTGCCGACTGCTTTATCGATATTTGTCAACTGACTGTCTAAGTTTACAGACTAACTTGTCGAAAAGGGTCTACATTTGCCGACTAACTAGTCAAAACGCAATACGCAAGTAACAAAAGCAGACGTGTGAACGGAAGAAGTTTTTCTTCTTCTTTTTTAAAACTCTATTATGGATAGCGAAAATGTTGTTACAATGGTTATGTTGAAAGAACTGCTATCGGCTCAAGCAGATGCAATATTGAAACGTTTTAAAGAAAGCTTTAACAGCATTAATGAAAGAATACTATTATTACAAAAAGATGTTGAGGAAATAAAACGAGGACTTACTTTTGTTGGAAATGATATTGAAACCAAAGTAAACAAAGTAGATAGTAATATGGCGATAATAAAAGAAACAATAATTGGAATAAAGTCGTTTCAAGGAAAGTTAGTAAACAAGGCGAAAGAAAACAAACGCAAAACTGTTGAGTTAGAAGATCGCAACCGGCGAAATAATTTAAGAATAGTGGGCGTTAAAGAAGGAATAACCAAACCAATGAAGATGTATTGAAAATTAAAACCCTCATTAAAGAGGACCTTAAAATAAATGAATCTATTGAAAGGGCTCATAGATTTGGAAAGTTAGAAAAAAGAACAAGGATAATCGTTTGCAAAATACTCAATAGGCAAGATAAAGAGACAATTTTAACAAATGCTCGTAATTTAAAGGGAAAAAATATATTTGTTTAGATTTTAGCGAAGAAACAACGAGAATATATATATATATATATAAATATATATATATATATATATTATGATTCGTGGCCATTTCTATCATTATTTTAATGCACACATTATTCATATTTTTTCTCATAGGGTAAAACACCCAGTGTTCGTCAGGTGTTCCAGTCGTCGCCAGTTTTCCATTAAAAAACATGCATGTCAAAAACTATTTGGTTGAAAGTGCCGAAATAGTGTCTAGAATGAACGCCCATCATTGCTTTATATTTGACGAAAGTTTGACGATCGTAACTAAATAAATAAACTCTCAGGATTTTTTTGAATGAAAGTGTGTCACAAAAAAACCTTAATCCTTAAAATTTTTTTTCAGAAATCTTTTTAAACAATTACATAAAAAACATATTAAATATCAATTCAATTTCACTTTTTTTATTCAGATTGATGGGAAGAACAAGGAGAAGATTGTACTAGGGCTATTCTTGGAAAAAAATTAAGGGGGGCAGGGTTAGGGGGGGTGGCGAAGACTGGAACACATAATAGTACCTAGTCCAGTCTTCGCCAGGTAAATTTTTTTTCTTTAAAGTGGCGTATATGGGCTTAATGGTAAAATATGGACTTTGACCCATATGCCAGTCTTCGTTAGGTTGAATTTCGTTTAAAAACAAAAAAGTTATAGGCGTTTTAAATTTGTCCAGTGTTCGCCACCCCCCTTTTGCCAGTGTTCGCCATCGGGAACAAATTATTATTTTTTATTTTTTATTAAATGTATAAATATAGCTAAGTATTTATTTTTTATATCAGAAGTAGGTTATCTGTTAACCTAGTTATTAAACAATACTAAAGCAGTCCAAATAGGGCTATATAACTATATTAAATTAATTTATATATCAAGTTAAGACTTATAATAAATAGTTTCAATAAGTACCTAGGTACATAATATCCATTTAGAATTATGAGTACTAGTAAATCAAAGTCCAATAAGGGTTCACGTATGTCTACAAGAGATTCTTACTGAGGAGGACATTAGAAAGGCAATTGAAGAAGTAAAAAGGTAATAAAATTAGCATGCATTAATAGACATAATTTCAATGCTTATATTGCTTATTGTGTAGTCATAATAGCCTAATGCCTATAATACATTTAAAAGAAATACATAGGGTAGGGCTGCCTATTACTGATAAAGTAGTTGCATACCTAAATTATACTGTGCTATATTTCAGTGGTGAAAGAACTGCTTCAGAGGCATCCAAGTTGTACAATATCCCGCGCACCACATTGAGGGACAAAATAAGTGGTAAAGCGCCTGTTGTAAAAAAGATGGGCCTACAAACCTACCTCACTGAAGCAGAAGAAAATGTTTTGGTGAATTTTATTGTTAGCGCACAGAAACGTGCCCACCCTGTTACCAAAGAAACCATTATGTCATTGGTAACTAGTCTTCTTTCGGATGAAAGGTTACTTATGGAAGTAAATAGAGACCGTCCCTTTCAATTTGGAAGATCAGGGACTCAACAGCCAGGGAATAAATGGTAAGTAGGTTGTGCCTAAGTTATAAAAGTTGACCTATAGGTAATTAAAATAAAAAAAAATGTTATAATTTTAATAACGAGTCATAAGATTTTTCATTACAAATTAACTTTATAAAACATTTGTAGCTTAATAAATAAAGCTTATAACAATTGATACAGACATAAAATTAGTCTAATAGAAATAGCCTATACCTAGTCGACTAATTTAGCCATTATTTTCTAAGGTATAAGCTATTCCTGTCGAGGCATCCTAACATAGTTGCTCGCATGACTGAATCATTAAGTGCGAATAGAAGAAATGTCTCACAAGCTGTCATACAACAATGGTTTGCTGATATAAGATCGTACCTCTCTGAACATGACCTTCTTGAAATCCTTCAGGAACCCCAGCGTAACTATAACATCGACGAGTCGGGGTTCCAGTTTTTACCCAAGGTTTCCAAAGTTTTAGCTGCTATGGGTTCTAAAAATGTACCGTATGCGACATCTTCAAAAGAAAAGGAAAGAATCACTGTTCTAGGTACATTTTCATTTTATTCTTTGCTCATTTTTATGTTATTTCTGTAATGCTTTTCTTTTAATGCTGCACTATAAATTGCTTTTTTTTCAACATATCTCTGAGCATGATAGCTTAGCATGATACTAGCTTGGCCTGCTTGCTAACTTTTGGTTTTTTTGCACTTTTCTTTGCAGCTAACGTTGGTGCCGATGGCTCTCTCCCTCCACCGCTTATAATTTATCCTAACCTTCGTATTCCTATGAATGTATACGAAGCCATTCCATCCAGTTTATTTGCAATCGGAAAGAGTGAATCGGGATATATTAACCATCAGGTGCTTTATGAGTATCTCACTAATGCATTTGACCAATGGTTAACTCAACATAATATACAAAGACCAGTTATAGTTTGGTCCGACAAACATGAATCGAGGCTGCAATTTCATTTAGTTAAAACCTTAGCAGACCTGCAAATAATGCTTATATTGATCCCACCAAACTGTACCCATTTCATGCAGCCTTTGGACGTAGGATTGTTTGGCCCTATGAAAAATGAATGGGCTAAGTGTGTGAATAGGTTCAGGGCTGCCAACCCAAATGAATACGTTACCAAAGAGTGCTTTGCAGGAATGTTCCTGCCAGTGTACACAAGGGTCATGAGTAGAGAGAAAATAGTAAAATCCTTTAAAAAATGTGGCATACAGCCATTTGATCAAGACGCTTCTGATTATACCAAGCTCACTCTTGAAGAAGCCCACTCCGGAGACAGTCGAATATTTGAAGGAGTGCTTCAAGACGGTCGTGTTGAAGCTTTTATTCATGTCAATGTTGCGACACAGACATCCTCTGCAAGTTGAAAATTTTATTCATGTCAATGTTGCGACACAGACATCCTCTGACATCATCTTGTCTGGTAACACAAGTACTAGCACGATGGAAGGACTGGGAGCAGGCCCAAACATTCACCTGTAAGTGATAGCTAGGTATTAGTGTCTAACATTTTTATCAATATAAAATAATAAGCCCAGCTAGCTAGTTAGTAGCTATTATAAACCAATTTTTATTTATAGCTATTACAGGGTAATAAAAGTTAGTAACTATTATAAAACAATTCTTATTTATATTACAGGATAACAAAATCATTTGATGACTTTGTCATCGATTCGCCACGATTTGACTCAGAATGGTGAAGAGGCAAAATTGGTTTCAATATGTCTTTGATCGAAATCATCGGCAAGAGGATGCACCAGCTGTTGATTCCCTTGTTGTTTCCCCTGTTCATTCACCTAGTATTCATTCTAGTTCAGATGCACAGTGTTCCTCAATGTCAAACCCTCCAAACAGGACTAGGCCTATGTTGGTAGAACCTCAAAGACAAGCAAGACCACCTGCGATTAGTCCTGCTCTTAAAAATCATAAGTGGTTCCCTTCTCCAAAAAAAGCTATCGGTTAGTGTATTAACTAGGCTACCTATATTTTAAATTTATTATTATAATTTCCATTTTTAACCTCTGTAAAATTACCACATGTAGCCTATGGTCATAAATTTACTTTATTATAACCTGATTATTATTTTAATTTTCATAGGAAAGGTTCGTACAGTGGCTCAAGAACTTCATGCCACATCTGTAGTGACTTCAGATAAAGTTGTCTCGATGCTAGAAGGTATTAGGCTTGAAAAAAAACAACAAGAACAAGCAAAAGAGGAGAGAAAAACGAAGCGCTTAGTTGCTGAATTAGCTAAACGCAACAAGCCAAGTGTTCCAGCTAAAAGAAAGTTGCTGCCAGCAACAAAAATGGCAAAGAAGAAACCAAAAAAATTTTCCATTACATAAAAAAATTATTCAACAATTATTTAAATATATTTTTAATACCAAATAACTAAAAAAAAGAACTCGTTTTTTAAAAAGTCTGAGGGTGGCGAACACTGGAACAGGTTCAAAAAATTGCCTGGCGAACACGGGGACCGTTCCAGTGTCCGCCACTTTCAACTTTCGGGGGCTATAGCCCCCTAATTAATTATCGGAGGTCATTCGTTCTAAGTACAGCGTATAGCCCAACTATCCATCTGTACGATAAATATTTAAGATCAATCATTTATTGAAAAACGAGTGAGAAAAAAATATTTTAGTGGGGCAGGGTAGAAAAAAGTGGCGAATACTGGGTGTTTTACCCTATGCAATCTAATCTTTAAAAAACTCAAATTGTTTGCTACATTTTGTGATCCAGAACTATGTAACCTCGCCAAGTCAATGATAATCTTGATAAAAAAATTTCCATTCTTCCATGGCCTATTAAAATATGAATCCAATTCAAAATATAGAAATAGTCAACATTCAGAGAGCTTCACAGCCTAAACAAAATATTATTGATTTTACTTTACTTAATGTATGAAAAAAATGTACATAACACAAAAATCTTTTGGAAATGTTTAAATGTTTTTTAACACGTTTTAGTGTTTTAAATGTTTTTTAAAACGCTTTAGTGTTTTAAATGTTTTTTTAACACTAAAACATGTTAAAAAATTTGTTAAGTTGAAATGATCATCAGTCATATCGAAAATATGTTTCAGAAACACCAATAGTTTGTTTCTCATTTATGCAGATTTTCACTTTTGTTTTTTAATTTTGATGGAGAAAAAGAGTATGAAAGGGAATTTAATGATTTAAAAGTTTGGATAACTCTGCTGCTTCAAATATCATAATTAACAAGCAATATTTCATAATTGATATTACTGTTTCATTTATACAAACTTTTTTTGTATTCTTCGGTATTCTTTTTTACAATTTGAAAAAAAATTTAAAATCAACACTTTAAGCAGTCAAATATTGAAACGAGCTTAACATACTTAAAAATATTTATACATACATATTCTACAAATATTTATAGCTATACTATAAATATTTATACGTAGGGAAGAATGGTACTGAATGGACCTTGTACTGAATGGACCATTAGAAAAATAAAAACTTAACAAGCTGTTAATTGATTTTTTTTAATTGCATATAATTTTTGTATATTCAAAGTTTCTTTAACATTTTTGGTTTAACTTTATTTGTAATAATGCATAAATATTTGTACTTTTTTCGAGAAAAAATTAAATTTTTATCTTTTCAATTTTTTTCAATTTACGCTAGATTTTTAAGGTAAAGTTAACTATGACTCATAATATTATTATAGATATATATATTTTATACTTTGTATAACATTATAATTAATGTTATATCGTTTACTGATTGCTGTGATTATATGGGTAACATGTACATTTTGGTTAGTGTACAGGATAAACCAAAATTGATTGTACTGAATAGACTGGTTTACTTTTCTGCGAAGTATTTATCACGCTTCGGTATGTTACTTACTAAAACAAAATACAGGAGTTTTTTATCGAAATGAACTAAGGAAGTGTGAATTAGGAAATAAACCAAAATATCTAATAAACTTTTATTAACGAAGACTTAAGGGCTCAAGTTCAATACTTTTATTTTTATAATTTCAATTATTCAATATAGTATTAAGGTAAGCAGATAGTATAATATTAAGTTAAGCAGACTTATAGCTTACATATTTAGTTAATAATTATTAATTTGTAGTTTATTTCATTATTTCAATAACTGAATATGTCGTAATATTATTACGATATATAAACAAGTTGTTATTACTTATAATAACATCTAGCATATAACCTTTTTTATATACTATATATAATAAAAGTTATATGCTAGATATGTTATGTAGCATATAATATGCTAGATATTATATAATATATCTGAAATTACTATGGTCAGTAGTTTTTACAATACAAAAAATCAAGTAATATCTAATAAAACCAAGAATAAAATTTCATAAGTTAATTGTTATATTTAAATTACTAAAGCTTGTTGATCATAATAAAAAAATTAATACTGTTTAATTATTACTAAAGTTAATACTATTTATACTTTAAACCAGTGCAAATAACAAATATACAGCTAATACAATGTTAAATCGATGAAAACTAATCCAAAATAGCATTTTCAGTGAATAAATAATGTTCCACAGACTATGACAAGTCACGTCCGTGGAATGTCACCACCCAGACTTTTTGCTAATCCCAAGAAGTTTAAACCTTGTTGCTAGTACTTTACTTTTATTTTAATATATAATAAATAATCAAGAATACATTAAAATTAGAGTTGACATACTATTTTCCTCAAAACATATTTTTAAAGTGACTTTTATGTAATTGAAGCACTTGCCACCACCTTAAATGTCACGTCTGTGGATAAAGTTATTAATTCCAAAAAAAAGCCGTAGGAGGCAGCAGTAGTTCTCTATTTTGCTGTTCTAGCTAAACTACCAGACATTTTTATTAATGAGTAATAGTGGGGGAATTTTTGGTGTACTTGTTTAGTACTGATAAATGTTAAAGTTTTAAAAGTTGAATTTATTAGTCTTAGTGTGTCACATCTGTGGCAAACATACCCAGGGTAAATAATTTTACTTTTTTATAAGCAATACTTTTGTTTAATAGCAATTACCTTGGCATATTTACTTCAAGGGGAACAGAGTCCTAGCCTCAAAACATAGCACTCCTTTTATGGTTTTTCTTTCAATTTGTCACGTCTGTGGATGTCACGTCTGTGGAATACAGAAAGCAACAGACGTGACACACATGGAACAGATGTGACAACAAATGACAATTTTATCTGCACCTGAATTTTTTAATGCTTATTTTAAGCATTTTTAACATTTAAAAACTTTGCTCATATAGCTAATTAATTATTATTGAAAAGATAAATGTTTTTATCCAGATAGTTATAATTTTTTTTTTACTTACAGTTAACAAAAATGGGAAAGATAGAAAAAACTAGAGAATTGAAAAAGTTAAGTATGCGGGAAGCGAGAAAGAAGATGAAAGCTAAAAACCCTGAAAAATATGAAGAACAAAAACGGAAAGATAGAGAAAGAAAAAAAGCAACATGAAAGAAAATTCATGATCTTTCAGAAAAGGATAAAAGATCAGTAAGAAAAGGTTGGAAAGAAAGGACCAAGAGAAGTCGGGAAATGAAAAAGAAGAGATAGCAACTTATTGAAAGTTTGTCAACATCAGCTGAAAGCCCAACTGTAAATATTCCTATCGAAAATGAAATAGGCATAAATTTACTTCCTGGTCCCAGTCAGGAATCTAATTCCAGAAAAAGAAGCGGACTAAAAGTTTGTAGAAAATATAGAGATGGGTTGAAGAAAAAAATCCAAAAATTAGAAGGAAAAAACAATTTGTTAAAGCAAAGAGGTGATAAATACAAACAAAAATTCTACAGACTGCGATATGCAAAAGATAATACTCCTCAAAAGGTGGTTAAAAAAATGACCAGTGTTGCGAAATGTTCGAAGGAAGTAAAGAAAAGCTTGCTTTTTAGCGAAGTGCTAAAGACACAAATACAATCAAATTTTTTTTACTGAGAGTTGTATAGCCAAAAAAAAAGGATTTTGCCAGGATATTAAGCGGAAAGATAATAAAGAAGTACAGACTTCAAAGAAGCCTCAACAATCTTACTTCAAGATATATCTTACCATACAACTTAAATCAACCCTCAAATGTACTGAAAAAGCAACAACTTGAAATGGAAGTTAGGAACTTTTTAGAAAAATATAGTTCCAGTAGGCTTACTGCTGGAAAAAAAGAAACAATAACAAGAAAGAAAAGTTAAAAAACAAAAAAGACTATTAAATAATACAATGCTGAATTTGTGGAATGAGTTCAAACAAACAACTGAGTTCAAGTCAAAGTTTTATAGCACATTTTGCAAATTAAGACCCTTTTAGGTTGTTCAACCAGACTTTCGTAAACGAGATACTTGTTTATGTATTGACCATGAGAATTTTTTCTTTGATTCTTGAAAAGTTGTATAGTCTTATGCGGGAAGCGGGTCTTATGCCATATAAATATCCTACTGTCTTATGCCATATAAATATCCTAAAGTCTTATGCCATATAAATATCCTACTGACTTGCTAAAAAGCATAACATGTGACGGCGAGCTGAGAGAATCATGCCTGGAAAGTAAATGCGAAGTATGCATTTTAAACAAAAAAAATAATTTGTAAAGAATTTGAGAATGATATGAATGAAAAAGTAACATTTCCACAATGGTCTAAAAAAAGTGTTGAACTTGTGATAAAAGATAAAATAAAGACATGTTTTAAAACTGTAAAAGAAGAGTTAACATTAACTAAAAAAGAGCTGTTTTTGCATTTTATTAACAACTTACTGGAAAAGTTTATGAAACATGTATGCAATATAAAACAGCAGTACAAAGATACATCAAAAATAAAAAATAACTTAGGGTCTAGAGATATTTTCATTCATTGTGACTTTTCAGAAAATTACAATTGCAAATACTCAAAAGAAATCCAAACACTCCACTTTAGCGGATCAAGAAACCAAGTGTCAATCCATACAGTTATGGCATACTATTGTAGTATTTCTAAAAACAAAATAAAGTCAAAATCTTACTTTACAATTTCAGATAACAGGCTTCATGACTTTGTTGGAATCTGTGCACATTTAAAGCCTGTTAAAAGAAGACTTGAAAGAAAAGCTGCCTGTCATTGAAACAGTTCATTTCCTTAGTGATAGTACTTCTCAACAGTACCGAAACAAGTCCATATTCTATTTGGTTGGTACTTTTTTTCAAAAAGTTGTTGTCACAGAAAAGAGACACGGAAAAGGTGCCCCTGATGGAATAGGAGGTTGTAACAAAAGAACTGCAGACAGATTGATTAGACAAGGGAAAGATATTCCTGATATTAATTATTTGGTTGAAGAAATAAAAGAAAAGTGTCCAAGTATAACCATCTATACTATTAACAACACAGATTTCAATCTCTATGAGAAATGTGTACCAGAAAACCTAACAACTTTCAAGGGGACTTTACAAGTTCATGAGGTGGTTTGGAGTTCCACTAAAAAAGAAACATTGTATATGAGAAGGCTGACATGCACTATATGTGACAATGATACAAAATGCTAACACTATAGTATTGGAGAAGTACTAATCCCTGTGAATTTTTTTACGTATCTTCATCCTCGTATCCTTTTAATATATAGCTTTTAGAAACTTAAGTTTGCTTATATTGAATATTGTGTTATATTGAACATAATATTGAATATTATATTTGCATATATAGAATATTGCAAACTTTTGCATTTCTTAAATGTTCTTTAGTTATTTAATCAGTAAAAATGTTTGATTAATATTTAGTTTTTCAGTTACTCTAGTATTTTACAATAAAGATTTCTAGCATGAAATCTTTATTGTAAAATAGTTATTTAACTTGTTTCTGTTTCATTAATAACTTTTTGTACCTCTGTTTTAAAAAATTCCCTAACATGGTTTAGCATGTGAACAATTCTTGAAAATGAAAAAAATGCCAGCTGAAGAAACAACATCCAAATGTTTGGCTCAAGAATCCCAAGGACCGGGTAAATGGGAAAAGAAATTGACAAGACTAAGTAACCACAGTGTTTACAGTGATAATGAGGAGAACAGCTTGTCTATTAAAATCAATGATTTTGTAATTGTCAAGTTTCAAACATAAAAAAAAAAAAGTAAAATACTATGTTAGGCTAATTCAAGCCTTAGGTGCAGATGAGTTTGTCATAAAGTTTTTGAGAAGATCTGGCCAGGAATTTTTTACGTTTCCAGAGAAAGATGACATCTCTGTCATTGATAAGAGTGATGTAGTGTTGAGATTGTGCCAGCCAAACCTCAATAACAGAGGGCAACATCGTTTTCCTTTCTTTTGACTTACCATTCAAAAACATTTGCTAATTTACTCACTAGTAATACTTAAAATTTTGTAAAAACTTGTACCATGTACTATTTTATGTCAACTATTAAAAACTGCTGATTAAAGATGGTTAATATTTTTGTAAATTCCCTGACAGACATTTATACCTGTTACAGCATAAAGCAATACTATTCATAATGTCACCTCTGTGGTAAATTTGTCGCGTCTGTGGGTTAAGCTAAAAGTTTTTAATTTTTTTTTTGTAAACTGACTTTTAACGAGTTTTTTTGTGCGGATACTTACAAATGATTAAATATACTTAAAGCTATAACAGCAAAAAATTTGGTTCAGAAATTTTAATACTTAAATTTTATAAAAATATTTATTGAAAATGTTACTTTTCAGGAGAATGACCCATATAGTAACATTAATATAGTAACAGTTCTATGAAAATTATTTCAGTAATAGAAGAATAAGAGCTGGTTCAATATTGTTTAGTTTTTGCAAAAATGGGATATGGGTTAAGTCCTATTAAGCTAATCTATTTTATAATAATCTGCATAATCTTTTGATAAAAAACAAGTTTTCACCGAATGATATATGGAACGTTGATGAGACTGGTGTTACTACTGTACAAGTGCCAGAGCATGTTTTAGCCAAGAGAGGAGAGAGGCAAGTTGCTTCTGTTACAAGTGCAGAACGAGGTATCTTGGTAACAATGTGCAATGCAGTAAATGCATATGGATCATCAATAACACCATTCTACATATTTCCACATGTCCATTTTAAAGATTTCTTTTCTGTAAAATTCAATTCCTGGTTCTGTTGGCACTGCCAACAAATCTGGGTGGATGGTGGAATCAACCTTTATGGAGTGGTTTAATCATTTTATAAAAAGTGTTTGACCATCTAAAGCAAACCCTGTGCTGTTGATACTAGATAATCATGAGCCTCATATGTCAATTAATTCATTAATTTAGCATCAGATAATAGTGTAATTATTTTAACAATCCCACCCCATACATCACATAAACTACAATCACTAGATATAACAATGTATGGACCTTTCAAACGTCATTATAATTGTGAAATTGATAGCTGGTTGGTATCACATCCAGGAAAAACTGTTTCAATCTATGACATTGCAGAAATTTCTGAAAAGGCTTGGGCAAAAGTATCAATGCCAGTTAACATCATTAGTGGTTTTCCAGTATCTGGAATAAGTCCTTTTCAACCTGATTGATGGAGAATGAGGATTTTTTTTCATCTCAGGTTACAAACAGACCCAATCCTGAAACACTCAATATCAATCCAGTTTCAGTAGAAGTTATTAGACCTAATCCTGAAGCACTCAACATCAATTCATTTTCAGTAGAAATACATAGAAATGTTAAAGTCAAAAAAAATGTTAGCAATACCCTGAATGTGGAAAGTATACGCCTTTATCCTTCTGCAAAAACTCGTTTAGAAAAATCCAAAGGTGCTCGCAAAAAGCTCTCCTCTTCGATTCTAACTGATACTCCAATTAAAAAGGCTCTTTGAAATCAACAACTTCAGCAAAATTTAAAAAAACAAAACTTTTCTGAAAAACAAAAAGATGCTAAAAATAAACGTCAAAGGAAATTCAAGTAACTCAAAAACTCTAAAGTTTCCATTTATGACATATAATAATGATGATATTCTTGTTGAAAAAAATGATAATGGTGTCAAAGATAGTTTAAATTTTTGTGGAGGTATTACATCAAATTACGATTTGTGTGCTGTATGTGAAGAAATGGGTTGTGACAACGAAATGTGGTACCATTGCAGACATTGTGCGAGCTGGGCACAAAGCTTGCGCAAGTGCAGATAATGCCAGCAAATATGTTTGTGATTATTGTAATTTGACTATCAGATTGAGACTTCGGTCTAAAGTTGTATTAATTAATTCAGAAATATCAATAAAGTCTCAAAATATTTCTTTCTTGTTTTTAAACTCCATTTATCACCCTAATTGCTTTGCATAGCGTAACTTGCTATGCGCAATGGTTTACAACTTTTAATATAATATAAAATACACGGTCGTTTAGACCGTGATTGGGTGACTTAATATTATTTCATATGGCAACAGATTATTTGTTAATTAACTTCTGAAAAGCCAATTATGTAGCTTTATTTTGAACGTAAATCAATATAATAATACAAAAATTTCACAAAAATATAAATAAATAGATGTAACAAAAATCTTTGCGCGCTAAAACTTTATTTTTATTTAATACCTTTTTAGTGTAATTCATAGATTTGTTTATTTATTTGAAATCAATTTTCTAAAAATCTGACTGTAGGATTTTAATAATTTTTTTTTAAACTTCAGATAATTATGTTCTATATGTATGATATTTTTCTGGTCATTGCTTTAACTTTTTTTCCATATAAAAATTTGTTTTTACTGTTATGACTATTTCTTTATATATCAAAGTGCAACTTCATTAATTATTTTGTTAATTACTATTTTTGTGACTATATATATATATATATATATATATATATATATATATATATATATATATATATATATATATATATATATATATATATATATATATATATATATATATATATATATTTATATGCATATATATATATATATATATATATATATATATATATATATATATTTATATATACATATAAACATTATCGTTGTAATAATTATATCTATATATATGTGAAGAGTGTATTTTCAAAATGCGGTATATCCATTTTTGTGGTATTGAGATAATTGACTTTTTTCGCCACACCAGCATGTCTCGTATATTTGGAAAAATTATTGTTTCTTAATGTATATATACATAAAGTATATTATATAATGTTAATAAATAAAATATTATTAAACAAAAATTATTTTTTTTTGTCAATAAGTTTGCATTTATTTTCAAAATACTGTATATCCAAATAAAGCTTGTTAGCAAAATGCGGTAAACCCATTTTATAAAGATGTTATGGAAAGTTTTTAAACTTTAAAAGATCTGAATAAGTTTTAATGATTAATTTTAGTTAACATATTGAACAAATATGTGTATTTAATGTTTGGTCATTATATTTTATTGATAATGTGAATGTAAACAATGTTTTATTAAAGTAATGTAAACTATTACATTTCACAATTCGCAATTGTAAATTTACATTTGTTTCGGAGAGTTAAATATGGACAATAAACAATAATATTTTTTTAGTGTTGTGTAGTTGTAACAATAATGATCACTATTTTTAAGTCTCCATAGAACTAATGGACAATTAATATAACATAAAAGTCATCGTTATATTTTTGAACGAAATAAAATTTTAAAAATGAAATACTGCAATAGCCTCATTTTATTTGCAACAAAGCAATTGTCGGTTTAACAAAAAATAAAAAGGAAGTATTATTATTGAATGCTTTCCATTAAAAAACAGGTAACAAATATATTTAAACTTATTAATTTAAATTGCCTTTTTAATATATTTTCTATCATTATTCCATATTTCGTCCAGTTAAACAAACAAAGCATGGTAGTTTAAACGAACACTAGAATTAAGAAATGCTTTTCTTTTCTTTTGTTTCATACATCATATCTTTTTTTCTATGTGAAATAGGATATTAGGTAACGCATTAATCTTGTCCATCGCAATCCGCCATTTCTTTAACGCAACTTTAAAATATTTGCGCTTGCGCAGAATATACATTTGCCAAGGATTGGTCAAAATTAAATACCGCATTTTGAAAATAAATAAAAAATTTTATACCGCGTTTTGAAAATAAATGTTTTTTAGAAGTAAAAAAATATTGGGTTATACTTCGTTTAGCATATATTCGGACACAATGTCTGCTAGGTCCTTATAAACTAAAATAAACCACACAATTTCTAAAAAAATTTTAAAATGGCGTTTACCGCGTTTTGAAAATAAACTCTTAATGTATATATATATATATATATATATATATATATATATATATATATATATATGTAATATACTATATATATATATATATATATATATATATATATATATATATATATATATATATATATATATATATATATATATATGTAATATACTATATATATATATATATATATATATATATATATATATATATATATATATATATATATATATATATATATATATATATATATATATTAGGAAAAAGTCATAACAGTAAAAAAAGTCAATATATTAGGAAAAAGTCATAACAGTAAAAGTAAATTTTATTATCAAAATAAAGTTGAAGCGATGACAAAAAAAATATTATCAATATAAAACACATTTATCTAAAGTTAATAAATAGGGTCTTTCCAAAAAGAACATTTTTGAACAATAAATGCTTAATGTATTTTATATAATAAAAAGAAAACTGTTTTTTAAAATTTTTAGAATAAAAAATACTTTGATGGCTCTCTCAAGACCCTTAGGAACTTATTATGTTCCTTTGAGACCCCCAAGGAACATAACAAGTTCCTAATATTATAAAAAAAATTATTTGAGTGTTGGGTCTCAAATGAAGCAAAATTATATGAAAATTTCAATGTTAGATTTAACACCATAAAAAATGAATTTTATTAACTAAAAAAGAAAAATGAAAAATCCATTTTTACTAATTTTTAGCAATATTTTTTTTTCAATAAGTTTTTTATAATATAATTATCATATTTGAAATTTTCATGATTTCGCTTAATTTGAGACGAAATGTCAGGATACACTTTTGAAGATTTTTTAATTGATAATAATAGGAACTCTTTATATGTTTAAGGGATTCCAAAACTGTTTTTCTTCAAAAAAATTTTAAAACCAGTATTTTTTTATCATATAAAATACATTAGGAGGTGGCAGCTATATTTTTTAAAAATATTGTTTTTTGGGACGACCTTATAAGTATGAAGTATTTATCATCAAAACGAAGTGTGAACAATTTTACTTTTATGCTCTAACTGAAATTAAAAATATTAAGTAACTTTAATAAAACATATTGATAAATAAATTTTCAAAAATCTTATTAATAAATAAGCTGATAATAATACAGTGCACTTACAGTTCTAATCATATGTTGAATTAAATAATATTTAAAAAGCCCATAAAATCAAAATTGCTTATATTGTATTTTGATATAAAACTCTTTTTATGATACTTTTACCTGCAGTACCAGAAATTAGCTTAATTTGCTAATATTCGTTTGATATATATATATATATATATATATATATATATATATATATATATATATATATATATATATATATATATATATATATATATTTATATATATATATATATATTTATTTACCTCTACACCGACTACAGTCGAGGAGGCTACTTTTGTAGTTACAACCCTTTCTCTAACTCCGTAACATAAACCTCAATAAACAAGACCGCTGCACCAGAAGCAAATTGACAAACAAGTGTATTATCAAAACTATAATGCAAGTAACAAAAAAAAAGCAAAATTAATTTTTAGTACCAAAAATTTCTAAAAACTAAAATTGTTATAAAAAAAATTATCCAACAAGTTAAACTGCTTAGAGATTATTATTAGATGAAAATATATTATTATACTTTGTACTAAGTTTGTTGAATATTGGAACAAAAAAGTAAAAAAATGCAGTAAAAAAGGATACTTTTATGCTAAGACTTTCCCTACTTTTTAAGTATAAATATGCAAACATATGCATTTAAACAGTTTATATATGCAAATATATGGACTTATACAGTTAAAAAATGCATACTTGCATTATAACGAGCAGGTCTTTAATAACTTATTTTTTAATATTATTTGCAAAGAATTTTACTGCGAAAAAATATTTGCATATTTCAGGTAACAAAAGCATATATATATTTTATATATATATTTTATATATATATATATATATATATATATATATATATATATATATATATATATATATATATATATATATATATATATATATATATATATATATATATATATATATATATATACATACGTACACACATACATATGTAAAATATATATATGTGTATTATTGTATACATACACAAACACACACACACACACACATATATATATATATATACAAATATATAATATATGTGTGTGTGTCTGTCTACAATAATACCCACACATAATGTGTATTACTGTACACACACCCACACACACACACCCACACATATATATGTATATATATATATATATATATATATATATATATACACATATATATATGTGTGTATGTATATATGTATGTATGTATATATATATATATATATATATATATATATTTAAAAAAAGTTTATATGCAGCCGTATTTATTGAATTCTAACCATACTTTAACGTATAACAAGAAAATGACATTCAAAGACTATATATATATATATATATATATATATATATATATATATATATATATATATATATATATATATATATATATATATATATATATATATATATATATATATATATATATATTAGTAAATAGTCATAACAGTAAAAACGAATTTTTATATTGAAAAAAGTTGAAGCAGTGACCAGAAAATATAGAACATATCATAAATATAGAACATATTTATCTGAAGTTTAAAAAAAAAATTATTGAAATCCTACAGTCAGATTTTAAGAAAATTGATTTCATATAAATAAACAAATCTATGAGTTACACTAAAAAGTTGTTAATTGAAAATAAAGTTTAAGTACTCTAAGATATTTTTTATCCTTTTTTTATTTATACTTTTGTGAAAATTTTGTAATAATATACTGATCTACATAAAAATAAGGCTACAACATTGAGTTTTTAGAGATCAAATAACAAATAACACGGTTGCCATATAAAATATACTCTGTAGTTAAGAACCGTAGCCATTTTAAAAGTACAAAACTTTTTTCGCATTTTCTCACGTATGCGTACCTAAACATAGCGCTTGTAAACGACCGTGTAATCTTGTCTTTCGAATTAATATATCGGCTATAGTTATTAACGAGAGAGATATTAATCTTTTTTTATAAAAAAAGAATTATTTTGCGGTCCATTTAATACAAGGGTTGGTCCATTCAGTACAATGAACAGTACTGAATGGACCACTAAATAATTTGGTACGGGCCACATTTATTGCGCATTTTACCTATGTAATGTTAGCGCAATGGTTTACAACTTTTAAGGATTGTTAGTTAAGGTATTAATCTTGACTTCTGAATTAATATATCCATAGTTGTTGACAATATGGGAAAAAATTGTTTTTATAAAAAAGTTGAATTTTGTGGTCCATTCAGTACCACTCTCCCCTACTTATGAAAACTATATACAGCTGAAAATAAAAAAACGTATCAACACGACATTATCATAAAATTTATTTGCATAATTTAAAAATAAAAAAAAAGTAAAATATTGCGTCCAATATCTAGAACACAAAAAAAAAAAAAAAAAAAAAAATAAAAAAAATTTTTACTACTTCAAATACATCCTTAATTTGTTTTTCAATTTAAATAACAAAAAAACTTTTAACCACACATAAGAGAGGCTCCGTATAATTTTCCTTCTAGTTCACTACCACTAACACCGGCGAAACCCGTACCACCTCTTTTAATTTCAATAATATCACTTGGTTGAAGTTTATTTCCAGTAATAGGACAGATCCAATCTTTTTTGACAAACTTTTCAATACATTCCATAGTGACAACATGGCCGCTCGGTCTCAGAACAGCGCACGGAACTTTGTTACTTAAAACATCCTTTGTTACCGGACAAATGTACCGTTCATGTTTAGTTATTAATGATTTACTATCGGTATGAGGAGCAAGAGTAAACTTTACTGAAATCAAGTCCTTCATTTTTAAAACTTTACCACTCATCGGACAATATACAGTACTATCTGGTTTTTCTAAACGCGTCTCCTTTGCTTGAGGGGTTAGAGTTGGAATCCAGAAACTCGGTAACTTCATTTTTTCAGTTTCACCTATAAAATGGATGACAACAAATAAGTTTATAAAAACTAGAATTTTTGATTCAAATAAATTAAAGTTATCATTATCCTAAAATCTTATAACCATCTTCAAATTTTACTGATATCTCAATTTAAAACATGTGTTTATCTTAATCTCAGTTTAAAACATGTGTGTTTATCTTAATCTCAATTTAAAACACGTGCGTTTATCTTAATCTCAATTTAAAACATGTGTGTTTATCTTAATCTCAGTTTAAAACATGTGAACCGCTTCAATACACTAGCAATACCGCTTAGGTATTGCTAGTGTATTGAATATCTTAGACATATACCAAATCATATCTTAGACATATACCAAATCATTTCTATTTGTCTTAAGACGTGTAAACCGGGTCAATTTTATTGCCACATTTGTACAATATCTACACTTAAAGTATATCAAGTCAAACTGTTTCAGATTGCAAAGTTGGAATAACAGTAAGTGGCATATACACAGGCATTATTGCTTATGCAGACAATATAATTCAACAAAGCCCTAATCTTTCTGCGCTACAAGAATTAATAAATAAAGTTCAAGTACAATCCAAAAACCATTATATCAAACTAAACACTGAAAAAACTTTGTTCATTTTTCAAAGTTTAAGAGTTTTTAAAGAGACAAGTAGCGGAAACTCTAAACAAAATCTTTGATATTCCAGTATTCTCCTTTATATAGTATTCTTTGATATTCCAGTATTCTCCTTTATATAGTATTCTCTGATATTCCAGTATTCTCCTTTGAATACTGGAATATCAAAGAACAAAGAGCCATATTTAAAATTTTGATGGAAGAAGATATTCTCGAAAAAAATATTCTCTAAATTAAACTTCAGACTTCTTTTATACACTTGAATGATGAAAAGAGTAAATAATAAAATAATAACATGTTTGTTATGTAAGATATTTTTTAATTAAAATTATAGAAATAGTACTTTAATTAAATTTTAATGGTTTTCTAAGACTTTTATAAATGTCAAATATATTACTTGTATTTTTAATTGACTGCAAGCTGTCATTGTCTTTTTTTTTCTTTGTAGAACCAGAATCATCAGAACTTTTAAAAGGATTTTCTCTTTTGGTTGCAATACTAGTCTCCAAACCAATAAACTGTGAAACTTTTAGTCGTTCACTTTTTTCGTTACTTTCCTCTGCTTCTTCTTTGTCTTTTTTTAACTTAAAAAAAATAACTACACATAAATGAACACATATTGTTATTATAAAAACAATAATACATAAATGAACATATATTTTATTATAAAAATAACAACACATAAATGAACACATATTGTTATTATAAATATAACAACACATAAAGACATATTGTTAGTATTATTTTCAAATATTTTGATAATTTTTAAATTTAAAATAATAATATATTAAAAATAATAATATAATAAAACAAGTATAGGAATATATAATTATATACTATTTTATATGAATTTATAACTTTATACTATTAAAAAATAAAAGAAACGAATTTCACTAACTATAAACAATAAGATTTAATCAACTTTTAACTTTTAATTTAAACAAAAGCATATGTAAATTAAAAGAATTTTGCTCCTATATTGAAAACTAAAAAAAAAAAAAAAAAAAAAAAAAAAAAAAAAAAAAAAAAAAAAAAAAAAAAAAAATTTTTTTGATATTGTCTAGAAGAAAAAAGCCATCATTATGAGAACCAGCCCAAATATGAAAATAGTACTCCATATTGGGCAAATAAGAGATTGATAGAGGTAGAAGATGGAACCATTAGCAAGGAAAAGGCGAGCACAACAAATAAAGGCTTAGCAGATGCTAACTTTGCAATTGATTGTATACAAGTAGATTGTATATACTTTAGGTATATAGTTGTGTCATCAGTAAATAGAGCCATTTTAAATGTAAGATCATTATTATAGATAAGAATAATGAAGGATCAAGGATGGAAATTTGTGGTACCCCAGAACTTATTGGAAATGAATAAAATTATTTTTTTATGAGAACAACTTTAATATTGCAGTTAAAAAAGAATGATTTTTCTCAGATACACCATATAAAGTGAGCTTATGAAGCAGACCAGCATGCCAGACTTTATCGAAAACCTTTGATATGTCATTTGATATGAGTTTTGGAGAACACTTTAGTAAGACAAAAAAAAAAAAGAATAGGATTGCGATCCTTGTGACTGGTGGTGGAATGCAAAAATCGCTCGGCATTCCAAAAATTGATTCAGGCGCGAGTGAGCACTGAGACTGACGTTTGTATGAAGGCTTTTGAAGATTGGAAATTGAATAAACATATCGATGCCTGCATGGAATAAATCTTGACCATAACAGAGCTTGAATTAATGCAAAAAATTTAAATTGCAAAAAATTTAAATTTTTTTTTGAAATCCCCCCTGCTAGCTGCTTCGCAGTAAGGAAGGTTGTATTAGTATAAAATTGCATCTTATGTATATAGTTTGTAATTGCTATTTTTTTTTAATATAATACTTCTCATAATTAAATATTATCTCATAATATTCTCCTTAGGCGGGGTTTAAAATATCTTAAGTTATAATTTAAAGCTCAAGTGGCAGTTATAATGCAATGTGCAATAATGTATTTAAAACTAATACAATATTACTTTTAGTAATTGTTTTTACTTAACATGATACTTAAAAAAGCAAAAGTAAAAACACAAGTATTGCAATATTTTAAGCACTTTAAACAGTTATAAAAAACTATTTAATATCCTGTTTATGCTATTGATAAAACATGTTTTATTTTTAAAGCGTATTAAATTGTTATTGTAAAAAGCAATATGAAAATAAAAATAAAACAATACTGCAAAGTTGTTTTGTTAATATAAAAAGCTTGTGTTAATATAAAAGAGCTTAACTATTTTGATTTATTGCTCTCTTCTACAGTTTATAACATTTAAAACATAAAATGCGTTTAAAATAAAAATAAGTAATTAAATAGAACTATTATAATTATTAAATTAGAATTGATGAAAACATTATCGTCATAAAACTTTGAACTCAATACTTTTGCAAAAACATATTCTATCTCTAGACCAAACAAGTAAAGTCAAATAAAAACAAACAAACAAGTAAACTCAAAAAAAGACTAAACTTATTAGATACCGCTTTATTTCTAATTTATTGCTTCTTGACCTAGCATACTTAAGTATAAGCAAAATTACTATAATATTAGCAAAATTAAGTTTTTTCATTCAAAGGGTTTTTAAGTTGATGCTTTCATTAAAAATTTTTGTTCAAATTCTTTTGCAACAAAATAAAGTGAGAAAAAAATTTGGTTTATTAGTCCAATTATATTTCCTTAAGCCTAAATATGTGCTTAAATGTTTTTTTTGAAAAAAAAAATATTTTGAACTGTAAAAAATGCAATTTTTTCAAGATGGCAACCTCTAGATGACATTTAAAAATTTTGAAATATTTACAGACTTTATTTGGCACATTATTTACCCCATTATGCAGGTAACATAACCATTTTCAAAAAATTGTAGGAAATGAAACACCCTAATGTACGTATATAGATATGTATGTATATGTTCATATTTGTGTGTGTATATATGTATGCGTGTATGTATGTATGTATGTATGTATGTATGTATGTATGTATGTATGTATGTATGTATGTATGTATGTATGTATGTATGTATGTATGTATGTATGTATGTATGTATATATATATATATATATATATATATATATATATATATATATATATATATATATATATATATAGTAGTTTCAGTAGTTTGTCTTTATTTGTACACTATTTTATTTCATTGTCATCTAATTTTGTGGTTGATTTTATTATTTTTTTAATGTTTACTATCTTGCATCTATATGAACATTTATAGCTTGATCGTTTAGAGCGTAAACCTAATAATCAATGAGTTCCAGGTTCAATTCTCGCTCTGAGCATATTAAGTTAAACCTAATATATTATCTTTGTATTTTTTATACCTTACACATTAGTTATGATTTTCCATTATGAGTCTGAGTTTATAATTTCTACTACATGCGCGATGTTTAAAAATTATCATTATTATTTTTTTAATTTACACTTTACTTTAGTATCTTTGTTTTGCTCTGAAAATCTGTTCAAAATATCTATTTCATTTTTTTATCCTTTTTATGTTCCTAATTTTTTCCTTATTTAACTTGGGCTTGACAGCTCGGTCTCGTCCCTTGAAGCATATTTTTGCATTTTTTTTAATCCTTTAAACTTAAATAACTTGAGAACTAAAATAAAAATCAAAATTTTTTTCTATTGTTAATAATATTTTTAGAAACTTTACATATTTAATTATTTTTTTTTAAATAATTAGAACAAAAAAAATGGGGTGGCAAAATTACCCCAATAAAATCTAATTTGGAGGAATTTTGTCACCTATGTTATTTACAACATAAACTTTTTATTTCAAATTATAAATCTTAAAAACACACTCACAATCAGTTAAATAAAAGAAATCTAACAATACTCAATAAGTGGAGGCATGGCCATCTATACCAAGAGGTATCGGGGCATGTCCCCCGCTTCACCTTTTTTACCCTTTTTTTTCTTTTTTTTTTTAAGAAATGTAGGATATTTTGAAAGCCTTGAAGATGGTCCTTGGGAGGGGGGGGCCGATTTAGTTGACTAAAAAAAAGTTTTAAAATAATTAAGCAAACTAAAAAGAATAAATCAATTTACAAATTATAATGCATGAGAAATGAAGAGATAAAAGTGAAAAACTCATTGTTTTCTACATTTTACAGAGCAATAAAATTCTATTGTATTTTTTTTGGATCAACATTTTTCACAAACCCATTTTCAACAAGAACTTTTCTCACATTGCAAACAAAGGTTTTGCTGATCAGTTGTTGCGCTATTAAATGGCTTTTGACATTTTTCTTTACTGCATTTATTATCTAAATTTTTTTTTTTTTGTAATCTGATTGAATATATTGGCAAGAGTCAATTATAAAACATTTTTTAGTACTCACAAAAATTCTGGTACTCCAGAAAATAAATAAACCTTAAACTTTTTTTTTAATATTTTTGGTTTAGTTTGAATGTTTGAGCTTTTTAAACTTTTATTAGCTAAAATACTTTTAGAACCAAGATGTCTATGAACTATTTTAAATGATACTTTGTTTCCTAACAAAATCTATCAAATGTTAAAATATATTACTTTACTTTGCTCTCACTTTTCTACTAACTAAATAAATATCCACGTTTACAAAGCTAAGTTTACGTATACTTAACATTAAATAAAAAAAATTATTATATGGGTAATGCTTATAAAAATTTATGTGCTGTATGCTGGTGTAATAAAAGCAAATGCAAGTTAGTTCCAATAACAAGCAGTATTGAGTCATTAATTGTTAAATTAAGATATATCAAATAACTTATAAGATTTATATTTATAAAGGTTTTGTTAATTATACAATTTAGAATAATTGATCAAAATTCAAAACAAAAGCAAGTTTAACTCCTGAACCAATCAAAAAATTTTCGAATATGCCCTAACTGTTTGGCTTTTGTTGGTGTATTTGAATTTTAGTAATTTAAAAAATATTTAAATGAGGAATAAACTTTTGGATATAATAGTAATAAAATTATGAAACTTAATTTAATTTACGGCAAGAAATATTTTAATCCATGTGGAAAAAAAAAGGTTAAAAACTTAGTTAATCATGCATTGGGAGGTAAAGTGTGCAAAAATAATGGTAGTTCATATTCTTAAACATAAAATAGAAAAGAAAAATATTCTTAGTGAACATAAAATGATGCTTTCAACTGGAAACAAACTTACAGTTCAAGTTAGTGTATCAGAAAATAAAACTCATAGCAGAACCATAGCAGATCTGTATCTCTTGAAACTATTTTGCAAGTTGCAATTAATCTGAGCAATAATGGAACAAAACTATTTATACTATTAGAAAGTATTATTATTGTATTGTTATTGAAAGTATATTTGTTATTGAAAGTATAGAAACTATATTTTTACTATTAGAAAGTATATTTGTTTTGGGAATTAGCTCTAGAAAATATGTGTGCATGTACTGTGAAAAAATAAATGGAAGTAAATGCTGGAAAACCAAGAACGTTTATCTGAAATGAGAGAGGGATTTATTTAGATAAAATATACGTTAAATAATAACAATCAACAATATTTAATCAACCAGTCAAGATTATTTAATGCTTTGATACTTTTAGGCTTATTTATTTTAATGTTGATCCAGATGTTGAAATTCAACATCAAATCCCTCCACCAGAACTTGATCTTTTAATGGGTAGTGCAAAACTTAGGGCCTTGGTGTTCCAGAAATTCTATTTTAAAACATGGATATCAAGGTAGAATATTCTTAAGACATGAATATCAAGGTAAAATATTTTAAGACATGAATATCAAGGTAGAATATTTTAAGACATTTTTTTTTTAATTATCTTATTATTATTATTATTAATTAATGCTGTTGAGATAAAGCGCCAGGCAATATCTATGACAGCCGGTATAAATTATAGATTGAACAACTTCGGCTGGTAGACTATTCCATCCATCGACAACTCTATTGCTGAAAAAATATTGCCTTTTCAAACAATTTCTGACCAATTCAAGTTTCATTCGATGTTTTGCTCCTCTAATGTTAGCTGCAGGACCTGATGACCAAATAGAGTTCATTGTTTACCTTTAAATATTTTGAATTGTTGGATTAAATCACACCTTAGCATTCTAGTCTCCAAAGTAGTCAAACCCAAAATTTCCGATCTTTTTTTGTACTCAAGATGTCTTAGCTCCGGTATCATTTTGGTAGCTCTTCGTTGGACTTTTTCTAGTTCATTAATATCTTTTGTATAATACGGACGCTATGCTTGAATTGAAAACTCTAAATTTGGTCTAACATATGTACAATACAGTGTTTTTATTAGATCTTTATCCTTGTACTTGAATGTATTATTTAGTAGTGAGAGTATACTATTTGCTTTACTAGCTGCATATTTTACTTGTTTGGCCCATTTTAAATCACTTGATATATTAACACCAATGTCTTTTTCTAGTTTTGACTTTTCAATTTCCATTAATGTATTGTTATTGTTCATAAAATATGAATATTCGTTATTATTTGAACCAAAGTGCATAATTTTACATTTTTCAAAATTTAATCCTAATTTCCATTTTGTTGACCATTCGTCAAGTTTTTTTATATCATTTTGAAACAATTGTGAATCATTTTGAGAAGAAATAGGTGCAATTATCTTATTATCATCAGCATATAAACGACATTCATTAATAAAATTTTCTGGTAAATCATTTATATATACCAAAAAAAGGAGAGGACCTAGAACAGACCCTTGTGGTACACCGCTAAGTACATCAACCCAATCTGTCACACTTTTACCTAAAACCACTCTTTGTTTTCTGTTAGCTAAAAAACAGACTATCCACTTAAGAAGTTTACCAGAAATACCAAAAGTCAATAACTTGGATAATAACTTTTTATGTGAAACACTATCAAAAGCTTTTTTAAAATCTGCGTACAATACGTCTACCGGTGTTCTATTGTGGAATGCATCTGTTAAAATATCTAGGTATTCTAATAGGTTTGTTGTACAGCTCTTGCTTTTCATAAAACCATGTTGTTTTTTTGAAAGTAAATTATTTTTTATGAGATGTTGCATGATACAATCAGCTATTATTCTTTCTAACACTTTACATGGTATTGAAGTTAACGAGACTGGTCTGTAGTTAGATGCTTTTAATTTGCTTCCTTTTTTAAAAAGTGGCATTACATTTGCCTTCTTCCACATATCTGGTAGGGTACCTGTTTCCATCGATTTTTTGAAAATTAAATATAATGGGTTTGATATTGACGAGCTGCATTCTTTTAAAACATATGGATGAACAAAATCAAAACCGACTGATTTTGACTTATCAAGTGCTTGAAGTCTAGTTTGAACATCATTTTGTGTTATTAAAACTGTGTTTAATAATAAAACTATTATTTTAATTAATTTTTTTTTAATTTAAAGAGATTAATAACTGTGTTTAGGATCTGGTTGGGATGGAGCTAACTCCAAGTGTATATTGGAAAAACTAGACTTGTTGGAGCAGGATGTCCTGCCTCAGTTCATTCCAATAGAACTGTGTTTAAAAAATTTTCAGGCAGTTGTACATTCATGCTTTGAACATGAGTTATAGGAAAATGTTATTGAGGTTTTTAAATCATTCAAAAGTTCTTTTTGTCACATACAAGGTCTTGCTAAAACTTTTGACACAAAGTTGTCTTTAAACTGAAAAACCCACATTATAATGAATCATGTAATTCCATTTTGCATCCACCAATTTTGTGGTCTAGGTTAATAGGCTGGGCAAACAGGCGAGGGAATTCATGCTTAATTTTAAAAGACATATACATTATAAATGAGATATTTCTCATCCTGATCATGGTAAACAGTTAAAAAAAGCTGTGCGCAGCTTTCGATTGAAAAGATTTTAACCATAATCTAATCCTTTTTTCTTAAAAAGTTTAAATTTAGTTTACTGTAAGATAAAAGCCTTATTTAATAATTTATCATATTAATTATTTATTTTATACTATTAAAAAAATGCAAACACAACTGATCCATCTTTTAACAATTAAATACTGATGTTGTTAAACATATAAGCCTGATTAGTGCCACTTCAAGATTATGAGAATCATGGTCTAAAAATTATTTTAAGCAAGAAAAGTTACAAATATTACTAAAAAATTTAGATTTATGTTTATGCTACAGTTGTACCAGAAAATCTTTTATAGATACCAATATTTAAAGAACTTAATTAAGGTTAAGTTATTTACTTATGTAATCAAATTACAAAAAAAAAAAGTCAAAAAATTTATTTTCTAGCACACACCCACCCCACCCCACACACCCCACCTTTTAGGGGTCTGGGTGCATATAAAAAGTAACTTTTCAGACACCCATTGATAGATTTGAATTTAAAATTATTTTTTTTACAAATATTTGGTAGGTATTTTTGTAGGAAACAAAAAAATTCAGAGTGGGCGGACATAAAACCTGGCGGTCAATTTAGTGCACTGTGAACAGTAAACACCCGAATTACCTTGGAAAAATGTCGAATGGGATGGTAAAATTACTTAAAGTCAATATTATACTTTCGACATAGTTGAACTGCTGCCATAGAAACATGAGTTAAATGACCATCAGCTATTAAAACTACTTGGCCTTCACAATTTGCATTTTTAAAAGGAATGAAGACAAAGTTAATCCATTCTACAAATTGATCCTCCTCCATCCAACCAGAAGGGGACACAGTCTAGTACGTACCTGAAAGTCCACCAATACCCCATTAAGCCCAAAAATGTTTTGCTTTGAAAACAACAAAGGGTGGCAAATAATCACCATTGGCATTGCAGCAAATATTGATAGTGTAATGAACTTTTTCACTATTGCCACCAATAATAAGTGTTTCAACTGGTCAACTATGACCGGCAATATTTCATTTTGGGAAGTTTCAGAATAGCAATTTTAGTCATTTCGGGTAAAAATTTTAATGTTTTTAAATACATATAAAATTGTTAATAACCTAAAATTTAGTTTTATATATTTGGAATAATTACAAATTCAAAAAGTAATTACCTAGAAAAATAACTAAAATAATTAGAAAAAGTAGAAACTGAAGTATTTGAGAAAAATATATAATATAAATAGTTAAAAAATCAGTATAACCTGTTTTTTATATGCTTTTATCTTTTTAGCAAAAGCTTGCTTCTGATGAAGAATATACTCCAAAATTGCTTCACGTTCATACAAATGACCTTCTGTTGTAACAACTGGATCTTTGCATGGTTGTAATGTCAAACTGCAGCAATCAAATTCTTTTATTGCATCTTTACTAAATCTTGTTTTTAGGGAGCCCCACCCAGAAGTTTTAGAGTCTCGTTGTTTTTCGTGGTATGTGTATACTGCACCTGCAGTAGAATTTCTACCATGCCTTGTCATTTTAATTTAAATAATTAATTTATTCTAAAACTTAAAAAAAAAATTCAAAACAATTGGTGCAGAATGTATTTCCTTATTTTATGTATGTATGTATGTATGTATGTATGTATGTATGTATGTATGTATGTATGTATGTATGTATGTATGTATGTATACATACATATAATATATATATATATATATATATATATATATATATATATATATATATATATATATATATATATATATATATATATATATATATATATATATATATATAATATATATATATATATTTTATATATATATATATATATATATATATATATATAGGGGGGGAACAAAAGGCAAATTATCAAACCTAAAAAGCCATGCTTCCTAAATTAGGCAAATATATAAAAAATGAATTTAAGCACTATAAAAACATTTTTGACCCCCTCAACTAATTAATTTAAGATAAAAAAGGATATTACAACAAATTTTCTCTTACCTGTAATTTATTCTTATTGAATATCAACATGAAAAAACAGCATGTAATAATATACACATGATTAAAACCCAATTTGAAAAAAAAATTAAAAAAAAAAAAAAAAAATTTGAAAATCTAATAACCAAGTTTATTTCTGCATTACACTAAGACCACCATTACATCACTGTACTAAGGCTGTCATTAAACTTTATATTAAGAGCTTACTAAATTTTTTCTGAATATACATAAATGAATACAGATTGAATTTGATGATACTAGAGGCATCATTATGATTGTTTATACTGAGACTCTAGTCATTACAGCATCAATAAAATTTGAATTGGACATACTGCCTTATAAAGATGCATATGATGTATATATGTCAAGTAAAAGGGTTTTGATGACATCATTAGATTGCAAATATCATTTTGCATAAAAATAATAAATTCTGTAATAAGATTAATTTCCATTTTCAATTGATCATTTTCCTGAACCGTTTTTTCCTTTAAATAATCCATGATGAAAAACACTTGTTTATCTTATTTTTATTAATAGGAGATAAAATAGATAAAAACTAACTTTCAAATTTCCTTTTATCATCTCTTATACAAGGGCAGATCCAGGACTTTTTGGCCTTTGAGATAACATCCATAGATGGTTTTCAATATTTATATTCATTGAAAAATTTTAAATTTCATAGCAAAATGTTCCAGCGTTCAAAACTCATGACCATATAAAGTTTAACCCCCCCCCCCCTTCAATTTGAGGGATTACAAATTTTATATGGTCATAATTTTTGATTTGAGAGATTAAACTCAAATTTTATGGATAAATATTAATCTAAATGAGAATAGCACAAAAAAATACTTTATCAACTTATTGTTATAGTGTTTGGGACAAGGAATTTAAAGTTTGCTCCATGTCTGGAAATTAGCTTAAAGACCAAAAAATGCTGAATCGGCCCCTGCTTTTATATTATATCATCTTTATTTATCATCTCTCATATCATACTATTTCTTTACTTGTTTTACTGGTATTTATTCTCTTATAACACCTGTTTTATGTAAGCTATGCAAAATGTTAGTGACCTCCTAGCTACCTTCTTGAAAAGACTTCTAATTATAACAGTTCAACTTAGTTAACTTTTGTCCAATCAAAACATGACAGTTCAACTGAAATATAATTAAAATAAAGTTCTTCAAAAATATTCTTTCTTGGACTTTTCAAAAAAAGGATTATCTGGTCGTTTAGTTTTTTTACTAGTTTCCAATACCATGATGTATCAAAGCTAATTCCTCTAGCTTTTGATGCAAGTTGATAACCCTTGTATGCAAGTTGATAATCCATTACATCTAACAACTAATCTTCACCACTCAATAAAGCTAATGCAGGTAGGTGAGTCTCTCAATTAATGTTAACTAAAACAGCCATTTTATCCCTCTAATATTTTTTCTTTGTTAAGCTAAAAAAGAATCTTGCCATCAAAAGAATCATAAATATGGAGATGGATAAATGGCTACTATAACATCTTTTGCAAAATTTGAAATATATATATTTTTTTCATTTACTAACTGCTCCTATTACATTTAAGATCAACATCTGATTAATTTAAAATTACATTTTTTTTCCTGCTGTAAAATATTCAGAAATATACCACAGCTTATAATGGCAACATTGCCAGCATAAATATCTTGTAGAACTATTGAGCATAAAATTCTTGTAGAACTATTGCTATTACTGGGTCAGATTTTTTAGAGACTTCACTGCAAATCAACATTGTTTTTATTTATTCAAAAAAGTCTACTAGAATTGGAAGCTGTATATCTAGATAAAAACATTTACGCAGCCTTTAATAAAATATTATTTAATAATTACAGCATTTATAAAATCTACCACCAATATCCTGCCGGTCCTTTTTAATAATAAGAGGTTTGACCAAAGGTGTGCTTCATTCATTTCTAATGTATGCTTCATTCATTTCTAATGCATGCTTCATTGATTTCTAATGTGTGCTTCATTCATTTCTAATGTGTGCTTCATTCATTTCTAATGTGTGCTTTATTGATTTCTAATGTGCGCTTCATTCATTTTTAATGTGTGCTTCATTCATTTCTAATGTATGCTTCATTCATTTTTACTATGTCTATTGTAGTTATACGAAATTAAAAAACGAAATTTGACTTTAAAAGAATATTTTAAAAAAGTAACAAAATACTTCTAATAAATATCTCTAATAAACATCTAATGTTTTTTTCTACAAAACTTTTTAATCAATATTTTCAAATTATCTGACATTTTAATTCTTTTGTACAATTTGTATGAAAGTATGTTTAAAAAAGTGAAAATATTTTACAAAGTTTGTTACAAATTAAGAAAAAAAAGGTTTTAAATAAAATAAAAAATAAATTTTTAATTTTCAAAAAATCATCTTTTTAAATAACTTTTAATTTTCAAATTATATATTTATATTAGTATATAACTTAAATGATTCTTTTATCTACCATAGTTATATTTAAACATTTAGTTTTAGATAAACAAAAAATATCATTAATTATAAGGTGCCACCATATAAGAAAATAAAAAAAAAATTAATAATTTTCTGGTGAGAAAAATAAATTCTAGTATTCCAAACAACAAATTTGCCACTACACAAAAAAATCTTAAATATTAAAACTTTTTGTGAAAATCTAATATGAAGTTAAACTCAGTTTTATTGTAGGATGTTCAAATAAAAGATTATTGACACCAAATTATTCTACCAGTCAGTTGGGTTGCTGCATAGCATTTGAAATTAGAGTTTTGTGGACATATTCTACCAGTTCTTGGACATTCATTCTACCTATCAGTTTTGTGGATATATAGTAGATTTGAAATAATTAAACCCCAGAAATTAATAATTAAAACTGTATAACCTTATCAAAATAATAAAATATATTTTAAAACTGTTATAAATATTTAAATAATAATATTTTCACTTTATATGATTAAGATCAAAAAATAGTGATAGACCGAAAGAAGCTAAAAAATAGTGATAGACCAAGGCTATAGAAGAAATTTTATAAAAATATGAAAAAAGTTTTCTGGATTGGAAAAAACCAAAAAATTTGATTGAGGAAAGATAGGTACAAAAATGACAAAGAAGACACTGCTTTCTTTTCTTCAGAGAGAGAGAGAGAGAGAGAGAGAGAGAGAGAGAGAGAGAGAGAGAGAGAGAGAGAGAGAGAGAAAGAAAGAAAGCAGGCAAATTAGTTCAAGAATTTGTTAACAAAGTACATTAAGAAGAGAAAAGATTACATTTTGATTTTAAAGATAGATTTTGATTTTATAAATCATTTAAAAACCAATCAGATTGGACTAACTGATTGTTTTTAAAATTAAATCTCAGTTTTTTATAAAAATACCATGATGAAAAAATAAATTAATATTCTGTTGTAAATCCTTTTCTAAGTCAATGTCTTCCTATTAAAGCTATTATTTAAAATCTACTTTATAATAAACATTCTTAAAAATACATTTGAAAAAGTAAAACTTTTTGAATGTCATAACGACTTTTTTTTAATTTGCTTAAACTCATATATATAATAAAAATTTATTACGTACTAAATTATTGCGAACTAAAACTTTGCTCAAACTCATATATATAATATAATTTATTTCACACAAAACTATTGCTTAATAATTTTTATATTGTGTAAAAAATTATATAAATTTGTCTCAATTTGAGCAAAACAAAAAATATAATGCACATTTAAATATTCAACTAAAAAAAACTGTTAATATCACATAAACACTTTTATTAATTGTTGTAACTTCATGCATTTTATTACAGTAAAAAAATATAAAATATTTTTAGCAGTAAAATCTTTTATAGCTATTTGTTTATAAATTTTTGTATCAAATAAGAATAGTTGGTAATAAATAAATGGATAGCTAGTATGAAAACCTAAAGAAAAATAAATGGATAGCTAGTATGAAAACCTAAAGAAAAATAAATGGATAGTATGAAAACCTAAAGAAAATGCTCGTCTTTAGATTTTTTCTTAGTAAGAAAAAAAAAAGAAGATTCTCTCAGAAGCGCCATAATTGCTCACAAAAAAGAAGTTGAGTTAAAAACTTTATATAAACAATATTATTTTTATATTTAAAGAAATTTGTAATTGATAACCTGATTTCTGATTATTTATTAAACAAAAACACCTTTTTTAAAATCATAATTTTAAACTTCGTGCTAGGATGCCCATCTCGTCAAGAGATAAACTAAGAGATAAACATTAAGAGATAAAATATCTTGGAGAGAATAAGAGATTAACTCTCTGATACATTATTAAGCAAATTGGACAACACTAAGGTTGCAATGTAAACATTGTAATCTTAGTATTGTCAATTAACCAATCAACTAATATTGTGAAATGTTTTTTTTGTTAAAAGTATATAAGAAAACTACAATTTTAATATCATATAATTTATCTTCAGTGATTACTGATGCCAATTTAAATAATAAAATTTTCAAATTTCATTTTTATTTTATTTTAAACTTTTTTATCATTATTATTAAATTAGTTTACTTTAGATCTCATTGATGACATTTCAGATGTTGACTTGATTTAAGCCTAGGGTTTTTCATCTGAGTCATTGATAAAAACACTGCTTACTAATTAAAACAAATTTGTCTTGTTATTTTTAAACTATTTTATAATAAATGTAAACAGGAATAAAATATATTATAATATAAAAATAGGCACAAAAAATAGTTCCTTATTAATTTACAAGAAAGGTAATACAAGGGAAAAAAAATTAAAAAAAAAACTATAAAATATTGATAAAAGAGTTTAGTATAAAAGATTTCCCAAAAAAAAAATTAAAAATTCTTGTTACATCTTCATCTAATAAATGACTTGAACAAATCCACAAGATGGTTTGCAAAATGGTGTTCACCAATCCCGGCATAAGAGGGAAACTGATTAATATCAATAACAGCATAATCACCATTCTCAATATCTACTAAAATATCAAAACCAAACAAAAATAAATTAGTCTTGCTTTGAATTCTTAAAATTAATTCTTTAATAATACTTCGATTTAAAAGATTCGGATTGGTGTCATCATTACACCAAATTTTCTTGTTTGGATCCTCTGACTGCAATTCTTTAAAATAGGGTTGTCCAGTTTTAGATATGCAATGGGAGTCAAAATGCATTGCTTCTTTTAAAGGAGATTCAATTTCATGCAAAACTTTAAAATTCTTTATTGATGGGCGTTCACAAATATTAAAGTTGTTTCCAACAACAAACACTTTGTAAATTACGCCATTGTGATTATGAAACTCTTGAATAAGATAAGGTGGTTCAACATTCAATAAGCTGTCAATAGAAAATATCAAAGCCATGTCATGAGAGCCGTTATCAAAATATGCAGAATATGGTTTTAAAATAACAGGAAATCGAACTTTTTGTTCACTTATAATATGTAATATGTCTGAAATGGTCATTTTATCAATAATATGTATGGTTTTAGGTAAAAATACTTTCTTTCCTTTCATACTAAATTCGCAAGACTTAAGTAGTTCGATCATATATTTTCGATTTGTAAATTTTGTACACCATTCAAGATTATCAATAAGAATTGTGTTTTGATGATTTGCAAAGTAAGTTACAAAAGATTTAATTTTTTTATTTGCTTCTTCAGTTGATAGCTCATTGTGATAATCCAAAACCTTATGTAAAACTACATCAAATGGACCCTGACTTTCTAAATCAATACTTGGATTTATTTCACATAGTTCAATATTGGAAGCTTTGCAAAGATCGGATATTTTCTCAGGAAGACACATAGATAACTTTTTTCTAGTTGGGATGCAAAGACCAACACGTAATAAAGGAGTCATAATAATATTTTAAAGTTCTACAATTAAAAAACTTTGCTTTCAAATAATATTATAATGCATATAATATGGAATAGAAATTTATTGATAAAAATTTAAATTTAAAAATTTCTAATAAATAAACAATTATTCTTTATTGCTAGCGCTTTTTTGTTAGTTTGTTGAAATAAGTCACACATAATATAAATATATATTATATAAACATATATATTTTACATATAAACATATAAAATATATATAAAAATATATAAGTTATTACATATTACAAATATATATAAATAATAAATATAAATATGTAAATGTTTTTACTGATAAATAATAAAATAAACTTGAAAAATTATAGTAACATTTTTAATAACTCTCAGAAACTACAACAAAGAATTAAGTTTTAAAACAATTAAAAAGTTTAATTTTAAAGTTAAAGCAATTTAAAAATTTAAAAAATAGATTTGATTTGTTAAGTATCCTACATTCTAAAACAACTTTTAAAAGTCTGATGAAACTCAAAAATATCCAACATTATTGAGTCTCATGAAATATTATGAAAAAAGTATTTATGTATTTATTATCGTATTTATGGTAATGATGTAGTGGTATCCGTGATTGCATTAGTAGCATAGTAGTAAAACATTTGCTTTGTAAGACGTTTGATCCTCACAATATCCCTGGTGTTACCTCAATTAACTTATTTCTCTGCACAGCAGCCTTGTTCATCAAGACTTATGTTTCAAAGAGTGATAGAGGGTTGTAAAAACAAAAAATAAAAAAATAAATGAGTTGCCTTTTTAACTATAGTGAGCCACACTGCTTCTTGGCAAGGTGAATTAAGTAAAAAAAAAAAACTTTTTTGAATTTATTGAACTCAAAAAAAATGAATTTTAACAAAAAAAAAATTTTGAATCTCACAAAAATTAAAGAAAAAATGTATTTTGATCTTGTCTGCAAAATCCGCTGAAACATTTTTTTAGTTTCATTGAAAAAACAATAAAGCAACAAAGAAACACATTTTTTAGTTTCATAGAAGAAACAAACTTATCACAAAGATCTCAAAAAATTTGAAATATAAAAATATTAATTAATTGTGTAGTGATGGAAAATCTTTGATGAAGAATCTAGATTTATCTTTAATGTGGAATCACTTTGATGAAGAATCTAGATTTTGAACTTTTAATTAACAATAAAAACAAATCTTAAAGCTTTAATTTTAATTTAAAAAACTAACAACTATTAACAAATATTAAACAAAATGGAAAATGTTTAAAAAGTCTTATTACGATGTTATGCCATTGAAATTACAAATTATTTAATTAAATTCTGCATTGCAGATTTCAATTAAATAATTTGATTATTGTCATTGAGTTTATTCAATGAGAATGTCATAGTTTATTCCTTATATATCAGCAAATGTTACGTTAAATTATGCTTGTACTTGTGAATAAATCAATTTAAGTACACTAAATACCTTTAAATCAATTTAAGTACACTAAATACCTTTAAGTCAATTTATGTACACTAAATACCTTTAAATTACAATATAGTATTTATGTAAACTTTATGTACACTAAATACCTTTAAATTCAATATAGTATTTATGTGAAATTTAAAAATTCTCCAGAACTTTTTTTTGATTGTCTAGACAATTAGTTGTTGACAATTAGTTAGACAATTAGATTGCATAGACAATTAGTGAAAAACAGTATAAAACATGAAACCATATTTTACATTTAACTATATATCCTTATTATATATGTATGTGTGTATATACATATATGTATGCATGTATATATATATATATATATATATATATATATATATATATATATATATATATATATATATATATATATATATATATATATATATATATATTGTTTTTATCAATGTTTATTGCTAGGCAATTTAGGGCCTGTTGCAGAAAGTCATATCTTGACTTTAACTCCCAATGAACTATGCTAAACCATTACCATTATATAGATCACTGATGCCAAACCATCTGAAGAAACAACGCCATTAGGCTACACTACCTTAAATATAGAAACATTGATGCATTAATTGATATTTTAAAAATTTAATAAAAATAAAACTATCCAATTAAAAACTATTTTATTTTCAAGAGAAAGTAAATTTCTCATTACCTTTCTTTACAACTATCAATAGTTCATTATGACCTTCATTAATAATTTCATTAAGATACTTTAAAACTGAATCTCTATCACCAATCTTCATTGGAGATTGCAGCTTTGAATCCAGATTAAAATAAATACCATTTAAACTTCGAATGGCATACCAATGTTTAAACAAAAACAAATTAATAGATCTTCCAAAAACTTTATATGATGAAAGTGTGTTGACCAGGAAGCCGACAATTTCATCAATATTGATTTCATTCAAAGTTCTAAAATAAATATCCACTTATGATTTAATATATACTTTTATACAATAACAAGAGTCGAATAAGTAAGACACTTGATTTTATACAATAACAAGAGTCGAATAAGTTAGACACTTGATTTTATATTTTTAATAAAGTTATAATTTTAATAAATAACTTTTATCAAATTTCTAGAAATCTTTTATATTTGTAACTTATAACTGTAAAAAATAAAATTACATATTATGAACATATCATATAAACTTGAATATATTTTGAAATTATAAGTAAATTTATTACAAAATGATAGTGATTGGTTGTAACTTATTAATATTGGATTGGGTACTTTAAAAAGATTGTAACTAGTTCAGCATATTTCAGTTTTTGAGACTTAATACAAACTTTAAACATTTATATGTTAATATTAATACCAAATAAAGATGCTCTGTTAAAAACTGCAACGATTAGATTCTCCTCTACCTGCACAAATACGAAAGCAAGAAATTATTTTTTTTTCACTTTTCTTAACTAAATTTATATTCATTGTTAAGTTTTAAATTTTATTGTAAAGTCTCTTTACCTTCAAAAATTATAATCATATTAAGTTTGAACCTGCCTTAATTTGAGGAGGTTACAAATTTTATATGGTCAATGCTGAGAGATTTTACTTTAACCATTCAAAATGCTTAATTCATTTTTTTGCAAAGCATCCTTATTTGATATAAGTATAAACATACCCATGTTTGGAGTTTCTTCCATGTCTGAATGTTAGATATCAGAGCGTCAAAATGTGCTGGATACACCCTTGGATTATTTGTAACTTATTATAATAGATATATATTGGATATGGTAAAAACTTAATACAACAAGATTGTGAACAATATATTGAACTTATTTTCAGACTCTTAAATACTTTAAAATTAAAAATCATACTTTCTTTTATCAAACCAAATTACATCATAACCCTGGTCATTTAAAAAAACCATTATAACATTTATGTCATAATTTCCTGTACCAAACATACTTCGGTGTTGGTTCATTAATACTGAAGGATCGAGTTGAAGACATAACTTATCAAGTTTATTTTTACTGCACAATAAACCATCTTGAAATAAATTATTGATAGCATGTACAGCACATAATTGTGATCTTTGTTTTTCATGGTAAATAGAACTCATGTTGTCCTAGAAACAGTAAATAATGCTGTACAAGAACTTGAAAAATAATTCTTATGAATATTACAAAAAAAAAGAAAAAACATTTTAAAACAACATTTAAACTATTTTATAATTAAGTTTTGTATAGGTGTAATATGTGCATTAGGCTTATGATATTTATCTTTTTTTGTAAAGAATTTTCTTTTTAGCTTTGCTAAATTTTATTTTTTTACTGAAATCACTTCCCAAAGGCCATGGGGCCTATTACAGTCAATTTTAAAATATTAGCAGGCGACAACTAAAAATAAGACCTAGAACCTTCTTATTTCATTTTATACTTCTACTTAATCCTATAATACCAAAGCATAAACCTTAACAAACAAGGTTGTTAAGTTTTATATTTTGGTATTATAAATAAACCTTAACAAACTAGGTTGAGCAAGACCAGGGAAATGGTAGTGATCAAATTTGGTATTTCTCATTTATGAAACAAGCACTATATCACTACGCCACTAGCTTTCATACTAAAAATTAAAAAAAGTATGTAATGACCATGAATTTATATTAGCTTCATTTCTTTACAAAACTCATTTGATAATTATATTTCATTTTATATTTTGATAATATTATATTTAAAAATATACCTTCTTTTAAAAAAATAAAAATGTTACTCTTAGAAATATTTAAAAACAACAATACAAAACACAAAAAAAAAATTAAAAATATTTTCTAAATCCTTTTTCTTTACCACAAAACTTTTTAAACTAATTTTATTGACTTTAAATATCAGAAAAAGGAGTGCACCACATCTAATAGAGATCATCATGGCATAATCAATTAAATGATGTTAATGGACACCATTAAACATATTAAGTGAAGGGATCTTAATTAAAATTAAATTATCTAATTGCAAACAGCTAATAATTAATATTAATTCACTAAATGATTATTTAAAATAACTTCATTATAAACAATGTCAAAAATATACCAAAAAATCAAACAAATCAATAAGTTAAATTTAAAAAATGGCTTATTAAAAAACTCTTTAAAATAGCTTAGTAACAGAAATTATGTAACTAAACATAAAGGTTTTTGGTCAAACTTTGAACCTCGCACAATTTTAGTGATTTGACTGTCTGGAACAATCCCAAATGGATTTTTTGTAGAATGGTCTTCATACCATATGGACACCTTACTTGTGACTATACGAATGTATTGCCTATAAGTTTTATTAGACAATGGCAACGATTCATGAGGAGTGCGATCAGTTAACCAATACAATGCATTTTTTTTCATGATTTCAGCTTCAGGCAAAAACTCTCTTAAATGTTCTATATCTCCTAATTCACCTATTACACATTTTCCATCTTCACCTGGAAGTATTTGACAATTCCAAACTTTGCAAGAATCAGCAATGTTTGAAGCCATATATATACCACCTGAATAAACATCCATAACACTCATTCCAAAACCCCAATGGGCATAGAAAGAAGAGATTTGAGAACAACCTCCTCCATTTTGAACTTCTTTAGAAATTGTTTTTTTATTTTCCAAAATGTCTTTACTACTAGATAGACTATCATTTTTAATATAAGCAACTCCAGGGCTTTCAGTGTGAAGTCCTTGTCTCCGTTGGGAAGTACCTTGATCAACAAGACTCTCTTGAATTGTCAAAAACCATATTTTTCCTATTTCATCTTTAGAATTATTAAATTGCTCATCAATACATAATTTTATAATGTCCCAATAAGGCTTTGTATTTTTAGGTAATTTACATTTATTGAAACTGGAACTCATGACAAATGGCATCATATTAATATTTAAGTTACCTGGTGAAGGAAAATTCAAAGAATCTTGTATAAGTGAATATGCTATTGAATTAAATTTAATCTTATAAGGATATTCATAAATAAAGGAATTCTTATTTATTCCAACTTGTATATGTTTTCTCCAAAAAGCTTTAATACTATTCCATATAAAAACAAGAATATGTGGCATGCCACGTAGCAATGACAAAGGACTATCAACATCATATACACCTTGTAAAATAACACGTATAATAGGATTCATGCGATTTTCTGATGTTAAGTCATTGTATTTTGTAGCCATCTAAACATATATATCATCTAACATATATATCATAACAATTTTATATATATATATATATATATATATATATATTTGTTGTATAATTACATAAATAGCATATATATATACATATATAAATATATATATATATATATATATATATATACATATTCATATATATATATATATATATATATATATATATATATATATATATATATATATATATATATATATATATTATATATATATATATATATATATATATATATATATATATATATATATATATATATACATATACTGACTGGTCTTCCTCACCTCAATACTGTGCAAAGTAATGGAAAATATAATTCACAAACATATCATGGCGCATTGTGTGGAAAACAATCTAATCTCCAAGCATCAGCATAGTTTTATTTGTAAAAAGGGATGTTTAACTAACCTCCTCAAAGTTTGCGACATACTTACCGAAGCTATGCATCAAGGTTACAGTGCTGATATTATCTACACAGATTTTGCTAAGGCATTCGATAAAGTCCCGCACAAACACCTTCTACATAAACAAAAAGCATACGGTATTCACAAAAAGCTGCTACTTTGGATTAAAATGTGGCTAAAAGACCGTAAGCAACGTGTTGTCTTGGGAGAACACGTTTCTGAGTGGAAGAATTCACAAGTGGCGTTCCGCAAGGTTCTGTTTTAGGGCCACTGCTTTTTATTTTGTTTATAAACGACTTTCCTGATAGTATCGTTCACAAAATAATGCTATACGCTGATGAACAAAATTATTGGGATCGTAAAGTCGGCATTGGATAGCACAACGCTTCAGGCAGATATTGATAACGCGGTTACATGGTCAAACACTTGGCTCATGCATTTTAACATTGGTAAATGTAAAGTGATGCATGCAGGTCATCCTAATAAACAATTATCACATGACTACTCTATGGAAACCGCTGATGGCATGCGCCACACTATTGCAACTACAACTGTTGAATGTGACCTTGGAGTTCTCATATCAAACGATCTGAAAGTCAGAGCACAAGTTAAAAAAGCAGCATCCATTTCTAACAGCCAATGGCAAGTTAGAAAAACTAAAAAATCCTTTCCGCAGTAGAAACTTAACCTTGTGGCGCACACTCTATATATCTTATGTCCGGCCACATCTAGAATTCGCCATTCAAGCCCATATCTTGAAACAGACATTAAGTTGCTTGAAGATGTTCAAATATTATATATATATAATATATATATATATATATATATATATATATTATATATATATATATATATAATATATATATATATATATTATATATATATATATATATATATATATATATATATATATATATAATATATATATATATATATATATTATATATATATATATATATATATATATATATATATAATATATATATATATATATATATATATATATATATATATATATATATATATATATATATATATATATATATATTATATATGAATATAAATATATATATATATATATATTTATATGTATATATATATATATATATATATAATTATATATACATATATAAATATATATGCATATGTATATATTCATTTATATGTATATATACATATACAGCCCTCAGAATTAGGTAAAATAAGGTCGACAATAATTAGCCGACTTTAATCTGTTAAAGGTTTGATCATAAGACATAGAAACAAAGCTAGCAATTTTTTGCCGACCTCAAACACTTCTAGGTCTGTAATTAGGTCTGCAATGCTTAATGCTAACCTAAATTCTGAGAGCTGCATATATTTGTATATATATATATATATATATATATATATATATATATATATATATATATATATATATACATATATATATATATATATAAATATATATATACATACATATATATATATATATATATATATATATATATATATATATATATATATATATATATATATATATATATATATGTATATATATATATATATATATATATATATATATATATATATATATATATATATATGCTGAATTATTAACGCTGTATTATTTTTTTGTTTTTGTTTCAGTGGTCACCAGTTTGCAATGGCTACCACCACAACTACAAATGATGAAGTCATGAAGATAAGACATCATTCTTTAGTGTGGCTGATTGGAGCACCAGCCTCTTACTTTAACCAAACTAAAAAGTTGCTCTTTTTGTGAGAGACTTTATCAGCCTACTTTTATCACCACAAAGAGCTATCCATAGTGTTGAAAGAAAGTGCCAAGGTAACAGTGCAACAGGTCCTTGACATTTGGGAGAAAGCTGGTATCCCAACTGCCCATCGGCATGATATAGTTAAACAAGTACTGAAAATCCACAACGATTGGCAAGGGCTAAAGAAAGCATGCAGACGCCGAACTGTCACTCAAACAAAAAAGGAGGAGGCATTTTGTGAACATATGGACCGGCCTTTTGATATCGCTCACCAGAATGCACAAGCACTGATCAAGATCACTGAGGATTGGACCTTCTTGAACGCTAAGAGACAAGGCAGAAAGGATTATATGGCAGGATAAAATTGTGACAAGTAGAATTAAAAGAAAGTAAGAAGAAAAAGGAGAAAGCTCATCGTATGAAATCAAAGAAAGATATTGAAACTCTAACCAGCAAGGTTCCATTATTGTTGAGCAGTAGCACTGAGACAGATGAAAATGATTCAGCGAGTGAGGAAGAGCCAGTTTGAAAGAGCAACCATCGTCATTCAAACCAAACAAAATCACACTTATTACAAAACATGTGACGGCAGCTTTGGATCGAATTAAAGTAACATACAGAAAAGTTCTTATCTGTTGGTTGCTACAGCTGATTCAGCATTAGTTGTCCACTGGGACGGAAAGCCGTTGCCTGAAATCACTGGAAAACAGAAGGGTGATAGATTACCTGTTATTGTACCCAGTGTTGAAACAGAACAACTACTTGGCGTTCCAAAAATTATTTCTGGGGCCGGAGAAGCACAAGCAGCCGCAGTACAATATATATAAAGCAGTAGTACAATATATCAATGACTGGAATGTTCATGACATTATAAGAGGATTATGTTTTAACACAACTGCTAGCAACAAGGGTGCAAGCAGTCTGCAAGCAGTCTGATCCAAAAAGCCCTTGATCGTGAACTTTTACATCTTGCATGCAGGCATCATATTATGGAAATTGTAACTGATAAGGCCTTTTCTATAATAAAAATAGCAACATCCACAGGTTCAGATATTCTGATGTTTATGAGATTCCAAGACAATTAGAATCAGATTGACCAAAGCAACTTCCAGATAGAGGCAGATGCAGTAGAGATTGCTGATTTCAAAGCTCGTATATAATTCATTTTGCTGAAACAAATATTGAAATCAATCAACCTCAAGATGATTACAGGGAACTCTTGGAATTAGCAATCATCTTTCTAGGCGAAACTCCATGGCGTGGTGTTCATTTCACAGCACCTGGAGCTTTATACTGGGCATGCTGGATGGCTAGAATCATTTATTCATTCAAAATGTGGATGTCCAGGTCAATTGAAATTCAAACTGAAAGCTGGTGAAGAAAGGGGAATTTTCCAGTTTCTCTTGTTTATATGTGACGTTTACATTGAAGCATTGCTCTTTGTGCATATAAAACGTCTGCTAATGATCTTCATTTGCTACGCCAATTGTCTAAATACAGAAATCAAGCCATTAGACAGGCTACAGTTACAACATTCAGCCGCCATCTGTGGTATTTGCATGAAATAACTATTGGTTTGGCTTTCTTTGATTCACAAATTGATTTCAACGAAAAACAGACAATGATCAACAACATGCAACGTGTACAAGCTGGCTTAGACCATCCACCACCAAGACTTGACTCCAGGTTTGTCGATGCTTCATAGTCACTAAGTGCATTTGTAACCTCAAACACCAGAAAGTTCATTGAGATCCTGCAGCTGAGTGATGCGTTTCTGAAGTTGCTACCAGAGCAGTGGAAAGAAAACACTGACTACATTGCCTCAGAACAAACCATGTTGGCTTTATCCGTAGTTAATAAATCCGCTGAAAGAGGAGTGAAACTCATACAGGATTACAATTCACTGCTAACAAAAAATGAAGAACAGAAACAGTACTTATTGCAGGTAGTGCAGGAACATGGCCACAAATTTCCAGATTCCAAGAAAGATACTTGGTACTTTCGAAAGCCAAATAAGTTTGTAATGGCACTGAAAATTGACTCAATTGACTACTGTTTTAAATATAAACTACAAAATAACTAAAATTGATATAATTGTCAGTCTTACTTTTGCTGTCATTTAGTAAGTGCATTGGTACAGTTGCAATTGTTAAATAATAAATTATTTGCTGTTGATATTGATGTGAAATACTTTAATCCACCAAAAGGCCACTTTTTGCGATGTATTAGAGTGCCACTAAAAACAACTTTTTTTGAAATTGTCTGCTGCCACTCCCTTAATGTGTTCTATGTAATAAATTAACACTAAATTTAAAAAAATTTTAAATAAAAAAAATTTTTAGGGGTTGCTCAAGACCCTTAAACATCAAACGATTCCCTAATACTTTGAAAAAAAAAGTTCTTTAAAAGTATATCATGTTGGGTCTCAAAAGAAGTGAAATTAAGGGTGTTAAGCGACCCCTAAAATATTTTTTTAATTTAGAGTTAATTTATTACATAGAACACATTTAGGAGGTGGCAGCAGACAATTTCAAAAAAAGTTGTTTTTAGTGGCACTCATATATATATATATACATATATATATATATATATATATATATATATATATATATATATATATATATATATAATATATATATATATATATATATATATATATATATATATATATGTATATATATATATATATATGTATATGTATATATATATATATATATATATATATATATATATATATATGTATATATATATAAACTAATTTAAAACATCAGATAATACGAATTCTCTCAATACTAAATAATTTATTTGAAATTTTTAGCCAAATTATAAGCACCGGCATCATCAGCATATAATATAATATATATATATATATATATATATATATATATATATATATATATATATATATAATATATACTTTTCTTTTAAAAAAAAAAAAAAAGAAAAGTCCGTGAGGCCTTAGAGATACAAAAACATCAATGTTCTCCAATGTACAGTGGTTTGATTTTGGACAATGGACAATATTTAAAAACAAATTTTTGGCCTTCATTTTTTTCATACAGGTAAAAGAAGCTTTTTAGGTAAAAGAAGCCATTATAAAGGTGACGTCAAAATTTAAAAAATTTGTTGTTGTTATTTAACGGTCACAATTTTTGCAATTATATTATATTATATGCTGATGATGCCGGTGCCTATAATCCGGCGAAAATTTCAAATAAATTATTTAGTATTGAGAGAATTCGTATTATCTGATGTTTTGAATTAGTTTATATATATATATATATTTACTCTTGTACAAGATGTCAACATTTAAATCATATATATATATATATATATATATATATATATATATATATATATATATATATATATATATATATATATAGCTCCTATAACATTTTAGAGTTACGTTATGTATTGTAAACGGAATTTGTTATGTTACCTGCAAAATGTCTGTTATTTTTATGTAAGCGAGATCTAACATTGTAACGTATTAATACGTGAAAAATGTTACATAACAACACATAACATTTTGACCTAATGACACGTAACACTGTAATCTATAGTATCTATCACTATATTTTTCTTTTATTTTTTCATATGTACATTTATATATATATGTAGAGAGAGGTATTAATTATGAAGAGAGCTATAGAGAGAGAGTAAGCAGCAGAATAAAGTGAAGTCAAGTCAGAAAGTGTAGACAGATACTGCACAGAAAGTACTAACTATACACATAGTTAGCTTAAGCTTATTATTGTAATAATAAAGCTATTTCATAAAGGTTGACATTTTGTATACATTTTTGCTTGTGGATTTATAAAAAGGCGTAAAGTATTATGCTTGTATTATTGACCAATAAAAAAACGTAATGTAACAAAATCTAGATACAAGACGTAGTTAAAATACATCTCAAATATAGATTTTTTTTAGCGTTAAGTTATGTTTCAGTCTACGCTTTTTAAAAATTGCACTTTCATAAGTTAAAATAAAATAATTGAAATGTAACTTTGCGAATTGAAACTTTTTTTTACAGTTAAAAAAAAACGATGATAATTAGCAATAAGAAAAAAAATATTTTAGTTACAAATATCTCGACAAACGTATTGTTAAATACTGTAACTGATGAGTTACGGTATTTAACAGAATTGTTTTATTTACAATATTATTTATGTATTTGATTATTTATGTATTTGTTTATTGATAACGCAATAACACCTTTGTCAAAACTATTGTAATTTGAAAAAATTAAAAAAAAAAGAAAGTACATTTAAAAGTTAAAATAATTTACAGTATTTAGGCAACCTAAGGTACTTACTACCTTTAAAAGTATAACCAACCAAGACATAACATAGCGTAACGTAAAACATTTCAGAATTGAAACGTAATTAAAATATGTTACAAGTATAATTTTTTTTACGATACATTACGTCATTTTTTTTTTAAAGGTAACTAATTGAGACATAACGTTAAAAAAATCTATGTTTGAGACATATTTTAGTTACATTTCAAATCTAGATTGAGTTATATTACGTTACGTCTCAATTGGTTACACTTTATAAAAATATAAAAAAACAATTGAGACATAAGTTGCATATTAACACTTTTCTTTTTTGTGTGACAAAGTAAGTAAAATTGAAACAAAGCAATTTCACAATAAAATTAAAATAAAAGATAGTATATAGCATTACAGCAATAGTAAACAAACTATTAATGCATTACCAAGTTGATTTACTTAGTATTTGATTAAAAAATAGAGAATGTAACCTTGTTACCAATTTTAACTAATTGAAACGTTACATAACTTTAAATGTTATAGGGGTGGGCGATTCCGCGAGAGTGACGATCATAACATTTGACACTCTTTAAGTTATTAAAAATGAACCAAAAACGGAGATGACTTGAAACTTTCCAGAAATGTGAAATACTATCATATAATTTAGTATGTAAAAGTTACAGCATTGAAGTCTTTAACTCATAACACTTACTTTTTACCACTTCTGAACAAAACAACTTTGTCAGACTTTATGGGGTGAACGACATGGTAAAAAAAAATCCTTTGGTGTGTGTATTTAGCACATACTGATATTAATATTTCCTGAGTTACATAGTTTTTACTTGAAGTTTTACAAGTTTTTTTGTGTTTTTTGTTGTTGTGACGGTCGTAACAAAAAATCCAATGCTTAAAAACAACAAATGTAATGACACAATCAATGATGTAAGAAAAAAAGTATAAATAATTGTTAACAACAACATATAATATGTTAAAAAAATGCAATAAAACATTATCAAAGTTTTCAATTATGGATATATGGTACAATTTTTAACACTACACAACAGGACTATAAATTAGCGTCAAAACACATTAATACGACCCTTACAACTTCAAAACCATGCAATGGTATGATAAAATAATTTTTTTAAATAAATTTTTTGCTTAGAAGTATTTTAAAATAGTTTTAAAAAAGTTTTGGAGTTTAGTATGTGTTTTTATAACTTTTTTGCTTTTTTTTTTCCCTCTTTCTCGCAGAATTGCCCACATATATGTATATGTATATATATATATATATATATATATATATATATATATATATATATATATATATATATATATATTATATATATATATATATATATATGTATATATATATATATATATACATATATATATATATACATATATATATATATATATATATATATATATACATATATATATATATATATTATATATATATATATATACATATATATATATATATATATATATATATATATATATATATATATATATATATATATTATATATATATATATATATATATATATATATATATATATATATATATATATATATATATATATATATATATATATATATATATATATATATATATATATATATATATATATATATATATATATATATATATATATATATATATATATATATATATATATATATATATATATATAGGGTTGCCATATCTCCAGATTTGCCCGGAGATCTTCAGATTTTAAGGCAAAAAATAAGGCTCCGGGAGATTTTAGAAAAAACCTAAAATCTCTCTTTGGAGGTTTTTATTTAACTTTTATAAAAATTTGATATTTAATACTTAAATTTTAATACTTGAATGTATAGAACTGAAAATGTAAAAACTATTTAATGTAAAATGTTTTTAGTCATTCTAACAATGTATTAAAAATGCTCTCACAGCACATGTTCTCTTCTCTTGATTACACAGTATTGAAAAATGCGCGCGCATCTAAACTTGCGAAAACGAAAGTCATGATCGATAATTTACGTAAAGGTAATAAAGTATTTTGGTTGCTGCTACCCGAAAGATAGTTCCTTTAATTTAAAGTTTTAAAGTAAAAGAATCGCTGCACTCTCAATAATTTTGTCTAAAAAAAATGTTTTCTAGTTTAAGAAAGAGAGGAATGAGTGTGAAGCCAAATTCAAAATTTGCCCAGCTGGATCATTTATTTCTGTTTCTCCCAAAGATAAACAAATTTCCTTATGTTAATCCAATTTATCTAATGCATCTTACAATCATAAATAAGCCAAGATTATGTAAGTTATGTAACCTTTGACCTGTTATTAGTCACAATAACAAGAGTTAAAAGCTTTAGGTTGGATGAAATTTGACAGTATCCTTATTTGGGATCAAGTTGAAGACTTAATTATAAACAAAAAAGCCCCTTTTATCTAACAAAGACTTATTGAAAAAGATAAGTTCAACAAAAAAGTATAGTTCGTATGATTTATTTTCCCCGTTCATAGTTCTTGCTCTGTTTCAACAAATGATTAATCGATAACTGTGAAATTGATAACTGATTGAAGTGATTAGTTAGATACAAGTGAATAATGGTTACAAGATGACAATAGAGACAAGATTAAATGATGGAGGAATAATTATTGGCTTGCATTTTTAAAGTATGGTATATTTTAACATAGAATATCAATAATTGTAAGACAGCAATAAAATTGAATGTGAACATTTTGCAATTAAAATTAGGTTAATTTTAATTGCATAACCAGCAACTTGTGTTAAAAAAATGAATGACATTTAACAAAAGGGGTTATTATTTATTTAATTCTCATAAAAGGGGTCCACTCTGGTTATGCCGTGCTAAATAATAAGGATTCTCATTCATTTAACACATATTGTAAAATCAGGAGCAGGTTTTGTCTCTCGCCAAGGAGAGGGCTAAAAAGGATATTTTCATTTTTAAGTAACTTTTTTTTTTAATTTTTTGTACTTTAGTGTAATAACTAAGTTTGTATACGTATAATTACGTATAATAGTCAATTTCATTCCTCAGTATAGTAATCCAATTTTGTATAATAGTCAATTAACAAAAGAAGTTTTTGAAAAAAAAACCAAAGAGAGGGGGGGGGCATAGGTATCACCTCCCCCCCACCCCTAAAACCTGCCGCTGTGTAAAATCTCCTCTTTTTCAGTGATTACCATATAGCAACCCTATATATATATATATATATATATATATATATATATATATATATATATATATATATATATATATATATATATATATATATATATATATATATATATATATATATATATATATATATATATATATATATATATATATATATATATATATATATATATATATATATATATATATATATATATATATATATATATATATATATATATATATATATATATATATATAACCAAATACTTTGTTTTCAAGGGGCAAACTAACTTAAATTTGTTAGCAAAAAAGTTATATTAATACTAAAAGTTTCTTAACTTCAAAACTTTTTTAAAGTTTTTTTTTTTACTATAAATTTATATATCTGTAATTATTTAACACAACTATTTAAACCCTTTTTAACAAAGCTCTCGTAAATCCAGATTTGTATTTAGAGCTCATATTATATAAAAATAGGAAATATTTATATTTTACAAGACTAACTACAATAGAAATGTGGCAAAGCGTTTTTACCAAAACAAAATTATGATCATACAAAAGCAAAAACATTTAAAATAATTAACTTAATAATTAAAATCAAGTATTTTAAAATTGTGATGCTATTACTCAAACAATATTTAAAGGCTTTTGCAATAAAATAAGAAATTAGGAACTGCAGTATTAGTAGCAGTTTTACATGATGAATCAAATTATTATGATGATGAAACAAAAAATTTAACTTCATTATGATAATTTTTGCCACATTTCTATTGTAGTTAGTCTTGTAAAATATTTATATTTTACAAGACTAACTACAATAGAAATGTGGCAAAGCGTTTTTACCAAAACAAAATTATGATCATACAAAAGCAAAAACATTTAAAATAATTAACTTAATAATTAAAATCAAGTATTTTAAAATTGTGATGCTATTACTCAAACAATATTTAAAGGCTTTTGCAATAAAATAAGAAATTAGGAACTGCAGTATTAGTAGCAGTTTTACATGATGAATCAAATTATTATGATGATGAAACAAAAAATTTAACTTCATTATGATAATTTTTGCCACATTTCTATTGTAGTTAGTCTTGTAAAATATTTATATTTTACAAGACTAACTACAATAGAAATGTGGCAAAGCGTTTTTACCAAAACAAAATTATGATCATACAAAAGCAAAAACATTTAAAATAATTAACTTAATAATTAAAATCAGTATTTTAAAATTGTGATGCTATTACTCAAACAATATTTAAAGGCTTTTGCAATAAAATAAGAAATTAGGAACTGCAGTATTAGTAGCAGTTTTACATGATGAATCAAATTATTATGATGATGAAACAAAAAATTTAACTTCATTATGATAATTTAGTAAGATATGATACTTAATACTATTAAAAGAGCACAAAAAAAAAACAAAAAAAAAAAACTATATTTTGAATCCATTAAATGTAGAAATTTAAATCGATTTATGGTCGAAATTAGACTTCATTAATACTGAAAATAAAAACGCTATACATAAAACCTGTAAAAATTTATCAATTATAAAATAACCAAATTTTATCAAAAAAGTAATATAAAAATCAAAATTTGTCGCATTATAATGCGCTATAATGGTATTACATGGCATTATAATGAATTATAATGGTACTACATGGCATTATATAGCATTATAATGGGATTATAATGGTATTACGTGACATTATAATGGCATTATAATGAATTATAATGGTAATAATATTATTACCATAAAACAAATAGAAACTTTGGTGGGACATAATGGATAACTGTGAATACAAAACTCAAAAATTTACTCCATAAAAAAACTTTTAGAACAATATGCAATGCAAAATTTTTAGATTTATTAGTATAGCATACACCAACTCAAAATATATGAAAAATAGCATCAAAACATATTTCAGATTTAAGTCCTTCATGAGGACTAAGTAAATTTTTGAATTTTGATAAGGATCTTATCAACACGGAATTTAAGAGACGTTCAAGCAAAACAGGACTCCTCTTATTTGTTAATGCTTGAAAAAAAATTCATGAACGTTCAACTATGCTGAGCGACAATAACACCTCTAAGTTGACAACTTAAAGACATTTTTGTCGATAATACTTACCTCGTAGGTACGTGCGTAAAAATTCTAACTATTTATATATTTAATTATAATATATCATTGGAAAGAGCTTTAAATTTTTATTACAATGGCAAAAATTTGATTAAAACAAATACTTCTACAAAGTGTTATGCATATTTAAGTAACAAATTTGTTTACAACATAAAAAACTGACTAAACTTTAGGATTTAGTGTTCGGTTAACGGTAGTCTAGTAACGGTATTTATAAGCGGTAAAACAATGATTTAGTGGATTAATGTTAACTAGCAAAAAGCAACCCGTAATACGGGTTTTGGTCGGTGTGCTACATAATTAATTTATAGTGGCTGTTTTCCACAATTTAATAACGCAAAACTTTAACTAATACCCTTTTAAAAAATCGCCTTCAGCTTGAAAAAATTAATCAATCTGAAAAATTAACATAAAAAGTATGAGGTAAAATAATTTACCAACTACTACTAAACAATTACTACTTAATATTATTTAAGTAATTTACAAATGGCATAGGTCATAACAGTGAAAGGCAGAACCATTTTCATCGACCTTCCTAAGTTTAACACAGTACGTTTTTAGTTACTGACACAAAATAATAACACTTGGTCATGCTTTAAATTGACGAAAGTGTCAACTAAATCCTTGTAATAATTTTTATAACACGAACCATTAAGATTAAAATGAAGTTAACTTATATTATACAGGAGTTATCAATTTTTTGGTATCCCCTTGATTAATTATTCTTTAGAAACGAAAATTGTTAACTTAAAAATGTTAAATGCACGCATTTAAATAAATTTATAAAAAATAACAAAGTTTATTATAAATAACTACACAACTCAGTACAAATACCTTTCAAACAAAAAAAATTTAATTTACAATCAAACATGGGTATAACAAATTTTTTTAATGCATTAATGCATCATATGACAAACCTAAAATAAAAATTATAAGAGATAAGTAGACATAAAAATTTGTAAACCAAGCTGACCCGACCCGAGTCTTGTTAAGTCTGTTCAACACAGACCATTTCTATATTATTTGTTTGGCCTCTTTATTTCATTAATTTTAAGTAAACGGTAATTTGCCACCATTTACTAAAAATTCCTTTTCTAACTCGAAATTTAATTTTCCTAAATATTTTGACTCTAATAAAGAGGTTCCTTCCCTCTTTTTGCTTTAATGGTGGCCAGGTGAATAAAATAATAAAATGTAAAACAATGATCTACATATATAAGAATGTTTTCTTTCTTTCCTCAAAAGTGTTGCAAATACAGACTAAGCTAACTAATTAGTTAAACACATAAAAAAAAACTTAAGTAACTCGATATTAATGCGCAAAACTACAATATTCTCCATGTTTTTAAAGGTTTTTAGTTACGACACCCCATTTACAAAGATCCCCTTAAAATACGTACAACAAATTATTAGGCATAAAATAGATAAAATATAAAATTAACTAATAGCATATATTTATATCTTTTTAACTAACAAAAATTTACAATAAAAAGAAATCAGGTTATTTTATTTTATAAATCTTAAAAATGCGTCATAACGTAATTCTAAAATAAAAAAGTAATGAAATTATGATATCATAATGACAAAGAAAAAAAAAAAAAAAACCACCACACAATTACCAAAAATCGATTTACCCATTTATAGTAACCTATTTTGAAATTGCAGTTAAAGATTTATCGAAAATGTAACTATAAAACCTGTTTCGAAGTACCAAAGCAATACTAAAAGTACCTAAGCAATACTAAAAAAAAAATCAAACTAAGATATAAATTGTTGTTTTGGCTTTTATAATTTAAACATATATACAACTATAAACAAATATGACTTTATGTAACACGTATAAACACATTTTACAACTATTGAATGATATATATATTTACCAAAAACAATGAAAAAAAAAAATAATGATAAAGTTATACATACAAAATGTGCTCACAACCTTTAACAATAAATTTTCGAAATGAAAGTCTAAAGACTATAAATTAAGAACATTAAAAAATATAACAATATTTGTTACATTTTTTAACCTACTATACCTTGAATAAGTTGTTTATCAATTTTGAAAAACAAACTATTAAATGCTATAGTTCTTGAAAATGCAGCATATAGTTGACCATTAGAGAAACATTAGGTTTTTGAGATATTTCTTTTGTCTATATGTTTAATTTCGCGTTACGTAATATATAGACGATCCCTAAGAGAAAATACTTGAAACTAAAAAGATTTTATTTATTTCAATATTTGAACAACCAAGGGACAATTTAAAGAATTATATCTTTAAATAGCAAATTATCAATCGCAGTATTAAAAAATACGCAAGAGCTTAGTAATTACAGAGTTTAATCAATTGTCCCTCTACAATTCTCAATACTAATTATTATTTAAGTCTCATCTAAGTGAGAGAGAGAAAGTGTTTTAAAAACAGCATGTTAGAAAAAGTAAAAAAGTCATGCAATAAATAACAGTAACTGGTTTTATTATGCTTCCAATGAACAAAATTATTTTTACCTTGACTAAAAATTAATTTCCAGCATTTCTTAATTAAGTTTCAGCTTCTCTCTAACTGTTGACAAAAGATTAATATTGTAAATTTCACATCATATTAAATTTACAAAATTAAAACCATGTTTCAACAGTAAGCAAAATAATCAAGTGATGACACAGACAACTAAAAAAAAATGAACACAATTATGTTTAAGATAACAACAACAAAAAAAAAAAAAAAAAAAAAAAAAAAAATCATTTAAAATTGAAACTGTTATTATTTGTAACTATAAATAGTAAAATTCATATTTTGCTGTATTTTAAAGTGTCTAATGTAAAGTCAAATAATAGACATCAACACCGCTTGACACTGAATTCTGTCAAGTAAGTTTTCGGTTCATCAAGCAAAATTTCTTATATTTCAACGACAATTAATTTTATTACGCCTAGATCTATTTCTTTCATATGACAACAATTTCAAGTCACCTATAACCATTTACATTAATAACTTCTTCGAGCCTAATATTATACATCTGTTATCATTAAATATATATTACCAGTGATTATACTACTGTTACAACTGAATAAAACCAAGAATTAAAAAAATGGCGAATATTAGCGTTTTTTAGTGTAATTTTACAAACTTCAACATCAAATTAGAGCACTTTCTGTTGATTTTCAGACCTATGTTTTTATACGATTCTTAATCAGCATAAAATTCTCTATCATAATCAACAATAAAAAATAGGGGGGGGGGGGGAGAAACTGCAGTAGCGCCGAGAAAATATACATATAGTATAGATATAGAAAAATATAAAATAGACTAAAATAAACGCAAACTTATGTATATATCTATAAATAAGAAAACGAATTGAACTTACTAAAAAAACCATCAGCTTCTCCTAACTGCTCTAAAAAATAAAACAATACTTGCTTAAAATGTTCTAAAAAGACTAACGACAAAATGAAACAGTTTACTAAAAAAGAAACATTTTACTAAAAAAACTATTTTACCAAACATTTTAGTTCTAACTTCTTCTAAAAAATAAAAACAGGCTATAAAAATTAGAAAAGAAAAATAAGCAACAACAAACTAACAATTATTTAAATTTTTATTTTAAAAAATAAACAATACCAATTCTTTTTGAAAATAAGTGCATCAGCTGATTTTACTGGTAAGACCGCGTGGAATATATAACTGCGGTTAGAAAAGTTTAAAAACTAAGAAATAGTGTATTTTACATAATGCAGAACCGTAATTAACAAAACGAACAATAGGCGTAACAATGCGTAACTATGCGCACTAATAATATTCATTTGGCTATTAATATTTAGACTAGTTGAGATCGGCTCTTTGTAAGTCTATTCCAAACCGATTTACATATCTATTCCTCACCGAATATTTTATTCCTCATTCAATTTTTTTTAGTAAAATAATTTATTATGAAAAAACTTTGAGAGCAAAAAACTTAACATGCGCACCTCTACATGCACGTAGAGCTTATAAGAGCCTTATAATTAGGTTTGTTTTTCTGCTAAATGCATTTCATTGATAGCTCAGTGGTTAAGTGTGCTATCATCAGTGTTATTTTGGGGGGTTTAAGACATCCTCTTAGCGTAATAAGATTTGAAATTTTTTCAATCTTGTTTATATTTTATTAGCAAAAAAATAATAAAATAGCAAAAAAGAATTCTAAAATTTAAAATAAAATTTTAAAGTTTTATCATTTTATAGATATATAAGATAATATATAAGATAAAAAGAATTTAACTTGAAACTTGAAAGTTTTCTCATTTTATAGATATATAGTTACGCGATTATTCTATATAATGCCTGCAAACTCAATATTGAGTTTGCAGGCAACACACGCAAACTCAATATTGAGTTTGCGTGTGTACGTGTAAACGTCTTTAGCATATATTGCAATATATGCTAAAGACGTTTACACGTACACACGCTTGAACATGATGCTATACAAATAGAACTAAGAAGATCTTAGAGCACTAAAACATAGTCAGAAAAAAATAATTCATTCTTATGATTATGATTAAGAACTAAAGAATAATATTAAACACTAATCTAAAAGTTATGCCAAAAAGATTTTTCGCATTGACGTCAGTTTGTGGCAAAATAAACCTTTATGCGTCAAGTTTCCTTTTGCGTTTATCCTACATTTTTTGATTAATTTTAAATGCATAAAAATATATAAAACTGGTACAGATATATCATTTTCACGGATATCAAATTGTATTTATTACAATAGTAATAAATAAATAGTTTTAGTCTTTATTTGAACATATCCCATAAAAATATATTCCATTATATCTTTAATAAAAAGAGATTTTTTAAAAAATTGAAATTAAATCTTATTTCTATGACTATCATTTTTAAAGGCCTAAGAAGCAAATGACGTGATTTTAGCAATCAGAAATTATCGAGAGAGGGGCAAATCTAAAGTTGTAGTTTCAAATTTTCACTTGGACGTAACAATACCTTTCGTGTTTTTTCTATCTTGTCAATTTTTTTAAATATAATAACAACTACAAAAAATCAAAATAAAACAGCTTGAGCATTAAAAATTATTAGAAAAGTTTGCTAATATTACATACGATCCTGAATAAAACGTTATATAAGTGAATTTTTTTAAAGTTTATAAACAATATATATATAAACAAATAACATATTTGCGTATTTCTCGAAATACGTATTAAGCATATTAAGGCGTTTTGAAAAACGGTTGCAACATATATTTGTAGTAAAAAAAATAAATGTAGCATAAAAATCTTTTAATAATCAAAAGTTTTAAATTTTTTTCTAGTTATGGGCTTTTCTTTTTTGCCTCCACAGCAGCACTTTCAGGAGTAGCAGGACTGTCTTAGAAAGTTTTTTTTTATCATTAAGTTTCAGACAACTTTTTTTTTACATAAGTATCTCAATCATGACACTAATACCATGTTCACACTAGCGATGTTCGGCGGAACATTATTCCGGAACAAATGTTCCACAAAATGTTCCACAAAATGTTACTTTTTACTACAAAAATTGTAGCGTTCACATGTAAAATTGGCTTGACGGTACATAAAAGAAAAAAACGAGTAAAAAAACGGTAAGTAAAACTCGAATAAAAATTAGTGACAAACAGTTTGGCAAATACACATTGTTAATATAATTTATTAATTTTTAATATTTAAACATTTATGAGAGGTAAAACTAAATGCAAATAACGCTGAGGGTTCAGCTAGCTCAGAGTTAGACAATAGAAACCCAACCCAAAATACCCGCTATACAAAAGGTTACGTTGGAATTTTGTTATCCCGTTTCTTGGCTTTTATGGATAGGTCATATCTCCTTTAGTCGCTTTTGACGACACAGAATAGTAGTCCATCAGTGGTATAGTACCGAATAAACATATTATACATTAATATGTTACCCACGACCAGTTAAAACTAATCTCATTTTGTGTTCATACATATTTAATATTTATTTATTTAGACACATTTGATAACCTCAAGGAAAGTAAGTTTAGTTCAAAACTACTAAATACATAATCATATTACAGCTAAAGCTTTAAATAATAAATAATATTATTACTACTTTACTTGTCCCTTTCATAAAGGTATTTAGCAATTAAGTCACGAACATTTTTTCCCGGTCCATTGTTCCCAGTTGTAGAAACTGTATTGGGTTGAGCTAGACTATCATCATGATGATGCATAAGTCATTCTATTATAATAATATCGTCATAATATTCACAAATGTTGTGAAGAGTGACGCAAGCATTAACAATTCTTGTAGCAAAGTTAATATCGCATTCCATACGTTTGCAAATTACAAGGAATCGAGCTTTAACGCGCCCAAAAGCATTCTCAACTACTCTTCTAGCTCCGCAAAGTATTTTATTGAAATTTTTTTGAATTTCACTAAGCTCCAAATTTTCAGGATAAGGTTTTAACAAATGACGTGTTAAAGGAAATGCTGAATCACCTATCAAACATAGCGGAACAAGAGAATCTCCCAGCTCTTTACAACATTTATCAAATAGATTTGCTTCTAAAATTGGTTTCAAAGAAGAATTCTGCAAAATATAGCTGTCATTATTTCTACCAGGCGATCCAACACTTGTATAAATGAAACGGTATCGACAGTCTAAAACGGCAAAAAGTACAATGGAATACCATCCTTTATAATTTTAAAGAAATTGATCTTTAGGGGCTGAAATAGGGATGTGGCATCCATCAACAGCTCCAACGCATTGTGGAAAACCAAGAATAGCTTCGAAATCTCTACTATGTTTATTTAAATTTTCCACTGACAATGGAAATTTAACATATTTAGGGAGCAAAATGTCATTAACAGCATTAATAAATTCATGAACAATTAAATTTACTGTTGACTTTCCTATGCCAAAAAGGCTAGACACAACACGATACTCTTCACGTGAAACTAGATAATGTAATGCAACTGCACAGGTTTTACTACTGAAATAGGTTCTCGCATAGTTGTGGTAGTTTTGCCTAAATGTGGATGCAATTCATTTACTAGGATATTAAATGTGTTACGATTTACTCAAAAATGCTCTTTAAATTCACATTCCTCCATTTGAGTAAAAATCTCATTAAACCATTGAGAACTTTTTGGCCTAACCCAAACTTTTCTTTCAATCAGATACCCTTGTTGATTTAACTTAAAGGAAGCTAAATCTAAATATGAAAATGGGTGGGTGATTGATTCATCATTGATTAATGTTCTACTTCTTGATCGAAGTATGGCCAAAACGCTTTCCATGTTTTTCCAATAGCTTTTTCCTTTACAGATGTCTCCCTAAAAGGCTATTAAAACTATATAAATATATTAAATAAATATAATACTTATTATATTACAATTCAAGGGAAATTAAAACAAATTTTTAAAAACCATTTTGTTAGAATTGATACAGCATGATCTGCTAACAAAAACAAAAAAGAAATATGTAATGCAATTTGTATAAATTAAAAACAAAACACGTTGGGAAAAAACATATCACTATAATTCATCTACAGGCTTGCTTCATATCGCAAAAAAAATTATTTGGTAAAAATACTAAATATATATAGCATAGAGATACAAAAAAAGGTATTTATAAAATAACATGACAAATTTAAAAAATACCACCAGATATGCATTTTAATGCTTGAAATCACAAAATATTTTTATTTTACATAAACTAAAAATTCTTTTGATAATAGTAATATGGTAACATGAAAAAATATATATAAATAGAGCTTCATCTACAAGCTTGTACAATATTTCACTAACCATCTCTTTAGTTAAAACATTGAAAAACCTTATGAAATATATATTGCATAGAATTGTAAACAAGGTATACTGTTGAAAAAATACTGACCTTTCAACTTTAACATAATTACTAAAAAGATATCTTGACTAATAGAACACCTTATTTTTTTATTAAAAATTTATAATATTCTACTTGGGTTTTAGACACATCTACTTGGGCTTTAGATGCATTTTCAATTGCATCGCAAATACGCTCTAAAGCAACAACCTCTCTGATTCGTAGCTCTTGTGAACGGATTTGAACATCTAGATTTTTATTTGCTATTTTTAAATATTCAGAAGAAAAACTTGTTTTTTTATTTTTTCTCACCGGTTCAGTTTTTGCTATTTTATTCAAAGTTTTTTCATCATCAGAGTTCCTTCGTTTATTGCAGCCAGATGTAGATTGAGTTGGTTCCTCATCAGGAATACTGACAATTGATTGCACATTACTTGTATCATCCAAAGCTTCAATATTTAAAATACTGACAGTCTCCTTGCCATCTTCCATTGTGGCAATCTGTAAATAAAATATACACATTAAAAAAATTACACATTTGAGAAATGATTATAAACCATGTTTCAATCATAATTTATCTCTTGACTTTGAAAAACTTGACTTGAAGTCATTTTACTCCCTTCCTTCAAAAACAAAAAGGATCTATTTAGACAATAGCATTTTACAAATTGATCTAGCCAATATTAAAAGATCCCTTTTATAATTCAAAAACTTTATATTATATGTTTTTGATCTTTATGTTTTAAGTCTGCCAAATGTTGCAAAACTAAGAACCTCTTAAACCTTATTTTGTAGAAATAGTTAACATGCTTGTTTATATTACTTTAAAAAATATATAGCACTTTAGAATATACAACAATAAATTATACTAAACTTACCTGACCATCTTGAAAATCTTGAGTAGAAAAGTTTTGACTTTGAGATAAAAGGTCATTGTCAAGGGAAGCTTCACCACCTATTATTTTGGCAACAATATCGTAAGGCCAACATTTACTAGGAGCTCCTCCCGATGAACCAACTTGAAGTTTTTCTATGAAAAATATACATAAATATAAGTAAATATAAGCACATCATTAACACCGTATAACATTAATCAAATAACTTTAAATGGACAAATTATTATTAACGATATAATTATTAACAAAATTAACGAATTATTAGCAAATAATAAAATAACGAATTATTAACAAAATAATTATCAATGAGCTGTAAATCTTCAATACTGAATAAGATTTAAGTAATTTTTAATATAACACTTAGTTACAAACTAAATTGCAATTAGATATTATGGTTAGTTTTGTAAAATACTTTCAGTATTTCAGTAAGGTATCAAACATTAAATGTAGAATATGTACATACCTAAATTGTTTCCTTAAATTACTAATTTTAGATTGAATTTGATATCCAGTTAACGGAGGTACGATATTAAATGTGTTCAGCTGCCATTTGTTTGTAAATATTTGTGTTTCTTCTTGCAGATGTTAATGCTTTGTAACTATCTTTCCATAAATCTAATAATACTCTTGTGTTAGCCATATTCCATACAAATTTATTTAAATGGATGATGGGCAAAGACCAATATTTGTTGCGCTAGCGTCAATTCACTCTTTTTCTGAATGCTGAGACATTGTGTAAAATTAAAGCTTTCCCTACTAAAATGGATAAGTACTTTGAATCTTGCAACAATAACAACAACAACAACAAAAAAGAGAAATAGTTAATAATAAAATTAAAGGTTAAACTTCATAATTGCTATAAATGTTATGGGCTTAAAATAATTTAATAATGTTATGGGCTTACTAAATAATTTAATAAATTGCCAAAAACTGGTAGCCAAGAGAACAGAAACTTTCAGATGCTACTTATACTTTTTTTTACTTTTCCATGCAATGTGATAATTATGGTATTTAATAACATTGATCTTTCAACACTATTGTTTATTTTTATTTTTAAATGTCAATATTTGTAGTACATTGTGGCAAAGATATAAGGTACAGTCTGATATTGACTGTATTGATATATACAGTCAATCAATAATGTATATTCTGAATAAAGGTCTTACTTTCACAATTATTCACAAACAGTAAATTAACTAATATTAAGTAAATACAGAACATTTATGAGGAAAATACTAATGGTAATGTTCACAAATTAAAATAACAAGATTAGACAAAGTTAATATAATAAATTATATATGACATATAAATAAAATATATGACAAAGCTCATATATAACAATAATAATATCATTAATAATATTAATATAAATAATAATAACAATGATGATAATAATGATAATAATATTAACAATTGTTATTGTTGTTGTTATCATTATTATTACTATTATTATGCTATATTATTATAATTATTATAGCAATAATTATTATTATTTTTATTATTATTATCACTGTTGGCAAGGCCAATGATAAACAACTCTGCTTATTAGTTCAAAGTTGAATTTTATAAATAAAATTACTATAAGTTTATTAAAAATGCATTAATAGCAATGCTTGCAAAGAATATAATTAAATAACAACTATTTAACAATGAAAATTAAACTTTCTTAACGCAAGTTAAATGTTACCTTGAATTATACTTCTTGTTAATTCAATTTAAAACTGATCTAAATAAGAATAATACTGTCTTGTGTTATATTTAAATGTTATATTTTAAGATTAAGTTTTTAAACACACATATTTTATTATTATATTAACTTCTTATATTAATTTTATTATTATATTAACTTCTTTTTAAATTAATAATACACTAATAATTAAATTTCTATTCTATTTATACAAATTTTAAATATCGTTAAAAATAACTTGAAATTTGTGACGGTCAAATGATTGTTTTTAAATAATTGCCCACCATCTGGTATCTCATGATCCCACACGAGTGGGATCGGAATTTCTTTGGTTGCATGAAATTACCACAAGTTTTTACTCAACGAATAAAGATATGAAATTATATTCGAAGAAATGTTTTGAATTCAATAAAAAAGATGGAAGGCAAAAACTAAAAGTTTCAAGGCAACATGTTGAAAGGCAAATAGTATATCGATAATCTTGTCTTGATATATGAACAAGACCTAGGACAATGCAGAGATCAAGGAATAAAAACTCTGGTTAAGATGACAACAACTTTGTAAAAAAAATAATTTGAGTTACTTTCACAACAAATTTGCATCTTGCAGTGCATTTTTATTGAATCATTTAGCTTATATGCATACGCTTATTTTAAAAACAGTTGAAAATAGGCACCATTTTTTATACAAAACTAAATAAATGTTCCGGAACATTTATTTGTTCTGGGTTGGCGGGACGGTACAAAAGTTCCTCAAATGTTCCTTGAATTTTTGTTCCATTTGCGTTCACACGAGAGGATATTTGTTCATGTTCCATGTTCCACGGAATGTTCCATCAAGTGTACCCTCGTGTGAACAGCCTATTACGCAACAAATTTTTTTTAGAAATTTTAGCTTTTTTAAAATCTTTTCGTTCGTTAAAGTGTATAATATCGTTACATATGTTTTTACATAATCTCTACGAAACTTCACAAGTATTTTGTATTTTAAAATAATTGAAAAAAATTTTATAAAAAAGTTGCTAGTGGTAGGACTAAACTTGTTCAAGTTCAGCACGATATCCACTCGGCCGCGCTGGCACGTTGTTAAACGAAAATTTCTAAAAGTATGTCATGATTTTTTTAACGAAAAGAATGCTGTTGATCAAAGTTACGGAGAGTTTGACTCAATGCAATTTTCAAGTGAAAATCAAACTATATAACTTGATAAATATTTTATTATGTTTTAACATTCCTTAAATTGAAGTTTACGTACGTTAGATATTTGCATACACGTTCATTCACGTTTTCTTATAAAACAAAGTGCTGCAACTCTTTCTCGCCCCTACCTCAATTGCAATGGCTGCCAAGGGTTCCGTGTCAAACACGCTCTAATGAGTACTACTACTACTACTACTACTACTACTACTACTACTACTACTACTACTACTACTACTACTACTACTACTACTACTACTACTACTACTACTACTACTACTACTACTACTACTACTAACAACACTATTAAGTTCGGCAATAATATATAGAGATAATTGGCTGCGTGCAAAATAATAATTTAATTTTAACTAAGATCCCTTTATAAACCTGATATGTTTAAATATTATAATATAAACATTAACACCATTTTGTTGGTTAATTAATTTAATGTTAATGATTAAAATGCAAAAATGAACTCAAAAATTTCTAAACAACTTTGAGTTTAACTCTTTTAATTTTTTTCAAACAAATGAATTTTTTACAAACAAAGAAACTGATTCAATTTATCTTAGCGAAGCAGGTGCTTTGATAAGCCATTGCTCGTACTTTTATAACAATGAACTAAAGGACGATCACTTAAATGTTATACATTTTAACATGAGAAGTTTGAAAGAGAATTTTGAAAATTTTAGGAATAACATTTAGGAAACTTTAAATATTTTAAACATTATATGCGTAACTGAAACTTGGTGTAGTTCAGATGAGGCAAAATTCAACTCAAATCTTCATCTTCCTGGTTTTAACCTTGTACCTTTAGCACGCAAAAATAAAAAACGAGGAAGTGGAGTACTTTTAAAATAAATAGGCCTGACATAAGTATTTCTGATGCCGATAAAGAGGTCTTAACAATTGAAATTTAGCCAAAAAAACTAAAAGTATACTTATAAGTTGCTGTTATCGCCCACCATCTGGTGAAATAAATAGTTTTAAGTCATTTAATTAGCAATATCATAAAAAAAAATTACAATAGAAAAGAAATTAAACTACATAATTGAGACATAAATTTAAACACATTCACATAATTTGCAAAATTAATGGGTTTTATAATGATTTATTTGAAAACAGTGCATATCCGTTAGTTAATAAACCAACAAGGGTAACTTCAATGTCTGCTTCCTTAATGGATAACATTATGACTACGGACACTTTTCATGAGTGCCTCAAAAAGGGTTTAACTAAAAACGATGCTTCAAATCATTTCCCGATTTTTTTCTCAATAAAAATTGATATTGAATTAGTACCGAAGCAAAATCAAGTTTACTTCAAACGATGCTTTAGCCAAGCAAACATATTGCGGTTTAATGAGCAGCTATCCTTACTACACTGGAAACATATAAATTTTTCATCTGAAGCAAATCTAGTTTATAACTCGTTCTTTAAAACATTTTTTGAAGTTTATGACGCAAACTTTCCTTTATGCGAAATAAGTCAAAAAAAAAAAAAAAAAACATTAAGTTGGATTACCAAAGAACTTAGAAAATTATCCAAAATTAAACAAAAATTGTATATTAAGTATCTAAAAACAAAAAGTGATAAAAATAAGGCGATTTATAAAAATTAAGTTAAAAATTTTGAAAGTCAAAGAAAAAACTTAAAAAAAAATACTACTTAAACCTACTTGAGAAGTTTAAACATAACTCAAAGCTCACGTGGCAAGTTTTAAATGAAATCACTGGTAAATATAAGATTAAAACATGCAACTTCCAAAAGTTATTAGAAACAATGATGATTTCATATATAATCCAAAAGATATAGCTAATCAGATAAATAACTATTTTATATCTGTCGGTCCTAATCTAGCAAAAAATATTCCAATTGTAACCAACAAAACATATTATTTTAGCCTTCTCAAAATATCTGTATTTAATAATTTTTAAATTTCAATGAAAGAATTTGAATATGCTTATAAAATGCTAAAAACAAATAAAGCAAGAGGTCAGGACAAAATAAATAGTAACATTATTATATTATCTTACGAGATCATAAAAATTATACTATTCAAAGTGTTTAGTTACTCAATAAAACAAGGAATATTTCCTGACCAACTAAAGATCGCTAAAGTTACACCAATATATAAAGGTGGTGAATTATCAAATATAACTAATTTACCAATATCTGTACTCTCTGGCTTTTCAAAGGTTTTCGAAAGGATTCTTTACAACAAAATATATGAACATCTTTCTAAAAATAAAATATTAAATGCCAGTCAATATGGATTCAAAAAAAAAATTCCACGGAATACGCCATACTTCATGTAACTAATAATACTGCAGATTCTTTTGAGAAATCACAATTTACTCTTGGAGTTTTCATTGATCTATCAAAAGCCTTTGATACGATAGATCATGAGATTCTTTTACAAAGACTTAAAAACTATGGAATCAGCGGAACTTTATTAAATTTGCTAAAAAGCTATCTAAGCAATCGTAAACAGTTTGTGCAAATTGACGTATCCTCCTCAACAAGTTTACAAGATTTAACATGTGGTGTTTCCCAAGGGTCTATACTAGGGCCACTACTTTTTTTCATTTATGTTAATGATCTGCACAATGCCTCAAGACAGTAATGTTCGCTGATGATACAAATCTTTTTCTATTCGGTAAAAATGTCATTACACTATTTAATGAAATCAACATAGAACGAATTAAAATTTCAAATTTGTTTAAGTCAAATAAACTATCAATTAACTTGAAAAAAACTAAATGGACTTTATTTCATTCAAATTCCCAAAAAAAACTTTTACCAAATGATATGCCTCAAATATATATTGACAATGTTCAAATAAAAAAATCAAAAGTTATACATTTCCTTGGTGTTTTCATTGATGAAAATCTAACTTGGAAAAACCATATTGAAATTTTGCGCAATAAAGTTTACAAAAATATTGGAGTAATGTATAAAGCGAAAAATTTTGTAAATAGACATTCATTAATTCAACTTTATCACTCGCCAATTCAATGCCATATAAACTATGCAAATATCGCATGGGGTAGTGCTAAAAAAATTTAATTAGATCCTCTATTTTGGCAACAGAAGCATATAGCACGTTTAATAAACTTTGAAGATCGTTATACTCATGCCAGACCTCTTTTATTGGAAATGAATGTTCTTAATAAATACGTCATTTATTGTAGTTATTCAACTGGTTTTATTTTTACTAATTAAACGGTTATGTTATGTTAAACGGTTCTCAATGACAGGATCATACGATCCTCTTTGAGTCTCCGCGTTCTGATATTTAATGTACCACGATATTTATACCATAGTATATTGTAATAAGAACAACAACAACAAAAAAAAATACTTATAAGTTCTAATTATAACAATTTATGTAATTTATGCATTAATTTATACACTAATTTATGTAAGGTAAGAAAGATCTTACAGATCTTAGTAAGATTTGGAAGATTCGTCGCTCTGGGTATATTTGGTTATTGTAATATATTTAAAGGGCAAAAAAATATATATATATTATTTTTTCATCGTTGATATATCGGCTATATCATTCACTCATAAAGCTGAAGACGCAGTGGAGACTAAATTAATCGACTAAAATTTGAGTCAATTTATTAAAAGCCAATAAATTTAAGTCAATTGAAAAATTTTAATTTAAGTTAAATTGGAACAGCCGCAGTCAAGTGTGCATCAACTGAGGGTTTGTTTTCTTTTAATCAATAGAAAAGATTTTCTAGATTTAAATTTCGAAAAAAAAAAAAAAAAAAAACTGCGTCCCAAAACTGAATACAACTTGCCCCCATCCCTCTCCTGGTAACAAATTTACACAAAAAGATTAATCTTCGTCCCCTCCTTCTCTTCCCGCATTATCGTGTGACGTAATATGTAGACAACCCCTATATAAAAAAAAATGAAATAGTAAGTTATCAAATAAGTTTCAGGAAGAAATAATAAATATTCACGGTTATGACAGACATTTTTTTAGTTTCGTAAGAGTTAGTAGTGCAGTGGTAGATCGCTTGCTTCTTAAGTGAGAATTATTGAATTTGATGCCTGTCATTTTCCAAATTTCTGTATGTCAATAGTTATGTCAAATCAGAAGATTTTGCAGGAAAGTCACGGTGACTGGGAACTAAAATACCTTCAAAATTTTAACCCCTTATCCTCATGAAAAATTTTCATGAAGATCAATAATTTAGATACTATTTTATTTCAAGATATTTTGTTTATATTGCAGTAAAAATAAACTTGATAAGTTACTTGCTATGCCTTCAATTTGATCTTCAGTGATAATGAACCTACTCTGAAGTGCTGAAAATGTTGGAACAGATAACTATGACATAAATGTTATATTGGTTTTTTTAAATAATCATGGTTATGATGTAATTTGATTTGATATATTTGAGTATAGTTTTTAAATAATCATGGTTATGATGTAATTTGATTTGATATATTTGAGTTTTTAGTTTTGAATGATCAGAGTTATGACGTAATATGGTTTGATAAAAGAGATTTTTCTTCAATATATTGTTTGACTCACAATCTTGTTGAATTTATCCTAAATTCAATATTATTATAACAAGTTACAATAATTACAAACTTGTTGAAGTTTGTACCAAATTCTAATATAATAATATACAATTTTTACCAAATACTATTATAACAATATACAATTTTTCTTTTTAGGTGTCCCAAGTCCTTACAGTCTTATCACAGAGCACTGCGGAAGAACATTTTACAGGAAGGTCACGCCTCCTTCCCAACAGATGTCGCAAAACTTGCCCAGAAGTGGGGTTTGAACAACAGATCTTAAGTTGTTTTTTTTTCCACGGCTACTTTAAACAAATAGTTGCAATCTTGTTGAAGTTTCGTAATAATTTCATTCTTGTTAATAATAATATCTACAATCTTGTTGAATATCTAATTCGACAATTTTTTAATCAGTCTTCTCTCTAATATTAGCAAGGTCTTTGAGCCTTTAATCAATAATTTTCAATAACACCCCATATTGTGTCTATAAACTCTACTCTCTGATAATCAACATAGTTTTTAATCTTAACTGAAAAATTCAATTGTATGTTAGATGGTGGCAAGGGCTAATGTGCTTGACATATCTAAAGCTTTCGATAAAGTTTACTGATTGCATGCTGATCTTCTCCATTAGCTTGCTTCATACAGTGTATATAGGAAAATTTTTAAGATTATCAAATCTTCCTAGAAGGCCAAAACACTTCTTCATTTCCAGTATCTTCTGGGATATCTCAAGGTTCTATCATTGGTCCTGTTTTGTTTCTTGTCTACCTTAATTATCTTTCGGACAATTTACTTCTAAAGTAGATCTACTTGCTGACAACTTAAAATTATACTCTTGTTTTGACAAAAAAATCTTCTCTTTTTGATCGCTTAGAACATACAGCCAATCTTAAATCTGGTCTCTCTTCTTTAACAGCTTGAGCTTTGCCGTGGCTCGTGAACTTTAACTCTAACTTAACTCAGTTATTTACTGCAAATAACTATATTTTTTTTACTTATGTTTTACATTAGTTGGTCGTTATACAACTTTATATTTATATAACCAATAACAAAAGTAATAATATAAAACTTAAAATAGTAGAAAATATAACAAATATAAACAAGGTATCTGAAACAAGGACCTTAAATATGTCGTCAGAACCTTAAATAAGCATTTTACAAGGATAAGATAAACAAAAAAATAACAAACTATTAAAAATTGCAAGGTAAATAGTCTATGTATCTGAAGAAAGATCAAGAAGCTGTATAAAATTCTAATCAGAATTTTATACAGGTGTAAACCAAATTATAAGTTAAAAAGTTATAAGTATAAGAACAATAAAAAAAGTAAGTAGGAATAAGTTTCTATAAACGTAAACATGTATATAAACAATAAAAAAAGTAGACCAAAAAATATTTTTAACTTTTACTACTAATATTAATGAGGTTTTTTAGTTTATTTTTAAAAAGGCAAAAAGTAATAGGTACTTCAAAATTGATATAAACTATAACTTTTTTTTATTCTGGATGATTTTTTAAAAGCTTTAGTAATCCAGGGTGTATTGATACTTTTAGTCGTTATTGTTTTTTCAATAATTGGGAAAGTAACTTCATATATGAAGTTCATAAACAGAAATAAAAGTTTTGAAGAAAGTTTTATAAATACTATTTTGTGTTCTCGTCAAAATTTATGCTTTTCTGATTCAATAATGATAGTTGCACTTATTATACGCAATAAATTGAGGTTAGTCTCATTATAAATGTGTTTTACTACTAACCATTATTAATGATTAGTAGTAAAACACATTTACAATGAGACTATTAATTACTAATGAGGTATTAATCATTCTTTCTTGGTTTGCTTTATTAAGTTTCAGGAATAGAGGAAAATGATCTGATATATCAGTTTTTTTTTAAATATCCGCAGTTATAATATTATCTATAAGCGTTGCTGTGTTTATTGTTAGTGGGTTGATTAATACTATTGTATATTAAAAAACCGAATTCTTTTTTTTTTGATTAATTTAGATTATCGGCAATAATAGTTGTAATAGAGTCATTTCTCTATACAGTTCACGCCCGTAAAAATGAATTGAGGTATCTTACTACAGAAGTAGCCAGAATACTTTGTTATTCATAAAAAGTCATTTTGCTTCATGAAATTTGTATGAAATTAAAAACTGGATACCTTTGTAGAAACTAGATTCAAACCAATAATCTTTGCGGACTGAAATAAACAAGAAAAAACTATTATGAAATACTATTTTTGACTTTATTCGAGTTTTAGTTAATTGAATATATCATTCAATTTTTAACTGTTTGTATATAATATCCAATTATTGTTTAGAAATCTATTAATGATCATATTAAATATCATTATTCTTCTTTTTATGATTATCACTGTTATTTTATTGTTGTTATTGTTGTTATTATTATTACTAATATTAATATTACTATTTGTATCATTAATATTATTTGATATCATTTTCATCAGGTTTTTACTTTAAATTAGTTTCAAACTATTTGTAAATATCCTTGATTGTTAGAAATTAATCAGAAAATATATGATTGGTTGATTGATTGATGATTGATTGATAATATGTAAGTATGATTGGTTGATTGATTGATGATTGATTGATAATATGTAAGTATGATTGGTTGATTGATTGATGATTGATTGATAATATGTAAGTATATTGCAAAAATTTGATTTTTATCATAAACAATTCAAAAATTAATCAAATAATTGTGCTTTTTAAACCCTAAATTCCCCCTCTTGAAAAAACAAAATTGAAAAAGTTTTATAAAATCTTTTTGTAATTTAGGAACTGCTAACCTAATTTAGTAAAAAAAAATTTGAAAAGTCAAAATTAAAAAATCCTACTTAATGTTTACTTTAATTGACAACATTATAACAACCAATATTTTTAATGAATCTTGTAAAAAAAGGTTTAATAAAAAGTGACTTTTCCGATCATTTCCCTATTTTTTTCTCTATAAATATTGACAAAAAACTAATACAGGGTGTTCAAATTTAAATTAATGTTTTTAAATTTTCGATATTAAATTTGTATTTTTATGTACTAAAATGGTTTCTGTTTATTGACAGCTGTCAAGTATAAACATTGCGGTTAGTAAACATGGAGAAATGTACGATTGAATAACGCGTTAGGTACGATTAAATAAAGATTAGGTACGATTAAATAACGCGTCTTCGTTGTTATAAAATATTTGAAGTTTAGTGAAAACTATGCAGAAGTTAGAAGAAAATTTTGTACAAGATATGGAAGAAGAAATTTTCCAACAAACTCCACCATTCGAAATATTGTGAATAAATTTGAGAAACCTGGTTCAATTCAAGATCAAAAAAATAAAAATTTATCGTGGTGCTTGTTCCTTTAGAAATTATTGTTTTTGTTAGTGAAAATGTTATTGAAGAGCCAAACACATCAATTCGTCATCGTTCGCAGCAATTAAACATAAAACAAACCACTTTATTCAATATTTTGCATAAGGATCTTCACCTAAATACTTGCAAAATATAGTTAATGCAACAGTTATTGCCAACTAATCATGGATTACTTCGTGTATTTATTAATAGGACTTTTGCAGGGAAAAAAAAATGATGATTTTTTTAACAAAGTGATCTTTTAAGCTCATTTTGAAATTGGTGGGTATGTAAACAAACAAAGTTGTTGAATCTGGTGTGAAGAAAATCCATGAGTAATATTGGAAAACAACTGCATCCACAAAAAGTAACTATTTGGTGTGGTTTTTGGTCTGTTGGATCGATTGCTCAATATTTCTTTGAAAATAAAACTGGACACACTGTTACTGTAAATGGTGCTTCGTTATCAAACAATGATTAGTAATTTTTTGTTTGACGAATAGGAGCATGTTGATGTGCAGAATACGTGGTTTCATCACGTCCGTGCCGCATGTTGATGTGCAGAATACGTGGTTTCAACACGTCCGTGCCGCATGTTGATGTGCAGAATACGTGGTTTCATCACGTCCGTGCCACATGTCACACAAGCAACAGAAACAATCAATCTTTTGAAAGAAAAATTGGGTGATAGAATAATTTCTCAGAGAGGATCTGTTAACTGGTCACCAAGATCGCGTGATCTAACAACATTAGATTTCTTTTTATAGGATTATTAGAAAGGAAAAGTTTATGTTACTAATGCTTAAGCCATTCAACACCTGAAAGAAAACATAATTAAGTAAATTACTCAAATTGAATCACAATTATGTTAGAAAGCTTTACTAAAGGGCTGGAGGCCTGTAGAGCTGTAAGAGGTAGTCACTTTCTGACGTTTTTTTCCATTACTAAATTCCATGTGTCTACTTTAATGTTCAATAAAAATATTTGTTTATTTCAAAAAAATGTAAGTGTTTTATTTAAAAAATTAAAAAGTCAATTCAAATTTGAACACCCTTTACAACAACATAAAAAAAAGTCTTTTTAAAACGCTTTTTCGCCGATTCAAATCTCGCATCGTTTAAGAATTATTCCTAATAAATTAAACCCACTTAAATAGTTTGTTTAAACCAAATGAGGTGTACGACACATTTTTTAAACTATCTATTAGATATACGATGTAAACTTTGCAAAACATAAACTTGTTAAAAATTTAGTTGAAAGTCAGCATGGTAAATAAAGATCTTAAATTTTAAAATGCTTAAAATTAACAAAGCAAAAGGTCTTTATGGTATAAAATGCTATTAAGTCATTGATTCATACTGTTTTAAAACTTAAATATTTTGGTATCATTGGTAGAGTTTTTTTATGGTATCACTGGTAGAGTTTTAATGCTACTTAAAAGCTATTTAAAACTTCGCAAACAGTTTTAATGCTACTTAAAAGCTATTTAAAACTTCGCAAACAGTTTTTCAACATCAATGGATCTTTAGTGCATTCAATATTGGTAAAACTAAATGAACACTCTTTCATCCAAGTTTAAAAAAAAACTATTTCCAAGTGATATACTTCATCTTTATATTGATAACATTCAAATAAATAGAGTAATTTCCGAAGAGTAATTTCCCAAAAATTTCTGAGTATCATTATAAATGAAAATCTATTGTGAAAGAAGTGAGTAATAAAGTTGAATTAATGCGTGTGTATTTACAAAATTCTCTCTTTGTATAATTTTCCAATATTTTTTGAAGCTTTTTCAATAAATATTGGAATGTTATAATATCTCCACAACCTTGCGTTACAAATTTGTTGCGAAAGGTTTCATTATGATTTTTCCATATGAGCTTTTTTTATCAATAAGTACACAAAGAAAAGTTATAACTTTTGATTGTTTTATTTGAATATTATCTATATACATTTGAGACATATCATTTGGCAAAAGATATTTTTTGGATTTTGGATGAAATAGAGTCCAATTAGTTTTTTTTAAGTTAATTGATAACTTGTTTATTTTGAGCCATTTTTAAATTTTTATTAACTCCATGTTCATGCCATTAAGTAGTGTTATAATATTATTATTAGACAGAAAGCAAACATTACTGTTTTTAAATTTGAGGCATCATAAATATCATTAATATAAATGAGAAAAAAAAGTGGTTCTAGTATAGACCCTTGGAGGACACCGCATGTTACATCTAGTAAATTTGTAATAGAGTATTTGCAATTCACAGGTATTTTTATTCAGTAATTATCAGCTAAGTATCAGTATTTGTAATAAATGTAAAAAATATAAATCAAGTATCAGTTATCAATTATTAATATAATATAAATCAAAGTAATAAATAATGTAATAAAATTATCAAAGTATAATAAAAGTATCAGTAATATATGTAATGTAATCCATTTCGCCTGCAATTGCCACTTTATATTGGTCATCCTCTAAACATGTACACAAATCAGATTTGGCTTTAAAACAAAAAACCCAAACTCAGAATTTGATAAGAATTCTTCTGATTTTCATGTTGCGTTTCAGACCGCATACACATTGGCAGTTCTCTTAACAAAACAATCTCAAACAAAATCTTTGTACTAGGTTTGTTGTAACTCACGAATTGATATAATATTTACTGCAGTACAGTTTACAAAATCTTGCTAGGCGAGGCGATAAGGCTAGGGCTATTGCTGTCAACATATCTAAAACTCTCGATAAAATTTGGCATGCTGGTCTTTTTTACATTCTTCATATGGTTTATGATTATCAAAATATTTTTTTTAACCGCTTTATCAAAGTTATCCTCAAAGACCAACACTCTTTTTCATTTTCAGTAACTTTTGGGGTACAAAAAGGTTCTATCCTTGGCCCTGTTTAGTTTCTTATTTTCATTAATGATCTTCCTAACAATCTTACATCTAAATTGGGTTTATTTGCTGATGACTCAACTTTATATATCTGTCTTCTCTTTTTGATTACTCAGAACAGGCTGTCAATCTTGAATCTGATCTCACTATAAAAAAGTGGGAAATACAGTGGCTTGTGAATTTTAACTCTAACAAAACTCAGTTATTTACTGTAAAGAACTTGAACATCTCTCTCATCTTTATAAGATTTTGTTTTTTTCTCTTTTCTAAAAATATTATCATGGTCGCTGCTCAAAGGAGCCATAATCTCTAGTTTCATTATCAAAAACTTATTCCCGCTTGAACTGTCATTTAGCAAAGTCTCAACTTTTTACTGTATCTTTCCCTGCATGCTCTAAAAACTTTTATTTGTCTATTTTTTTTCTCCCTTTAGAACCCTCTTCTTAGAACTCTCTCTCTTTATGTTATCCTTATTCATACAACCTCCATCGTTTTAAATCTTCTGTAAACCGTTTCCTTGCTCTTTAATTCTACCTTTTTTTCTAGTAAATCTCAACGTAATAGTGGTTGCTTGAACACAATTGTGGTGTTTTTACTTAAGAATATCATTTCACCCCGTAGACAAGCTTTTAGAATATCAAGCCCCCCTTGGAAATCTTTTATTTGAATATTATCATATATGTAATCATAACCATAAGCAATGAAAGTATTAGAATATCATATCCCTAAAGATAATCGCATTCGGTAGAATATTGCATATAAATTATACAATTGTGTAATATAAGAATATTGTATACAACATTGAATATTGTATACAATATATTGTTGTCAATATTATACAACCTGTATATTATTGACAACACGACAATATCGCTTCTCAGCCTAATGGCTAAGATCAAGTGTAGTATCTGTTCTTATTTTGGCTCCGGACCATCTCTCACTTGGTTACGGTGTTTTTAAACAGCATAAGATCAAAACCGTGACAGTCAATAGAGGTTCTTGGCGTAGTGGCTTTTTTAGTGTCTCCTTTCACGTCCGGAAATTTTAAGGCGATCCGTCCACTCCGTACGTTAAATAGAAATAAACCCCTTAAGTGGGCGCTGCTCAGTTTTGGCTGAGTGGCAACTAATAAACCTTTAAGTGGGCCATACGCGGAGTTTCTGCTCCCTAATAAAGCCGCCTTCTAGGACCCTGTGTAAGTCTGGTTTCAGTTTCAGGTGTCTCTAGTTGGTCGGTAAAAAATAAAAAATAAAAATAAAAAATATTGTCACACGACACACAAGAAATAATATTTAAAAAGTATGAAGTTTAATCCCGCCCTCTCTTTTAATAGTTCTTAATTATTTTAATTGTAATTATGTACTAAGCGGTTTTTGTTATGTCGATTTTTATGGGTAGTTATTTTATATAAATTTACGTAAAACTTTTTTAAAGATGAAAGAATTCAGGTTAAAAAAAAAATTTTTAGAAAGAAAAAAAGTTTTATTTGGAGCGAGAAAATTAAACAACTCTATTTAGACAATTCTTAAATATGCTGATGTTAACTTTTATCATTATTTCAGTGCCGACCGAAAAGGGTCCATTTTGACACCTAAAATCTTATAAACTTTATACTGTTGGATAGAAAATTTTATGTTGTTCGTGGCGATTAAAAGACAGTGAACTATTTATACTTTCCAAATTGCACAGTAAGAGCTTAGGAATGTTTATCCACTATATACTCTACTAAATCTTTTTAAACAATGTAGTTTACAACAGCTGCTGTAAAGATAATTACAAGCAAAATCAGGATTTCAATAAATCTTTATATACATCACTAGAAGACATATATGTGATATTAAATACTGAATAAAAAAAAAGTTCAAAGTTATTTCTTAGGCATTTTATTTTTTCTTTGAGAAATGGATGACTTAGCGACGAACCGACCTTTACAACAATTATATTGAAATGAGATAACAGAACTCAAAGTTTAAATTTAATTGTTAAACGTTTTTTATTTTTGAAACAGTTTTTTAATTTCTATTTTTTTTACTGAATAGATAAATATTAAAATGTTTATACAATTAATTAAAAAAAAGCAATTATTTATTTATTTAGAAGATAACAGGTAAAATTAAAATTAAAACAATGGTAGTTTCTTGCTTTTTAGAAAAATACTAATTTTTATTCTATATGAGACATAGGCACAAATGATGACATTTTTTAAACTGAATTAACTTTTAGAGTTTCCAAGACCAACTTATCGTCCATAAATTTTTCAAAATAAAAATATTTTTTTTAAGCCTTTTTTTAAAAGACTTGAGCAAATGGGCCAAAGGGTCATGTCACCCTCTTAATTTTTTGGTGACTTTTTTTGTTTGTTTAAATAGAGTAGTTTTAAGTATTAATTCTTTTGGTAGTCTTTGGTATGTTTAATTGGTCCTTTGCCTCCCCTTCCCTATTAAAATGTCACTTACATATATTACCAAAGGAAAAACTTGTGGTAATTGCTTTTTATTTCATGGTAATAACGTTTATGAAAATGTGGAAATTTATTTCACCTTCAAGAAAAAACAAACCAAAAGTACCAAAAACATTTTCTTTTAAATTGAATGCACTTCAAAGGCGGATTTTGCACCTCACAATTTATTAATATTTCATGACACTTTTAAACAACCTCTCTAATTTATTTACGTTTATAAGAAACGTACTGTGTTAAATATATAGATTTACAAAAAAAAATATTAAAAAAGTTCTCATAAATCTAATAGTTCTCATAAATCTAAGGGGAGGAGGGCAATAGTCCCCACGCTCCCAGCTCCCTATGGATTCGCCCTTGATGCACTTAAAATCTAGGTAACTCACTTTTTGCAGTTTTTATAGTGTTTATCCAAGATTTTGATACAAAAAAGGTCATCTTTAATTCATCATAGCCTCTGGGTAATAAAGTGACGCTAGTCTTCGCATCCTGATATTTTTGCTCTTATAAATATCTTATAAAGATATTTTTGCTCTTATAAATATCTTATAAAGATATTTTTGCGTAGCAAAACTATTTTTTTGATTATACTCTTATACAGTTCTAGATTAAAAGTTTTTAATATTGAAAATTATTTTTGTTGGCACCCTACTATAAATAACCAGTTTTATAAATATTCGTTCCGAATTTTATCCTCAACTAGTGAATCTAGTCTAATTTTAAAAGAAAGTACAGTTGAGTAGAAAGTTATTTGCTCGGGTAGTTTGTTTCAGTATTTTGCTGATCTGTTATATAGTTGGTTGTGTCTTGGAAGACATTCACGCCTTTTTTCAAGATGGTGACCACGTGACTAGGAGTTTTTTTCTTTTTTCTTTTCTTTCTCTGTTTACAGAACATAAGAATTTTACAAATTCCACTACATAATATAAAAATTTAACAAAAAAAGTAAAACAGATAGGGGCTCAAAGAAGATGAGGATGATAGAACGTTATCGCAATCTTTTCATAGAACCCCTTTAACAAGATTTAATTAAAATATCGTAATATGACATACAAAATAAAAATTTCAATAAAATATTATAACAAAATGCGTAATCCGCTAATAAAATTTGTCAAACAATAAACAAAAGTAGAAACAAAACAAAAACGTATTTAAGAGAATTTATCCAATGCATTATTAACAAAAAATGTTTCACAGGTTTTAAAGATTTCTTATTTTGTTAAAAACTTGAATGAACTTAACGAACTCACCGTACCTTTAAACCCTTTTTGAAAAATATTCCATACTTTTGGACCTCGATATAAAATACTGTATTTTGAATATTTATTTATTATCCTAGGCAGTTTATATGTTCAACATATTCGCTCTAAGGTTATAGTTATCATTTTTATATAACTCAAACTTATTTAACTTATTAACTTAGAGTTAACAAATTTTGGTAGATTTGTATTATTAATTATATCAAATCGATGTATTAGTTTAAAAATTTAGATAAGATCGCATCGAAGGCGTCGAAATTCGAGATTTAGTCTTTTTAGTCTTTCATAATATTGAAGATTTTTCAAGCTTAAAGCTCTTTTTGTTGCTTTATATTGAATAGATTCAACCAAAGCTACGCCAGTTTTTAAATACGGAACCCAAATAGACACTGCATATTCAAGGTGTGGTCTTATAAATACTTTATATAATTCGAGAGCCATTTTTTCATTAATGATGGTGAATGTCTTTTTTAGCATACCAAGAATTTGTAAAGATTTGGAGACTGATTGAATATGTGTGTTCCACTTGGGGTTAGATGTAAAAACGACATTTATACTTTGGTTATTTTGCAAAAAGTAGCTATACATAGGATTGGTTTTACCATAATGGATAACACAGCATTATGAAATGTTTAATTTAAGTAACCAAGTGTTTGACTACTCATAACCTAAGTGTAGACGATCCTGCAGATCAACGAAATTAGTCTGCGATAAAGTTTAAGAAAAAAGAAATTAATCCATTATAGAAGTTTGCCGTTTATTTCGAATGATTTTAATTTTAACATAAGCCTGTTGTGAGGTACGGAATAAAAACCTTTAGCAAAGTCGAGGTAGATTACATCTATAAACTGGTGCGATGCTAGGGAAGGCAAAATAACATCAAAAGTCTCTATTAGATTGGCTACAAAAGATTTATAATAAAGGAAGCCATGTTGATTTTTATAGAGCAGATTGTTATCGTTGATGTGCTTCAAGATTTGATTCTTACAACTTTTTCAAAGATTTTGCACCTAACCGAGATTAGTGAAATAGGTCGATTGTTTTCAGGAAGTAGTTTGTCTCCCTTTTTATTTGATCATTGGAATTTAGTTTCAACAACAACAAACATTTGAGAAAAAAATATATATAAAAAATAAAGTTAAAAACTAAAATACGCATGCATTTTTGATATTTATTCTTAAATGATCGAAATTACTTGGTGACCGAACTTTGGCGATTTTATGGTAATGATAAAACAAGTTGGAACAAAGTTTATTTTGACAAGTTTATTAAAACCGAGTTGCGTAAATAAGAAAAGATTTTCTAATAGATCGCGATTTCTAAATGTAATTAAAGTTTTGAAAATTTACGAATATTAGCGTTTAATAGTGTAATTTTTTAAACTTCAACAGTTAGAGCACTTCCTTGATTTTCAGACCTTTGTTTTTGTACGATTCTTAATCATAATAAAACTTTCTACCATAATAATTACATAAAGAGAGATTGGGTGGAGGAGGGTGCAGTAGAACCCTTAACATATATTACCGTGTTAGAGTATATTTATTTATAAACAGTTTAATTACATTACGTAATTAAACTGTTTATAAATAAATATACTCTTAACATAGTATGCACAACACGATAATATATGTTAAGGGCTCTACTAATTAATTAAATGAATTAAATAATAATCCAAAATATTATTGTACCAAAACAATATAAAAACAAGATATGTAATACATATCTTGTTTTTATATTGTTTATGTACAAGAATATTTTGGACGTATTAAAATACACTTAAATACAACAAAGTGCAACTAAAAAACGCATTCTCTTTTTTTTTCCTAAGGTTGATGTGATATTTCCAGGTAATTGTGATATTCTATCAAATCATTTCCTTGATCAGAATTTTGTATGAGTGACACCTCCTTTAACATTATTAAGTTTTTATATTCATTATAAATAAATTGTTAAAGTTAATTATATTGATACAACTATAATTATTATTATTGATTTCTTCTCTTTCTTTTCATTTTCTTCTCTTTTTTTTTCTCTTCTTTTTCCTAATCTTCCTCTTATATTTATTATTATTACTGTTGTTGTTGTTGTTGCTGTTGTTGTTGTTGTTGTTGTTATATTATTAATAAAAATAAATTTTATTGTTGTTGTTTTTAATACATATATAAATATATGTAAAGAATTTTCAGATGGCTACACAATGCAATAACTTAGCAGCAGAAAATCGAATGAATCCTATTATACGTGTTGTTTTACAAGGAGTATACGATGTTGAGAGCCCATTATCATTACTACGTGGCATGCCACATATTCTTCTTTTTATATGGAACAATATTAAAGCATTCTGGAAAGAACATATAAAAATTGGAATAAATAAGAATTCCTTTATTATTGAAGATTATACAATTGGAATTGATTCATTACCATATTCACTTATACAAGATAGTTTGAAATTTCCTTCACCAACTAACTTAAATATTAATATGATGCCATTTGTGATGAGTTCCAGTTTCCATAAATGTAAATTACCTAAAAATACAAAGCGCTATTGGGATATTATTAAATTATGTATTGATGAGCAATCTAGGAATTCTAAAGATGAAATAGGAAAAATATGGTTTTTGACAATTCAAGAGAGTATGGTTGATCAAGGTACTTCCCAACGAAGACCAGGGCTTCACACTGAAAGCCCTGGATTTGTTTATATTAAAAATGGCAGTCTATCAATTAGTAAAGACATTTTTGAAAATAAAAAGGCATTTAATAAAAAAGTTCAAATTGGAGGAGGTCATTCTGAAATTTCTCCTTTATTTGTTCAATGGGGTTACGGAATGAGTAATACAGATGTTTTTTCAGGTGGTATATATATGGCTTCAAACATTGCTGATTCTTGCAAAGTTTGGAATTGTCAAATACTTCCAGGTGAAGATGGAAAATGTGTAATAGGTGAATTAGGAGATATAGAACATTTAAGAGAGTTTTTGCCTGAAGCTGAAGTCATGAAAAAAAATGCATTGTATTGGTTAACTGATCGTACTCCTCATGAATCATTGGCGTTGTCTAATAAAACTCATAGGCAATACATTCGTATAGTCACAAGTAAGGTGTCCATATGGTATGAAGACCATTCTACAAAAAATCCACTTGGAGTTGTTCCAGACAGTCAAATTACTGAAATTGTGCGAGGTTCAAAATTTGACAAAATACCTTTATGTTTAAGTACATAATTTTTGTTAAATAGCCATTTTTATTCAGAATTTCTACAATACTTTTTATTTCGAATTTTTTTATACTTTTTAAATGTATACAAACATACTCTACATACATACATACATACATACATACATACATACATACATACATACATACATACATACATACATACATACATACATACATACATACATACATACATACATACACACATACATACATACATACATACATACATACATACATACATACATACATACATACATACACACATACATACATACATACATACATACATACATACATACATACATACATACATACATACATACATACATACATACATACATACATACATACATACATACATACATACATACATACATACATACATACATACATATATACATACATACATACATACATACAGACTCAGTGATTTTTTATTTTTTTTTATTGTAAATGGTTATTTACTTTTTAGTATATGTTTGACTTTGTTTGTATTGAACTATTTTAAATAATTATTCAGAGGATTATTGTTATTTATTGGTTGTGTTTGTATTAATTGCAAAAAGATAATTTGGTTTAAAAAAGATCCAACCACTTTATATTTTTAGAGATATTACAGGGTTATGCAGAAATATAAATTAAATTATGCAAAAGTATAAATTAGTTTAATGCATCAATAAAAGTTAAGTTATGCGGAAATATAAATTAAAATATGCGGAAATATAAATTAAAATTAGAAAATCAAAAATAAAAAATCAAAAACATCATTTTGAGGAAAAATTATCCAAAGATTTGTTTACATATCCTTCATACTTTACGCAAGAAGCTGGTTATAGGTCAAAGATAAAATTAACTGACTAACTATTCATGTTTTTAACATGACTTAGATTTTTATTGAAATTTTACTTCATTTTATTGAAATTTTATTTCCTTGTTATTTAAGACACTAAAATCTACTGTGTCAAGATCTTATTATATGGTCAAATTTGATATGGCTTAAACTTGATGCAATACTATTTAGACCTAATTTAAATCACCTAAAACTTAACATGCCGTAATGTTTCACAGAGACTTATCCTAAAACAAAAGTTATTATTGACTATATTGAGTTGGTTTGTCAAAGACCTTCAAAAATTACAGTTCAAAGTAGTTTGTTTTCCCACTATGAGCATCATTTTATCTTTAAAGGATCAGTTGGAGTTGTTTTTTCTGGTGCAATAATGTTTTGTTAGTGAACTACTTGTTGATTCTATTTCTGATATTGAAATAGGGGGCCATCCATATATTACAATCGCAAAATTCTCAAAATTTAAAACCCCACCCATACCCCCTGTTGCACTTCGTACATTTTTATACACCCTCTTCTTATGCGCGCGTACGCTTGGTGGTCTCACCCCTCCTCCTCCACTGTGGTCTTTACCCTTCCTCCCCTTTCCCTCATATAAGTTTCACAGCAGCTTTACGAATTCATGTAGAATGTGCCATACTTTATGGATCCTCTTATAAAACAGTAAAAATTTATAAAATGTACTATTTATTATTGAGATGAAATATATTTTTTATAAAAATACTCTAACTCATCTACAACATCTAAGAATTAAAATTTATCAAAATTAACGTTTACAATAATAATTCTCTTATAAATGTCAACTATAAACAAGAATTGTGTCAGTCAAGATGAATCCATTGCTATTGGGACTTATGTATAATAGCTCAATGAGTGATTCTTCTTAGGAGATAATTCCCCGGTAAATTATATATATATATATATATATATATATATATATATATATATATATATATATATATATATATATATATATATATATATATATATATATATATATATATATATATATATACATATATATATATATATATATATATATACATAAAATCCCACGACCTAGAAGATTCCTAAAGAAAAAGGATGTTTAACTGTATGGTATAAAAAAATTTTTTAACTGTATGGTTTCTTTTTGTTTATTTTATTCTTGCTTAAAATATTAATGAGTAACATTATTTTAAGAGAAGATATATTTTTTATAATATTCTATTACCTGAACTAAAATGAAATAAAAGTTATCTAATAGTTTTCATGAAGAAATAAAGCTAATACATAATCACGATCATCATAGACATTTTTATTTTTGTTAAAGAGCCCAGCAAACACTTCTGACGTCAAAGACGTCCTCTTAGCACGTTCTAAAGACGTCGTAAAAAGACTTAAAACTTTCCGTTTAAGTGAAGTTATACAAAATTGGTCAAGAAAATACATCTTTTAAACGTTCAAAAGACGTTCTGGGAGTCTTTTTAATGTTCAAAAGACATTTTGCAATGAGGGTATTTTAGCAATCACAAAATTTGTAGGGTTTTGGGGAGAAAAATTGCTCATTCAGAAAACAGAACAGAAACGGCAACCAGTGTGCCTTAATAACTAAAATAAATAAAACACAAAATTAAAAGTATATACAAGATAAAAACATATTTCAAATTACAAATTTAAAAAATATCATAAAAACTGTTGTCGTAGTTTAGTTTTTCACGGTCACAGATGTCTTTTCTATCTGGCGCTCTTTTCAGGATCTCCAACGCTATTTTCTAGTTCATTCATGGCATACTTGAGCATGGTCTCTGCAAAATGATTTATAGAACATAAAATAAAGATTATAATAAAGATTCAATCAAGTTTATACAAATGCAAAGGCTAACTGAACTATTATTATTAATATATAAAAAGTAATTATTTTAACAAAAAAAGAAAATTTATTATTATGCATTATAAGATAGTTTGATCTTAACCATGAAACCAATTATTCAATTAATTTTTTAGTCAAATTTTTAAAATTAACGATTATTTAATTGTAAACTTTTGTAAACTGTTAAAAACTCAGTTTAGGTTTTTTTTATTGAGTATAAAATAACAAGTTAATTAATAATGGGTTGTGCTGCACCGTTGAGTCCAGATGAGGAAAAAGTGCTCTCTAACTTATCGAAAATGGGTCACTTCGTTAGTTACATGGCTAGAACTATTGGACGCAGCCGAGCTGTGATTAAAAACTACGTTAATAGTACGGAATAAAAAAAACTTCAGCGAAAATTACCTTTGATAACAAATCACATAAACAATCGAATAACTTTTGCAAATGACCACGTAACATAGATAGAAGAGTGGAAACAAATAGTATTTTCTGAAGATTTTGTCTAGATGGGCCGGATAGATGGAATTATCATTTTCACGATTTGCGTAAAGAGCCAGTAACACAATAACGACATCAAATGGGTGGTGGTGATATAATGATTTAGTGTGCGATTGGGTATCATAATAAATCAAATTCGTTTTATTGACAAAAAAATGAAAGCTATGGATATCTTTTAACTGTTCAAGAACTTTTAAGACGTGAAGCATTGGTCATAGGTGGTAAAAATTTTGTTTTTCAGCAAGTTAATGCTAGCGTTCATAAAGCTAAGATAATGAAGGAATGTTTCAACAGCAGTAAAATTAAAACATTGAAGTGGCCAGCCAGATCTTCAGACCTGAACATTATTGAGAATGATTGGGGACAGCTGTCACATATAGTTTTTGAAGGTGGTAAACAATAGTTCATTAGCTGACTTGAAATCATCCATCGCATCTGCATGGGATACAATTGACATTTCGTAAATAAAAAAGTTGTATGATTCTTTACCTTCTAGATTGATTGAAGTAATTTAAAAATATGGTGAAAGTATCCACTATCGATTTTTTTAAAATTGAGACGTTTTTTTTTTATAAATGACAATTTATATGAATTTTTTCTAAAAGCATCTTATAATTTTGACGCGCTAAAAAAACATTTTTTTTTTTAAATAAAATGCGAATTACGTTTAAAATAATTTTTTTTAAATGTTGTTTAGTCTTGCAATTCTTTTGTTCTTATTTGCTATAAAAATTAGTCTTTAAATATAAATGTATAGTAGAGTTTTATAAATATTTTGGGGTGTCTTATCATTTTGTCGCGCAGTGTAGTTAGCGAGGGCTAGCGTGCATTGTGGAGCTTCCCAATGAACGTGTGCGTGAGTGTCAGCGTAATCATTAGGTTATTGAGCGCCGTAACCATATCCAGCAAGATAGTATAATGTCCGTTTTGTCGTTGTTGTGTACATTGAAAGAAAATAATTTTAATTGTTTATGTGATAAAGTGATTGCATAAAGGTGACCAACGGAGCCGTCCAGTTACGTAGAGCTGGGAGATGTGATAATAGAAACAGATAATAAATTATGTTAAATGGCTGAGAAGCAGCAATGAATAAAAAAAAAGACTATTTAATATAAGAAAAAAACCATAACTCACACCCTAGTTATCCTTAGCAAATAATGGCCGATGAGTTAGTATATCTATCTCGCCTGACTAAAAATATCATACGGTATAAAACAATAAAACAAATAGAAAAAAATGACAAGAAAAATAATATTTAATGATAGAACGGATAATACAAAATGAAGAGCAGAAAATGCGTCGTCTTTACGGTTCAAACTCTGAATCCTTTGTCTATGACGAAGCGCGCTAATCTACACTGTTAAAATATTCGCCGTAGAATCTACGGAGATTGTCCGGCAGCAAAGTGACAGCACTTTCTCCGTAAAAATTAACGGTTTCCGTATTTCATTTTTTACATACAAATTAACGGAAAAAGTCCGTTAATTCAGCAAATAGACATTTACTTAACTCATTTATCAGAGTTAACGCTAAAGTCAAAAATAAATGAATAGAATTATATGTTGTTATAAAAATGTAATTCGACTATTAAGAAACTACTCGTATTATAATATGATACACATCAAGAAATAATAGCTATAATAATTATAAACAAATTATATTATATTACAGTGGTTATTACATATATATTGTATTTTATATACTATATAATATTTATGATAACAAATAATATTTTATTATCATAAATTATACTATATTATAAAAGTTGTTATATATATTACGTTATAATAGTTATAATAAACATAAACAAATCGTCTTTTGATCTACTGATGCTCTGTCCACTCAAGTGCTAGTTTGTTTAGGAAACTCAAAACTTTTGGGTGAGGTCCGACTGCTTTTTTACCAGTTTTTCTTTTCAATTTAATTTCATTTTTTAGGATTCATTTTTGTGATACATCTAAATAATAATAATGAGATCAGATTAATAAATTATTATTTACAGTAAACAAAAAGAAAAGAAAGTAATGCTGAAAAATTGTATATATATATATAAATTGTATAGCATATAGAGCATGCAGTTGTAGATAATCAGGATGTACTGATATAGAAGAAAGTATAGGTCAGAAGTAGATAAAGTTAAATACATTACAGGTAATATAAAAAATCTATGGATTTTTATAAACAAGTATGAAAGTATATCATCACAAATGACCCTTATCATTTTACTTTCGTGTTTTTTGTGGCAAAAGAGCAGCATTCTTATGAAATAAATCCATGATTTCAGCCAGCAGCTTTTCCTGGGAACTTTGAAAACATCTATCTATTCATCTAGCATAGCTTGAAGATTCAGATGCAGGTACATTTAAAATTCAAGGTTGAGTTGAAACCGAAACCAAGGCATGATCCTAAGAAAAACTTTCAATAATAGTATTTCATTTTAAAAGTTAAAATCAAAATTAATCAATGTATATAAATACAAATAAATAATCAAATAATAATTTAACAATTATTAGCATCAAAATTTCTATTCTACAGATAACTTTGTCAAAAACCACAATTTTATATAATTTAAATAAAGATCTTTTTTAGACTGCACTACAAAAAAGTAAATTTAAAAATACATAACATACTACTTTATTTAATATATACCTTTTTTCCATACGTTTATCCTCCATGTGGTTTATCCTCCTCCGAAAAACTGCCTTATATAGGGACTACATACCTAGGCCTACAAAAACCAGCTCATTAAATATCATCACAACCCTTTTGCAGACCAAAGGTAAGTGATTTTTAGAAGAATCAATGATGTTACATAGAAAGTTAGAAGAGGTCCAGTTAGAAGGTCGGCATAGAGACAGAGGACAGTATTACACTAGGTGTTAGAATGTGCAATTTATGTTCAATATCAAGTTCACTTGATAGGAACCTATGTTATGGATAAAGTTTTACATAATTTAGGTAAATTTTATTTTATATATATATATATATATATATATATATATATATATATATATATATATATATATATATATATATATATTGTATTTATTTTAGGTGCTCCCAGAAGTCCTCACAGTCTTATCATAGAGCACCGCGAGAGAGCATTGAACAGGAAGTTCACGCCTCCTTCCGTACCAATGTCGCTTGTTGGGCTAGAGCTGGCCTCGAACCTTGGACCTCTGGGTTCTGAACCAAAACTCTAACCACTGCGCCATGGCTGCTCTAAATTATATACATGTACATGATATATATATACATGTACATGGTATATATATACATGTACATGGTATATATATACATGTACATGGTATATATATACATGTACATGGTATATATATATACATACATGTACAAGGTGTATATATATATATATATATATATATATATATATATATATATATATATATATATATATATATATATATATATATATATATATATATACAAGGGTTGAATTAACGCATCGCGATTTGCGATATCTGTTAAATTATCTGGTCTTCAAAGTTTTAGTTTATGGAACACCACGAAATTTACGGAATAGGCGAATAAACTTTAATTTGTTAGTGAAAATGTTATGAAAAACAAAACAATAAATTTATGACTACAAAAGTAATAATACTACAGTGCTGTTACTTTTATAACACTCTTTTATGTTGCATTTATAGTTTATTGTTTGATCAAACAACACATAATCAAGATATTATAAATAAAAATGATTTAATTAAGTAATTCCAAACTTTAATTAAAGTAGTAATGCATCTTGAAAAAATACAATGGATATTTAGCATTTCTAAACATCTTACTAACGGTCCGGAAAAAACGCGCGTTCACTTTAAAATCATCCCATGAAAACACTGATAATTTACTTCTTAGGAGAAATCTATATTAAAAGGGGAGGGGAGGGGAGGAGGCTAAAAACTTAAATTTTGTTTTATTATTTAATCAATTAAATCATAATAAAAGTAAAGACAAAAAAATATATTTCAAATATACTTCTTTATAACTAAAATTTATTAAATTGAACACCTCTGTTTTTAGTTTTAAGTAAATGTCAGTACTATTCTCAGTGGCGAAACTGCAGAGGGAAGGAAGGGGTAGCAGACAAAAAGTGTCCTATTTTTAAGCTAATTTTAGGTTGCATGGGCGATGTGGGGCTTATTTTAAAAATCGTGCGGGAGGGGGGAATTTTGCTACTGACTACTCTAATGTGCTTTATACATAGGTAGGTGGGGGTGAGAATTTTAGTCAGGATATATAAAATGGGAGGAGTAAATAATAAAAAAAAGCGGGAGGATTTACAATGAAAATTTTATTATTTATCGATTACCAATATATATTTTTTTTAATTTTAAGGCCAATTTTCGCTGAATTTTTGTTTTGAGATATAGTTTTTTGTTTATAACGATTTTCAAAATCAGCCCCATATCGCCCATGCAACCTAAAATTAAATTAAAATCAGGACACTTTTTGTCTGTTAACCAAAGCCCCCCCTCCCCCGCAGTTTCGCCACTGAGAGTAGTACTGACATTTACTTAAAACTAAAAACAGAGGTGTTCAATTTAATAAATTTTAGTTATAAAGAAGTATATTTAGAAATATATTTTTTTGTCTTTACTTTTATTATGATTTAATTGATTAAATAATAAAACAAAATTTAAGTTTATAGCCTCCCCCCCCCTCCCCTTTTAATATAGATTTCTCCTAAGAAGTAAATTACAAGTGTTTTTATTGGTTGATTTTAAAGTGAACGCGCGTTTTTTCCGGACCGTTAGTAAGATGTTTAGAAATGCTAAACTGTTTATAAAAATATGTATTCGTAAAAGTTGCTAAGGTTTTTAACATTGTTTAAATATCCATTGTATTTTTTTTAGATGCATTACTACTTTAATTAAAATTTGGAATTACTTAATTAAATCATTTTTATTTATAATATCTTGATTATGTGTTGTTTGATCAAACAATAAACTATAAATGTAACATAAAAGAGTGTTATAAAAGTAACAACACTGTAGTATTAGTACTTTTGTAGTCATAAATTTATTGTTTTGTTTTTCGTAACATTTTCACTAACAAATTAAAGTTTATTTACCTATTCCGTAAATTTCGTGGTTTTCCATAAAGTGAAACTTTGAAGACCAGATAATTTAACAGATATTGCAAATCGCGATGCGTTAATTCAACCCTTGATATATATATATATATATATATATATATATATATATATATATACATGTACAAGGTATAAGAGAGAAAGTTAGAAGTTGAGTTGCGCTAGGTGTTACAATGTGCAACTTACGTTCAATATCAAATTTACTTGAAAAAAAACACCTTGCTATGTATAAAGTTAAACAAAATTTATATTAATTTTAATATATATATATATATATATATATATATATATATATATATATATATATATATATATATATATATATATATATATATATATATATATATATATATATTTAAATCCATTTATTTAACCAAAATATTGAAAAAAATTTACAAAATTAGGTTTGGTGTCACTCGTATAGTTAAGAACTATTCATTGGTGTGACACCTTAACAAAATAAACAAAAAAAGCAAAAAACAAACAAGCAACAAAAAGTAATAATATAGATAGTGACCAAAAAATCATTATAACAAAAAGGATAATATAAACTATTAAAAAAAAGCCAGTCTAATAACAAAAAAGGAAAAGTAAATGAGAGATAATGAATGAATTAGATAACACAATGATCAGAAGGGTGATAGAAAAAAAAAAGATAAATATAAATATTATGATGAAACAAAAAATATGAAATCACAGCACAACAACACATATATGAACACGTCAAAATAAACGATGCACAAAATTACATGACAGTATAAACAAAAATAGAAATACACAACAATATTAACAATACACAAAAATACATGACAATATAAACAATTCAAACAACATAAAGTATTAAACTTAAAAATTGTAGCTTGTTTTTTGCTTTCTTTTAAAAACTTATTAAAGTTTTTACTTTTAAAAATCTCAAGAAAATTTTTTCTTTTAACTTTTTAGTTGCTCTGTTTTTTTATTTTTTATTCTTTAAAAATTTTCATTGTTTTCACTTTATTAGTTTTTTTGTAATTTTTTTGTATATATATATATATAAATATATATATATATATATATATATATATATATATATATATATATATATATATATATATATATATATATATATATATATATATATATATGTCATATATATATATCATATATATATATATATATATATATATATATATATATATATATATATATATATATATATATATATATATATATATATATATAAATATATATATATATATATATATATATATATATATATATATATATATATATATATATATATATATATATATATATATATATATATATATATATATATATATATGACATGGCAAATGAAAGAAATATTTTTTTAATGACAAAAAGCTAAAAAATAAAACAAAGAAAAAAAGAAATAAAAAAAAAATTTCTTCTATTTGCGATGTCATATATATATATATATATATATATATATATATATATATATATATATATATATATATATATATATATATATATATATATATGACATATATGACATATACAAACAAAATTGTAAATAAAACTTGACTTATAAGTCAAGTTTTATTTACAATTTTATTTAGATATTTTTGATAGTATTGAATTTTTTAAAGTTCATACTATTTAGTGTTACGTTTTTATAGTATATAAAAAAAACACTAAACAATATGAATTATATTTACTAATAAGTTATTAGTAAATTATGTTTTATTTATTTACAATGCTGTAAAATTCTTTTCTTAAGAATTTAATTAAATAATATGAATTATACTATAATTCATATTGTTTGGAAACACTAAACAATGTGAATTATAGTATAATTCATATTGTTCAGTGTTTCTTTTATATACTATAAAAACGTGACACTAAATAGTATGAATTTTAAAAAATTTAATACATAAGAAAATATTTTTATACCATATAAACCCTATATTATATAGGAAACTAATTTTCAGAAGTACCTATCTTTAATAAATATCTTTATCTATTTATAACAGCATCCTTAAAAAAAATCAGCACCTAAATTACAAAAAAATTTTTGTGAATGCACTTCTTTAAAAACACACAGCACTTTAGTTCCAGTAAAACAAATAAAAATATATTAAAATCTCTAACTTAAAATTAAAAACGTGTATAAATATCTTCGTTAAAAAGAACTATGACGTACTGTAAATTAGAGGCTATACTAAAATATACGGTTAAAGTCCGTAATTTAAAGTAGCGGAACTTCTCCGTATCATAAATACAGTCAAAATCCCATAAAAAGATGTGATTATTTAAAAAGTCTTAAAAGTCTTAAAAGTATAGGTAAAAGAGTCTTTTACCTATACTTTTAAGAAAAATTTGTTTTCAATAAAATACGGTCTTTTAAAATGACCGTATTTTATTGAAAACAAATTTTTTCCGTAACAAAACAACGGAAAAAGACTGATAAATACTACGGAGTTTTTTTACTGTGTACCAAGCTATAGTTTCGTAAATGTCGAAAAAACGTTTATAAATGTATAACACATTGTCTAAACACTAGACATAAGTAAATTAAAAACAGATTACCAGCTGTGTTACAGTAGAGTATATGAAAATCACGAGTGTAAGGTAAAAAAAGGTAAAAAATGTTGGTACCATTACAACCAATTAGAGTTAAGTAGTGGATAAATAATAGTTCCCCTCGTCAGGAACGCACTGCGATCACCAATAACGTTTCGGGGAACCCAAGATCAGTACTAAAGCGATTCGTAAAGGGCGTGTCCTTGTACAGATATTACCGCCTGCACTCTACGTCATGCTAGTCAATATTGGGCATTTACACTTCTGCGTGCGATTTTTAATTTTTCTTTATTTTTACAATTAGAAGCTGGGACTTAAACCAATATATTGGTAATAATGTTGTCATTGTCAACCTTAAGAAAAACAAAATGCAGACCCAAATAAAAAAATATTAAAATTTGTATAGAAAGGTTTGTAGTTACCTAAACTAATACTTTAGATGTTAGTGTGGGCGATCCAACTGTGGAAAATCCAACTGTTACACAGCTAATAGTATCCTTAGAATATATTGATACGCTTAACATCCGAGGACCGTTCCTCAGAATTAGATAAGAATCGAAAAAGCAAGAACCACCAATGAAGTGACTAATGAAATAATTACCAACAAAAGGTGGTGATTTGGGTGGTCTTAGGTCATATGGTGTATTTTTAAAAAGTTTGTATGACAGCTTTTATACCATCCTTATGGGATATCTTAGTGTACAAGAAGATAATGTCGGTGGCGATAAAGATGTAATTGTGAAACGGTAATAGTTGATTTTGGAGCATGTGGAGAAACTTAGTGGAATCTCTGACATATGAAGGAAGAGTTTTGACTAATGTTAGTATAAAATATGAAAAAATAGTAATATTAATACAGCTATATCGCATGCATCCGTCGCCACCCTCACAACATCTCTAAAAGGTTTGGAGCTATACTTAATTAGAAATAGGGTTTTAATTTTTGGGTCATTGTAGTAATGTTATTGCAATTGGGCATTTCCAAAAAATCACGCATATGTTTTGTCTATTATTTTCATTAAAAAAAACTGGCAATCTTTACTCTCATTTAATTCTAATCTATATGAAAATTTTGTAAACAAAGAATGGTATTCATTAGTAATGTAATCAGTATGAATATTTTGTAAACAAAGAATGATATTCATTAGTAATGTAATCAATATGAATATTTTGTAAACAAAGAATGGTATTCATTAGTAATGTTATCAAATTATTAATAAAAAAATAAAAACATTTTTATTATAATTGTTTATTATGAAAATCAAAATAGCAGTATCTCATCACAATCTCATCACTTCCGCGGTGCTCTGTGATGAGATTGTTAGGACTTGTCGGAGCACGTAAAATAAAACAAAAAAATATTAAAAAAAATAATTATTATAAAATTCAGGAAAAAAAAGTAAAGATGTCTAAAGTTTATTTTGGGCCGATATAGTTACATTATTTATTTATTTACATATATAATTTATATAATACATATATTTTCAGATATATTTACATTATTTATTAAGTTGATATAGTTAACTACTTTTTACGAAAACAGATTACAACAAAGACACCCGATTACAACAGCTACAACGGATTACAAAATTGGACACCTATGCAAAAAAAGGAAAAGAAGTTTGTTGTGTTTACTTATGAAGGTGAACTTTCCACTAGAAAAAATTACAATTGTCAAGGAAAATAGTGTTTATGTAAGGATAAACAAATAAATGTGGAAGTGATTTGTTTCAAGAAGATATTTTTTATGAATGAGATAATACACTTTTAAGTTTCATAACATGAAACTTTAAAAAGTTAGACTTTTATGCCATAAAGGTGTATTTTGTTCTATTCTTACCGTCTTTTTATTTTTTCAAATTAAAATTGAATTAAAAGCGACAAAATATTAAAAGCATTTTCAAAGCTTTCGTCAAAACGTTTGTTTTATTATTGCGTTTCAGCTTAAAAAAGTCATCATTTAAATTTAGATAAGATTACTTTAATTCAAAAAATTTCTGATTAAAATTAAATTTAGCGCAAAAGACTCTAAAGATATTGTCTCTGAACTAGCCACTAAGGTTCGATTAAAACTATTACCAGAAATAAGTAGACATTGAATAATTAATAAATCCTAAAGGATAATTAAATAAAAAATTTTCATATATATTTTTAGCAAAGTCAGTCTGGACATACGCAACAAAACCGAAAAAATTCAATGGCAAAAAAGTTGGAAGGACGTTGTCAGCATTGTAACAAAATGATAAAATGCTTAGGAAATAAAACTTAAAAAATCACCTAAAAAATCACGACATTTGTTTAAATAAGGTAACAGAATGAACCATGATAACAGATGAGAGAGCAAGTGAGAAGGCACGAAAAACTATTGGCAACTTCTTCGCTCAAAAGACTCTTAAAGTTTTTATCTCTAATTTGGCTACGAATGGCATTTCGATTTGAGCCATTACCAGAATAAATACATGCAAAAAATCGCATGAGCACATTGTTAATAATGCTTGAGCCATTCAAATGAAAGAGGCGGCAACTCAGAAACCTTATGAGAATTTAGGCAGATTTAAATTTAGTGAATAATGATGCCTTAAAAGATTTACTGGAGGCAAAGAAACCTGTTAAATTACCCAAGTAGCAAACAATATTGGCGTAATATTGGCACGATATTGGGTATCTTGGCTAATCTTGGCCAAGATATCCGATATTGCGCCAAAAATGTCAAGCAATATTACGCCAATATTGTCAAACAATATTGCGCCAATATTATCCATTATCGTTTTACTGATATTGTTGGCAAAAAATTGTTTGCCAATATTGAATTTTACATATTGGTACGCATGCGTAACATTAAGGAATATTCATAATGTCCTTTAGTTTTGTTAAATGTGTTTAAACGTAAATATCAGCATCTTTTTACATAAACAGGCGTCCTTATGTTATTAATTTTTTTACAAAAACAAATAAGAGTTCAAAATAAAAATTTTAATTTATGAAAAGAGAAGAAGTAGGAAAAGTATTTTTAATTCAACATTTACAGAGTGAATCAGGAGAATAACTTATTCTCCTGATTCAAAATAAATAAATTCTGTTTCAAAATAAATTACCAACACTTATTCAATAAGTGTTGGTAATTTATTTTGAAACAGATAGTATCACGAGAAGAAGTGATAAGAGTATTAAAATTCTTTTATTCGACATTACGGATTGAATTACGAAAAGAAGCGGTTGTAATTAATTTAAAACATATTGCATCACGAGAAGAATAGGAAAAATATTGCTATACTTAAGTATCAAGATTAAAATAGTAAGTTTGCTCTTAAATGAAAACACTTTGAGAAGATTTCATCTATAAAATATAAGTTATATATATATATATATATATATATATATATATATATATATATATATATATATATATATATATATATATATATATATCTTCACACACATATGCACACACACACATATGCACACATATATATACCTTCACACACACACACACACACACACACACACACACACACACACACACACACACACACACACACACACACACACACACACACACATAAATTTATCGCAAGATAATAATTTTGCAATAAAAAAGTTTTTTTTAAAATGTCTTTTATTTTATATAGCATTTTATTTTATGCAATAGTTTAATGCAATGTTATAAGTAATAAACAAATCAATAAGTTAAACTAGATCTGCTACATCACATTATGTTAAGAGTAGTTAAACAAGATTAAAGTAAAATTCACACAATAAGTAATGCTGAAAATAGTAAAAATTATATAAATGCGACTTTGAAAATGCAATAAACTTTAGTGAGGATTGATGTTGGACATTAGCCTTGGAGAATAAAACTGATATAGTAAATTTATATCAGATATATTGAAATCTTTCAACACATTTCACAACTCCTACTTCTAAAATTAAAAGCTTATAGAATAAATGACTAAGTCTACAATTGGATTTTAATGTTACCTAAGAGATCGGCATTAGAATATCATTGTTGGTGGTACATACTCAGAGTGGATAATAGTAAATAGTGGGGTCCCCCATTATTTACTTTTATGATATATAATAAAGATTTTTCTGATTTGGTTTTAGATGTTGTATCTGTATATACAGATGATACTAAGTTATAAAGTTTGCTTTTTGATAGCTCACCATACAATAACCTGCAATAAAGTATGGACATTATAGCAAACTGGGCAAAACTATGAAAACTAAGTTTTAATGTAAAAAAATGTAAAGTTATGCCCTTAGGACCAACAAGTACAAAATTCATTTATATACTTGTTGATAAATATAGTCTACCATCTGAAATAGTGTTCAACATCTGTCACGACATTAAAAAAACATCTAGATGCATCTTGGGTTGATCAAATGTACAATTGCATATAAACAATTAGACCAACACAATTATATACAATAGAACAAAAGGTTGATACTTTTTTATATACCTAATTATACTATTTGTAAAATTATAACCTTAGAAAATAATAGTAATAACAACATTAATAATAATAACAATATGTTATATCAAAACTCTTATAATTAAACACTGAATAATTAAAATTAATTAAACACTGAATAAATTTGATGTTTATTTTTTTAGTGTTGTATATTAAAAACACTTTGTTTCAGTGTTCCATAACTGAGAAAAAATATTCTATCCCTGGCTAACTCATTCAATTGAGCATTAGATCTTAATCTCATGCTAATTTGAATCTTGAATCTAATCTTATGAAATTTGAATCGTAATCTTGGGGTAAATATTTACTTAGACCCTCAAGTTGTTTATCTTCCTTAATGTCATATTTAAATAAGAAAATATTATCTTCCAAACCACGCAAACTTTAAAGTTCACTTTTTTTTACTAACCAATAATTAAACTCTACTTGCAATAAAAAGCGATTACATTAAACATTACGAAATGAAACTCAATAATTTTTAGAATAATATTTTCAGTTAAAAAAAAATAATAATCTCAAAAAAGAAAGTTAATCTGAAGTTTTTTTATATCATAAATTTATTTGTGATTATTTTTTAGCTGATGTACCGTTAAACCGAAGGTGGTATTAAAGTTTACATAGTTTGCTCTGGCTGAATTTTTCAATGAAAAAACAAAATGTGTGCCATGAATGTAATCTGTTTTTCATCGCGTATCAATGAAAGTTTGGTGTATTGGCCAAATCACTTGTAAGCATCTTGCCTTTAGGCTGCCATACGTAAAGTCACACTTTTAAAAGTAACTGAAAGCAGCTGAAAATAAGATTTTTTTGGTAATAGTCTTATTTACAATATTGTTTTTGTTTTATTTACAGTATTGTCTTTGTTTTTTATCTAAACAGCTATGTTTGACTCAAATATAGTAAATGTTGATTGTTTAGTATGGTTTCATCTCTTCTTTATACTTTTTTTTGACAGTTATGAGACTGCTTTAGAACGGAATTATCTTTGCCTCCAGCTTAAAAGGATGCATGTTACAAAAAAAGTGACACTGATGAGATTGTCTCTCAGTTTCTCAAAGATTGAAGAAATCTTAAGTGTTTTAGGGTTAAGTGATTCCATCAGAGCTTTGCTTGACTAGCTCATTCGATTTATTGAATTTATTTGCCGGTTATAGATGAAAAAAGATCTTTTAAACCTAGAATTATGGAACAAAGACACCTTATGAATCAATAGTATATATCAGTGAATTGATATTAGTTAATAGTTTTTGAAACAGTACCATGTACAATTAAAGTTTCTAATTTTTAAAATATATGATACATTTATATGAAACATACAAACAAATGATACAATATGATACGTGATTGACTATAATTATGTTGTATATCAGAATGTTTTATATAAATGCTTATTACATTTTATTGTGATTTTTATCTTTTATGCCCAGTTAGCAATGTATTTTGTGTAGCAATGACTACTAATCTCTATGACATTTGTAGTAAATAATACTAATATCTATGACATTTGTAGGGTGTATTCACCGCTACAGATGTCATAATCTATTTATAACCAATTGCTTTTACTCTTCCATAATGTCATATTTTAATAAGAATCACATTATGGAAAACTGTCTAATACATACACGTGAGGAACCATTATACTTTTAGTACAACCAATTATATTACATTTGTTTTCTTATTTTAGATGACCTTTCTTACTTCGGTTGGAGGAGATGAGAAACAACTTACAGCAGCAATCTTAATATAGCTAATGGCCAAAGAAGTATGTTTTTCATACCCAGTGTATGGAATGAAACAAAAACGTCCTGCAAGGTCGTTATAGGTAAAGCACAATATTTGAATTCTAAATCCCATTTCCTTTCAATAAATAAATATTTTAATAAAATTATTTTACAATATTTATACGTGAAAAGTTATATATTTCAAAATTATATTGTGATGATATTTAAAAAACATTTTGTAAAGTTGCGTTTAGTCATTTATCGTTGTATTCGTTCATTTCGAAATCACAACTGACTAAAGTATTAAAGAAAAAATTGGCAGCTTTTTGGCGACGGCCATTAATAGAGATTACGGAAGAAAAACAGAACCGTAACTGAGCAACGCCCAATATTGAGCAATGAAATAAGTATCGCCAATATAATGAAAGTCGATGCCCACTATCTCATAGTGAGAGTATAATACAGTACTTTATATATATATATATATATATATATATATATATATATATATATATATATATATATATATATATATATATATATATATATATATATATATATATATATATATATATATATATTTCGAATGTTTTTTTTCTTAAAGCGTGTTCTATGATTATAGTCATCTAGACTATCTGACTATAACCTGTTTAACTCAAAAGAATAATGCAGCCTAGTATTATAGTTTCACTTAAACAAGAAAACTGTTATAAATTTTAATTATTACAAATTTGTAGAAGGCAATATTTTTTATTATTTTTTAATAATAAAAATTTAATCGAAAATACTCAATATATTGCCTTAATTTAGTTATATATATCAGGATAATATTGTAAACTATATTAGGCCAATATCGGCCAGTATAATATCCCCATTATTGGCGCGATATTATTTACAATATTGGCGCAATATTATAAACTATATCGATCCAATGTTGCAGTGTGAATATTTTGCCAATATTGACTTAACAGTTTTGGTGCAATATTGTATCGCCAATATTGGCCAATATTGACTTTTCAATATTGGCAAAATGTTCACATTGCAACATTGGCCCGATGTAGTTTACAATATTGCACCAATATTGTAAACAATATCGCCCCAATATTGCGCCAATATTATTTGCTTCTAGGGTATAGAAAATTTTAACAGAGAAGATGTTGAGAAATACAACATCTTCTCTGAAATACAACATGTTGAGTGCTGACACGGTACTAGAACTTATGTTTGAGAAACTTACTTTAATTAGCTGTGAAAACATCAAAGAAATTATGAAATTTTTTTGAGGATTTGAATCGATGAAAGCTAGAATACAGTGACATGAATTTATCACACAATCTTTAGAACTCTGCAATAACGTCATCTAGAGACTTTTACAGACATGTTGACATTTTGATTTCAGATAGTTTAAGGCTGAATTATATCTACGTACAGAAAACCTACAAAAGCTTTATGATGACAATTAAACCCTCATATACGGATGTTGAAAGAATATTTTCTGAGTGTGCCAACTGAAGTTATCAGCATTTGTGTTTTTGAAATTATTAAAAGTAAATTTTTATGTTAATACAAAGTATTGAATAAAATTTATTTATAAAAAAAAAAACTATTTAAATTTAAAAAACATTAAAACAGCTGTTAACAGCTGTTTTTAAAAACTCTAAAGCAGTAAAACACGTCATTTTTATTTATATATGCTATATTTTTATTTATATATATATCATTTTTATTTATATATGCTATCGATCAATTTTGCCTTCGGTTCTAGGAAAAAATCCCCCTGGGAATTCCCCCGAAAAATATCCTCCGGAAAAATCTCCCTAAAAATAAAGACCAACGCAAAAAATAAAATTAAAAAAAAATTTTAATTTGAAATTGATAAAATGCCTGCTCAAACCAAAACCTTTAGTCAATGTAGCGGCACTGCTTGCATTTTCTACCTATTTGTCAGTCGATGTATGAATACTCCTTGTATGTTCTACCTACTTGTTATTCGATTTATGAAAAATGAAGGATTAAGGTTCTGTTTGTATAGTAATACGTATGTATAAAATATTTATATTATAAACAACTATTATATTGATATATCGTTTGTTTTATGCGCTGTAAAAAAAAAATCCAGGGAGATTTTTCCGGCATAATTTTTTCTCAGAAGGATTTTTTTCGGGGGATTTTATCGGATTTTATATATTCAATACTTTGAATTTCTTGTGGATCTGTTTTAATGATAATAACGAATGTGATTTGTTTAACGAAAGCTCACCAACTTTGAAATTATAAATTATGAATATGAAGTATCAGCTACCATGATTTACTCACCCGAGTTGACAAAACACATTAAACAATCAACCGTTCCAAATCACTTTTTTCAATTACGAGTCAAGGCTTTTTTTGTTAAAGAAATAGAGCTTCAACTTGTTGAAAAAAATTGACCTTTTTACTTGATGAAAATATTGGCTAGAATACAATACCAATAATGACCATGATAAAGACAAAATCGTTAGAAACGTTATTAGTATATATTAGTATTTAAGTTTACTCAATAACTGGGATGCTTTAACAGATATATTAGGATCAATAAAACATGATATCATCTGAAAAACTAGCTGTAGAGAATCTTAGCAGAAAAAACAAAACTGTTATATGTTTGGTACTATATTCAGGGGTGGCAAAAAAGAATGCCTCGAAATTACAAAAAAAAAAGAAAAATAGCTGATCTTACAAAACAAGTTACACTCAAGCAAACCTAGAAACAGCTGTAAATAAAATGAGAAACCGTGGATTTACCATAAAGAAAGCTGCTTAAACTTGTAACATTCCATATTAAACACAACATAAAAAAGTAAAACTTGGGAATCAAGTTCGAAAAAAGCATAGTGGACAAACCAGACTTGATAGTTCAACAGAAAGTTTATTAGTTTAAACAATGACCGACTGGAGAAAAAAAAACTGGTGATAAAATGTCTTCCAGGAAAAAATAAAGAACCTGGTGGTAAAGACTCCGTAATGGTTTTTAACGAATCCGTTTTAGATATTCTTAAGAACTAGGCTTAGACACAAATCCACCTGCTAAACAAATCTATCCATAATTTAAAAAATTTAAAACATGTTAAGGTCAATGTCAATCCAAATCAGCTAATCATTTTCAACCCATTTTAAAAATAAAATTATGATCATATAAAATAAAAAAATCAAGATATTTGCAGTATAGTGCTGATCAAGCCTAGAACTTTTCCTGGAAGCTGGACAGTATAATGTTCTGTTAAAAAGAAAAAAGGTAGCGATTAGGCAAACAGTTTTCTATGATGCAAAAATGTTTTTAAAGTAGTCATATTGATTGAAAATTATTTACAAAGCTGTAACATCGTGTTGCAAACTTGTAGATTACATGTTGTAAACTTGTGCAAACTAGTTTTTAATGTAACATGTTGAGCATGTTAATATAAAAATAAGTTTGCAACATTTTTGTCTTTTATTGTCAACTTTGATAGTTGAAGAAATCCCCTCGTGCATCATAGATCTAATGTGGTAGTAGACTAAAGATTAAACATTTTGCTCACAATTAAGAGGATGAGATTTAAATTTACCCTGCACTCTCTGAAATTACTGCGCTCAATCTGTTTCCCTGTTTCAGCGCCCTTGTTTAAAAATGTTTTTGTTTCTGAGTTAAGGATTGAGAGAAAATATTTTTAAAAAATAAGTAGCTCCCTTGACTGTAGTGGACGCTGGAGCAATGGGAAGGTAAATATAAAAAATTCAAAAAATGACTATAATAGAACTCATGTTTAAGAAACATTCTTTATGAATTGTGAAATGTGAAAAAGGTTTATTTGAGGATTAGAATTGATGAACGATGGACCAGAATCGTAAAATAATGTCATGAATTAATTACGCCGTCTTTAGAACTCTACAATAATGCCATCGAGAAACACAATACCGACTTTTTGGGGATTATTATGTTAAAATAATTTAAGCAACTGTCGGTAATCCTATAGGATTACCAATATTTGTGCACAAATGAGATTTTAAAAAAACTTAATGAATGGTTAATGGAAAATAAATCTCTAGCAGTGTTTTTTGAACAGGACAATTTCATATAATTCATATATCAGCTGATTTTACTCAACGAACAAAAAACTTACAACAGTTTTATGATACATTGTTAACAATTAAGCCCACATCAATAGATGTGTGATCCACATCAGAGTATTTTCTTAATTTCTGCCAATCTCTTTACAAAAATAAGATAACGGCTTACAGATAATTATTTATTTATAAATTTTTTTAAGTTATTTAAGTGATCCAAGAAGTCCTAATTGTCTTACCACAGAGAACTGTGAAAAAATCAGGAAATTTACGCCTCTTTTTTTACCGATGATACATATATAGGCAGAGCAGAGCTGACTTCGAACCTTCACGGTTTGAAGTCGGCTCTGGACCACAGACCTTCAGTTTTAAAGTCAGAACTCTAACCACGACACCACAGCTATTCCATAATTAGCACTTGTATTTTTGAAATACTCTGATAAAAAAATAAAGTTAATATTAGGATTTAAAGATGAGTAAAGTTGTTCTTATTTTAAAAATCTATTTTGAATTTTTAAAACAGTAAAACATTTATTTTTTACATTTTCTACCCTAGGTATTAAAAACATTGGTTTTTAATACCTAGGGTTTTAAAAACCAATGTTTTTAAAACCCTAGGTATTAGACGTGATATTTATTTAGCCTGAAAAATCCGAGTAAAAAACTCATAAAATCATTTGATTACTAAAAACCCAATCATTTTATTACTAAAAACAACACACTAGAGTATATATAATAAAGCATGCAATCGTTAAATTCGGAACGATGAATTTCGTTTTAAAATTTGTCACTAACACATTTTAAAATTATTTTTTTGCGTAATTACATTAAGTAATGATAGTATTAATCAAAAATATCAACAAAGCAGTCAAAATATTTTTTTTATTTAAAATGTCATTATTTAAAACATTTAAAAAAACAAAAAAAATAACTATCTACAAAATCCTTCTGCATCGTTATTTTCAATTGGTAAAGCATCTGAATCGAACAAAACTACTGTTTATATGGTCATAAAACGATACAAGAGCTCTCTATCTATCGAATGAGCAAAAGGATCGGGAAGAAAGGGTGGTTTTAAAGACAAGAAAGCAGCAATTATTATTCGACGATTATTCACGCAAAATCCCGGCTTTTCGAACAGAGAACGAGCCAAAAGGTATAAATTTTCAGAGTTTTTCGTCAGAAAAGTTAAGAAATTTTACAATTTCAAGTCTTATTGAGCCATGCTTGCAAGCTAGACTTTTGCCATTTTATCAAGAAGTTGATATCGACGATTAACGTAAATGTTCGCTAATTTAATCGATGTAATGAAAAAATTAAAATAAAAAACATTTTTATAATCTTCAAGTTCCTTAGATTAAAATAAATTTTGAGGTTTTTGCTTTTAGTTTAATTGTATTATATATTTTTTAAATTTTTCATCCCAATTTAACGATCGCATGCTCTAGCATTTCAAGCAAAAGTAAAAAAGAGTTCAAATCATAAAAGTTTTAACAAAGAAAATGACTTTAGCGTAGAGAGAATTGAAGCCCATCTTAAGTAATGAATTCACTAAACTTTTGCAGTTTTGTTTTCATTTAAATGGAAAGAAGCAACTTTTACATTTTCCTAAAATGGTAAAACTTGTTGTATACAAATATCGGAATACAGGTTTTGTATCGAAAATTAATTAAAATTATATTAATATAAAATTATCTAATTTATGTAAATTTAAAAATTTATTTTTATATAACGTTATACAAAAAGAATTTTTTTCGATTAACGTAATGTTAAATTTACATAATTAGATGATTATATTTTTAAATAGATTTTTAAAAGATTACCGATACGACACTCGTATTTCGAACTGAAGATATATATGCGTGTATATGTAATCAATTACACACACATGGGCCACGTTTGAATAAAAACATTTATTTTATATAATTCTATTTATTTTATATATTTTTATTTATTGAATGAACTTAAACACGATTTTAAAATTATATCTGACAACACTTGGCATAAATGCGGTTAAACAAATTATGAATTAGATTTACGTGTGTTTAATGCAGTACGTTTTTATTCACAATTTATATTTATTTGGACGGGGATTAGAAAACATATTTATTTAGTCGGGGATTTTAGCATCAACCTGATCAATTATTCTTCAAATAAGATTTAATAATACGATGTGATTTCCTTGAGATATTTGGGCAAAAAAAACAACAACCTTTTTACAACTTATTTATTAGAGAAACTGCATCAATTTTACAGCTTTAAACTATAAAACTGACATTTAAAGCCAATCAAAAGAGTTAAAGAATCAAACATCAGCCCTCTAGTCCTTTGTTTGACTGATTCCATAAAAGCAGTAAAATAAAAAAATGTAAACAGTATTATGTGACAATGTTTTTTGACTATTTTTAAAAATGGTATGATAAGTTATCATAATTTAAACCAATTACGAGCTCTTATTACAACTTATTTATTAGAGAAACTGCATTAATTTTACAGCTTTGTGTTGGGAAAAGTTGATTTGAAGCTGTCTTGGGAAAAGTTGATTTCGAATAAACATTTTTGTTTTTCTTTTTTAAAAGATTTCGAAAACAACTTACTAAACTTTTACAGAATAGCTCATCCGGATCGTTATCATTAATTTTCATCAGTTTATTTGCTTAACATCAATTATAATAGCATTTTCAAGAGCAACTTGTAATGGGTCAGGTTTCATATATATATATATATATATATATATATATATATATATATATATATATATATATATATATATATATATATATATATATATATATATATATATATATATATATATATATATATATATATATATATATATATATATATTCTTTTTTTAAAAAAACTGGCACTTATGCCAGTTTTTTTAAATGCTTCGCATTTATGCCAGTTTGCACTTATGACAATGTTTGTAAATTTACTTGGCGCTTTTATGCCAATTCGCACTTATGCTAGTTTTTGTGAAATTTTGTAGCTAGCTACAAAGCTACGATATTTAGTGACACATTGCTCATAATCACAATGTTTAAAGTTCAATTATTCTCATAATTATAATAGACTCAACACTAAAATACGATTTTTTAAAGATGTTAAAGACATTAGGAAAAAATAAAATAAGAAAAAGAATAACCACGATATAGCTAGCTAATCGCTCGCAAGTCGCTAGCTCTTTTCCCACCGGGTTACTATATATATATATATATATATATATATATATATATATATATATATATATATATATATATATATATATATATTATATATATATAGTAACCCGGTGGGAAAAGAGCTAGCGACTTGCGAGCGATTAGCTAGCTATATATATATATATATATATATATATATATATATATATATATATAGCTAGCGATTAGCTAGCTATATATACTATATATATATATATATATATATATATATATATATATATATATATATATATATATATATATATATATATATATATATATAGTAACCCGGTGGGAAAAGAGCTAGCGACTTGCGAGCGATTAGCTAGCTATATATATATATATATATATATATATATATATATATAGCTAGCGATTAGCTAGCTATATATACTATATATATATATATATATATATATATATATATATATATATATATATATATATATATATATATATATATATATATATATATATATATATATATATATAGTAACCCGGTGGGAAAAGAGCTAGCGACTTGCGAGCGATTAGCTAGCTATATATATATATATATATATATATATATATATATAGCTAGCGATTAGCTAGCTATATATACTATATATATATATATATATATATATATATATATATATATATATATATATATATATATATATATATATATATATATATATATATATAGTAACCCGGTGGGAAAAGAGCTAGCGACTTGCGAGCGATTAGCTAGCTATATATATATATATATATATATATATATATATATATATATATATATATATATATATATATATATATATATATATATATATATATATATAGCTAGCGATTAGCTAGCTATATATACTATATATATATATATATATATATATATATATATATATATATATATATATATATATATATATATATATATATATATATATATATATATATAGTAACCCGGTGGGAAAAGAGCTAGCGACTTGCGAGCGATTAGCTAGCTATATCGTGGTTATTCTTTTTCTTATTTTATTTTTTCCTAATGTCTTTAACATCTTTAAAAAATCGTATTTTAGTGTTGAGTCTATTATAATTATGAGAATAATTGAACTTTAAACATTGTGATTATGAGCAATGTGTCACTAAATATCGTAGCTTTGTAGCTAGCTACAAAATTTCTGATCTTTCTTGGAGACCATATATCAAATCGATTGCAAAATTAGCATCTGCTTTTTTTTTTAGACAAGGTGCAAAAACGCATGTTTTGCATGTTGTAAACATAGTTGGATCTGCTCTTGCAGCCCAGTGCCGGATCAAGGGTGAGGGGGGGAGGGTTCTGGCTCATAAAAAGGCCTCCAAAAACAAAAATAGCCCCGGGCCTTATCCACCACTATTGCACCCAACTTCTACAACCACTATAATGGGCACTGGTCTAAAGAGCTAGTGTCTCTTGTACCATCTACTAAAATTCATTCTCATATTACTCGTCATTCAATTAAATCTCATCCTTTTTCTGTGACTGTTCCTAAGTGCCCCAAAACTCTTATTCGTCTAGTTTTTTTTCCTCGAATATCAGTTCTTTAAAATTCGCTTCCTCTATTTTGCTTTCCAGATTCATATAATTAGCAATCTTTTAAGTCGTCTGTCAATCGTTATCTTGCTCTATAAACTTCATCTTTTCACTTTCAACTCTAATAACGGTTGCTTGCAGCCTTGTTAAAAGCGAAGATGTTGAAAAGAAAAGTTAATTATATATATTATAAAAGTCGAATATACAAAAAATTAAAGCCCTAAAATTAGAATTTATATATTGCAGTAATAAATAAAATATTATATAAAATGGATATTTTATTTACTTATTTTGTTTTATTTTATAGAAACGATTGCGAAAAACGATTGAATTTCGTGCATTACGAGACTTTTCAGGATATCCTGAATTACTGCAGCTAATAACGGATATAAGATAATTTTTATGAATTTTTTATATATTGATAATATATTTTTTTATAAATAATTATAAAAAATCTTTTTGATTTATTTTTAAAAAAATCTTTTGGAGTTTTAAGGTCCATCCGTTTTATACTACGGGAAATCCGTTTTATACTACGGGAAAGGGAAAGGGATGGGAAAAATAATCACGTGAGCATGTGCAGTTTGTAATTTAATTTTTCCGCGGCCTAATTTTTCCCATCATGTCTGTTTTAGGAAAATTCATTTCGAGTTGTCTTGGGAAAAGTTGTTTTTAAATCAACTTTTTCCCGTGAAAAAGCAAACATCAAAATAAGCAGCCAATCGCCTTGCTATTATTTTCGAGAATTAAAGACAAAAAAAGTTGATAAGTTTCCAAGAATTTTTTCGTTTTCGTAATTTTGTCATTAGCTTTACTTTTGTAATTTTGTCAACGTTTACTTTTCTATAATTATGTTTGTCATTATATCAAAGTTATTTATACATAAATTTTTAATTGCTTACTTTGATGCAAAATGGAAATCATTACGATATTTATTTACTTACAATTGCAATTTTATGTCAGTTTTACTGCTATTTTAAACTGTGTAAATATCCGAATAATATGTTAACATTATTTTGAGTGATCTGTTCGATTCCCGACATTGATTACTGAAAATTTAATTTAATAATGACTGATTTAAACGTTGATTTTTCAAGAATACAAAGTTTTCCAACAAGTAAGAAATTGGAAGCTCATGTGATACAAGTGAGGTTTCCGTGTCTATGGGATACTACAACTCGCTCATATAAAGAAACACCTTTAATAGTTGAAGCATGGAAGCAGATATCTGCTTTATTAAATGTAGAAGGTAGCTATTTATTTTGCCAAGTAAATTTTACCAACAATATGTAAAACAAAACTACATTTATATTTATAACAATAAAAAACATAAATCAATGACAATAATTGTTCAAAATAATAATTGTTCATTTTATTATTATCAAGCATTTACATAAATATTTGAAATACACTGACAAGAGACAACCAAAATACAAAATTAGGAAATAATAACAGAACTACTTGTGTAATATAAAACTAATGCGACACTAAATAATTGAAAGACATTCATAAAATATCAAAACGATACAAATAACAATACTTTTTTTTATTCGTGTAATAAGATAACATATTATTATTATTATCATTTTAATGAAATTAACATATTATTATTAAATTTTAATGAAATTTAATAAAAATATTATTATTATTCCCGGTGGGAAATCGGCTAGCGAATAGCTAGATATAAAAAAAGCGATTAGGCCACGAGGATTGACAGCTTTTTTAAGTTAGCGAAAAGCTATCGATATATGTAAAGACAGCGATTTGGCTGCGAAGACAGTTAGCTTAAAAAGCTAAAGACCCACTGGCTATTGTAGCTAGCATTATAATAATAAAATGTCTGTCAAAAAAATTTTGATATGCAGCTATCAACGAGCTATAGAATTGTAGATATTTACAAAGCTACGATATTTAGTGACACATTGCTCATAATCACAATGTTTAAAGTTCAATTATTCTCATAATTATAATAGACTCAACACTAAAATACGATTTTTTAAAGATGTTAAAGACATTAGGAAAAAATAAAATAAGAAAAAGAATAACCACGATATAGCTAGCTAATCGCTCGCAAGTCGCTAGCTCTTTTCCCACCGGGTTACTATATATATATATATATATATATATATATATATATATATATATATATATATATATATATATATATATATATATATATATATATATATATATATATATTTTGTTGTTTTGATTATTTGATAATAATCAACTCTTTTTCGATTTGAGAGTGATCAATATAAAGTGAAATAATCACAAAATAGATCAATAAATAAATAAATACTTAAATTCTGCACTTAGAAACAATCTCACTCCTTTTATTTAGTAGATTAGTATTTTTATAATTTAGGATTTCATATTTTTCGGTGAGACATAATTTACAAGATTTGGATGTAGGATTATATGCTTTACATCGCCTGAGAATTTTCCACTTAACTATAGGAACTAAATTGGCTTCTTTTATTTTCCATACCTGCTTTGACAGCTCAGTATCATTTTTGTATTTTGGGATGTTAAAAGATTTAACGTGGTTAGCGTATCTCAATTTAAAAGAAGTCTCACTTACACCGATGTAGGATTTTTCGTTAGGAGATGAATCACTAGTGGTGGTTACAGTTGCTTGGTATACAATGCTGCTTGTTAAACATCTATTGGACAACGGGCAGAAATTTTTATCTAAGCAGTTACAGTTTTCTTGATTAGAGTTTGCATCGTTGTATAAAATGTACTTGTTGTGCGAATTTATGATCGATTTCACACTTGGCATACAACTGTAGCTAACTTTGACTGTGTTCCTGTTAAAGATTTTATGTAGTTTGTTATTATTAGGAAAATGTTTTCCAATTAATTTCAAAAAACATTTTCCCACGTTGGTGCTAACATTTTTGCTAAATGGAGGATTAAACCAAATGATGTTGCGTGCTCTGTTCCGTTTTTTAGTTGATATTGCTTTAGGATTATATGTTAGATTACATTTAAAACCAGACTTTAATAAAGCCTCATTATATAGAGGAACAGCCTGTTGAAATATTTCTTTGGTAGAAGAATTTGTAGATAATCTAAGTTCAACCGAGTGTGGTATTTGTTTTAGTATACTTGGAGGGTGATTTGAATCAGCATGGATATAATTTAATGTATTATCAGGTTTGAGATAAGGTTTAAAGGTGCACTCACTAAGATTTAGAGTGACGTCGAGGTACTTGACAATTTTCATGTTGCATTGTATAGAAATCCGTAAGCCATTGTATTTAAATATTTCGGAAAGATGCTTTTTTATTTTTTCCATTTGAGGGCCGCTTTTATTCCTAAAAACTGCTAATCCATCATCACGGTATAAACCAACTTCAAACTTGTTATAAAATTTTGAAATTTCGAAAAGAAGAAATATTCCTACAAGCTCACAAACCTCCGCGCCGTCAAAAGCTCCCATGGAAACATCAAATAAACCACTTGATTGCTTTATCCAAACCTGATTATTATTGAAAAGCAAAGACTTTCTTGCATGAAAAATTAACGATATATTCTCTTTATTTAGTGTTAAGTGTTGCTCTGCAAATTTGATAGAGTTTTTTAGAAGTGTTTCATTAATAGAAGGGTAGAAGTCAATGATATCAAAAATTAAAAATTTATAAAGGTGTTTGTCTTTTATGGCTTTAAACCAATCGATAACATTTCAAGTGTTTTTCCATTAGTTTAATTGTAATATACTTCTTAGTTCTGTATTAATTTTAGAAAGAATATCCTTGCTAATTCTTCCAACCTCATTTTTAGCAGGATTTAATAAACGGACAGTCGGATTGTTTTCAAAGTTATCTTTATGGTCTTTTAAGGTGATAAAACAATTATTTGTATTATAATTATTTGACGTCAGAACTCATTCCATTGTTTTTTTTGAATTTTGTAACGGTTTTTTAATTGTATTTTTGAACGGTTTTTTCTTGATTTAAATATATGGCTGATGAGTGCCGAAAACGGCATGAAACTTTAAGTACCGTAAAAAAGTTGTTTTTTCTCATCTAACCTTTTATTTATTTATTTATTGATCTATTTTGTGATTATTTCACTTTATATTGATCACTCTCAAATCGAAAAAGAGTTGATTATTATCAAATAATCAAAACAACAATATATATATATATATATATATATATATATATATATATATATATATATATATATATATATATATATATATATATATATATATTATATATATATATATATATATATATATATATAGTAACCCGGTGGGAAAAGAGCTAGCGACTTGCGAGCGATTAGCTAGCTATATCGTGGTTATTCTTTTTCTTATTTTATTTTTTCCTAATGTCTTTAACATCTTTAAAAAATCGTATTTTAGTGTTGAGTCTATTATAATTATGAGAATAATTGAACTTTAAACATTGTGATTATGAGCAATGTGTCACTAAATATCGTAGCTTTGTAAATATCTACAATTCTATAGCTCGTTGATAGCTGCATATCAAAATTTTTTTGACAGACATTTTATTATTATAATGCTAGCTACAATAGCCAGTGGGTCTTTAGCTTTTTAAGCTAACTGTCTTCGCAGCCAAATCGCTGTCTTTACATATATCGATAGCTTTTCGCTAACTTAAAAAAGCTGTCAATCCTCGTGGCCTAATCGCTTTTTTTATATCTAGCTATTCGCTAGCCGATTTCCCACCGGGAATAATAATAATATTTTTATTAAATTTCATTAAAATTTAATAATAATATGTTAATTTCATTAAAATGATAATAATAATAATATGTTATCTTATTACACGAATAAAAAAAAGTATTGTTATTTGTATCGTTTTGATATTTTATGAATGTCTTTCAATTATTTAGTGTCGCATTAGTTTTATATTACACAAGTAGTTCTGTTATTATTTCCTAATTTTGTATTTTGGTTGTCTCTTGTCAGTGTATTTCAAATATTTATGTAAATGCTTGATAATAATAAAATGAACAATTATTATTTTGAACAATTATTGTCATTGATTTATGTTTTTTATTGTTATAAATATAAATGTAGTTTTGTTTTACATATTGTTGGTAAAATTTACTTGGCAAAATAAATAGCTACCTTCTACATTTAATAAAGCAGATATCTGCTTCCATGCTTCAACTATTAAAGGTGTTTCTTTATATGAGCGAGTTGTAGTATCCCATAGACACGGAAACCTCACTTGTATCACATGAGCTTCCAATTTCTTACTTGTTGGAAAACTTTGTATTCTTGAAAAATCAACGTTTAAATCAGTCATTATTAAATTAAATTTTCAGTAATCAATGTCGGGAATCGAACAGATCACTCAAAATAATGTTAACATATTATTCGGATATTTACACAGTTTAAAATAGCAGTAAAACTGACATAAAATTGCAATTGTAAGTAAATAAATATCGTAATGATTTCCATTTTGCATCAAAGTAAGCAATTAAAAATTTATGTATAAATAACTTTGATATAATGACAAACATAATTATAGAAAAGTAAACGTTGACAAAATTACAAAAGTAAAGCTAATGACAAAATTACGAAAACGAAAAAATTCTTGGAAACTTATCAACTTTTTTTGTCTTTAATTCTCGAAAATAATAGCAAGGCGATTGGCTGCTTATTTTGATGTTTGCTTTTTCACGGGAAAAAGTTGATTTAAAAACAACTTTTCCCAAGACAACTCGAAATGAATTTTCCTAAAACAGACATGATGGGAAAAATTAGGCCGCGGAAAAATTAAATTACAAACTGCACATGCTCACGTGATTATTTTTCCCATCCCTTTCCCTTTCCCGTAGTATAAAACGGATTTCCCGTAGTATAAAACGGATGGACCTTAAAACTCCAAAAGATTTTTTTAAAAATAAATCAAAAAGATTTTTTATAATTATTTATAAAAAAATATATTATCAATATATAAAAAATTCATAAAAATTATCTTATATCCGTTATTAGCTGCAGTAATTCAGGATATCCTGAAAAGTCTCGTAATGCACGAAATTCAATCGTTTTTCGCAATCGTTTCTATAAAATAAAACAAAATAAGTAAATAAAATATCCATTTTATATAATATTTTATTTATTACTGCAATATATAAATTCTAATTTTAGGGCTTTAATTTTTTGTATATTCGACTTTTATAATATATATAATTAACTTTTCTTTTCAACATCTTCGCTTTTAACAAGGCTGCAAGCAACCGTTATTAGAGTTGAAAGTGAAAAGATGAAGTTTATAGAGCAAGATAACGATTGACAGACGACTTAAAAGATTGCTAATTATATGAATCTGGAAAGCAAAATAGAGGAAGCGAATTTTAAAGAACTGATATTCGAGGAAAAAAAACTAGACGAATAAGAGTTTTGGGGCACTTAGGAACAGTCACAGAAAAAGGATGAGATTTAATTGAATGACGAGTAATATGAGAATGAATTTTAGTAGATGGTACAAGAGACACTAGCTCTTTAGACCAGTGCCCATTATAGTGGTTGTAGAAGTTGGGTGCAATAGTGGTGGATAAGGCCCGGGGCTATTTTTGTTTTTGGAGGCCTTTTTATGAGCCAGAACCCTCCCCCCCTCACCCTTGATCCGGCACTGGGCTGCAAGAGCAGATCCAACTATGTTTACAACATGCAAAACATGCGTTTTTGCACCTTGTCTAAAAAAAAAAGCAGATGCTAATTTTGCAATCGATTTGATATATGGTCTCCAAGAAAGATCAGAAGTAAGAGTTAATCCTAGAAGATGAAGGGAAGATGACTCATCGAGTATATTACCTTTCATAAATATAGAAAGATCTAAATTATTGCGATAACGATTGACTGAAAAAAATTGGGTTTTATTTGAATAAAAGTTCACCAGCCACTACGAGCCCCATGCTGTAGCAGAAGTGAGATCCTTTTCAAGTTCAAATGCCCTCTCCAAGCAATCAGAGAGTCTGGGCTTCTTGTCATGACAAGAATAAATGGTATTATTGATGATACTACCATTTATTCTTGTCAAGACAAAGCCAAAACCACCTTATATGTGAGAATACCTGGAAGATCGTTAATGTAAACTAAAAAGAATATAGGGTCAAGGATAGAACCTTGAGGAACCCCTGAAGTTACAGTATATGAAAAGAGTACTGTCCATAGAGGACAACATTTACACTACGATCAGAAAGGAATGATTCAATAATCTTAAAGATGTTACCTGATACACTATAAAAAGAAAGCTTATGGAAAAGACCAGCATGCCAAACCTTTTTAGCTTTACTTTTGTAGAAATATCAAGAGCGATAGCCTTAATCTCTCCACCTCTAACTAATGCACAATAAAACCTATCGATTATAACTGTTAGCAAATCAACTGTAGAACGAGAAGATCGAAATCCATATTAATGATAAGAAAATAAGTTTGTTAGATTCAAGAGATTAAGTGTTAAGAGATTTATGTGTTTTCAATTTATACTAATATTAACTTCCAAATGATTAACAAATATTAAAAACTGAAATGGCTTATAAAAAAAGCAATATGAAAATCAAGTATTCAGTATATCAGTTAAAAAATCGTAATAAACTATTAAAGGTAATAAAAAATTGCTATGCATAAAAAATACTTCATAGCAAGATATACAATTGCAGTAGTTAAATCTTATAACATTCAGATAATAACATTAATAAAAAAATTCAGATTATTAGCATGAAAATAAAAACATTTAGATTATTAGCACATAATGAAAATAAAACTTTATAGCAATCAAACTAACATGCCATTAAAACCAACACCTCATAATAATAGCACCAAGTAACATTGAGAATTATTCCAGTCAAATAAGAGAACATACCATAAAATTTTGATCAACATTAGTGTTTTTAATAGCCAGCAACCACAGATTTTGAGCAAGTTTACACATTGATATAGATGATAAATCCCCATGAGCTACGATTCTACAAAAAAATAAATAAATAAATGTAATTTTTAATTCTCTTTGAATTAAACAATTTAAACAAGCAATAAAAAAAAAAAAGTTAAAACCTATTCAAAGATGCTGCACAAATAAAATATTGTAACTTTTTGTTCTAAATAAAATCAAAGACATAAATATTGAAATTTTAAAAATTTAGAAATGTAGAATAATAAATTGTTTAAGAAAAAGAACACATACATAAAAGATATGTACTTAAAAAAAAAACAAAAACGAATGCATACATGGAAGATATACATGTATACCATACTAATGCATGTTTTACTTTTTATTCAGTTACTTATGTATTTGCAAAGTCTGAGTTTTAAGGTATAAGTTCTTTAGTATTCTTTATCTTTAGTCTCTAAATATTTAAATATTCAGTTATAAATGTTCAGTATAACTATTCAAAATTGTTTTACCTTATGTTTCAGTAGGATAACACGTTTTTATTTTTCATAATATTATTTTGTGTATTAAGTTCAAATATACCTTACAAGTATGATTATAATTATTAAAGATTTAATTTCATATTAATTGCTATTATTTATGAATACTAGCAATTTTATCTTTCAGATTTATAATATTTATATATTCAAAAAGGATGAATGTTTATATTCGTGTGTTTATATGTATATGTATATATATGTATATGTATATATATATATATATATATATATATATATATATATATATATATATATATATATATATATATATATATATATATATATATATATATATATATTAGGGCAATAACTTTTTAACTTTTTTTCTCAAAAATCATTTCCTGTAGCACGAAGATGAACTTTTGCCTATTAATGACTAAAATGACCTTTATTTTGATGAAATGTTAAAAAATGTCACACACAAACAAATTTAAAATGCAATACAGGCCATTTTAGCGTAATATATATTTATTTCAACAATATTTATATGTGTCATTAAACCGACTTGTATAATAATTTATATACTAAATATCATTATAGAGACCGCGGGAAAACTTATTCATTTTTCAAAAACGAATCCCCCTAAAACATTTCACAGTACTGCCGTAGGAGAATTGTTTGGAACTTTCTAGAATATTGTAGAATGTTGTGTGTTCGAGAAGTTCCTGTAGAGTTGTAAAATTTTCTTTAGCTGTTTTACAGTGTGGTATAAACTGATATATAAGTGAGGTGTTTAAATTGGATAGTTAAGTTTAAATTAGGCTAACATTGTGTTAACACTTTTATTGTCTAATTAAAAAAGATCTTGTATTATTTGGTGAACCACATTGATATTTATGCTTTATATCCAAACATAACTGTGCATATTATATTTTATTAGTGTCTTTTTATTTTTTATAATTTTGGATTGCTTGTTTTTAAATAAAATAAATGAAAACTCAGTATCAGTCTCTTTAATTTGTTACATGTTTAATACTTACATTTAGGCCTCTTATATTTCTGTTGCTGAGCAGAATATAACATGTTTAAAAAGAGCCCTTTTAACGCTGAGAAGAACAAGGAAACTTGGACAACGAACTTAATCCAGTTTTTATCGTCATCAAGAATAGAACAAAGTGGCAATTTACGAAGCATCCTTTAGTGAGAGGAGTCGCATGCCCCAGAAAAACCAAGTCATTGGATGCTTCAAATTTCTTAAATCCACCACCAAAGAACACAGAGAGAGAGAATTGTTGTTGACCTTTAAGTTCTATGGGAGCAAAACATTGAATTTTCCAATTGTATCTAATCAAGTCATTTGGAGCTGCAAAGATGTGCTGCTAGCTTTTTGGTGAGGGCATTGAATTCCCAAAAAGAAGATTTCGATGAACTATCTGCAGTGCTGAATGACTATCCAAGGGGTCTCAGATGCTAGCAAAACCACTAGAAAACATACAAAACTCTAATCAACATTACCCAAAACAACCAGTGCTGTGAACGTGTAATCAAAGCTTTGCAAGACCTGTATGACTCCTGTCGCAACAAGGTCAATCTCCTACTTATACAATGTTATACAATGACATTATTGTAAATAATTGACTTCCTTTTGTTTTTGATGACCCTATAAAATGTTGCATATTGTGACTCTGAAGCTTGTGTTCAATTTTATAACTGCTTATAGGGACCACAAAAATTAGGCAAAAAAGCTAATAAATGAAAATTTTTAAATCATTTGGTGTGTAAGATTTTTTTATCAAATCACCTCGAAAGATCTAATTTTTAATAAAAGTTCATTAAACTATGATACAGGGTTGTAAAAAAGTCATATATATTGTATATTTGATTATCAAATATAAAAAGAGGGGGAGGAGCTAGCTGTAATTATACATTTATGGCTTAAGAGTCCTGGGGTCAAAAAAAATGCATACATGGAATACACACATTAAAAACAAAATGCATACACAAATGAATAAATAATTTTAAAATCAGAAAATAGAAATTCAAAATTGAATAAACAAGTGACAACCTTTTCACCAGCCTCATTGATTTTTTTTAATATTTCAATAATAAGAACATTAATGATCTTGTTCACTTCTTCAACAAACTTTGAACCAGCACCATATAACTTATCATTGGATTCAACTAAATTTAATATGAAATTAATTTATAAACTTAAAACCACATAGTTTTTAAGGATGCAATTGTTTATATACGACAATATATAAATGATATAAATGATATAGTGCCATATAGTGTCATATAGTGATATATACTTCACATAGTTATGGAATCACATGAACAAATTCATAAAACTCAATAGAAATTCAAGAAACTACCAATTAAATTTAAATGAGATTTAAATGTCTTTAAATGAGATTGTCTTAAAAGTTTTAGGATTGAAAATACTAAAATGGGAAAAACATTTTTAACAAATTCTTTTAAACTTTTGTGAAAACAAAAACTTAAGAGCCTGATTATTTAAGGAACATTTTTATGACTCTATTGGTAATTTTATGCCTTGTGAAGAATGCAAAAAAATAAAAAAAAAATACATTTATGACAATGATGCTAACAATCTTTTTGCGGTTATGTAAGTGAAACCAAGCATGTATAATTATGTTAATAATTTATTTGTGATTTTGTAAGTGAGATTATGGATGTGTAATCATGTTTATAATTTATTTGTGATTTTGTAAATGAAATTCTGTTCTGTATGAATATTATCTAAATAACAATTTTTGATTACCTTTTTCCACTTTAAAAATATACGATTCCTAAAATCATAAAAATATATATAAATATTAAACATACTTAAGACAATGACAAAAGAGTTAGTAATAGTATTAAAACTCTTTATTTGTATAATTTTTAAACAACACTTCAAAGGATTGCAGATCCCCTTATCTAAAGTTATAGTATATAATATATAAAAATGGCTATAAAAAAAAAACAAAAACAAATCACCTTATAATTTCTTTTGATGTAAAAATCAAAACATTTGTTTCTGAAATAATGTTGCATAATTATTGTCACCTGATTCATACTGCAATTTTTAAGCATGCATTCATGTCTTAACTGAAGCATGCATTCATGTCTGAACTATTCAATTTCACTTTGTAAGACTTTTTACTAATCCATTCAATATTTTACTAATTCATTCACTATTTTACTAACTCATTCATTATTTTGAATTGACTGTGAAAATTTTGACAATTGACTGTGGCAAATTTTAGAATGTCTTAAAGTGAGTTTCCACTCATCCGTTTTTCTACGGTAACGAGATAGGAAAGGGAAAAATAATCACTTGAGTATGCGCAGTTTTACTTCGGACAAATTAAAACTTATAATACGCATGCCCACATGATTATTTTTCCCTTCCCTTTCCCGTTCCCGTGAAAAAACGGATGAGTGGAAAACTCACCTTATTTTCAAGACAAACTTTCCCATTCCACTTTATGTGTATTTTTTTGTCGTTGATAAATGTTGATAAAAATAAACGTTGATAAAAATAAACGTTGATAAAATAAACGTTGATAAAAATAAACGTTGATAAAAATAAACGTTGATTATGTTTTTTATGTATGTTTGTGTTCTGTCTGAACCTCTGGCGCGGTGTTGACTCACCCGCCAGAGGTTCAGACAGAACACAGAGTTGATTTATGTTTGTTTGTGTTCTGTTTATACTCTAATGCAGCGTGAGCTCAGTAACTAACTACTTACTCCAACTACAAAACGTACACTCACCTTAGACTCCTGTATTTTGTTAGATGCAGTGTTTTTCCTTATGCACTTCCAAAATGTCATGCCTGGTTTTCTCAAAGTACTGTTGCGGGAAGTAGCTCCTTTTAACTACTCCAGGTCAGGTCAGGATAATCGAGATCAATCTTGCTACTGGTATCACGTAACCCAGTACCACCTGCCACAAGCCCTGCTGCCTTGCAGAGTGTGCTCTTCTTATGCAAAGGCTAGGAGAAATAAACTCCGACTAAAAATTCCCCTGCCTTGGGGCTCTTGGTTGAGTAAAGGCTAGAGATGGTGTCTCGATAAAAACACTCATCTTGGGCAGATGTTAACTGCATCCAGCTAAACATCCCCTGCCTTGGGGCTCTTGGTTGAGTAAAGGCTAGAGATGGTGTCTCGATAAAAATACTCATCTTGGGCAGATGTTAACTGCATCCTGCTACTGTCTTGTAGAAGGCCTCCTAGGCAAAGACTTTAGGGGTAAGCAGAAAAATTCTGCTAACCAGCCTCGAACCCCTTCTTCATCTATTAGGCTGGCGTAGATGTATCCTGTGTTACATTGTTTCCTGCCTAGGATGATGAATGCTGGATCTCCTTGACTCTACTCATAGAATTTTGCTTATGCCTCTATGATAATGGCTATGCAACTCTTCCTGTTATCTCCATATGAGGGTACAGCTCTAAAACTCAGTTTAATGGTTCTGAGGCCGGCTGGTAGTAAGGTTTCCCAAACTCTGTGGTAGCTCTCAGAGAGGCTGATTCCATCAACAGCTGCAAAATATCAGAGTATTAACAGTGCCATGTTGCGCATGGATGGTGTCCCTGTTAATGCTTTTGGTGTGCATTGTCAAGGCCACATAAGGAGCCCTATGTCACGGCTTAGGGTTAATTAACAGGACTGAGACAACTGCATAGCTCATTGATTAGGAGGCTGTGCTCTATCTATGAATGAGTCAAGTTCTCATTAAACCCAAATCATGACCAAAGTAACCAAAAATTTAAAATCTAAAAAACCATCCCCACCACCGAAATATTTTAATATATCTTTTACAAATATTCGCGGTCTACGAAGCAACTTTCCATCAGTTGAGTCTTACCTCCTGCAAAATTCACCAGACTTGCTTGCACTCAGTGAAACAAATTTAAGTTCTGCAATTCCTTCTTCAGATGTCAGTGTTGATGGGTACTATCCTTTGATTCGTAAAGACTCCAATAGTCACATGCTAGGTTTAGGGGTATACATACCCATTAATTCCCCTATTTGTCGTGAAATCAGGTTCGAATCCTTTGACCATTCTTTTATGTGCTTTCGCCTAGCACCTCTTCACTCTATCACCTTTCTCTTTGTTCTTTATCGTTCTCCTTCTTCCCATGATTGCACTCTTTTAGATGTTATCTCTGATCAAATTGACCATGCCCTCTCTCTTTACCCCTCTGCCAATATTGTTGCTGTTAGTGATTTTAATGCCCATCACACTGAATGGCTTGTTTTCCTGACAACCCTAATCATTTACCTTCACTCCTTGACTTATGTCTTGTCTCTGACCCTAGCTTATGTTCAGTTTCTCCCTTTTCTCCCTTAGATGGTTCTGACCATGCAATGATCTCTATAAATCTTTCTTCTCGTACTTCTTTTTTGGGCTCACCTTATCATCAACCACCTACTACTACCCTAAAACTGACTGGGATTCCTTTTGTGATTTTCTTCGTGATGGTCCTTGGGCTGATGTTTTTTCTCTCTCAGCTGACAAATGTGCCTCCTATGTAACCTCCTGGATTCAGGCTGGAATGGAAGCTTTTATTCCTTCTCGTCGGTTTCAAGTCAAGCCTCATTCTACTCCATGGTTTTCTCCTTCTTGTGCGGCTGCTATATCCAATCGTAATCATTTTTTTCATCTTTTTCAAAAGAACAACTCTCTTGAGAACAAACGGCTATTTATTATTGCAAGAAATCGATGTAAAAAGGTGCTTTCTGATGCTAAACTCCATTATTCTCAGTTCACTAAATCTCGCATCTTATCACAGAAGTTAGGCTCTAAAGACTTTTGGAAAATCTTCAACAGCATTATTAACAAGGGTAGATCTAACATTCCATCTCTCATTCATGGGACTGATCTTATTACCTCTCCCAAGGATAAGACAGAACTATTGTGGTCCAGCTTGTGGTCCAGACAACAGCTTGTGGTCCAGACAACATTCCTGTCACAGTCTTGCAGAATTGTTCTCCAGAACTTTCTTCAATTCTCTCTAAACTATTTAACAAGTGTTTGACTGAGTCTTGCTTTTCTGCTTGTTGGAAAATGGCATCTGTGGTTCCAATATTCAAAAACTCTGGAGAAAATTCTGACCCCTCCAATTATCGTCCGATCAGTCTTCTTTCTGTTATTAGCAAGGTCTTTGAGTCTTTAATCAACAAATTCCTCACATCTCATCTTGAGTCAAATAAACTGCTGTCAGACAATCAATACGGTTTTCGATCCTCTCGCTCTACGGCCGACTTGCTAACTGCTGTAACTGAAAGATTTTATCGTGCATTAGATGGAGGCGGTGAGGCTAGGGCTATTGCTCTCGACATATCTAAAGCTTTTGACTAAGTTTGGCATGCTGGTCTTCTCCATAAGCTTGCTTCATATGGTGTTTCTGGGAAAGTTTTTGAGATTATCAAATCATTTCTTTCTGACCGGTTTATTAAAGTCATCCTTGAAGGCCAACACTCTTCTTTATTTCCAGTAACTTCTGGGGTTCCCCAAGGTTCCATCCTGGGCCCTGTTTTGTTTCTTATCTACATAAACGATCTTCCTGACAACCTTTCATCTAAAGTAGCTCTTTTTGCTGATGACTCAACTTTATACTCCTGTCTTGACAAAAAGTCTTCTCTTTTCGATCGCCTAGAACAAGCAGCTGATCTTGAATCTGATCTCACTTCAGTAATAGATTGGGGTTCACAGTGGCTTGTGAATTTCAACTCTAAAAAAACCCAATTGCTTACTGCAAACAACTACCGTAATATGGTCAACATTCCTATATTAATGAATGGCAATCCTCTTACTGAGTCGTCCTCTTTACGTCTTCTTGGATTATTGCTTACTACTGACCTTTCATGGAAACCATATATACAATCGATTGCTAAATTAGCTTCTGCTAAGGTTGCTTCTCTTTATCGTGCTCGCCATTTCCTTACTTCTGATTCCATTCTCTACCTCTACAAATCTCTTATTCGTCCCTGTATGGAATACTGTTGTCATATTTGGGCTGGTTCTTCTAACGATTCACTCTCTCTTCTTGACAAGGTCCAAAAACGCATTCTAAATGTTGTTGGACCTGGACTATCTGCTAAGCTTGAACCTCTTTCCCATCATCGTAAAGTTGCATCTCTTTCTCTTTTCTACAGATACTATTATGGTCACTGCTCAAAGGAGTTATCATCTCTAGTTCCATCAACTAAAATTCATTCTCGTTTTACTCGTCATTCAGCTAAGTCTCATTCGTTTTCTGTATCTGTCCCTGCATGCTCTAAAAACTTTTATTCATCTAGTTTTTTTCCCCGCACTTCAATCCTTTGGAACTCTCTCCCATCTTCATGTTTTCCTGACTCATACAAACTTCAACTTTTTAAGTCTTCTGTCAACCGTTTCCTTGCTCTATAACTCTGTTCTTTTTTTTTTCCTAGTAACTCCCAACTTAATAGTGGTTGCTTGCAGCCTTGTTGGGAGTGAATGCAAATTTAAAAAAAAAAAAAAAAAAATGTAAGACAAAATCTTTAATTTTTCTTTCCTAAAATCATTAATTTTACTTCTCTTTGTTACAGTGAGAAGAAAAATATGAAGATGGAGATTCAAAAAGCATTGATGTGAGAAGAAAAAAACTAGAATAAAAGTTTTTAGAACATTAAGAGATAGATAAAAGGAAAAAAAAATGTAAAAAGAACTAAATGATGATTTAAATGGCAACCATGATAGTATTTGTAGAATAGAGAAAAAGATGACAATGAGATAATGGCTCAAGCTTGGCAGAAAGAGCTGGTCCAACTACTTTTACTATACATTTTTGGTCAAGAAGAGAAAAGATAATCATCATTAGAAGAACCAGCCCAGATATGACAACAGTATTGTATACAAGCACAAATAAGAGATTTGCAGAAGTAGAAAATGAAATCAGGAGTGAGAAAATGGCAAGCTTGATAAAGAGAGGCAACTTTAACAGATGTTAAATTTGTATTGTATATATAGTTTCCATGAGAAGTCTGTGATGGATTGTATATATAGTTTCCATAAGAGGTCTGTGATGGATTGTATATATAGTTTTCATGAGAGGTCTGTGATGGATTGTATATATAGTTTCCATAAGAGGTCTGTGATGGATTGTATATATAGTTTTCATGAGAGGTCTGTGATGGATTGTATATATAGTTTCCATGAGAGATCTGTGATGGATTGTATATATAGTTTCCATGAGAGGTCTGTGATGGATTGTATATATAGTTTCCATAAGAGGTCTGTGATGGATTGTATATATAGTTTTCATGAGAGGTCTGTGATGGATTGTATATATAGTTTCCATGAGAGGTCTGTGATGGATTGTATATATAGTTTCCATGAGAGGTCTGCGATGGATTGTATTTATAGTTTCCATGAGAGGTCTGTGATGGATTGTATATATAGTTTCCATGAGAGGTCTGCGATGGATTGTATTTATAGTTTCCATGAGAGGTCTGTGATGGATTGTATATATAGTTTCCATAAGAGGTCTGTGATGGATTGTATATATAGTTTTCATGAGAGGTCTGTGATGGATTGTATATATAGTTTCCATGAGAGGTCTGTGATGGATTGTATATATAGTTTCCATGAGAGGTCTGCGATGGATTGTATATATAGTTTCCATGAGAGGTCTGTGATGGATTGTATATATAGTTTTCATGAGAGGTCTGTGATGGATTGTATATATAGTTTCCATGAGAGGTCTGTGATGGATTGTATTTATAGTTTCCATGAGAGGTCTGTGATGGATTGTATTTATAGTTTCCATGAGAAGTCTGTGATGAATAATAATCTGTTAAGACATAAAGGAGAGTGCAGTAATTAATCAAATGCTGCTGTTACAGAAAAGAGATCATACTCAAGATTCGCTTCCTGTTATAAGCAATCAAAAAGGATAACTTTTTGTCGAGGCAGAAGAATACAGTGGTCTTGTTAGCAAATAGAGCTACTTTAGATGTAACTAAGGTCTTATTTAAAAAAATTGAGAAAACATTTTGCAAAATAAAATCCAGAAAAAATTCAGAATTATTTTCCTTAAAATTGTCATAAGTTAGGTTTAGGCTGATGGATTTTTTCAATTTTTTAAAATTTTTCTTATTTCTTGTAAAAGAAATAAGAAAAGTTTAAAAAATTTGACTGAAAAAGTTAAAAAACAAATATATTGCAAAAATATATTTTTAAATTTGTATTTACGGAAATGTTTTGGGAATCTAGAAAGTTTAAAATATATCCAGAAAGTTGTAAAAGAATATCTGGAAAGTTATAAAAAGTTGAAGGAAATATTAGGAATTCTGGATACCTCCAAAAAAAAAAATTTTCTGATGTAAGATTGTAAGATTTAAAAAAAAAAAGCGTTTAAAAGGAATAAAAAATTACATTTTTTTAAATTACAAATTTGGATGTAATAAAAAAAAATTCACTCTGACTTATATGCTTATAAGGTGTGACTCATATGCTTATACGAGGTGACTCAAATGCTTATAAGGGGTGACTATATGCTTATAAAGGGTAGCTCATATGCTTATACGAGGTGACTCATATGCTTATAAGGGGTGATTCTTATGCCTATAAGGGATGACTCATATACTTATACAGGATAACTCATATATTTACTTATATGCTTATACGAGGTGACTCATACAATTACAAGGGGTGACTCATATACTTATAAGGTTTAGCCCTTATGCACTTAACTGAAGTAAAAAAAAAGCTGGTCTTAAAAATTTTTTAAATCAATCAATGCAAATGCTTTTTTGAAAATTGATAAGTAAGTAAACTCAAAATAAAACATTTAATAGCAGAAAGATGTATTTTAAACATACAATACATCTTCAAGATTCTGCCATTCCAAAAAATTCAAAAAGTGGACAGGTACTCTAATATCTTCTAGACAAATAAATATAAAAACAATAACTTTGCCTTAACACTTCATTAACATACATCATTAAAATTTCTTATTAAGAAATCCTTTCAACACTTCATTAACATACATCATTAAAATTTCTTATTAACGAATCCTTACAACACTTCATTAACATACATCATTAAAATTTCTTATTAACGAATCCTTACAACACTTCATTGACTAATCTTTAATAACTTTTTCATGCTTGAAGGTTCTTTATCAATTATTTAATGCAAGCATAATGTAATCAGATTTTTACAATTTTTTTTAAATATTTAAGTTTAACTATTTTTAAATTTAAATATTTAAGTTTAACTATTTTTAAATTTAAATCAGAAAATTATTATTGATAAATTTAAAAAAATTTTAAATATGATTTTTAAGGATGATTTCTTCTGTGAAAGAAATTACTTTAACCTTTAGTAACAGTTACATTTTACCTGGGCAGCAGCAGAGAGTATACAAATTGCATTCAGATAAAGTCTGCATTTAGCATCACTAGAGTCATCCCATATTATTTCTTCAAGAACATTCATTAAACCTCTGACCAAATACAATACACTATGGTCAGGATGATCCTGTAATCACATATATTTGGAGCATTACAACACTTTTACTTTAAAACTATTTTTAAGTATAAATATATTAAAATTACATACATACATATATAAAGAATATACATAGAAACACACACAATATATATATATATATATATATATATATATATATATATATATATATATATATATATATATATATATATATATATATATTTGTGTATATATATATTTGTGTATATATATATTTGTGTATATATATATATATATATATATATATATATATATATATATATATATATATACAAATGTGTGTGTGTATATATATATATATATATATATATATATATATATATATATATATATATATATATACACACACACACACTCTTACAAATATTTTTGCATACTTTTATTGCATGAAAAGCCATTGATAACATATATTGAAATAGCCATCTTTAGGGAGTTCAGTACATACATACAGTACATACTGATTTTTTACTATAGCATACATAGATATACTGAATTTGTACTGGTGACACTTGGATATTAGTTTGCCTTTATTGTTTAATAATTCTTTGGGATATTTATGCAATAAAATTATTAGCTTTTTGTATAAGCATAGTAGGCATTTTTTAGTTACATGTTGTAGGCAGGGGGGTACATTTTATGATGAACAATGTTAAATTCTGTGTTGTTTTTAACGGCGGATTTTAAAACGACGCACCTCAAACTCGGTTAACAACGAAAATTTTCGTTACGAAAATTAAAAGTCGATTTTCATTGGCTAATAAATTAAATAAGACTTAAGCACGTTTTCAAGTTCACTTCAGTACACAACAACTTCAAGCAAGATGACTCCTCTGGCGGAATTTATTATAAGCATTTAAGAAGAAAGGCTAATGAATTTTCTCCATCAAAAAAGACTAATCCCTGTTCGCAAATCTTGTATCTGTGGTCAGCAAATGACTATTCAAAGGTTTGAGCGGTGTCAAGTAAGTAAATATCATATTTAATCATATTATGTTTCATGGTATTATATCATAAATATCATATTTAATCGTATCATGTTTCATGGTATTATATCATAAATATCATATTTAATCATATCATGTTTCATGGTATTATATCATAAATATCATATTTAATCGTATCATATTTCATGGTTTTATATCATAAATATCTTATTTAATCATATCATGTTTCATGGTATTATATCATAAATATCATATTTAATTGTATCATGTTTCATGGTATTATATCATAAATATCATATTTAATTGTATCATGTTTCATGGTATTATATCATAAATATCATATTTAATCATATTATGTTTCATGGTATTATATCATAAATATCATATTTAATCATATCATGTTTCATGGTATTATATCATAAATATCATATTTAATTGTATCATGTTTCATGGTATTATATCATAAATATCATATTTAATCATGAATGTTCAACATCTCTAAGTGTAAGTGATATACTTCAACTTATGTTGTTATGGGTTTCAGATGTCCCTGTTACTGCTGCTGGCGAATTAGTAGGGATAAGCCAATCAATTTCAGTTCAGTGGTATCAGTATTTCAGAGACATCTGCTCATTTAAAGTTTTAGATGTTGCAGCTGTAAACCAACTGTAATTCAGGGCACATAGTTGAAATTGCTGAATCTTTATTTTTCAAACGCAAGTATAATGTGGGTCACAACGTTGAAAAGCATTGGATTTTCGGGGCTTATGATACAACAACTAAAAAAGGGTATTTGACTAGGGTAGAGAATCAGACTGCAAATACATTAGTACCTTTGATTCAAACTTGGATTGCTCCTGGTTCAACTATAAAATCAGATGAATGGGCTTTGTAAATTAATTTAAGCAACTTAGGCTATTTTCATTCAACTGTTAATCATACCTCAAACTTTGTTGACCCTGAAACAGGGACAACGACAAACCACATTGAGTACTTTTGGTGTAGGATGAAGCGTAAATTAAAGTTTGTTTTTGGTTCTCAAGGTGATATGAAATGGTCTAGGTTGGATGAGACAGTATATATGGAATATTGAGTTTAAAAATAAAGATTTATGGCAAATTTCAATATGTTCCTGGATCATATTCACAATAAATATCCTCTTTAAATTACACATTTATTAATATTTTATTTCTATTTTAATTTATGATTTTATTTTATGAATTTTTGGAGCAAATTTTCTCAAATTATCATATATTGCATTACACTGGATACAAGAAGATACATATGCTGATGATGAGAAGAATATATATGGAGGAAAAGTTTAAAACAACGAGATTAAGAAAAAAAGACATTTAAAGATTGAAAGATAGTGAAGATTTCAAAAAAAAAAAGTCAATGAAAGAAAAGTAAACTGAAGAATATCAGAACAATTATTTTTAAAAGCAATAATATATTGTAATTATTTATTTGAGATTTAAAACTGTTAGCACCTATACATAACTTTTTTAAATGTTTTTTGTAAATTTTTAACTTATTACAAAACCTTTCTCAAGTAAGTCTTTGTGAAATAGTAAAATCTTAATTAAAATGAAAAAAAACTTAAATTAATTTGGTTTGTAAATATTTAAATTTGAGTTTTAGATTTACAAGTGGTTTTAAAAAGTTTGTTTTTTTTCTTTCAAGGAAGCCATTTTGGCACTTGTCGTAACAGCACAGTTTTACCATTCTGAAAAATATTAAGTATATCTACCGAGAAATTTCGTAACGAAAGGTTTCGTTGTTTACCGAGTTTGGGGTGCGCCGTTTTAAAGTCGCCATTTTTAATTTACCCTTTATATGCCATAAGTATTTTGAAAGCATGGTTGTGTTTTAAATTTTTTGTTTTTAAACGATTGCTAGTGGTTCGCCTATCTAATTTTCCACATCCCCTCTGTTGAACCTATAATTTTTTGTTGGGTGTGTTTGAAAATGATGCAATGTACTTATAAATTGCTTTTGTTTTTTGACAATCTCCATTCATAGGGCAAGTTTTGCTTCATTTACAATGGCAAGCTAAAATAGCTGTTGGGTTTCGCTTAATTTACACCTGAAAGCTAAAATATTGTTGTGATTCTTTATAAAAATTATAAAGAATCACAACAATAATTTTATTGTTGTGATTCTTTATAATTTTTGCTATGCTGCTTGTGTAGCTGTAGCTGAAATTTGTTTTATTGGAGATATATATAGACATTGCATCATTCCCAAACACACCTGAAAAATATTATCTGCTGTTTTTCTCTAAAGTTTTAGAAAAAGAAAACATTGCTATTTTTGAATTAAAAAAGTTGCAAAATATGTGTACAGTATGAAATTTGTAACTAATTTATCAGCATATGAATTTTAGAAAAAAACAAGATGAAATTGGATGAAGAAAACTTCAAAAAGATTTTTTTCATGGACTTGTATGCTGTATTAACCCCAATATCCAATATTTTTTTACTACAAAAAAAACTGATTCTTTATAACTTTTTCATTTATAACTAGGAGACAAATGATGGTCATTGCTATCTATGGAATGAGAGGGAGTGAGGAGTAAATGCTAAAATGCATCGCTTCTTGTTAAATTTATCACTAACACATTTTTTTCTTTAATGTGTTAATTTACAGTTATAGATGCCCATATCAAAACAGTAATATAACAATTAGTTATTTAAAAAAAGAACTTTTACGTAAAACAATAACATTAAAAAAAAAAAAAAAAAAAGAAAGAAAAAGTTAACAAATAAAAAGAAACAAAAAAAGGAAAAACGAAGAAATTTACAAACGAAGAATAAGAAGATTGAGAATAAGAAGATTGGTTGTTTTATACTTATTTTTTAACGATTTAATTTGTAATATTTAAATTTGTAACGGATTTAATTTAATTTTATTTTGTAGAAGTATTTGTGTTTGCCTTTTCGTTTTGATTTCATCTTGTAGTTTTTGTATTTTGCCTTTTCGTTTGTGTAAGGTTTGTTTTTTATTTGTTCTGTTTTGTATTGAGTACTGTATGCTGTTGTTATTAAGTGTTTTCATATTTTTTGTTTTATTATTTAACTTATTTTAGCTTTATCGTTGTTATTATTATTTTATTTATTTTCTTAGCGATTTTCGGTTCATATTTGTTATTTTTTATTCAAAGTGTCCTAATAATGGCCGGGTCTTATTAAGAGCCGAATTTGAGTACAATTTTATTGCATTTACTTATTTAGCGGAGTATTTATCTGGTTGATGAATACAATTTTATGCTTCTTTAATATATCTATGTTTTGTTCTAACGTTTATAAATGTTTCATTCAGTCTTGATTTTCAAGAAATCTTTTTTTTGTCAAAGTAAATATTTTATACCGTCAGTAATAATATTTGATTTTTTCAAGCAACTTTGAAGCAATACTTTTTCAGTTACTGGGTTTTTGGTGTATTTTGAGCTGTTGTGTTACTTTAATATTATTATGTAAACTGTTTTGTCGGTCAATTTACAATAGACAGAAGCATAAATATAACCTAAACTCACAGATTTCAAATAGGTCTTAATAATAGCCATTTGTTTGACCAAATAAGACCACGGTTCCTAACATTGCATAATAGATATATACATACTATGTGAATATGTAATATAAAATATAACATAGTATATATGTATTATGTAATGTCCGTAAATATGTAATTTTATATTATATGTTTTTTGTATATTTAATTTAATGCCCACTAACCATGCCAATAAAATTCTACCTAAATCATATCTAATTATGTTGTATTCAACGTTGTATGTTGTATGTACTTATGTATGCTATGTCTGTCATATTGATACATAGATATGCATGATAAGCATATTTTATGCTTGTATATGTATTTGTTTGTGACATCTGTATATGTTATGAAAATATATTTAGATTAACTAAATATATTTTTTGTCAATTATTGTAGTTAGTATACTCTATCTTTGAGTTAATTTGAGTAATTAGGGAAAAAACAATACAAATCACTAAAAAAGAAAAGAAAATTAAAAAGAAACCTGCCTCTATTTTTAATTCAAAGTTGAACCAGAAAGTTCAAAAGAGAACAAAAGCAAAGAGATTTCAGTGGTCTAACAGCAACATGAAAAATGCAATTGCAGCTGTTCAAAATAACTTAATGCTGCAACGAGAAGCTGCAGTACAATTTAGTATTCCTCGGTCAACCCTTGGTAAATATCTTAAGGGAGATTCAGTTCTTGGCGTCAAACCTGGACCTAGTTCAATATTATCTACAAATTTAGTTAATTTTTTAAAAAATTTAGTTAAAATTTCTAGTTGAATATGCAGCAACAAGTGCTGCCCTTGGATTTGAATTCGGAAAAAAACAATTTAAAAAATATGCTTCAGATTTAGCCATAAAACACAATTTAAAGTTTAAATGTTCAACTCAAAATGGTGGCGCTCATTTAATCAGCAACATAAAAATTTAGTTTTGCGAAAGCCTGAAGGTACTTCATCAGTTTGCCATCAATGCATGTCTGAACCAAAAATAGTGAAATATTTCTATTCACTACATGAAGTTTTGAGGGACACACATGCCTTTTTATGGCCTTCATTGATTTGGAATATGGATGAGTCTGGGCTACAGATGGATTTTAAACCCCCAAAAATAATTGCAAAAAGAGGTACAAAACACCATCAATGAAAACATGAAACTTTAACCATTATTGCTGCTGTAAATGCTGCAGGTGGTTTAGTACCTCTACATTTGATAGCAAAGGTAAAACGACAAGGTCTCTTCATTATTTTAATACTGCGCATGTACCATCAGACTCAAATTGGAGTTTTAGTGAGACAGGATGGACAAAGCAAAGAATTGCATTACTTTGGTTCACCAATACTTTCTAGCCTAATATAGGTAGAAATACCACAAATTCTCATAGTTGATGGTCACGATTCTCATAACTCTGTTGAGCTATTTTCTGTTGCAATCAAAAATAACATTCACATTGTGGAAATGCCAGCACATTGTTCCTATTGGCTCCAGCTTCTAGATTGCACAGTATTTGGTCCTCTGTCAGGAATTAATGAATTAACATCTTGGAGTTAGTGTTGACAAGTCAAATTTTTGTGGGCTTAATAATATTGTCATCTGTGAGGGCTTGATCCCAGAAAGCCTGGGATCAAGCCCTCACAGATGACAATATTATTTTAGGGTTTCGACCATGTAGTATTTATCCATATAATCCATCTGCTGTTCCAAGAACAGCTTACTTACCTAATTCTATTCCATAGAAACCCTAATTGACAGCTTACTTACCTTGTCTATTCCATAGAAACCCTACTTGACAAGAATGATCCGCTTGAATCAAGTCTGCACCCAATCAAAACTGAAACTAGAATAACAAGATTCGAAAATGCAATAGAAGAGGAAGTCGATTTTGAAGTAGAATTAGGCACAAATAAACCTGAAAGCATGTCTGTATGTAAAAGAGATAGTAATTTGTTAAAATTTGACAATAATACTGCTTCTTTGATATGGAAAACCCATTTAACTCATGAGCAGTTTACAACTTTCAACTTCTATATTAAAAATGGCTATGACATCCCAGATCCTTTGTATAAATTATATAAAGAATTCAAACTAAAACAGATTTCATGTACAAATGCGATTTTAAAAACAGATGACTCTGTTCTAATGCCAAATGAATCCATAGTTCCTATTCCAATTTTAAATGAAACCAATGTTCAGCCAATTTCTGTTCCAAATGAAACGAATGGACAGTCTAGTTTTTTTTCCAATGAAACTACTGATCACTATAATAAGATGCCAATTGAAGCAATTGCTCAGCCTAGTCTAACACCAATTATTTTGTGTACAAAGCATTCAATTAATGATAGTGACAATTATATTTTGCCTTATCCAAAGATATATGCTACCAAGACGAAAGAAAATCGAAAAAAAGTTCAAAAATATTTTCTATTAACTTCTCAAGAAGCAATGCAATCTAAATTAAACAATAAAGTAATAAAAAAAGAGAAAGCCGCAGCAGCTGAAGAGAAAAAATTGAAAAAGTAAAAAGAAAATGAAAATAAAGCACAACAAAAACAAGAGAAAGAGATTCAAAAGTTATCTAAAAAAGCTAATTCAGTTAAAAAGATAAAAGTCAGTTCAATTCCAAAAATATTGAAAGTCAATATCTCTTTAGATAATCAAAAAATCTTAACTAAAGTGCCAGAAAGCAACTCTATTCATCGTTAATAATATTATTGAGCTCATTTAGTAGATTATCAATAGTTCATTATCAAAACTCCAGAATATATTATTGTAAAGTTATTGTCCATGTATTGAAAATCGCATTATTACATGCAAGTTGAAATCTTATAACAGCTATGTGCTCAAGCAATTTTTTATTTAAAATTTATTCTATGCTTAATTTTATATAGAATTAGTTAAAAAGTTTATTTTTGTTAGACTATCTTAATTTGAATATCAAATAAATACTGTTTTTAATTATTTATTTTTTACATAAATAAAGTTAGTTTTTTTGGTTTATTATCAACCAAAATAATATTTTTAAACAAAGTATAGAACATTTTACTTTAACAAAAAAAATCTTGGTTTATAGTACTATAAAGATCTAAATTCATTATTAAGCTTTAATCGTCTGTCGGGATAATACTTTTCAATATATAAGCATTTTTAGATATGTCAATTATAGTTAATATAATGGCTCATAAAAGGCGTCGTTTCCTATTTTACTGGCTACTATTTGGTCTACCTGGCCATTAATTGGTACACAATTAAAAACTCTGTTTAAATAGATTTTTCTCTGAATTAAGCATGCTTTAAAACTGAAAAAAGTTCTTATATGGTGTAAGCGTTAGTCATTAATAAAACAGTAAAAAAAAAATTCACTGTTACATTAAGGCATCCTTCATAGCAATCTTTAAGAAATTTTTGGCCATTAATTGGTCAATTTGCCCTAATGTGTTATAATTAATGTAATTTAAAATAATTAAAACTTAAGTTGTATATTGAGGTATAATGTGTTATAATGTATAAAGTGTTAACAAATAGGATCCTTGTTGAAAGTGCTAAACACACATTTCACTGGAAAACATGTCCTGCGAAACCTCACAAAACAAAAAGAAAAGTTTATAAGTATCTATCAGAAAAAAATTAAAACACTATCATGAATCAACATCAAACATGAAAGCTGGGAAAGTAGATAAAACAGATGAACAAAACTTATTTTACAAAATTAATGTCAGAGGTGTACACTTGTGGTCGCCTGACGGTACCAAGCAACCAAATTTTGTGAAGGGCAACTAAAAATACTCCTTTGATGCAATAAAGTCGTCCAAAAGAGTAACTATTGATTTTTATTCTCAGTTCTAACTTTTTTTTTTCTAAATTCAAGAATTCCATAAAAAGAAAAGTAACTTTCTAAAATAATAATAAAACTATATTTTGAAAGTCTTTTGCTAAAGTTCGCTTTCTTCATTTTCTATTATTAATTGGAACATAAGAAAATTGTATGAACGTTTAAACGTATTTAGAAAAATACTTCCTAATTAAAAACTAAGAAGTTTTATTATTTAAACAATAATACTATTTTATTTTTATACAAATTTTATATAAGGATATAGAGATAAAGTAGTAGAACTAAATTTGTTAAATAAAAAAAACTTTGACAGGTAAAGAAGAGTTACACAGCATTTCAGGTGTTCAGTAGTTCAGCGAAAACTTTTTTACTTTTATTTTAAATTATCTTTTAATATCGTTTATCTAAAGTTTATTCAAAAAATATTAGATTGATAAAAAAAAAGCATTTAACCATTGTTAATTTAATAACTGAATTTTTTAAAGAAACAAATTTTATAAAAATATTTTTTAATTAAAAGATTTTAAATTAAGTATGATTTAAAAAATTTAAATTTAGTTTTAAAGGAATATAAAATAGTAAAATATTGAATGTAAAATTAAGTTTTAAAAGAATGTAAAATTGTTTTACAATTTTTATTAAAGAGTTTTTTTTTAAACTATCTGCTAATAAACAGATTCTATGTTGCTAATAGACAGATTCCAAGTTGCAATGAGTAAAGTTACAAGTAAAATTTCAAGATAAAACATAACTTCTATTGTTTTTTTGCTACAAAAAAGTTTTTTGCTTTAGAACATGAAAATTTTTATGTTTGTTTGTTGTTGTTAATCTTAATGTTTTTTTTTTCTTTACTTAAAAAAAGAAATTAGAAAATATGGATGCAAATCTTGCAGTTGCAGAAAAGGTTTATATTGGTTTGAGTAAAACTCTTTCTAAGCAGCTGAAAAGTGGTGGTAAGGGTCAATACTTTTGTGTATTAATGTGTAAAAATGTTTGGTATTAAACATAAAAATAAGACAAACATTAGCTTATTTACTTTTCCTAAAAGCAACCCTCAATTGTTAAAATAGTGGATTAGCGTATTTATGGGCAAAATCAATTTTGTAATCAACTTTAATAAGATTTTTTTTTTGAAATTCTAATAATTTTAATGTAATATTTATCAAAAAGGAGTCTAGAGTCATACAATGTAGAGTATATATCACATTTATTATTTTTTCTCTTAACAATTGAACTTATTATAGGAGCTTTACTTATATTTTTTTCACCATTGTCATTGTTTACTTGTAAAAATGAAGAAATTTCAGTTAGTTCTTTTTTAAGATATTGCATAGAGCATTCAGCTCTAACAACAAAGCCATTACATTGTTACAATATCTACTCAATCCTGCTGGGCAAGAACAACAAGCAATCATTCGATTTGGGACAAAACAGCAAGCAATCATTCGACTTGGGACAAAATATTCGATACATGTGCAATAACTTCCCGTTTTTCTTTTTTCAGCGAAAGGATTGTGTACTAGCTGTACACAATCCTTTCGCTTGAAATTTTTTTGGAAATTTTTTTTTGCAGAATATGTAAATATTGTCTGAAGAAATATAATGCTCCTCTAAGAACTTTCTACCAATTAAAAATATTTTTTTGATAGCCCTTTCGATTTACCACTTACAATAATTTTGAATTTTGTTTATGGTAAATAAAGGCATTTCTTTCAAGCTTTTGCACCATTTGTTTTTGTAATAGATACTTTTGATTTATAACTTTGCAACTTTATATGGTATAAAAACATTCCTTTTATCTAAACAACCATTTTCAGATAAACCTTGATACAAAACAAGATAAATTACTTCTTTAGTATTTCAAATATCATTTAAAGTAAAGACTGATATCTTTTTTTAAATTTTGATAGGAAATAATTTTTTTTACCATCTAAAATGTCATGATTCGTCTTGATTTCAGGTAGCCGTAACATTACATTAATGGAATTCAGGATCTGTCTATTCATAAGGTAAAACATAATTCTCTCCATCATAGATTATAATATGCGCAAGCAAATTAAAACTTTTTCTACTTATAAAAAGGGAGAAGTGTTTTTGTTTAAAAGAATTCTTTTCATAAATATCTTTAAAATTTTTTGTTTCTTATTCAATATCACGTAAGTTCTTTTGACATAATATATTTATGAATGTTTGCAAATATCTTATTGGCAACTGATAAATTGTAAGTCTCTCCATCATAGATTATCATAGATTATTATAAGCGAAAGGAAATTTAAAACTTTATCTTTTTATAAAAAGGGAGAAGTGCTTTTGTTTATGAAAATTCTTTTCACAAAAGTATTTTTTGTTTCTTATTAATTCAATATTGTGTAAAGTACGTTTATGAACCTAAATTACATTTACAAAAATCTTATTTGTAACTGATAAAATCTATCTATAAATTGCTTATAATCTTTATTAATACTACATTAAATACATAAAAATTAAAATAAATAAACTGCGATAAACAAACAAAAGATTATGTTAAGTATAAGATTGTTTTAAGAAATAAACTATAAGGAAACATAATTTTTTCAAAAAAAAGATTTTCCAATAACTTTTGTCATATTAGTTTAAATACTTTTTAACATGGTTTAAAATTAAGTTTAACTGCAACGCAGTACTTTTTAACGTGGTTTAAAATGAAATTTAACTGCATTGCGGTACTTTTTAACGTGATTTGTTGTTGTAAAAAAGTACTTATTTTTTTAAATAAAATAAGTGCTCAACTTATGTGAAAAAATAAATGGCGTATATATCAGCATGTGCATTATCTGAAAGTAGAAAAGTGAATGTTATCAATAGTTTACAATATTTTATTTACGCAAATTATTTCTATCCTACATTTAACCTTTTAATTTTTTAATTATTTCATCTAATTATTTCTAGTCTACGCTTAGCTAAGTAAAAAATGACTAGAATATGCAAAACTCTGCTGAATGCAATAAATTTTAATTAAAAATAGCGACGGGCAACTCATAACGTCAGCGGGAGACCAACGTTAACAAACTGATTACTTTCAGTCGCCCTTCTGGCAACTGATCAAAGGTTCGAGTGTACACCACTGTGATGATGATCAATGTGATGATGAAAAGGTTTAAAAAAATATTTTTTAATATTTGTATTTTTCAATTAATCACTTACTGATATAAAAATTAGCAAAATAAATAAAAAATGTAGACTAAGGACAAAAAATCAACCAATTACTGATTTTCAAATTGTATAACTTTAAAAAAAAAAAAAATTAAATTATGTGTTCTGTAGAACATTTATTCCTGTTCTAATAAATGTTATCTTATCTTAAGGTACTATAAAACAGACTAACAAACTAAAGTATTAGTATAAAATAAACCTACATAAAAGAAATCTACATAAAAGAAATCCACATAAATTTTATTCTATTGATTTGATCTATAAAAGACATTTATAATTTTTAAAGTTCGATAACAACAGCAACATATCATTTTTATTATTTTTAAGTATTTCTTTATAGCTTTGGTAATGTTTAACAATTTATAACAATTTTTTTAAATGTAATTATAACAACATTTTGCAATACAATAACAATAAAAATTTTTAATTAAATTACTAATTTACTAATTTATCACCAAAAACAAAAAATTTGTTTAAAAATTTTGTTTTATATAATAAATGTGCAGGCAAAGGCCTTCTGGTAAAACATATAACACAGAATACTTACAGGAACAAAAAGTATAACAGAAAGCAAATGATTAATATATTCAACAATATATTGCTCTGCTGAAACATTTTTGGTTTCAACAACTAAAGAAAAAAAAAAAGTTTATTTTATTAATAACAAAAAGAATGTAAATAGGTAAAGTATTACATCTTGTTTCTTAAATTAATTCTATACTGGGGAATGTTTCGCTCTTTAGCTGTTAAGACATACATAGCTTGCCAAAGAAGGAGAAGGAAAAGTCTTATTAACACTTAATTAATTGTGGTTAAGTGCAAAAACAGCTTGAAGTTTTAAAATGGTTTCAGTGGTAAAGAGAATGTTTTCAGTGGTAGTATTGTAATAAAAATTCATAGCTCTGGTCTGCAAAATAAATCAAGAAGGCTGTAAATTGCACACTTGTTTGATTAATCTAAATAACCAACTACACAAGTGTGAAACACGGATGTTAAACAAAAAAAATTAAACACCTATAGTTTTTGGGACTTCTGCCAGTAGATGAATAGCTGCTCTCAACAGACCATCAGCTATAATAATAAAAAATAGTGTTATATTTTAGATATCTATGTGTATTATATATATATATATATATATATATATATATATATATATATATATATATATATATATATATATATATATATATATATATATATATATATATATATATATATATATATATATATATATATATATATATATATATATATATATATATATATATATATATATATATATATATATATATATATATATATATATAAATCAGAAATCAAAAAACACTTTTGATTTCTGAATGTCTCCATTCAATTTTTAGTGCCTGGAAATGAGTATATAGAGAAAAGTATACAAATTTTTAATAACATTTTTTAGTACTTTTATCTCTCATCTTTTTAAATTTGCAGATTTTTCTAGGAAATTTTCCTGTTTTGTATAACACCATCTTCATTTACACAGTAAATCATAGCATTATGTTGAAAATAGGAAGCAACGACAAAAAATTATTAGGGAATCCAGCATTTTATTAATGAAGGGCAACATTTTATTAGGGAATGCTAACATTTTATTAGGGAATATCCACATTTTATTAACTCCATCAATATTTTACTAAATACTGGAAACACCCAGATTTTATTAGGGAATGTCCACATTTTATTAAAGAATACCCACATTTTATTAAAGAACACCCACACTTTATTAAAGAACACCCACATTTTATTAAAAAAAACACCCACATTTTATTAAAGAACACCCACATTTTATTAAAGAACACCCACATTTTATTAAAGAACACCCACATTTTATTAATTCCATCAATAAATTATAGTAGTCTTAATTATATGAAAAACAAAGATTTTTTTATTGTTTTTTTTTAAATATTGAATATAAAAAGTCAAAATTTATTTAATATAAAAATTAATTTTTAGTTTATTGAATATAAAAAAAATACTCAAATACTTTACTAATAGCAACTAATACTATTTACATTCATATCTAAAATTTAGTATTTAATATTCATATTTGATTTACAAATCCTAAAGTATTTAAAATACACTCAATCACTAATAAATAATATATGCAACATGTTGAGTAAAATATAGTTTTAAATGTTCAACAAGTTTTAACTGTCTTATCACAGAGACCACAGAAGAGCATTTAAACAGGAATATGTCTCTTTCCAATGTTGCTTATGTAACCAGAGCTGGCATTGCTTATGTGACCAGAGCATTGAAGCGCTGTAAACTTGATGCTGCTCAAAAACTTTGTAAACCAAAGGTTCTCAAAAACTAATTCCTCCTCCAAATGATGACAGGAGTATTTGTTTCTTTATATGACTCTGGAATGTTTAACTAAACAGCTTTTTAACAACATTTTATCTAACTTTAGGCAATAGTTTGTCATCAGTTATGAAGAAAAAAATTATTCTCTATTTTCTTGGTACCAAAAATATTGTTTTATAATGCTAATGTATGCAACATCAAGTTTTTGAACTTTATAATGAAATGTCAAATCACTAATCATCTATAATCACACCTTACTACAAAACCATCTAAAAAAATACTTATTTAATTATGTATAGTTAGTTAGATTTGTGTCTATCTTTAGTTAATATTTTCTTTGTTACCAGGGTTGCGGAATCCCAAAAGGACTCCGGCTTTATATCTCTTTCTTTTCCTGCTTTCTGTTGTCCAGAAGCTCTAAACATGTTGCTTGACTTATGATCTGTTATAAGAAAGAAATTCATAAGACTTGGAACTTGCCTAAGCCTGGAGTTCCAGAGTCCTTGCCACTATTATACCTAAAGACTGCAGGTACAAGAATTGGTTGATCCTTTAACCTAAAAGTCCTAACTTTTTTTTCAATTAGTAGTTCATAAGCATTTTTTTATTTTCTAGAGCTCCAAAAAACAAATCCTGGATACTAAAAACTAGAAAAAAGTTATCTTTTTGTGACTTTCAAATCCTTTTTGGGAATTCACATCCCTTTTATTGATTAAGATATCTTAGTCCCTTCTTATAACTTTCATAAAATAAAATAAATCTTAAAAAAAATATCATTAATTTTAAAATAGGTTGAACTTTTACTGTGGCTGGGGCCACAGCAAAAATTGGGACTAAAAAACTAAAACAACAAAACAAGCCACGCTCGTTTATCCCCTAATGAAAAAGTTATCTATTTTGTGTGAGGCTAAAAAGTATTAATTTTCCCACATCTAAATAAAAACAACATTAAATAACGTATAAATTAAAAAAAACAACCAGTTAAACACTAATTTTTAAAAAATTTTTTTGTGTGTATGTGTAGGATAGCATATCTTTTTTTACGTTAAGTAAAAAAAGATATGCTATCCTAGTAGAATTTTTTGCAACTATAGATGATGGTTGGACTATATCTTGACTGGTTGGACTATATCTTGATTGGTTCGACTGTATCTTGAGGCAAAGAAAATATTGAAATATGCCATTCCTTTTTTTTTTTCAAAATCAGCATCTATTTTTGGAAATGTTTGGCAATATTGTTAGACTTTGTTTTATGTTCTATCCTATGTCAAGTAAGGCTATCCTGTTACTGACATTTTTCAGGTCAGGTTATCCTGTTACTGGTAACACATAATAATATACAATCTGCTTCATGTCCTGCTACCTTGTAGGATACAGCTTTTTAGGCAAAGGCTAGGAGATGCCAACTCCAACATAAAACACCCCCTGCCTTAGGGCTCTTGGTTGAGTAAAGGCTAGAGATGGTGTCTCGATAAAAATACTCATCTTAGGCAAATGTTAAATGCATACGGCTGCTGTCTTGCAGAACTCCTCCTAGGCAAAGATTTAAAGGGTAAACAGATTCTATCTGTTGACCAGCCTCACACCCCTTCTTCATCTATTAGGCTGGCGTAGATGTATTTTTAATACATTGTTTCTAGTTTAGGATGTTAAATGTTGGATCTTCTTGACTTGATGCATGGGTTTTGCTAGTGTCTCTGTTTTTATGACTAGGCAACTCACTCTATTATCTCCTTATGAAGGTACAGCTCTAAAACTCAGTTTTATGGTTCTGAGGCCGGCTCTTTTCAGCTGTTAATGGAATCAGCTCTTAGAGAGGCTGATTCCATCAAAAGCTAAAAAATATCAAAGTATTAACAGTGCCATGTTGCTCATGGATAGTGTGCCTGTTTGTATTTTTGGTGTGCGTTGCCAAGGCCACATTGGAGCCCTTTGTTAAGGCTTAGGATTTATTAATAGTAATGAGGCAATTGGGCTATTAAAAAGTGTACTTAGAACTATCTATGCTTTGAGTCAATTTAAAAACGAATAAAGTAACAAAAACTAAAAAACACAAAAAACCATTGCCATCACCAAGTTCTCTAGACCTATCATTAACTAACATTCATGGCCTTCGAAGTAACTTTTCTTCTATTGAGTCTTATCTCTTGCAAAGTTCACTAGACCTACTTGCTCTTTGTGAGACTAATTTAAGGTTATCTTCCTTTGATTCGTGAAGACTCCAATAGCCACATGTTTGGCCTAAGCATTTACATTTGTAAGAACTCACCCATTTGTCGGGAAATTAGGTTCAAATCCACAGACTACTCTTTTATGTGTTTTCGTTTAGCACTTTACTCTATCGCCTTTCTCTTTGTTCTATATAACTCTCCTTCATCTCTAGACTCCACTCTTCTTGATGTTATTTCTGATCATATTGACCAAGCACTCTCTTTATCCTTAAACCAATATTGTTATTATTAAAGTCAGTGACTTAATGCTCATTCTTTTTCATTATCAGAATTCCCCTATCATTGTACATCTTATAACTTCCTTAATGCTGACTGGGACTCTTTCCGAGATTTTCTTCATGATGGCCCTTGGGTAGAAATCTTCCGTCTTCCTGTTGACAAATGTGCTTCTTACATAACTTTGTGGATTCAGGCTGGCATGGAATCCTTTATTCCCTCTTGACAATTTCAGGTCAAGCCTCATTCTTCTCCATGGTTTTCTCACATTATGCTGCTGCAATTGCCAATTGAAACCATTACTTCCATATCTATCAGCAAAACAATTCTCCAGAAAACAGACGTCTGCTTAACTATTGTAAAAAGGTTTTGTGTAACGCCAAAGCCCGCTATTTTCAGGTCATGAAATCTCTTATTTCAAAACAAAAATTAGGCTCTCGTGACTTCTGGAGAATCTTTAACAGTATTAATAATAAGGGCAAACAGTATTAATAATAAAAGGGCAAACAGTATTAATAATAAGGGCAAATCTGTAATTCCACCTCTCTTGTATGGTTCAGACTTTGTCACCTCACCTATAGACAAAGCTGAATTGTTTACTAAGAACTTTTCATCAATATCATCTCTTGATGCCACTAGTTGCGTTTTAACTGATATAGCCGTATAACAGGTTGATCCATTGTTTGACATTCATATCACTTCAGCTTCTGTATTTAAAGTGATTTCCTGCTTAGACTTTTCTATAGCTTGTGGCCCGTACAACATACCTGTTATAGTCTTGCAGAAGTGTTCTCCTGAGCTGTCATCTATCCTTTCAAAACTATTCAACAAGTGCTTATAAGAGTCTTGTTTTCCAGCCTGCTGGAAAGCAGCATCTGTTATCCCTATTTTTCAAAATTCTGGAGAGCGATCTGATTCATCTAACTACCGTCCCATTAGTCTTCTTCCTATCATAAGCAAGGTTTTTGAATCTTTAATTAACAAACACTTAATCTCTCATTTCGAATCTCATAACCTACTTTCTGATCATCAGACAACACTCTCTTATTGCTTGGAGGGGTATTTGAGCTTGAAAAGGATCTCATTTCTGCTACAGCATGGGACTCACAATGGCTGGTGAACTTTAATTCAGATAAAGTTCAATTTTTTTCAGCCAATTGTTATCACAATAATTTAGAACTTTCTATAATTATGAACGGTAATGTACTCGATGAGTCATCTACCCTTCATCTTCTAGGATTAACTCTTGCTTCTTATCTTTCTTGGAAACCATATATCAAATCCGTTGCAAAATTAGCATCTGCTAAAGTTGCATCTTTTTATCAAGCTCAACACTTTCTTACTCCGGATTTTATTTTCTACCTCTATAAATCTCAAATCCGGCCTTGTATGGAATACTGTTGTCATATCTGGGGCAGATGTTCTAATGATGCCCTTTCTCTTTTAGCCAAGGTGCAAAAACGCATTGTAAACATAGTTGGACCTACTCTTGCAGCCAACCTTCAACCATTATCACATCGTCAAAATGTTGCTTCTTTTTCTCTTTTCTACAAACACTATAATGGGCACTGCTTTAAAGAGCTAGCATCTTTTGTGTCATCTACTAAAATTCATTTTTGTGTTACTTGTCATTCAATTAAGTCTCATCCTTTTTCTGTTACTGTTCTTAAGTGTTCCAAAAACTCTTATTCATCTAGTTTTTTTCCTTGAACATCAGTTCTTTGGAATTCGCTTCCTTCACCTTGCTTTTCTGATTCATATAGTTTGCAATCTTTTAAGTTATCTGTCAATAATTATCTTGCTCTACAATCTTTAACTTTTCTTTTCCAGTAACTTCCAACTCTAATTAGTGGTTGCTTGCAGACTTGTTGGAAGCGAAGATGTTAAAAGAAAGAATCTTTTTTGCTTGAAATTGATTTGCTCTTGATTAGTATCTAATTTATTTATGACAATATTGGAATTAAAGCCTTATCTCCATGTTAACCAGGACTTTAGTAACATACATCAAACTGTTTTCTTGAAGATGTACTTAGTAACATACATCAAACTGTGTTCTTGAAGTCCTAATTAAGTTTAATAAATATATAAATAAATATCAAAAACTTTTGATCATGTTACATTTCCCGAGTGTCTATTTTACATATTAGGTCATTTACTAATTATAAATAAATGGAAAAGCACTTTAAAAAGTTAAAAAATGTTTAGTAAAAACAACTACAAAAGAAATTATATACTTTTAGCTCTATGTATCATCACAAAACTAGACATCAAATGATAATATTTAAAACCCCAAAAATTTGTGGAAACGGCAAGGGTTAATATATAAAACATTGTTGTGTGAGGATATATATATATATATATATATATATATATATATATATATATATATATATATATATATATTATATATATATATATATATATCCTTATATCGTAGACAAAAGAGACTTTTATGGTAAAAAAAAGTCTCTTTTGACTACAATTTTTATTACCTCGACTCTAGAGCTATATTTTATTGTCGTCAAAATGTCAAAGCAATTAAATTAATGCGGAAGTACATTAAATTTTATTGTTTTTTAAAAAAACCGCAATAATAATGACTAGAAAGTTTTTTTTAATTAATGGTAATTTTGTTGTTTTATTAAAATATATTTTTAAAACATGCGCGGAGCGTTGCTACATTGACTATAGCCTGCTGCTTCAATATATATATATATATATATATATATATATATATATATATATATATATATATATATATATATATATATATATATATATATATATATATATATGTATATATATATATATATATATATATATATATATATATATATATATATATATATATATTTAAAACAACTTTTTTTTTAAATGTCTGCTCTCACTCTCTAAATGTGTTCTATATAATAAAATAATACTAGAATTAAAAAATTTTCAAAAAAAAATATTTTAGTAGCTTAAACATCAAAATTATTAAAAAATAGTTCTTCAAAAGTATATAATGTTAGGCCTCAAAAGAAACAAAATTATATACAAACTTTAAAAATAATAATCGTTTTAAAAAAACATTAAGAAAAAACAACATTTTTGTAAAAACGCATATTTTTAGTTTTTAGTTTAAAAATGTAATTTTTTAGGCAGTGAAATCTAAAATAATATTTTTTTTATAAAATGATGATTATTGAAAAACTATTTTTTTGATAATTATAGGGACCTGTCAGATGTTTAAGGGTCTTGGGCTACCCCTAAAAAATTTTTTTAGAGTTATAAATAAAATATGAGTTTGACGGAAACCAGTTTATAATCATTTTTAATAAATGAGTAAACCTTCTGTATAGTACGAATTGGATACATATTTTGCTTATCATTGATCATTATTGTTAGAATAAAAACTAAAAGAAGTTTTATTTTTTTTTCAATTAAGCATTTAGTTCTTTACAACTTTATATGCAAAAAAACAATTATTTTTTTACTAATGTTTGGAAGTTATATATATATATAGCTTTAAATATTTTATGTTAAAGAAAATCGATGTTATATATTTGCTGTTACCTTGACCAACAGCTTGATTAGATAGAGCTGTTTGGCCTACCAAAAGATAAAGCTTCAATCGAGCAAATATGTCCATTAAAGATGGAATAGTAATAAAACAATAAGCCATGCAAGCCTAAACAACAATTATTAAATAATTCTTTACTTTAAATTGTAATTTGTAATTTGACTACAATTTATACAATAAAAAAATATAGATTTTGTTATTGTAATTGGTTTTTACCCTTATAGAAAACTTTTACCCCAAATAAATTTATTAAAACTTAAAATTAAAATAGTAAAACTCAAAATTAATATCAACAAAACAAACTGAGAACTACTCTGATAAATGCTGCTGTCTTTTGAGTGTGGTTTCCTTTTACAACTTGCTGTGTTTGAACTGCCAACCGATTTACGCACTTAAAAAATAATTTTATAAAACACATAGATAATAATAAATGTAATGACAAATAAAATTTTACTTATTTTAGCATTTTTGTGATAAAAAAAGAGTCAATAAAAAAGCTATGACCTTTTACATATTAAAAATTGTTCATTTTTTATTATTTAAATCTATATTTAATAAAAAATTTTATTGATTTTATAAACTTTTTTAAATGAAAAAGTTTCATTGATTTTATACTTTTAAAAATAATAAAGTTTTATAGACTTTATAAATTTTAAACCAAAAAAAACAACAAAAAAATAAAAACTTATACAATCATAGTGTTTTTATAACAAAAGTTATAAAAACACTATGATTGCTGAAATACTTGATTCCAATTTAATAATTGTTTTTTAATTTATTTTATAAATTTATGTGATAAATTAATTTCTTAAAATGTTATAATTATGAAATATTAGGTTATAAAATAATAGATATGATATTGTTTTAAAAAATAGTAGGAAAAGAAGTTAGGGGGTTGGCGGACCAAAATCTTTTGTTAAACCAGTTATTCTTATTTAATCATCATTATTGCTGAACTTATTAATGCTCATTTGTGTTTGAAACAAAACTTTTGGCAGCCATTGCAACTGAGGTAATAGCGAGAAAGAGTCGCAGTACTTTGTTTTATAAGAAAATGTGAACGAAAGTGTATGCAAACATCTAGCATATGTAAACATCAAATTATGTTAAAACATACTTAAACTTTTACAGTTTTACTTGAAAATTGCATTGCGCCAACCTCTCCCCAACCTCTCCTTAATTTTAATCTATTTTGATCTATAGCATTTATTTCAATTTAAAAAAATATTACATAGTTTTAAAATTTCATTAGTCAGCGTGCCAGCGTGGCCAAGTGATTAGCATGTAGAGCTCGTGAACAAAAAAGCCGTGGTTTGAGTCCTACCACTGACAAATTTCTTTTTTAAATTTTTTAGATTTTTAAATAAAAAATACTTTTGAAGTTTTATAGACATTATATACAAACATATGTAATGTTATTATACACTTTACCAAACAAAAAGAATTTTAAAAAACTCTAAAAACTTAAATTTGTTGCATATATGTCATGATTGAGATAATTATGTCATTTTCGTTTTACTTTTTAATTTTATTTTTTAAAAAGTACATCAGTACTTTTTTTTTACCTCAAGAAAAATGTTTTTTGTTTCTCCTAAATTTTTTTTTTTTATCTCTTTGAAATTATTACTTAGTATAGATACATTCTTTACAGAAGAGTTTCTATAAAATAAAATCAAACCGATAGAGATGTCCTCTTTTGTATTTTAAACAAATTTTAATGAGGAGTTGAAAAAAAAAAGGTTTATAAACCTTTTTTTTTTTAAATCTTTTAAAGGGATCCCTAAGTGCTCCTAACATATGATCTCATATGAAAGAGCATAAAAAAAAAATATGTAAGTTTTTTTTCTTTTTCACTAAATTGTAATAATAAATGCATGCTAACAAAAAGCAATTGCCGAAATCACTAAAAAACAACTCCATTTTGATTTTATTTTTTCACCATTGAAACTCGATTGTTAGTCTTTAAAAATCACGTTAGTACGTCACAACAACTTTAGAATATCTACTTCGATTTTCAAGTAAAAAAAAGTCGTGATTAAATAGTTAAGTTTTAATCAAATTTTTTAATTAGTTTTGCAAAAACAGTATAATAGCATTCGGTTGAAAGACGTCGTTAAAAAAAAGTTATAAGTAATAGTTTTAAATAGTTTAGAACTTATAAAAAAGTCTTACAGGGCTCGTATTAATCGCGATCGCGATTGCTACACACACTTTTGTGATTAATTTTTTCTTAAAAAAAATCTTTTCGCGACTCATTTTTTTTTTTTGGTTGATTAATTACTTTTTTTCTAGCTTAGCATTTTTTTAGCAATTCTTGCAAGTAATGTTTTTATCATAAAGAAAGTCACACAAAATTTATTACTCTGAATAGATAGATGAATAGATGATTTGCTCTTTCGCGCGGAGATTTTCTTTCAACGTAATTCATTTTTGAATTTAAATTACTTTAAATCTCTGCGTGGAAAATTTTTACAAGGTCGTCAAAGCGAAAAGTTGAAAAGTTGGTTTTTATCTTTGTTTATCAAAACTTCATGTTTAAAATAAGGCTTAAAAACGTTAAAGCAAAAAAAATTACTGACTTTTATTTGCATTTTTATACTGTTTGAAAAAAAAAAACTAATAAAAAAGAATTAATATATAATTATTAATTAATATATTATTAGTTAATTCTTTTTTATTAGTTTTTTTTTTCAAACAAAATATGCTAATAAAAACCAGCAATTTTTTTACTTTAACGTTTTTAAGCCTTATTTTAAACATGAAGTATAATTCGATTTATTAAACCAAATTTTTTTGTTTTATCTTTTATTGGAAAACTTGAAATAGAAAAATTGAATAAAAACATCAACCATTTAAATGAAAAACTTAATTATATTTAAACTTTTATTAGTTCTTTATTCAAGAAACAATAAATTATAAAAAACGTGGTATCTAAGTTTTTGACGATGTTTTTTGATTTATTGACGATAAGAGAGAGGGGGGGAGGGGGAGAGAGCAAAAAAAAAAAAAATTTTTTTCGCGATTAGATTTTTTTGCATTAATTCGAGCCTTGTCTTAGATTAATTTCTAATAAAATGTCTATTCAACCTTATCAATTTGAACCAAAAAAATATAGCAATTTAACATAAATGTTAATTTAACTAAAACATTTTGCAATCATTATTTTTTTTATCAAGCAAAAATGAGAGTAACCGTCACTTTTGAAACCATAAAAATTATTGAAATAAATTTATTTTTTTACTAAGGAAATATTTTAAATAAACTTTCATATGTCTAAGCCAATATTCATTTGTTTTTAACTGACTAAAAAGAGTTTAAAATTTGACTTCTATTCATTTTTAGCCGTGGAATTGCCCTTATAACACAAATATATAAATTAATATTATAAAAAAATTTTAATATACAAATATATTTTCACAAAATGCTACTAAACTTATTCTTGTAAGTAATTATGTGTTAGTTGAAAAAAAACGACTTTACTTTTAAATTTAATTACCAACTAATAAGTTTGCAATAATGACATTTTGTCTACTTTGTTTAATTTGACGTACTAACGTTAGTTTTTTGAGGCAGTAGAGTCAATAAACTTTGGACAAGACGCATTTTTTTTAATCGAAGAAAAGCGTTTTTTTGAAAATTAAATTTGTTAGTGTGTGTTCATTATTACGTTTTAGAAAAAATAATATACATCAAACATTTTTTTTTTTTATGCTCTTTCATATGAGATCATATCTTTATAGCACTTAGGGATCCCTTTAAAATCTTTTTGTTAAAATCTTAATAATCCTAAAACACTGGAAGAAATCTATGTTAAAATTAAATAAGTATAGTTTTGAAGTATAGTAAATTTATTGTTAACCAAACTCCAAGAGTTTTAAATTGATTGATTTTCTGCTATTTGTTAAAGTTCATTGATTGATCTAAGAAGACTAAATTAAAAATAAGTTTAGATATAGTCAGGTGTGGAACAGATTTACCATGATCCGTATCGTACAGGTCATGACAGCTAGTTTTTTTATGATAAGTTCAAAAAAAAGTTTTTACTAATTTTTGTGGTTAGTCTTCTACTTCTATTTTTAACATTTTAAAGTTATTAAAAAACTTAAAAATAAAAAACCTTTACAGTGCATTTTTTGCAGGTATTTCAACATAAAGTTATGCAACTGTTGTGCAACATAAAGTTATGTAACTGTTGAAATTTATGCAATTTAAATTTTGCTATTAATATTGAAAACTAAATTTAGATACCAATTAAAATGAAAAATATTGCAACAAGAAGTAATAAACTAGTTTTAAATTAAAACAAATAAACTTCTTTAGAAATCTCCCAGTAGTTGACAAATTTTATCATACAGTTATTCAGGGTTGTTCTTGTACTTGTCTTTAATGAAGTCAACAATAAATTGTCTTTTTGAAATTTTCATTAAATAAGATTACTGCTCTGTAGTCATAGAAGCAGTACATAAATACGCATTAAAGAACTTGGATGATTGTAACATTCTTGCAAATATAGTTTTGCAATATTTAGATCTTCAACAGAAGAAAGTGTTATGAGTTTAGCTAACCTCAACAGAAGAAAATGTTATGGGTTTGGAGAAAGATATAACGATGGATTAACTGATCAGTATTATGTTTTTACTCAATTTTTTTAGAGTTGATAAAATAATTACAAATAACAATGAACTTAAGCATCAGATAGGCACTCATTGCAATCAGCTTCAGAAATACTAAATGATAATGTCAATTTTAACAACTCCTTGTAGCTTTTCCATCCAAAAACTTAAATATCCAAACCATTTGAGAAATGAAAGTTCAAATAAATAAGATATATTTCAGGAAATGTGTTAAAAAATTAGCAAATATAAAATAAAGTTGGAACCAGCGACAGAGTAGGTTAGCAAAAAAAGAACAGTAAGCTTTTTAACAGTGAGTTTATTTATTTTATGGATACAAGTAGATTATTACCTCAAAGATCTACTCTATTTAAAATCATAATTGTTAATAAAAGTACAAAAAACGACAATAAAAAAAATTTTTATACAATAAAAAAATGACAAGGTTTGATCGAGAAGCCCTCGCAAAACTAATTGTAACGTTCTATGAAAATCGTTCAAGTGATAAAAAGAAATTAACATATAAACATTTTAAAAATGAAGGAATACCAAAGTCAACTATATTTAGTATTCTTGCAAGGTATGAGAAGTATGGTGTGTATAATGATTTGGTTAGATCAGGTTGTCCTCCAAAAATGGATAAGAAAAAAGTCAAACGATTGACTAAAATGCTAAATAATTCAACTGGTATTAGTCAAAAGTATTTAGCTTCATATTTTAAGGTGAACCAAAGCACAATTTCAAGAACTATTAATTTCAAAACAGATATTAAATGCTACAAAAAACAAAAAGCACCTTTGTATGAAAAAGATCAACAACAGAGAGCAGCAACATCATTGAAAAGATTAGTTTATAAAGTATTCCATGAAAAAGATATAATCATGGATGACGAAAAATATTTTAACCTATCAAACTCAAATATACCTGGAAATGATATATATTATACAAATAATAAATTGTTAGCCCCTGATAATGTAAAATATAAGTTGAAAAAAAAATTCGAAGAAAAGGTATTGGTTTGGATTTGCATTTCTTCAAATGGATTTTGTGAACCTTATATACATAGATCAAAGAATTCAATAACATCCAATATATATGTGAAAGAATGTATGAAGAAAAGACTTATACCATTTGTTAGAGAACATCATAAAGATAATAATTTTGTGTTTTTGCCAGATCTTGCAACTGCTCATTATGCTAATAAAACAGAAAATTGGTTTATTGATAATTCCATAGAATTTGTACAAAGATGCACTAATCCACCAAATGTTTCACAGGCTAGACCAACTGAAACATTTTGGGCTATTTTAAGTCAGATGGTATACAGTGATGGTCGGAGAGCAGGTAGCATATATCAACTAGTTCGAAGAATAAAGAGCAAATTAAATGAAATAAAAGAAAATGATCCAGATCTGTTACAAAGACTAATGATGAGTGTTAAAACAAAACTTCGAAAAGTCGCTGATAGAGGCGTCTATTCAATATGTTAAATATATTAATAAATACTAGAATGAATGTTCTTTATTACCATATAGTTTCATTTTTTTATCTAACTAACAATATTTTTTTACGACTCTATAAAAAAAGTTTTACTTTTATTAGACTTATGCATAACCTTTCGATTCAAATTTTTTCGGTTGTAAAATTCGGTTCTAAAACTTTCAACGCAAGAAAGGATTTTGTAATTCAGATAAAACACTTTTTAAAAAAAGAGATTATTAAGGTTTAATTAAAAAAAAAAAATTTTAATACATAAGACTATTATTTTGTAATTCTATTCAGTATTTAATGTTAATATTCTAATTGAATTATGCAACAAACTTAAATTAAGGTAAATTATAAGATGGTAAAATTATATGGTATTATAAAAATTATTTAGTAAGAAAACTATTGTCAAATGAAGGTTTTTAATGAGTGTGCAGAGAGAGGCATCAGAGAGAGGCATAGCTCTTATCATAACCTTTAAGTCTATGAATAAAAAAAATTAAGAGCAAAAACAGTTCCTTTTTAGGTGGATGAAAAAACCTGAAAGAATTTCCTAAAGCATCTAAAATCAATCTAAAATAGGAGTAGTAAGCTTCATCATCTAATGATGATAAAGCTGACTACTCCCAATTAATAAAAACACAATGAACGAAAATGAACATGATCTACATTGTTAAATAACATATATAAACTGCAAAATATAATTTGTTACAGTTGATAACATTTGTTAAAAAAAATATTTAAAATTTTGAACTTTTTGACTATGAGATAAGTAAAACGATCATGTGTTTTTCTAAAGATTTAAAAAAATTTACTTTAGTTGACAAATTTAGTTTTTTATTTTTTGGGAATATATCTATAAAATATTTTATATGTTTTATTTGAAATTCTTGTCAATGACATCGAAACTTGCAAGAAATCTTTTATTTATATATTAAAAAAAACGCATTATCACAAAATATTTTAGCAAAAAGTTCTTTGCTACTAATGATTAAACATTTAGAGAAGATTACAGAGTTTTGCAATAAGATCTTTTACTTTTTTTTTTTTTTTGCTACCTTCTAATTTTTTTAAAGCTTAACACAATATTACTAATGTTTTGCATGACATTGTAATATTGTGACACATTGTAATATTGTTTATAAACATCTATATACAGTGTTTGTAAAGCATTTATGGCAAAAACAGCCATGGAAACAGCAAAAATAAAGAGACAGAAAAGTGAATTAATAATGACATGTGCAGTTTCTGTTAATAGTTTATATCAGAAGATGCAGGTCACTGAAAATTTGAAGAACAAAGAAAAATTAAGAAAAATTATTGAAATAAGTATTTGTTTTGAATTACTAAGATTAATGTTGGTAAATCTGAACACCGCACTAAGGACTAAAAAGAACTTAAGGCCCCAACACACAGCATCGCAGGAAATTTTTTTTTACTAGAAGAGAAAAAAAAAAAAAAGCAAAAAGATTAAGATTAAATTAAAACAAAAAAAAACAAAAAAAAAATTAGCATTAAGTGGAAAGATTTTCACCAAAAAGAAAATCTGAGGAGAAACTGAGCACTTCATCAGAAACAAGAAGCCAAGTAAGGAAGGTTTGTTGAAGGTTTGTTGTTTTTTGTATTTTATAGTTTTTGGTACCGGTAGTACTAAATACAGCATTTAATAGTTCAAACAACTGTCTCATAAGTATAAATAAACCCTAAGCTGCAACAAAAGGCTCCAAATGTGGTCTTGACAACCCACAACAAAAGTACGAACAAGGACACCATACATGCACAGCATGGTACTGTTTGTACTCTGACACCTAATAGCTGTTGATGGAAACAACCTTTCTGAGAGCTACCATAGAATTGAGAAACCTGACTACCAGCCAGCCTCAGAACCATAAAACTTTTAGAGATGTATTCTCATTAGAAGATAATAGAATGAGTTGCCAAGTCATAAAAACAAGTCATAAGCAAAACACATGCATTGAATCAAAAAGATCCAGCATTCAACATCCTAAACTGGAAACAATATATTATAAATAAATCTACGCCATCCTAATAGATAAAAGGATGCAAAGCTGGTCAACAGATAGAATCTGTTTACCCCTTGAATTTAACCAGGAATTTCACACCTTTTTTCTGACCTATGTCACTTATGTGGCTAGAGTCAACAACGAAGCTCAGACATCTTGATTCTGAGTAAGAACTTTAACCACTGCACCACGGCTGCTCTATAATATATAAATTATTTTACATTTTTCCTTGTATTTGTCACAAATTGTTCCTTAAATGGACTAATTTTATGTATAATACTGAACTTTTATAACCATACATGATTGCATATTTTATTGATCAATTGAAAGAATAATATTCACCACGGATTCTACTTTAATAACAATAATGATTTCATTAAACAACTTTTCTTTTTAATAACAATAATGATTTCCTTTAACATAAAAACTTTTCTTTTTGTCAAAATAATCACTTTTATTGAAATTGAAGTAGAAGACTAAATATTTATAATTAAAAAAAAAAGTATTAAGTAATTCAAAATCAGCATAAAAATTAAGAAAAAGTTGTTAAACTACACAAATTCTAAAAAAAGGTAATTTTGGACTCCCATCTATCCCTAACAAAAAGCTACTCCAATATTTTTACTTTTTAATCCATACCTGTATCAATAACGTATTTGGTTTGAACTTAATACCAGTCAGCATACAACTTTAGTTTTTTATGAGTTTAAATGTTGGAAAAAAAGAAAAATTTTCAAAATTACTTTGCTTATTCCCATTAATAAGAAAATAACAACTAACAACAAACATCTCAAGAAAACAACAACTAACAAAAAACATCTCAAGGAAACAACAACTTAAAACAAACATCTCAAGGAAACAACAACTAACAACAAACATCTCAAGGAAACAACAACTAACAACAAACATCTCAAGGAAACAACAACTAACAACAATCATCTCAAGGAAACAACAACTAACAACAAACACATTACTAAATTTGGAAAAAAAAAAAAATCGAAAAAAAAATTAAAACAAAAGCATTAAAAGTAAATAAAAAATAAGTTTACTTGAATAAAACTAAATTAAAAAGTAAATAAAAGTTTACTTGAATAAGAACAATAAGCACTGTATCCATGTTAGAAAATGAAGCTCGTGCATCAACATAAAATTCAAGTTGCTTTTCAAAATCCCTTTCATAAGTTACCTAAAGGCAGAAGAAATATTTTCAAAGTTTTTATTAAGTTGATACGCTTAATTGTCATATAGTTGATAGTGTTAAGTTGATAGACTTAACACTGTCAACTATATACAGATAGACAGTTTGCATTAGTGTTTATTAAGTCTAATTTGCTTTGTGTACTTTTATTTTAAAATACTTTTTTAAATTAGTTTATTATGCACAAAAAGTAGTGATTAGCAATTCTTTTTATTTTAGCATGCAATTTTTATTTTATTTTTTATTTTTAATCATTACTTTAAATTTAGTTTAAATTGATTGATGAAATTGCTTTAATAAATAATAAAAATTTGTAGAAAAACAATACTTTTTTCCTTACTTCAAATGGATAAAATAACCACTAATTAAATACATTTTAATCCACATTTTCATGTGCGGATTCAGTGCTTTCACCACCTATTTGAAAATCTAAATAAAAGGGATATTAAAGAGGTGGGATGAATCATCCCACCTCTTTAATATCCCTTTCATGCTGTGTTCCTAAAAACTTGTACTGCAAATATTTCTAATCTCTTATTTTCTCAAATTATAAATGCCTATAGTAAAAATAAGAATTCAGGGTAGTTGGTGATTGCATTTATATTCTTAGGAGAATGTCACTGTTAAATAAAGAGTCAAATTTAATATCAAGAGTAAAAAGTCAAAAAACAATTGTAAAAAAATTAAAAAACATGTTGTTTTTTGAGATTCACAATTCCTGAAATTAGCATCATGTCTATGTCCATTTCCAACCACTTTATTACATAATCCTTTAAATAAAAATTAATAACTGGTGGACCTATTAATAAAATAAACATTAAACTCTATACAACTTTTACTAAAGATTTTTCGCAAAGAAGACTTATATTCATAGTAGAAACAAAATGATTGTTTCTACAGAAATGCTTGCATTTATCTGTAGAAACAATCAAGGTAAAAACAATAGAATTGCTCAGAGACTGAAAATTATTAGAAATTTTATTACAGTCACTAGTGGCAAAATACTCACAAAATCCTTGGACTGTTGTGCTTTCACAAAATTGAAAGTTTTAGCTAATTGTCTAATGTTGCTGACTCTAAAGCATCAATGTAGTGCAAATTATTGTCAAAAATTTGCATATTTTTTATCAAACAATTGTATTTTTCTTTGTTTAGATAATTTTCTTTGTCCTGTAGCAATTTATGTGCAGCTCTAATTGTAAACATTCTAGAATCAAGATTTCCATACTAAAAATTATGTTTGATTAATTTTAAAGACTTTACTTATCTGCGTTTGATGCCTTTAAATTCAAAATAAAAAACTTTAAAACCACAACATTTCTCACAACATCATTCACTACTAACACTAAATGATGTCATAAAATTAAATTGGGAAACTGATTCAAGAGTAAATGAGCAACACCTACCTTTTTGCCAATTATACTAAAAGCACCATCAAAAGCAAAAGAGACCCTATTACATAATAAAAAATTATAACCAAAACCTAGACAAAAGTACTTATCAAAGAATTTTCTATTGAAGAAGCTTTTGTGTTTATTAATTCGATAAGGTCAAAAAATATACAATTAATGATATTTATTTCTAGAGTGTTTCTAGAGTGTTCTTCTACTAGTTCTACTTTTAGAGATTTTTTGCTAATATTGGTAGAATCCTACCTATCTACCTCCTACCTATCTACCTCCTACCTATCTACCTCCTACCTATCTACCTCCTACCTATCTACCTCCTACCTATCTACCATAGGATGAATCTACCTATTGGTAGATTCATCCTATGAATATTCATGACTAATATTCATCCTACCATAAATTAGATTTTACTACTGTTATAGTAACTTGTACAATATATATGTAATATATAGGTTATAAGTTTTGTAGGCATTTCATTAGAAATATGATGGGCAATATCAGCACATGCATGATCCGATTGTTAAACATGACCCATTTCTAAGCCATTTTCTACCTGAAAATATTAGTTCTTATTAGTTCTTTTAAATCAAAAAATAGACGATTCATTTTTGCAGCAATGTGATGCGCAATCAAAATTACGTGATAGATAGTTTTATAGTGATTCTGCATTTTTAAACTACACATCTCTTGATTTCTCACTCTCTAACTCCATGGCTTGATTTTTGGACTGAGAAACAAAGCTTTACAAGCTGTTTTGTGAGCAACTGATAGTTTAAGACAATAACTTTTTCCTCATTGCTCTAGCCTGCACAAAAGCTTTTTCGATTGCGCTAGTCTGCAACCAAAAAAATTCTTTCTTTTTTTTTTTTTTAAAAAAAAAGCAAAATAAAAAAACCTATTGTCCTCCACTTTGACGTTGAGTTTTTAATACCCATATTGGATGATATAAAGTGACACTTTTATTAATTTGTTTTTTTAGTGTTTTAAATTTAAATTTACTTATTAAAATTTAACTTTTTGGTGTTGATTACACCAAAAATGAAAAATTTAAACATTACACAATCTGTAATGGCTGTTGCCCAAAAAATGGAAATACCATTCAAATGTAAACATTTTAGAAATGTTAGATTGTTATATTTTTATACAAAAAAACAAAAGATTTAGAAGATTATATTCTTTGATTGATAGGTATTTAAACGCATCATAGACAGAGTTCATACTGATGGTTGCTGTTGCTGGTGTTGCCAAAATAAGGGCTGCCTTGATGCCATTTGCCATCATAGCTCTTTTATTTTAGGTATTCCATATCCCACAATACTTTGCAGCTGCCTTTAAAAACAATGGCCTGGGATTCAAATTCAAACTTGGCACTATCTAGGTATAGTAAGCGACCAGTGTTGATATTTGACCGGGGCCAGGGCCGGGTTTATTACTGGGGCTGCATAAACATTTATACATCCTAGAGTATTTTTTTCAATTTAAAAATCAAATCTTAAGTCCATTTTTGCTATTCTGAGAAAAAGACATTTAAAGTTTTGCTTTTGATTTTTTGATTAAATGTAATTGTTTCAGTTATTTATTATATGTGTTAAGTATTTTAAACCAAAAGAGTTTTTTTTTACCAAAATATGGACATCACGCCGAGTTATTTTATAAGCTTTTTTGTAACATGCTTAAAAAATAAAAATTTATTCAATTCATTCAGTTAATTCTTATTATAACAAACTTTTTAACATCCTGAGGCTAGCTTTCTCATCTTTAATTCTTACGTTATGAAGAATAAGAAAAATTTCAACTTGAAAAAAATAAGAAAAGTACATGTGGGGTAAGTAAAGAAATCAATTTAGAAGTGAAATTTTTTTTTACATTTTAGACAAAAGTTTTCTAAACTCAATAATACTTATATATGCAATTTTTTTTTTAAATATAAACCAAGATTTTAAAAAAAATTTCCATGTTTTCCTTTTATCAAATTATTAAATTTTTAAATTTAAATACACTCAAGTGCAGAAAACTCTGATAATGATTCATCATTGCTTAACTGACCTTTGTGAAGCTTAACTGACCTTTGTGAAGCTTAACTGACCTTTGTGAAGCTTAACTGACCTTTGTGAAGCTTAACTGACCTTTGTGAGGCAAATCGTTAAAATACTGCTAGGCATCAGTTGTGCAGAAATGTTTTAAAACTTGAAAGTCAGCATACTGATTGCATGTTAAAGTTGCACAGCTGATTGGCTGTCTCTCATTGTACAAGTATGAGAGGTTTTTGTGATAATTGCTTCTTTTTTTCAAAAGCTCTCTTTCAAAAGGTCCATTCCAACTAAGTCTGTATTGAAACATAGTAGGGAATTCTGGGGAGAAAATAATTACACTAATAGGGCATGTTGGTATCGTACATTTGGCTTTGTAAAATGGTTTGATATGTTCAGAAAAATCTAGAAACATGTTCAATTCCATCTTAATAACTTCAAATGGTGATGGGTTCTAACGACACGTACAAAACTCTTCCATCCAATTTATTGGTAGCTCTGCTTGAACCTTTTGATTAACTAATGCCATATCACAGTCACACTCCATGTAGCTGTGGCCCCTTATCGGGAATGATAGTATGATTTGTTGAAATCGTTTCTAATTCACTACATTAAAGTGTAAAAAATGAATAATAGTTCAATTCTTATTTTGCCCAACACATGAATCACAAAAAATCTACAAATATGATATATCCTTTGGTAAAATGTAGTCAAAATAGTGCTCCAGCATACTTGCTACATTATCTGCTCGCTTTTTACCGTAAGTTTATTGTAACAAAATAAGTGTTTGATCCTAAGCAGTGTATAATGTGTACATACACCTGTCTACGCCTACGCCTGTCTATATAATGTCTATAATAAATACGCCTGTCTACGATAATAAATATTGTTTGTAGAAACATTAGGACAACTCGTTTTTTTAGCAAAATCAAATGCAAAAGCTGCATAGCCAGTTTTTGCATTACAACGTGCTTCTTTCTTTCTGGCATAAAACATCTCTGCTTTCCACAAGTGAAGCTCTATTTCTTGACGACTCTAGATGAGTTATTCTACAGAGGTGCTTTTGTTTTTAAGTATAATATTGAGCTTTTCACATGTGGAGCATGTACCTTTACGAGCATAACCAAAGCTAATGTTAAACCTTTTTACAAATATTTTCCTGGTAAAAAAAGGAAGTAGAAAATTAGATAATATCCAATAATATTCTTAAATAATCACAAATTATTAAAGTACCTGTAGCTTTCTTGACAAACTTTATTCTGTGGGAAGCACTCCTTGTACATATTGTACATTTTTGATAAGTTAAGATCCTCTGGTAAATCATCCTTTAAAAAGTTTGATATGATCAATATTATTTACAATATGATCTGAAAAGGTTAGAGGTCGATTTATATGTTTTCCTTGCTAGTTTTTAGGATAAACTCCTTAAAAAATAATCAAATATACAAGCTTAGTAATATTTTATTAACTTAGCTTAGTCAAACTATTAACTTTCAAGCTCATATAAAATCTTTTTTTGCTGTTGTAATTTTTTTAGAGAGAAACTTTGTTGAAACACATTTGTTCATAATTTATTTTATTTGAATTACTAATTATTAAAAAAATAAATGTTTATTTCTGTTTACATTTTCTGTTAAGTCAAGCAAGATATCCTCTTATTCTTTTGATTCTTGATTTTCCAATTCCAAAAATTGATAAATAGCATTGATGCAAACTGGAACTCTAACAGTATTATTTCGTGTCACTTTGATGTTATAAGAGAATGAGTGGTTATGAAGAAATCTTTTTTCTTCTCTTTGTCGAGGTCTTCATTGTTCAACACCTAAAACCTCAATCATTGAAGCAAGAAAGCTGTCTTGTTGATCTTTATTTTTCATTTTATTAAAGTGTGAAAGTAAAAACTCCCTCTCTTCTACTGCCGTATTCTGAGAACACATATAATGCTTGCAATTACACAAAAAGCCCATTTTATGTGAAGATAATCATTTATTTCTGTCTCGTTCCCACTTTCGACCAAGTTTTTTTCTTTTTTTTTAGAATTTCTATAGTATCTAGATTTTGACATTTATCCACCATTTTTACAATATTAAAATGTTTTGTTTTTTTGTAAAACGAAATTTGATTGGGTGTTACACAAATAGTTGTCAAAAGCACGTGGACATCTCCGATTTACCACTTGAACAATTTGGACATATCTGGTTTACCCCTTGTGACCCCTTTTTTCAAATAAAAATTTATATATGATCTAATTTTTTTTTTTGTTGATATTCATCTTTTAACAGATGATAACTTATCTATAACATAGTAGGGGCAATAACTCAAAAATTGTTAATATGTGACATCACTGGTTTTTCCTTTGGACCCTTCAAATATATATTCATATTTATATTTTTAGCAAAAATGTTTTAGTATCAGAATGAGTATATTTAGTAACTAGGTCTAATTTTATTTATTTTTGTTTTGACAACAAAACTCATTTACTGTAAAAAAATAATGCAATAATGTTGATATAATTAGACCTACTTTATTTACTGTAAAAAAATAATGCAATAATGTTGATATAATTATAATGTTGATATAATTATAATGTTGATATAATTAGACCTTTATTTGCCAAGCTTGAGTCTCTCTCTTATTGTTGTAAGGTTTTTTCTACAAATATTATCATAGTCAATACTCAAAAGAGCTATCATCTCTATTACAATAAACAAAAACTCATTCTTGCTAGGCTATTTATTTAACAAGTTGCATTCTTTTACTACTTCTGTCCCTTCATGCTATAAAAACTTTTATTAAGTTTTTTACCAGTTTTTTTAACTTAATTAATCCTAAAATTAACTTTTATTAATCCAGTTTTTTACCTCATCAAAACAACCTTAACTTTTTCAAATTTAAGGTTTTTCAAAACTTTTTTAACCCAACTTCATTTTTCCTTTTTTATACAACTTACAACTTTTTAAGTCTTCATTTATACATTTCCTAGTATTTGAACATATTCTCTATTTTAAAGTAACTCATAACTTAAACCACTATTAAGTTATGAGTTACTTTAAAATAGAGAATATGTTCAAATACTAGCAAATGCTTGCAATCTTGTTGGAAGTAAATTAGAGTCTAAAAATATATAAACATATGCCAGTATGTAATAAATAATAAATGTAAGCATAAAATTATTATAAAATTATCAAGAATACCTAGATAGTCACTTACTATCTAGGTATTCCTAAAAGCAAACAAGTTTATTATTTTTGTAGAATGATACCATCATTGCAACTTTCTCCAAAAAGAAAGGCGTCAAGTTGACCATATTCACTTTCTTGTTGTTGTTTTTTTACTCTATTAAACTAAACTGGTTGAAGGCACTAACATAGTTTTAACCATTGTCTGTAGTTGTTTCATCAACCTAACAATGAGTATTATTTTCCATAAAGAAATTTTAAATGTTAAGGACATAAGAACAAAGAATACATTGTATTTTTTTATAATTTGTCAATAGATAACAGCTGTTGTTGTGCAACTATATTTTAAAAAGTTCAACTTTAGATAAAGACTACTTTAGACTACTTAATTTAATATATATATATATATATATATATATATATATATATATATATATATATATATATATATATATATATATATATATATATATATATATTAGGGTATATCATACTAGAGCCAAAAATTAAATTTTTAGAATTTTGACTAGCACGCTTGGATTCCTATGTATTTGGGTATAGGGAATTCAAATATAATAATATTTTTACAAAATATTGATGTCTAGCTACTGGGAAACGGGTTTTAAAATTAGGGTTTTTTTTCAAAAATTAGTCTATTTTAACTAAAGCTTAATTTTGGAAAGGTTTTAGCCAATTAATACTAAAAATTACAATTATATTAGGTAAAAAGTAAACTATGTGAAATAAAACAGATATAATTATTATTTAACTTCCAGGATTCTAGATCCAGAGTGCGTAAGAAGGGCTACGGCTCCCCCCCCCTTTTTTTTTCAATATTTGATAGTTTTATTATGATTATAAGATCAAGATATATTACAATTATTATATATATATATATATATATATATATATATATATATATATATATATATATATATATATATATATATATATATATATATATATATATATATATATATATATATATATATATATACCCACACACTGGATTAACAAGGGGAGGGTGCGTAGGGCAAAAGCCCCCTCCCCTCAAACTTACTTAAAGTACCTGTTTAAATTAAAAATCTTGCTGTTGTTTTTTTGCTACAAATTTTCTTTTCAACCCCCTAACATTCTTTTAAGATCAACATAAAAAACAAGAATTTTTTCAAACATTTAATGTTATGCACAACAAAGTTTAAATAAAATCAAAAAATACCAAATTAGTAATTAAATAAGCTACTGAAAGTCTTTTTTTGACTTAAACAAAGGCACAATTTCACAATTTCGCAATTGTGTTCTTATAAAACCATCTCTTTTATCCCAACCACAGACTGACTCAGCTGCTTCTGTGACTAATTTGACTGCTCTCTCGCAACTTTGAGTATGTAATGAGTATGGAGGTAGCTGCAGGGGAGAAACTATCAATGCATTGAGTTGGACTAACGACATGAATGTAGTGAAAATTGGTTCAGTAACAACCTCTTTTTTCCAATCAATAAGTTCTATAATGTCACATGCATCAAGGTTTATTGTTTGTGGAACTTTAAAAGGTCTAACATCATTTGAGCCCAGCTCACTTCCCTTCCTAACGGCCAATATTGTGTCGACTGCAAATAACCTTTGTTCTGAATTATCAGAACAGAGAAGCGAGACAAGTATATTCTCAGGATGAGCCCACCAAGATTCATTTCTGAGATAAAGTTTAGATGCTTCTTTAATCCTATCATCTTGCTTCTGCCAAAGTCGAAACAGCTTTAAAAGATGACAAGAACCGTATTTAATATCATGCTTTACTTTAATCTCAAAGAACATTGGAAGATAAACCTGAGTCATCCAAGTTGCAAGCAGTCTTAAGATCTCTGCATTAACAGGTTCAAGATCATGCTTACTCATATAAAGAAGCAAGCATCTCATGCCACAAGTAAGCCATTGACTATGAGACAATCTACCACATTTAAGAGCTTCTACTTCAGGATCAAGCTTTCCTTTCAGAATTGCATTCAAGTACTTCCATGCAACTAAACTGTCAGTGCTCATTTGCTTTAAGAAATCTTCACTGATATTAACAAGAGGCTCCAGAAGCAAAATAGGAGTAAATTGAGTAATTCTTTCAAGATTATCAACTTTGGAAAATAGTTTATCTACTGCTCCACACCATCCTTTATCTGAAGAAGTTGGTCCATCAAGTTTTTCAACAATATGACAGAATGGAAGCTCATTAATGTAAAGCCAGCAAAAAGATCTAAAAAGTTTTCGATTGAGAAGTTCTTCCACAAAATGAATCATTCCACCTTTCCATCAAGACATTTTATTTGTAGTATCACTGCCAATTAGTTGGAGATTAAGATCTTTACCTCTTTCCATTAACCAGTTGAATAATCCAATAGCACATTGCTTGGCTGGTTTAGATGTTTCTGACTTAGGCTTTGGTGTATAATGAGTAAGGTAACAACCTCTAAGTTCTTCTGTCACAGTTATATGATTTTCTTTGATAATTTTTTTTCTGAAGGTGCCTGTGGTTTTATCATGGATAAGAATTAAAGTTTTGTCTTTTCTACCATCAACAAAAATTCCAGTGATTATATTTCTTTCACAGTCAAAATTTTCTTCTATTCTGGAATACTTCATAGCATGCTCTTTGGCACGAAAAACTTTCATGCTATCACATATAAGATTTTTTTTATCTTCAACAAGTTTCCCTGCTTTCGTAATATCTTTTAGTAGACCATAATGATTGCAGCAGTAGCAGTCGATGATACACCAAATCTAACAGAAGCAACGGCAGCATTACTAATATCAAGGTAGTTTCGCTTAACATAATTATCTTGCTTTTCTATGGTCGAGTCCTCTTTGCTATCACTGACTATATTACTATCACTAACTTTATCGATATCACTGACTTCTTCACTATCACTGACTATCACATCATTTGAATTATTATGCATTTCTATTGTAACATCCACATTTTCAACATCAAATCTAACAGCCGGTGGATAAAATATTTCTAATGACTCTAACTTAGATTTTGAAGCTTCTTCTCGTTGTCGTGCGAGTCTTGCTTGATCGATTGACTTGCGTAAGTGTTTTAACCTAAGTTTGGCAGTCTCTTTAACATCCAAACCAAATTCTTGCATAGATGAAATACTGCCTTGTTTTTCTCGCTGGTTTTTTATCCAAATAAGCTCCTTTTGAGGAATTCTTAAATTTAAGTCACATTTGCAAAGGCAATGAGCACCGCTATCACAAGATTCTTTGCAAGGGGGATCATTCTCACTGCAGTAAACAATTCTGCATTTGCAAAGAGCAATATCTAAAAGTTTATCAAGCTTAGGCTCCCAGTGTTTTATGTAAGATTTTTGAGATTTGTTTCGAGCTATCTTAGAGAATGCAGACCAACTTCTACTGAGTCTTAGTGTTATTTCTTTTGTTCCACAAACTATGGGTTCTTTAAATTCTGTGTTGGAAATAAGCCATCGTTCTGCAACCTCATAAGCAACATTAGAAAAAATTTCTTGCATTGATAAATTACGCTGATTTTTTTCATAGACTAGTATTCTGTCTCGCTGCAGATCCAGACAACGCTGTAAACAGTCACATAAGGTTGGAAATTCAGTTTGGAGGAACTTTCTAGGACCTCCAAGATACTCACTTAGTTTGATGTTAACCGATTTTCTGGTTTTCTTGCTAACTAATAACGCCATTTTTCTTTTTTTAATATATTATGAGTCTGAAAGATATAAAGGCAGCAATAACAGCAATTAATTTGAAATTAATTTTAAATAGTAATTATAATATTTATAAGGTATATTTGTATATTAACTGATACTTATACATAAAATAATTTTTAAAAATACTCAAAACATATTATCAAAATTAAGCATAGGGCTAAACAGTATTTTAAATAATTATTATGTACATTTATAGCATAAATAGTCATCAATTAGAAAAAAACACAATATTTTTAGCAAGACTTGCTTTTTCACTAAAAAAAATTATACCATTCAACTCAGGGTATATGAATACATAGGAAAAGTGATGAACTGAATGAAATTCATAACATGCAAAAGTATGATATACCCTAATATATATATATATATATATATATATATATATATATATATATATATATATATATATATATATATATATATATATATATATATATATATATATATATATATATATATATATATATATATATATATCGTATACATGCATATATGCATGTCTGTATGAATGTATATATATATATATATATATATACATGAAATTAAAAATACACGATATTTACAACTATTAGCCATTTGTAATCATTAGGTAAAATACAACGTTTTTTCCGTTAAAAACTATTTATATAATAAGAACTTTTTTTTTAATTTAATGGGCATTTTAAGTAGGTAGGGGCATTTTTTATCATTTTTTTTAAAAATTGATTTTTTATGATTTGCCTATCATTTTTTCAACACAATGCTGTTTATAATTTTCTTATCTCTTTATTCATTTACATATGTGTCATAGCTCTATATATATGAGCCCAAGCACAAGTCACATTATTTAAGCGATGTAAGTCACATTATTTAAGCAATGTAAGTCACATTATTTAAGCAATGTAAGTCACATTATGTTAATTAAAAATCAATAGCAAGTAGTAAGTGCTGCTATTTATGCTGTTGCTATGGGAGCTAGAACACCATTACACCATTAGTGCATTAAACAGAACACATTTTTTTCTACACAGTAGCATGCCTAACTCAAAAGGCATTGGAGTTACATCACTTGTGATTTAATAAAGTTCTATGGAACTTTAAGTTTTATGCCTATACCGCAATCATCAGCCATTGAATACCAAATCAAAAACAAAAAAACTCGCTAAAAATTACAAAATACTGTGTAGGGGGATCTTCACGTCGCTAAGACATATTTGATGGCATAATTTTTTTTGACATATTTTTTGTCAGAAAAGTTCTCAAAATATTTATATATTGTCAGATAGTTAGACCTATAAAAATCTCGACCTATTAAGTTGTTCTACAAAAAGAACATCTACTAAAAAGTGGAACTAATTTTCAGATAACCTACTGAGGCCTAAATTGTTTTCAACCGATTATAGTCTTTTTTATTTTCAACTGATTTATGACGTTTTTGTTTCCGACCAATTTTTTTTTGACCTATTTTATAGGTTTTCATTTTCAACCAATTTGAGTTAAATTAATTTTCAACCGATTATCCGGTCTGTGTTTTTAAGATTTTTCTATTAAAAATAAGATATATTTTTTTTAAAATTAACAATTAATAAGCTTTCTAAGCATTCATTGAACCTTATACCTCCTGATTCTAAAGACAGCGCTTTAAACACTGCACCAAGACTGATCAAATTTCGCTCGTATTCAAATGAACAACAAAATATACAAAATACATACCGGAAAAGCGTAGTTATAAAATTGAAAATACACTAGGTTGAATATTCAGGAGGTTGAAAATTCAGTAGGTCAAAAATACAGTAGGTCAATGATTTAGTAGGTTGGAAATTTAGTAGTATATGTTTTAATTAGGTGTAAATATAAAAATCTAAAATTGTTGGTTGAAAATCAAAAATGTCATAATCTACAATTTACGAAGTTTCAAAACTAGCTTGAGTTATAGGCCGCCCTACTGTTTATGCAGTTGCTATGGCAACTAGAATACCATTACACTACTAGTACATTGAACAGAACACATTTATTCCTACATAGTAGCGTGCCTAACTCAAAAGGCATTGGAGTTACACCACTTTTGTTTTAATGGGCTTTATTTATTTCAATTTAAATAAAATATATATATAAACTTTACTGTTAGCACAAAAGAAGATATGAGATTTCCAATTATTCTTTTATCATCATCCAATGATAATTCACTGAAAAAGAAAGAAAATTTTTAAAAATAATCAAACAACTAATAGTAATAATCAAACAAATCAGTTTTAAATCACACAGTTTTTAATGTAAAAAGTAACCTGACTGAATTGTGCATAGTTTTACAAATTAACATAAGGGAATTTATTTTTGCTGGATCAGAAAGTACAGAATTGCTCCTATATAAAAAGATTTTTAAAAACAACTTTATAAAAATAGAAAATACAATGAAATGATACAAAAATTTAGACAGCACTTAGCACAACACACTTTTAGTAAACAAACAACCTACTTAATAAAACCATTCATTACTATTTTAGAGGCTTCAACTTTTATCGACTCTTTTTGAAACATATCAAGAAATGGAAAGAAGTTATTCTAAATATAAACCTTGTTACAAATGATTCACACTCAATTTTAATATTAAACTTTTCTTTTTTTTTAAATTAAATAATAGTAAAACATAATTTAAATAAATTTCCCTCACCATTGTTATTACCATGTTAAAATCTTCAATTGTAAAAACAACTTTTGACAAAATAGAGAGAAGCTAAGAGTAAACCAATAGAAAAGTAAAAACAATATTATGTGTAAAGAGAAAATCAATGAGACAATTATGTAGTTACTTCAGTGTAGTGATTTTCGAAACTATGATCTGGCATCATATTTTTTATAATATTTCCAAGCAATATGTTCACTTCTTGTGCACTCAAATACTTTAATGGGTATTCAATCCATACTTCTGCACAGGATATGTATTTCTAAAACAAATTTCAGAACTGTTTCAGTATTTTTATTTAAGAATTTAGTTAAAAAAATACAGCAATAAATAATACATTGGATACATATTAACACAAGTGTATGTCACCATTTATAAAGTAACAATAAGCCATTTTTAAACTAACAAAGTTTAAATTATTTCTAGTTATACTTAAAGATGTCTCATTATATCTCATTTAATTAGAAGTTATACCTCAATGACCTAAATAGGTTGAATTGAGGTTATACTATATATTATAAAAAAAAAAAAAAAAAAAAAAACTTATATACAATTTCTTCAGATTTTTAAAAATTATAATTTTATTTCAGCAAATCTAAAATAACTCCTAAATAGTCAAAACTTATAGAATATATTATTGCATAATTTATGCAATACAATAATAAATCAATAATGGCTAATATAAATTAATTTATAAAAATAACTTTGCAATAAATTTAAATAATCAGACTGCTCAACATTACAAACACACATCACAGCTTTAAATTTTTCAACAAACAATAATATTATTTCAGTATGTCAACAAATACAAACCATTTGATGTGATTAGATACAATTGTAAATAATGCAAATTAGGCCTTTCGATAACAATTAAAAAATTAATTTTTATCAAATATACACTAAAAACTAAAAAATATAGCAAATATAATTAATACATACTGCAGGTTCTTTAATTTTCATAACAACTTTCCAAACTTCATTAAGCAAGAGTATTTTTTCTTCTTCAAGTGGCTTTTCCGAGCAAAGAATAACACCCAATAACTTGTATAACAAATGCTAAATAATTTATGCATGTATTATTAAAATTTTCTTTAAGGTGTGTTACATTAAAATTTTAATATAGGATAAAAGCTTTCTTTCTAAAACATCTTGATGTGTTTAATAAATATCAGTAAAACTAAAAAAAAATTTGACAATCTATTTTACGAATGACATAAAAGTTGAATTGAGTTTATTAATTATATCATTTTGACACCTAATAACTAAATATTTTACTTAATGTTATAATTGATACATAAAAATTATTTTAACTACTTAAAATTGTCAAATACTTACAGTATTTCAAACTTTATGTGAAGTGTCAGTTCACATAAGAACATAAGAACAAATAGGTCAAAAATCAGTGTGAGTATCAAATGGCTTTTCCAATAAAAAAAACAATTGTAGCATTAAAATAGACAAGCTTGTGGATGTTTGTGAATTTTCCGCTTAAAAGTGAAAACCTAGAAACTGACAGGTAAAGTTTTGTAACCGTGGCAAGGGTAGCATACTGCTGAATAAATCCTCAATAAAAACATGATTCAAAAAATGTTAGCTCAAACATTTAACTTATCTCATATTGTTTTCATATCAGGGTCTCATATTGTCACAAAAAAACCTATCCTAGCAACCATAAATTTACCCAAGAAAAATTTTAATAAAAGTTTCAATAAACAAGATACAAGTGAAATTAAAATGATATTCATTAATGATAAAGTTTTAACAGTTTTTAATAATTAAAATTTGTACAGTTTTTTTTTTTTTTTTCAGCTTGTACTTATTTCCAATTATTTTCCAATCTTTTTCTACATTCTTTTTCTACATTACTGTTACTATTTTTTTCTTTATTCTCAAAGATTTTTACTTTTATGTTCAGGTTGTACTTATTAGACTACCTTTTTTTTTTAATTTTATTTCAAAGATTTTTTTTTCTGTCATTATTTCAAAGATAGTCAACTTATTAATATTGCAAAAAGAAAAAAAAAATGATGCACTTCATTATATTTACATATTAAAGCGTCTTACTTATTCAACCATCTTACTTAACTATCTTGACATTTTTATAAAAACTATTGAAACACACACAAAATTTTATCAACCATTTAAAATTCTTTTTCAATATTTTACAGTCACATATCACTGTTTTATTAAAACATTTTTACATATCCCTGTTACATGTCATTGTTTTAATAAAATAATTTTAACAAATCACTGTCACATGTCACTGTTTTATTAAAATAATTTTAACATATCCCTGTTACATGTGACTGTTTTATTAAAATAACTTTAACATATCCCTGTTACATGTCACTGTTTTATTAAAATAATTTTAACATATCACTGTCACATGTGACTGTTTTATTAAAATAATTTTAACATATCACTGTCACATGTGACTGTTTTATTAAAATAATTTTAACATATCTCTGTTACATGTGACTGTTTTATTAAAATAATTTTAACATATCGCTGTTACATGTGACTGTTTTATTAAAATAATTTTAACATTATTTTTCATACTTATTATATTACAAAGTTGTTTCGTTTTTCTTGTTCTTAATTAAAAGTAAATTTGTTTCTTTTGGTGTTTGTGAATAAAAATGTTAAAGAATAAAAATATTTAAAAAACTGAAATAACTCAAGTTATTTCAGTTTTTTAGCAAGTGATATACTAATTACTTGAAATGACTTCTGTCAATTAAACCATAAGCAAATGGGATACATTATGATATTGAATACTTAGTGAATATTTTACTATATAATTGGGCATATGTAATATTAACTTAAGTAATTTTTTTTACTGTTTTCATTTGTAGTTTTTTTATACAGAAAGATAATTGAAACATATTTAGCTAAATATCATAATGTTTATAGAATAATTGTCATGCAAGTTGAAATAATTCAAAGATTATTTCCCTAATGTTGAAATTTGAAAAAAAGATTTAAGCTGAGGAAAATTCTTTTTATTTTTGCAAAAAAACTTAAAGATTGGACAATTGAAAAATGCTCTAAATTCTTGTTTACTGACAAATTATGTTCCAGTTTCTAATTGTGATTTAAAAAATTACTATTACTATTATAATTTGCTAATGATAAATAAAAATGACAAAACATAATAATACATAAAAATTATATTTACTATTTTGAATGCAAACTTAGTGAGTTAACTTATCCTACTTTGAAACATAAACTTTACCAAACAAAATATTTACCTTGGAATAACCGTTATCTTCAGATTCTTTTATATAATTGATAAACTCTAATGCTCTGTAAAAAGTAAAGTAAATAAAAAATACAGTAAAATAATGTTGTAAAAAATAATGCATTTTAAATTTATTTATTACAGCAATTATATATTTTTTAATAAACTCACCTCCTAAAGGTTACATTGCCACTACAGCAAATGAGGCTACTTGTTTTTTTGTTTAATGTTTAATCTTTTTTTAACCCTCAGTTCTAGAAGGCAAATCTTAACAAGATTGTTGCACTGAGAAACAGGTTAAGCGCAGTACTTCTCAAGATGTAGGGTAGATTTGAACTCCAAACCTTTTGATTGTGAGTCAAAAGTTTATTATTAGTCCACTACCCCATTATATGCTTAAGATTAAAAGGTAAGAAAGGAGATAAAAAGGAGAAGAAAGGAGATAAAAATGAAAAGAAAGGATATAAAAAAAAGGAGAAAGGAGAAAAATAAGAAGAATAAGAATAAAAATAGAAACTAGAAATATGATGGAGAGACTAGAAGGATGATGTTGGAGAACAAGAAGAATTATATTGGAGAAACTTGAAGAATAAAGTTGCACAACTAAAGTTTAAACTGTGGAGAGATAAAAATGTGAGTATGATTTATGTGGAGACATTGATAAAAATGCAAGTTATTCTATAATTACTACATGATTAATTTCCAAATGAAAAATCATATTAAAAAAATATTAAAAACCTTTTACTAAGTTTACTGTTCTTTTTGATTTCTGTTATTTTTATTTGTGGATTCAATTATCAATTAGTTTATTCAACATTTTAAAATATGATGAAAATTTTGAACTGTTTAGACTAACAAAAATCTCTTAAATAGTTAATTAGCAACCACTATTGTTTTCTCCAAAACTTTAACTGTTGTTATGACAATGCAAAGTTTCTTAACATGAAATATATACAATAATTCACAGAAGTACAGAGATTAAGCACACTTTGTGCTGATTAACTTATACCTCTTAGTGATACTGATTAAGAAATGAAGTATTAAATGGTTTGTTTGTATTATTTCTAAAATATATTAAATCATTAATCTTGCATATTACAAGTAATTATAAATTTAAAAAATACGATACATGTTATTTGAATGTATTTGAATGACAAAAACACTGCTTTTGTTAACTTAAAAACATGAAGATATAAATGGAAGCTTATTATCTTTTTTTATCAAACTTTGTAAGCACTAACTCTTCAAAACAGTTCTGCGGGTGAGGAGGAGATGCTCCCAAAAGGTAATTTTTTGTTTAAAAAAAACATTCAACAATATAAGATTACTTATGACTTTTAAAATTTAAATTTCAAAATTTTTTTAGCATACCTGTTAGCAATGTATTTCGGCTGAAAAGCTGATAAAACTGAATGAAGAAGAAGAGAACTTCTACATGACTTACATTCGTTAAGTATTTCTGTTAAAGAAACCTAAATTATTAGTAAAATTAATTTAGTTCATAAAAATATTTTGTTATATATATATATATATATATATATATATATATATATATATATATATATATATATATATATATATATATATATATATATAATATATATATAAATAAATAAAAGGTTAGATGAGAAAAAACAACTTTTTTACGGTACTTAAAGTTTCATGCCGTTTTTGGCACTCATCAGCCATATATTTAAATCAAGAAAAAACCGTTCAAAAATACAATTAAAAAACCGTTACAAAATTCAAAAAAAACAATGGAATGAGTTCTGACGTCAAATAATTATAATACAAATAATAGCAATAATAATAATGATAATAATAATAATATAATAATAACAATAATAATAATAATAATAATAATTAATAATAATAATAATAGCAATAAAATTAATAACAATAATAATAACAATAATAATAATATTATGGAAAAAACATCTTTTCTAATCGCCAGTGTCAAATTGAGAAAGGAGGAATCTGTTTCTATGTCTGCACTTAGAAACAATCTCACTCCTTTTATTTAGTAGATTAGTATTTTTATAATTTAGGATTTCATATTTTTCGGTGAGACATAATTTACAAGATTTGGATGTAGGATTATATGCTTTACATCGCCTGAGAATTTTCCACTTAACTATAGGAACTAAATTGGCTTCTTTTATTTTCCATACCTGCTTTGACAGCTCAGTATCATTTTTGTATTTTGGGATGTTAAAATGCGATGGAAAGCGTTTTTCTTTTTAAACAAGAGTTCAAATAGTAAGAACAATTTTTATTATAACTACGGATTAAAAACATCTAATCATCCAAAACAAATTACAGAAATGCTGGCTTTTGAGAACGAACTCATTGATCTTGTAAAACACATTAAGTTTCGAAAGGTACAAAGCAATTTTCAAAATAAACTAAAACAAGATATAAACATTATTCGAAAATCTAATCAAACTTATACGTATGCTGATAAAACATATAATCTTTACAAATTATCTAAAAATGATTACAACCACTTGTTAAGAAATGCCATCACTTCAAATTACAAATTATCTAACTCAAATAAATCTAATAAATAAAGTAAACATAGAAGGTAAACGTCTTTTGAAAAATTATGAAGTTTTCAATAAAATTGATATTAATACAGCTTCCAATTGTTTTATCACCTTAAAAGACCATAAAGATAACTTTGAAAACAATCCGACTGTCCGTTTATTAAATCCTGCTAAAAATGAGGTTGGAAGAATTACCAAGGATATTCTTTCTAAAATTAATACAGAACTAAGAAGTATATTACAATTAAACCAATGGAAAAACACTCGAAATGTTATCGATTGGTTTAAATCCATAAAAGACAAACACTTTTATAAATTTTTAATTTTTGATATCATTGACTTCTACCCTTCTATTAATGAAACACTTCTAAAAAACTCTATCAAATTTGCAGAGCAACACTTAACACTAAATAAAGAGAATATATCGTTAATTTTTCATGCAAGAAAGTCTTTGCTTTTCAATAATAATCAGGTTTGGATAAAGCAATCAAGTGGTTTATTTGATGTTTCCATGGGAGCTTTTGACAGCGCGGAGGTTTGTGAGCTTGTAGGAATATTTCTTCTTTTCGAAATTTCAAAATTTTATAACAAGTTTGAGGTTGGTTTATACCGTGATGATGGATTAGCAGTTTTTAGGAATAAAAGCGGCCCTCAAATGGAAAAAATAAAAAAGCATCTTTCCGAAATATTTAAATACAATGGCTTACGGATTTCTATACAATGCAACATGAAAATTGTCAACTACCTCAACGTCACTCTAAATCTTAGTGAGTGCACCCTTAAACCTTATCTCAAACCTGATAATACATTAAATTATATCCATGCTGATTCAAATCACCCTCCAAGTATACTAAAACAAATACCACACTCGGTTGAACTTAGATTATCTACAAATTCTTCTACCAAATAAATATTTCAACAGGCTGTTCCTCTATATAATGAGGCTTTATTAAAGTCTGGTTTTAAATGTAATCTAACATATAATCCTAAAGCAATATCAACTAAAAAACGGAACAGAGCACGCAACATCATTTGGTTTAATCCTCCATTTAGCAAAAATGTTAGCACCAACGTGGGAAAATGTTTTTTGAAATTAATTGGCAAACATTTTCCTAATAATAACAAACTACATAAAATCTTTAACAGGAACACAGTCAAAGTTAGCTACAGTTGTATGCCAAGTGTGAAATCTATCATAAATTCGCACAACAAATACATTTTATACAACGATACAAACTCTAATCAAGAAAACTGTAACTGCTTAGATAAAAATTTCTGCCCGTTGTCCAATAGATGTTTAACAAGCAACATTTTATATCAACCAACTGTAACCACCACTAGTGATTCATCTCCTAACGAAAAATCCTACATCGGTGTAAGTGAGACTTCTTTTAAATTGAGATACGCTAACCACGTTAAATCTTTTAACATCCCAAAATACAAAAATGATACTGAGCTGTCAAAGCAGGTATGGAAAATAAAAGAAGCCAATTTAGTTCCTATAGTTAAGTGGAAAATTCTCAGGTGATGTAAAGCATATAATCCTACATCCAAATCTTGTAAATTATGTCTCACCGAAAAATATGAAATCCTAAATTATAAAAATACTAATCTACTAAATAAAAGGAGTGAGATTGTTTCTAAGTGCAGACATAGAAACAGATTCCTCCTTTCTCAATTTGACACTGCGATTAGAAAAGATATTTTTTCCATAATATTATTATTATTGTTATTATTATTGTTATTAATATTATTGCTATTATTGTTATTATTGTTATTATTATATTATTATTATTATTATTATTATTATTATTATCATTATTATTATCATTATTTGTATTATAATTATTTGACGTCAGAACTCATTCCATTATTTTTTTTGAATTTTGTAACGGTTTTTTAATTGTATTTTTGAACGGTTTTTTCTTGATTTAAATATATGGCTGATGAGTGCCGAAAACGGCATGAAAGTACCGTAAAGAAGTTGCTTTTTCTCATCTAACCTTTTGTTTATTTATTTATTGATCTATTTTGTGATTATTTCACTTTATATTGATCACTCTCAAATCGAAAAAGAGTTGATTATTATCAAATAATCAAAACAACAATATATATATATATATATATATATATATATATATATATATATATATATATATATATATATATATATATATATATATATATATATACATATATATATATATATATATTTAAATTTATTTATTTCAATTCACCTCCTCAAGTTCATGAAAGCCACTACAGTCGAGGAGGCTAATTTAGTTGTGGTTACAACACTCTCTCAACTTTATAACTCTGAAACACGAACCTTGACGAACAAGGCGGTTGCACAGAGAAACAAGTTGAGTGCGGTACTACCAGAGACATGGTAGGGATTGAACTTGGAACTTCTCGCTTAAGAGGCTAGCACTTATCCACTACACCACTACCCCATTATATTATACATATATAAATATGTACCTATATATACTATAGGTACATATTTATATAAATATGCCTATATATATTTATTTATTGATTTTCATCTTTATTTTTTTTTACTTCATTTTTTTTAGTTAAAACTTCATTTTTTTAGAAAACTTCATTTTTTTTTTAGTTATTTAAAAAGTTAAATAAATTTTATTTTAGGAACTACACAATATTAATAGCAATAAAAACTTACATGAAAAAAAAATATGCCATTTCATTATTATTTAAAATATATTATATAATATTCTAATTCAATATTTGTAAATTAAGTTTAAAAACTTCCAATGAGGCCCCAAAAGTAGTTTTTCTTTTATAAACTCGCACCATCTGAAATTATAAATAATTAAAATGTTTACTTTCTCTGGTAATTTAAATTTATATTTAATACCGGATAAATATAATACCTTATTCTTATTTTTGCAAATTAAGATTATAATTATTTTTTAATTTTTTTCTTTTAGGTATTAGCAGGTTGTACTTCGCTTTCTTTCACTGCTGCCTGCTGTTATAATTTGTTTTAAAAAATACTTAACTGATGATATGTAGTTTTTTGCTTTAAACTTTAAAAATCATTACATTATTAAAAGAAAGTAAAAATCTTATCCTATCGAATTTAATAGTGTTAGTAGTATTTGAGCATGTTTAACACGGAACCCTTGGCAGCCATTGCAACTGAGGTAGTGGCAAGAAAGAGTCGCAGCATTTTGTTTTAAAAGAAAATGTGAATGAACCTGTATGCAAATTTCTAACGTACATAAACTTTAAATTAAGTAATGTTAAAACATACTGAAACATTTATCAAGTTTTACAGTTTGATTTTCACTTGAAAATTGCATTGTGCCAAGCTCTCCTTTTTTTTGATCTATAACATTTGTTTCCGTTAAAAATATTAAAATATAGTTTTAAAGATTTCTCCTATCAACGTGCCAGTGTGGCCGAGTGGATAGCTATCTGAGCAAATAAGTCGTGGTTCAAGTCCTACCACTGGCAACTCTTTTTTTAAATTTTTTTCGATTATTTTAAAATACAAAATATTTTTGAAGTTTTATAGAGATTATATTCAAACATATGTAACGATATTATACACTTTAATGAACAAAAAGATTTTAAAAAAGCTTAAATTTCTAAAAACATCAAATCACCGAAAGAAAAAATTTGTTGCATATGTGTCATGATTGAGATACTTATGTTATTAATGTGCTCAGGTAATTAGTCCTAATAAACTACGAATGGTCTGAAAAAAAAGTCTGAAACTTAATAAAGAAAAAACTTTCTAAGACAGTCCTGCGACTCCAGAAAGTGTTGCTGTGAAGGCAAAAAAAAAAAAGCCCATAGCTAGAAAAAAATTTAAAACTTTCTTTTGACTATGAAAAGTTTTTTTTGCTATAAATATATGCTGCAACAGTTTTTCAAAACACCTTAATATGCTTATTACGTATTTTGAGAAAAACGCAATAAAAAAAAAAAATTATAAAAAAAAAATTAAAAACTAACTCTTTGTAAAACGTTTTTTGAAACAAATAATTTTTATGACTTTTTTCGAAATTCTTTGAAAATATGTAATCAATAACGTTTGTAGACATAGACTAACTCATTTTGTAAAAAAGTCAAAATTGATATTTTTTACCTTAAGGCGTTTTGAAAAACGGCTTCAGTATGGATGATACAACAAATATGTTGAAATAAGATAATTTTGACACAAAATTTAAAAAGTCTTAACAAAAGCCACTAAACCAAAAAAATTAAAAGTAATTGCAGTTTAGTGCACTTAAAAACTTAATATAGTGTGTTGGTGTTTGCAAAGAAACATTATATAAATCATTTTTTAATTTTAATATAAAATAATTTTTTTTAAAACTTTGTAGCGCTTAAATAGCCCTATATAAACAAATATAAATAAATGTTTATAAAATGTAAAAAATAAACAAATATGTTATTTGTTTATATATATTGTTTATAAAATGTAAAAAATCCACTTATATAACGTTTTATTCAGGATCATATTTAATATAAGTAAACTTTTCTAATAATTACAAGTCTTTTTTTGCTCAAGCTATTTTGTTTTGATTTTTTGTAGTTATGTTATTATATTTAAAAAAATTGACAAGATTGAAAAAATATGAAGCATATTGTCACAACTAAGTGGAAAATTTGAAACTTTAACTTTAGATTTGCCCCTCTCTCAATAATTTCTGATTGCTAAAAATATGTCATCTGCTTCTTAGACCTTTCAAAATGATAGTCATAAAAATAAGATTTTATTTCCATTTTTTTAAGAAAATTTTTCTATGAAAGATATATGAAATATATTTTTATGGGATAAATTCTAATAAAAACAAAAACTATTTATTTATAACTATTATAATAAATAAATCTCTTATCCATGAAAATGATATATTTGTACAAGTTTTATACATTTTTATGCATTTGTATGCAACATTAAAATTAATTTAAAAAAATGTAAGATAAATGCAAAAGGAAACTTGACGCATAAAGGTTTATTTTGCCACAAACTGACGTCAATGTGCAAAATCTTTTTGGCTTAACTTTTAGATTAGTGTTTAATAATATTCTTTAGTTCTTAATCATAATCATAAGAATGAATTTTTTTTAATGACTATGTTTTAGTGCTCTAAGATCTTAGTTCCATTTGTATAGCGTTATGTACAAACGTCTGTTAGTGTAAGCATCTTAAACATATGTTGAGTTTGCAGGCATTATATGGAATAATTGCGTATATCTATATATCTATAAAATGAGAAAACTTGAAAATCTTATTTTAAATTTTATTTTATTTTATATATTATTTTATATATCTATTTTATATTATTTTATATAAAAAGAGAAAACTTTAAAATTTTATTTTATCTTTTTTGGTATATTATTATTTTTTTGCTATAAATATATAAGCAAGATTGATGTTAAGTTTTTTACTCTTAAAGTTTTTTCCAGAATAAATTATTTTACTAAAAATAATTGAAGTAAATAAGAAATAGTAATAAAAATAATCTGTGAGGAATAGATATGTAAATTAGTAAAGACCTGTATTTTAAGAATCCGAAAAGCTAGTATATATAAGGAAAAAGTATAGAAAAGTTCGGTTTGGAATACATTTACAATGACCCATATTTTTTCAGGTTCGATCTCAGCTAGTTTTATTATATTTTAAAACAATTTTATATAAATTTGTATTTTACTATACTTTATATATAGAAAGTTGAACCTTTTCCTACCATTTTTAAATCAATATTCTAGAATGCTATCATTATATATATATATATATATATATATATATATATATATATATATATATATATATATATATATATATATATATACATATATATATATATATATATATATATATATACAGCAGGCTATTTGACATTAGGTGAGTATGACATCATCATGCTCACCTAACTCAGCAGTATAAGATATATATATATATATATATATATATATATATATATATATATATATATATATATATATATATATATATATATATATAAAATACTATTATTTATTACCTGCATCATAAACTTTTGATTATTTAGTACAAAACATGTCACATGTCACATAACCATATAATCATGATCAAAATGTCATATGTATATACATATATATATATATATATATATATATATATATATATATATATATATATATATATATATATTTATATAAATATATTTATATAAATATATATATATATATATATATATATATATATATATATATATATATATATATATATATATATATATATATATATATATATATATATATATAACATTATTTCTTCGATTTTTGACATTATTATCTCTTATTTTTGGACATTATAATCTTTTTTTTTTGACATTAATATCTCTTATTTTTTTGATATTACTATCTCTTTTTTTTTTTACATAATTTTTTTTTTTTTTAATTTATTTGATATAATTGTCACATATTTTTTTGATATCATTATCTCATATTTGAACATAATTATTAGGGATGTACCGAATCTGAAGCTTGGACAGAAGTCACTTGCCAAAGCCAAAGCTTTTGCACTTACATAGGTAAAATTTGCTATCTTGCACATCTAGCTAACTAGGGATAATACTAATAGTTGAAAAATATGAATGTAACAAAGAAAAAACAAAGAAAATAGAAAATAATTATTTTGAAAATTAATTTATTTGAAAATTAACATCAATTTTTAATTAAATTTGTAATAAATAAATGAAATAACAATTTCATTTATATATTTTTTATTTGTTCCATTTTCCTTTAAGAGTTTTTCCTCTTGGATTTGTACTATCATACTTTTTTCCATTAATAAATTCAAATATTTTTGTTTGTTGTAAATGATACTCTGAATGAAAGCAGTAGTACTCTTGATATAAAATTTCCATAAACATATTTTGTTCCGTTTCTTTAAAAAATTTAATTTGAAACGGTTTTGAGCATAATTGCAACTTTTTGACAAACAATATCTTTGTATTTATGAAAACAATTTATGAAAACTTAAATAAAATATACAAAATCACCATTTTGTTAAGTAGGTAAAAAAAAGTTACAATATAGTATATATAGGTCAATCAAAGTAAAGGAGAAAATTACAAGTAGTAGAATTATAGTAATTATATCGTCAACAATAAAATTGTTTTATATTTAATATAACAGTAGCTTATTACTTTAATTACCTAAAAAAACTCGCAGAAGTCAATGATTCAGTAAAAACTGACCCTGGCTTTGGCTGAAGCTTTGGTACATCCATAATAATTATCTCTTATTTTTTTACCATAATTATCACTTATTATTAACAGTTCCTATACTTGTTATTTTCATTATTTTTATCTTTGTTTTTTTTTTTTTTTTTTTTTTTTTTGATTTTTTTTTGATTTTTTTTTATAAATACCTCCAAATTAAGATTCAGATTTTTTTCTTCCTGTTCATTGTGCTCAGTATCATTTCTTTTTACTTCACCATGCATTGTGCTCAGTATCATTTCTTTTTACTTCACCATGCATTGTGCTCAGTATCATTTCTTTTTACTTAACCATGTATTGTGCTCAGTATCATTTCTTTTTACTTCACCATGCATTGTGCTCAGTATCATTTCTTTTTACTTCACCATGCATTGTGCTCAGTATCATTTCTTTTTACTTCACCATGCATTGATTTTGCTACAGTTCTGCTTTAATTTTTTGTTTTTTTTTTATCTCAAAGTTTTTCAGTTTCATCTTCAGTTTTTCTATTAAGGCTACCCACCATTTTTTTTCAACTTTATTTCAGAAATAGTCAAACTGAAATTTTTTCATTCCGTAAAAAAATGACAGAAAAACAACCCTTACACTATATTACATTTCCTTATTTATGCATCCTGACGCATTATGCAACATTATAATTTTTTGAAAACTAATAAAATATACAACAGTATCAGTATAAATTATGTAACATTATAAAACCCTACAACAGTATAAAACAATTGTTTTATATTCTTGTATGATTGATATATTTTTATATCATTGCGTATAGATACGTTAAAAATTTTATTGTACTTCTTTAATTACAATGTGTTTATTGTTATTGTTATTGTATATTGTTATTGTTTGTAAATAAAAACCTTGTTAGATATTAAAATTTGTTAAAAATAAAATTTAAAATAACTTTAAACAAAAGGGCAACAATAAAACAACTTTTACAATTGAACAAATATTTTTAGAATTTTGTAACTTAAACTAAAACAAACAAGTTTAAAGCTGTTTACAAAAAACAGATTTAATTCAAGTTATTAAAAACTATTTTTTCATCTATTATTTTAGTTTATATAATTTAACTAATATAAAAAAAAAATTTTATTGCATATTAAAAAGTTTTTAACTAAAAAACTCTTTTTTTTGCTTTTCACAATTGCATAATTAAACTTTTCTCAAGTGCTTTTTAACTTTAAATATACAAAGTTTTTATGTCTTTGTGTTTATCTAAATAAAATACAGCCTAAAAAACATTATTCTTTTTTATTATTACATTTTTCTCTTAATTAAGCTGGTTTACACAGATATGGAATGAGGCAAGCTAAAGGTCACTAAAAGCAAAGAATATTTAATTTGTTATATTACTTGTTTAACAATAACACTGCTTTATACCTCTGAAGCTTTGTAGACAACACACTGCAATATCCAATTTAAAGCTGGTAGAAACAAGTCTGTGTAAGTAGACATATCTACATAAAAAAAGTATTTAACTATTTAGTATATGCAACAAACACAAAAACACAAAAAATTGAGTTTCAACAATTTCTTTATAAGCAACAAAGCAATTTCAATAAGTGAATTTTCAGAAAAATATTGAGGATTTTTTGAGGCCTAGCAATTTATTTTTCAAAGCTTATTTTTTAATTTTAAAATGAATGAAATCATTTCAATATTCCACATTTAAATGAAATCTACATTTACATAAAATACAAATGTATATATGTATTAGGGATGCGGAGTCCCAAAAAGACTCCACCTTTATAACTTTATTTTTTTACGGCCTCTGGTGTCCAGAAGCTCTAAAAATGTTGGTTGATTAATGATCTACTATAAGAAAAATATTTATGATATTTAATGAATTGGAACTTATTGTTTTTAAGCCTGGAATCCTACAGTCCCAGAGTCCTTGCCGCCATTATACCTAATATATATATATATATATATATATATATATATATATATATATATATATATATATATATATATATATATAATATATATATATATATATATATATATATATATATATATATATATATATATTACAAAAACATTTTACTTATTGCATTTCTTTCAGTTTGTAAGAAACTCTGATATTAATTATAAAGTATTTAAATACTAAATGAAATTTAAAGAAAACTAGAGCTTTGTATTTGAAGAAATATCAAGAAGAAAAACACCATTTGGAAAGATGCATTAAAATGACTACAAACCAAATTTATTTAAAGATATTATTAAAAATATATATCTAGATATAAAATAAGTAAAAATTGTAAAAACTGTATGTTTAATAATAACTTCTTCTTTTTTTTAAACATTTTTGCCCTTATTTTGAATTAAATTAAAAAAAAAAAAATTATATATATTTATATATATATATATATATATATATATATATATATATATATATATATATATATATATATATATATATATATATATATATATATATATATATATATATATATATATATATATATATATATATATATTTAATTATTAAAATATTGATACCATTTGTGAAGTCATTGCAATCAATGAACTAAAATAAACTATTGCACTAGATATCTTAGCTTCATGTCATTGTTGCATGCTAAAATTTCATATTCTCTACAGCTTTGTCACTATTTCAATAAGCAATCGCTCAAACATGGTAATAAAATTTAAAAATAAAAAACACCTTAGTGCGTTATAAAGCATTAGGGGGTAAAAAATTACAAAAATCTTTTTAAAATAAAATTTTCTAATGTTTAAGTAATAATTTTATAAGAGTTTAACTATATCATATAAAAAAATTAAATAAGTTAATTTGAAGTTTTATGCACCAAAACATTAAACAATTATAATTACTTTGTTATTATGATGTTATTAACCTTCGCTTTTAATCTGATAAAAAGCTCTGTGCTCGAGAGTTGTTTTAAACTTATCTTTGAATGTTTTTATTTTTATTTATGCATTAGCTATTGTGAAACTTTATTGTGAGTTTTCGTTAAAAATGTGATAATTTGATTTAAAAGTGATGATTTGATTTAAAAATATGTCAAAAGTAATAACTTTAAAGCATGAAGTATTTTTTTATTCACAAAGATCAAACTGTTATGAAACAAAAACTAAATCAATGAAAAAAAAAAATTTAATCGACCAGCCAAAAAAAAACAGTTTTATGTGTTACTTACAATTTTATGTTAGCCAATTATTTTTTTATTTTGCATGCTCTGTGTGTGTGAATATATATATATATATATATTATATATATATATATATATATATATATATATATATATATATATATACACACATACATACATACATACATACATATATATATATATATATATATATATATATATATATATACACATACATACATACATACATACATACATATATATATATATATATATATATATATATATATATATATTTTATATATATATATATATATATATATATATATATATATATATATATATATATATATATACACACATTTGGTTTAAAAACTTATTTAACTTTATATACAAATATCCTATGATAATAAAATATTTTTAAACTTTTTTTTAATTACAACAAAATAAATAATATCAAAAAAAAGCAATAAAATATTTAACAAAATGTTAGCAAATTATAAAATGGTAATTAATATAATAAAATATTTAACAAAGATAAGCAAATTATAAAATGGTAATTATTATAATAAAATATTTAACAAAAGGTTAGCAAATTATAAAATGGTAATTATTAAAAACAGTTGAACCATTATAAGATCTCTTTTTACATAATAGTTATCATTTTATAAGTCATTAACCTTTTGTTAAATACTTTAATATTTTTCGCTATTTTCTATTTTGCCATAATTAAAAAAATGTTAAATACGGTAGAATATTTGTATATAAGATTAAATAAGTTTTTAAACTCAACTGAAAATGACTAGAAACTAGTTGAAACATGTATTGTTTGTTTTATTTGTTAAAAATATGGTTTTTAAAGGGACATCTATAAGTTCTTTGTACCCAGGTGCAGGAGTAGAAGGGGCGCACAATGGTTGAAATTATTATTTTTATTTTATAAATATAGTTTGATAAGATAATAATTATTTTGTTATTTAATTGATTAAACTTATTTCAACAATAGGGGCGTTGCGACAATTATCTGTACGTAAATCAAATTTATTTTTGGGTTTTGATACACAAAGAATTTGAAATATATAAGGAGAACATTATGTTTAAATGTAAAGTTTTCTTTACATTTAAACATAATGTTTAAATGTAATTGAAATATTTTTTCATTTTTTATTATTTTTAAAAATAAAAATAATAAAAAATGAAAAAATATTTTCAATGGGGTTTAGATCTGGTGATATATATATATATATATATAATATATATATATTATATATATATATATATATATATATATATATATATATATATATATATATATATATATATACACATATAAGCCTATATATATATATATATATATATATATATATATATATATATATATATATATATATATATATATATATATATATATATATATATATATATATATATATATATATATATATATATATATATATATATATATATAGGCTTGTTCGGGAAGTGGGTGCGATCGCACTCAATAACTGACAACATTTAAATTTATGTATGTTTCCTTGTTTGTCTGCAAAATAATTAATATTTTAATATAAATTTTGTTTTACGGACATACATGGAAACATACATAAACTCGATGCACTGTGCGGAAAACTAAAAAAAGATGATTCGCGAACACAAAAATCCTGCCAAATCTACAAACAACTAATTCTATTGGTTCAAAAAATACTAACCGAAATTTCTAGAGTATTCAAAAAATACTAACCGAATGTTCTAGAGTATTTTGTCGAAATACTTTTAAAAGTTGTATTATTTGAGCTTTGTTATGTTTTCGTTTTGAGAATTTGTTTTAAGAAAATACACTATCAAACGAACTATTTTTTTAATACTATGGCTCATTGTGATGTTTTTTTAATACTAGATGTGTCATAGTATTAAAAAAACGAACTATTTTTTTAATACTGTGGCATATCTACAAAGCTATAAATGTTTTAAACTAACATCATTTGTTTACAAAAATAAATGTTTTAAGTTTATATTTTTTAACTTGTCGAAGTTTTGTAAATATATTATAGATCTTATTAGTATATTCTTATTTTTTATATATAAGGGTTGTATTTTTTATGTATATAATGTATTTTTATTTATGTAATGTATTTTTATGTATGTAATGTATTTTTATGTATGTATTTTTTACGTATGTATTTTTTATGTATGTATATTTTATTCAAATTTTTAAAGCAATTTGTGTGATTGATTTTGTAAACAAAAATACTTTCAATAATAACTATGTTTTCAATGAAATTAATAATCATCAAAGTTAATACAAAAAAACTTTACCCACTAATCCATTTTCCTTAGTGTACCCGATAACTGATTCTTTCCCCCAAGAAAGAAAAGTTTTTAAGTTAGAAATTGGTTTCCTAACTTTAATTAATTTTGCTTCAGCCATTCTTACAAACTCGTTATACTTAAACTTAAAGTTACTTTTTCTGTTTTAAATACTAATTAAAATTATAAAGCCCACTCACTAAACATTTTAGGCGGTATTGTGAAGCAGTTCCGCTTCCTACTCCCATTTTAACATTTTTAGGTAATTTCTATTTAGCTAATTGAATTACAGTATCTCAATGATTTAATTGTTTCATTTGTTTATCTTACTAAGAAGAATTTTTTCAAATGTGTTAAACTTTTCAAACTACGCAAAGCATAAAACAGTTATTAAAAAAAATTTTTTATTTATAAATAAATCATCTAGCGTTAGCTTTATTGGTTGAATCTTGTTGGACTTTTCAGGGCCGGGTGCTGCATTATTTAGGTGGCTTTTTTTATGTGTCAGAGCGTAAACATGACTAAAAAAAATACCGAATGGTCCTCTTGACTATTTCGTGCCCCCTAACATTGTGAGTCCCGAGGCTATAGCCCTTCTAATCCCCCCCCCTCCTCAAATTAGCACTGGAAATAAGACACAAGTATATAAACAAAAATTATATATACTCTTTGATAAATTGAAAAACATTTGTTTTCTTAATGAACAATCATTAATAGTAAGTTGTTACTTTATATAATAAATGTAGCTTAATTTTATAATAAAAAATTATAAAAGAGCGAGGTTTCAAAGTTAATATTATTGTTTTTTTTTGTTTGTTTTTGAAATGTTCTCAAAGCGACTAAAAAATCTGGCTGGTTTTTTGCAACAAAATATTATTTTCATGATAAATTATCACCCGCTTCCCAACCAAGCCTATATATATATATATATATATATATATATATATATATATATATATATATATATATATATATATATATATATATATATATATATATATATATATATATATATATATATATATATATATATATATATATATATATATATATATATATATATATATATATATATATATATATATATATAATTATAAATATATCTCACAGGATTTTCCTAGATACCAGGCCTTGTGATAAAGCGTCGGGCGATGTGAATTTTACGTCGTCCAAGGGCGATTTTGCGTGTAGCTAGGGCTATTTGCGTCGAGCAAAAAATTTTTTGTTTGAGTATATTTAAAGATATTTTTGAGCGGAATTTTAATGAAGTAATTGACGATTATTTTAACATTTAATAAAGTATTTTAAAAACCGCATGCAGTTGAAATAAAAGTTTGAATTTAAAAAAATTAAATATGCTCATTATTTTCAAGTAGAAAAAATTCAAAAATTAAAAAAAAAAGTTTAAATCTTTTAAGCTAATATTTTAATAAAATTATTCAGCAATAGCAACGTTGTCGATAAAATTGAACAAAAATACTTTCTTTTAGTTTTAGATTTTAAACTTAAATAATTAATTTACAGGGGTTTGATAGGTTTTAAAATTATTCCATAGATTTAAAAATATTTATTAACTGTTAGACGTATTTAAAGTATTTAAGAGTGATTTCGAGGAAACATTTTAAAAATTGCTGAGGGCAAATAAAAAAAAAAAAAAGATTAATATTAAAACGTATTCTACTTGATTCAATGAAAAAGTACAGTTATTAAAATTTTTGTAAAAAGTAACTCAAAAAAATTACTTATACTAAATAATAACGATCGCTTTTATGTTAAAAGTTACCGAAACTCAACGAAGCGTGCTCAAGAACAGCTGCTGAAAAATAGAACGTCAATAGTTTTTCGAATAATTTTTAAGAATAATTTTTAAGAATAATTTTTTCGCTAAAATATTTCTTTTATATCTATAAGATTTTTATTCTAACATTTTATTTTATTTTACTAGAAATAAAATTCCTTGTTAACATTAAAAATCTATTCAAAACGTTCGTTTAAGTTTTTTATTAATACGAGTGATTGTGCTTATCAACCGCTTTATGAAAATAAATAAAAATAAATAAATAAATATTATATAAAATCGCTTGTAAAAATATTAGCTATTGCACAGTTTTTAATCGTACAATATTAAAATTTCCAGTTAATTACTCGCTGACATTTTAAAAAGAAAAAATAATTATTTGAAAAACTTTAAATTACATATTTAAGAAAAAAAAAAATCAAATATTAGCATATTTTATAATCTTTTTTAAATTTAAGTTATAATGTTTTTTATTCGTTTAGTATAGACAAAACGTGACAAACTCGAGAAAATAAACAAATGTTTTTACATTTTAAAAAACAAAACATTCCAAAACATTTTTAAATAATAACATTTCTACATAAACGATTTAAAGTAGTTTTGCGGTAATTAAATAAATTGGTGCAGTTAATGTCGATAAATATGAAAAGCAAATAAAAAGAATTTAATGACGTCAAAAATCACGTCGTGCTTATGCGTCGCGCAGCTCTTATTCATCGCAAGGCCTGAGATACCATCTTTTGATTTGATGATATTATGAGCACTTTGACATCTTTAAACATGCAGTAATTAATAATTCAAAAATATTCTGATGTAAATTAATAATTCAAAAATATTCTGAATTTAGAGATCAGTTGGATCAACTGCATAACATTTGCAGTAAAAATTATGTGATACATCTTTGTAAGTGCAAAAATAAGTACACTAAATCAATGATAACATAACATAAGTGCAAAAATATGGACACAAACAATGATAACATAACGTATTAAAGTCAGTTGAGTGCAAAAGAGCAACCAAACTTATTTGCTCAAGCTCTGGCTTGTCATTGTTTAAAAATACAAATACTTTTCATATTCATTGATTTAAAAGGTTTTTAATAATAAAAACTACATTTTCTTATTCACATTAGTTACTTAAATAAGTAAGCAATTGCAGACAATATATTACAGTCATTCAAATAACGGGTGATAACTAAAAAATGAGAATAATTCTAACCCCCTGAAATCAACCTGCAAAAAAAGGAAAAGTACTCCTATATGAAACTATACTTTCTCTGTTTACAAACTTATCATATGTTTTTTTTTTTGCATCAGTTAACTCAGTTGTGTATTTTCATTATTGTAAAGTTCTATCAAATGCACGAAAATCTCAAAAAAATAGAGTCATTTAAAAACTGAAAATGTTTGAGTTTCAACTATTTACCATATTTTGGAATCCTCAACACCCAACTGCAAAAGTGGTAGTGGAAGACCAGCTAAAATAATTAACAATAAGGAACTTTGTTTGCTTCACGATGCTTTCAACGACAATGATTCAATAAGTCAATGAGATGCTGCAAAAAAGTTCAAGTGTATGCATCTTATATCTGCAAATTGTTAAAAAAACAAGGAATAGCAATGCCGCTGGATGACCTGAAATTACTCTGGAAAATGTTTTGGATTGGATGACAAAAGTTAATTCCCCCTCTCCAAAATGCAAGTTACAGGAAATGATCGATATTATGCAGATAAAAGTTCTACAAAACCTACAAAAGTAAAATACATATATAAACACAAGTTTGAGCAGAAAGTGATGCTGTACATTGCCATATCTGAGAGGGGAATTTCTAAGCTATTGTTTAAGCCAAGTGGTTTGGCTATTAATCAAGAAGTATACTAAAACCAATGTTTGAAGAAAATATTAATTTCAATTCTTTAAAAATATCATTCACACTTGATTTGGCTGGATGAAGCATCATTGCATTATGCCAAAAAAAACACAAGTCTTCTTGGAAAGCCAAAACATCCCATAACAAACTTGCCTCAGTGTTGCCCAATTGAAGATTTCTTTAGATATTTGAGTTCATTAGAATACAAAAACAACTGGAGAGCTAAGAATTGCAAACAATTGATTGATTACCCGAATCGAAAGATGCATTTGTCAAATCAATATAAATGCTGTACAATGCTTCTGTTCCAACATCATGACAAAACTACGTCGGACTGCTTATGATGGATTCGAATGTTCATTAATTTTTTCTTTAAGATAAGTGATGTATCTTCAATTAAAATAAATATAATTTTCATTTTAGTTATCACCCGTTATTTATATCATGTATTCTTTTTAAACTTTTATTTTTAGGATACAATTTGTCATTAGACAATGCAGTTGTCTTTAATTTGTCATTAGACAATGCAGTTGTGAAAGATTTTAAAAAAGATGTGATAAAAATTTAAAATGTTGTACTAAATAAAATTTAAAATGTTGTACTGAATATTGTTCAAAAAGCAACACTTTCTATATAAAAATGTTTTAAGTATTATAAATATGGTCTCACCAATATTCTGAACTTTATCTTTCATATGAGGTAGAGTTAACTAAAAAAAATTCAAAAGATATTTTAATATTTTAAAAATGTTTCCCAATTGAAAAAGTAAACTTTTTATAACCTGTTTATAGGTATTTAGAAAATCACTCCAACATGGTTTCAAATGATTTTTGACAGTAGGAGCTACAAGAATTCCAACCTAAAAATGAATTTAAAGTAAAAAATGAAAAGTGGCTTTTTTAGCATAAAAATGAAATTAAAAATGAATTTAAAGTATATCAAATTTATTATTAGAAAAAAAAAGTAAAATATTATGAAAATCAATTATTTAATTATATATTCAAAAGTCTGATTACTCGACAAAGATAAGCTCTTGCATAAACAGCTACCAATGGATCAGCAATCCCACGAATTTGATGAGCTAATCGTGATAATGCTTGAGCATATTCACTAGTATTTTAAAAATGATAACTTAATGAATTTGTTTTAAAATTTTATAACCTTATGCCACTAAAAATTACCATACCTAGCTGTTAAAAAACTATAGCATTTCAGTATTGCCATCTCCACATACCTTGTGTAACCAGTTAAAGTTTATATTAAAACTGTTTTTTTTTTTTGAAAAAAAGTTCTTTTAAGCTTAATCAATGCATAACATGTTAATAGTAACACACACACAATGTTTAATTAATAACACACATACTTTTTTATACTTTGGTCTCACTGAAAGTTGATTATAACTGAAAACTGTGCTTTACTTTTGACATATTTTCTTACAATATTGTATAATAAAACCTATACCATTTGTTTTAGCCTTTAGCTTTTTTCTTTTCTTTTTTTTTTAATTTTATTTACCTCCCCAAAACCAAAACGTTCACTACAGTCGGGAAGACTTTATTGTAATTGCAATCCTCTCTTAACTGTTTAACTCAGAAAAATGAACCTTGACATACAGCCGCTGCGCAGGGAAACATGTTGAGCACATTACTAACAGGGACATGGTGGGGATCAAACTTGGAACTTCTTGTTTATGAAGTGAGTGCTACTACCACTACCACATAGCTAAAAGAAGAAACTGATAAAAATACAAAAATTATTACTATATATTTACTTATGTAAATTGATTATTATTTTTGAAGTTTTTATATAATTTTGCTTCTTTTGAGTACCAGGTTGACATACTTTAGAACTTCTTTTTTCAAAATATTAGGGACCCATCAAACTTTTAAGGGTCTTGAGCTACCCCTAAAAAGATTTTTTGTTCAAAAAAATTTTAAACCTAGTGTTTTAGTATTATATAGAACAAATTAAAAGGGTCAAGGGAGGTTTTTCTCAAAAACATTGTTTTAAGAGCCAACCTAGTATGTATGTATGTTTGTACGTTTATTTTTGTATGTATATATGTATAAGTATATATGTTTGTATGTATGTATGTTTGTATAAGTTTATCAAAAAAAAAGCATCTGAAAAAGCATGAATTGTAAAACATTTAGGATATCAAGTGAAAATATCCATAGACAGGGAACTTAGTACATTCATTGATTGTGGGTTTCTTTGTTTTATCACATGTTTTTAAGACAAGATAGACAGGAGTAAAAATAAAATTTCCTAAAGCATTTCTCTTATTCATCTTTTTCTAAAAATTTAAGGTCTTGCTCAAGAGCAAGACTTTCTTCCATTATATCTTAAATATGTCAGGAAACAGTTATACAGAAAAAGATACAATCTTGGAATCAACTCTCGTATTGAAGCAACTTTGTAAAACCAATTTTGGCAAGTTTCTTTAGCTGAAACAGGAACCTCTTCAGGAGTAAAATTATTTGAGAGAGTCTTTGGAATATTGCTTCCAGCAGTATATACAACAGATTTCTCACGAATTCTATCAAATACCAAACAACCTATAAAATATCACATTAATTTAAATGCAATTTTTTAAAATTAACCAGTTACCCTTAAACTTAACTTTTATCTATTTATTAGTTGGTGGAATACCATATTGGGATGGGGACCCAGGTTATAATTTATCTATTTTTCTAAACCCAATCTTGGTTAATTTTTAAAATTGTAAAAGTTTAATACTGCCTATAACTGTTTTTATCTACAATAAAAATAAAATTAAAAAAATGGAGCATAGCAGATGTTAGCATAGAAGGTAACATTAAAAGATGCTATATTATTTTATACGTTATTTGTTTACATAATTGATCTTTTACACACACACACACACACACACACACACACACACACACACACACACACACACACACACACACACATACACACACACACACAAATCAATGACATCATATACTGAAACTCTTAGAAATAAAAAACGCGTGACCTTCTTTTGTTTTACTATGCTGACCTTCTTTTGTTTTAATGAAAAAAAATTTAGCCTAAACATTTTTTTTATCATCATCTTTAATATGAACACAACATGTCTCAGAGGTTTATTATCCCTTTAAGGAAATGGTCTATAAAGCAATTTTTCCTTATTATTAATAATTTTTACTATGACCAAAGCTTAAGTAGTATGACAACATAAATTTCAATCCATCTGAAATATAAAAAATAAAAATAAAACAAAATAAAAGAGGAAACTCCATATCAGCTAGTAAAATCATTACATTGTATTTGAACATCTATTAAAGTTTCCCAATAAAAAACTTATGAATTATAAATCAAACTTTAACTTGCTCTCTAACCTTGCAGGATTAATTTATCATTTATATTAATCAAATAACGTTATGCAACATTAATTCTCCTGAGATTAACAGAGATTTAAAATAACATTAATTCTCTCAATTAACAGAGATTTAAAATAGGGCGCTACTCAAAAATTGTCAGGTATTTCAACTTGATTAACACTTTTGAAAGGACTCAAAAATTTTCTCAGCTCTTTCAAAATGTATAACAGATTTTATGTTCAAAACTTGCAGTTGACTTTTACGCTAAAGTCAATTAACTTTTAAGAATTTTTAGTTCTAAGTCACTAGTTCTAAGAAAATAAAACTATTTATGAAAAATTAAATAAATATTTGTGCATGCTCATGGAAAAATAATTAAATACCTGTATATTATATTCAAGTAAAATTAATTAAATATTTGTGCATGTACATGTAGAAATAATTAAATAAATGTATATGTTCATGTAAAATTAATTAAATATTTGTGCATGAACATGTAAAAATAATTAAATACCTGTATATGTTCATGTAAAATTAATTAAATATTTGGGCATGTACATGTAAAAATAATTAAATACTTGTATATGTTCATGTAAAAATAATTAAATATCGGTGCATGTACATATAAAAATAATTAAACAACTGTACATGTACACATAAAAATAATTAAATATTTGTGCAAATGAGGGATTATTTGAACTACTATTTTAAATACTTTATATTAAGATTATATTAATGAAGAGATGCGTCCTTTGGTTACGGTTAAAAAACCAGCTTTTCGTCAACTGCTTTGTGGGTTTAATTCTAACGTAAGTACCATGTGTCGCAAGACTCTTAACAAATGTTTAAATTCAAAGCTTTCTAGGATGCATCATTTGTTTGCACTACTGCTGATATCTGGTCAGTCAATAGAAAAAGTTATCTTGGCATGACTGCACATTATATTAAAATGCCACTAGATGATTCTAGTTCGGTTTCACAAGCGGTTTCACAAGCTGCATTCCTTGCTTGCTGTCAATTTTATGGTAGTCACACATATGACACAAATGCTGAAATAATTTCTAAAATTTATTGTCAATATAACCTTAACATAGAAAAAAATCTCAGCAACTGTCACCAACAATGCGTTAAATTTTGGAAAAGCATTCAGAGAATTTTTCATAGAGTCAACTACAAGTGCAGCAGCAACTAAGTAAGTGTTGTTTGAAGAACAAAAGGATATGAAAGAGGATGAAGTTAATAAGGATGAAGTTAATGAGGATGAAATTATGTAATTAATATTGGAGACATTCATTAAGTTTCACCAGAACATAATGATGATGATGATGAGTCCATAGCCAAGAGTATTTCTTTGCCATCTCATGAAACATGTATCAGCCATTCACTGAAACTATTGATGGCAACTAAAGATGCTAAGAAGGCATGTGATACAGACAGTATGTTTAAGCATACCTACAGTGCAGGTCTGGCAAAATAAACTTCAATATGGAATGCATGTGTCATATATTACAGACAAAGCAATATTCTTCCCCGTGGCAACACATTGCAATTCTCAGTACGATGCTATTAAGCAATTACTTGAAGTATGTGACAAACTTAATGATATATGTAATGCTTTGAATGTGCCAATATTTTAAAAGCAAGAATTAGAATGTCTGCAAGAATATGCCTTGATCATGAAACCTGTTGCTACAATATTGGATACTTTGCAAGGGGATATTGTTTATTATGGCCATGTGTTTTCACATTTGCATAGCTTATAGGTGAAATTGGAAGTGTTTCAAAGTTTTCAGTTAAAATATGCTAAATTATTTGCTGCAGCATTGTTAGCAAGTATGAAAATTCGTTTTGAAAAGGAACTGAGATTTGATGTGAGTAATTCATACATGATTGTTGCAGCAGTTTCGCACCCACTTTTCAAGTTAAGGTGGTTGCCAACAAATAAACAAGTTTTCTGCAGAGAAATATTTTAAATTTCTGCCAATAAATGCCATACTAGCTGCCTGTGAACCGTTGACAGCAACCAATCTCAAAGTGAACACTGACAGTACAATTGAAAATTTCGTTTATATAATGATGACACTCCAAATACCTGTGCAGCAAATGGCACTCAGCAAGAATACATGATGTATCTGAATGATAAAGATATAAGTTTGAATGCTCTGAGTATAAGACTATTTGGTCAAATCCAGTACCACTGTACCATTGTTGGCTCCAGTTGAACGACTATTTAGCACAGTGGGACAAATATGGGACAGCAGAACAAATACGGGACAGCGGGACCTAGGCATAATTGTCTATGTGATATAATGTTCGAACAACTGCTGCTGCTAAAAATAAATGTGAATGACTGAATGAATGATATTTAAATATAAATGTAGTATAAATGACTAATAACTACTTTTGAGTAATGAGAGTGCGTAAAAATAAACTTTGCAATGGCGTATTTTTTAATTATAAGTTTTAAAAGTCATTAAGTATTTCCTATTTATTATTTAAAATACTTTTTTAAAAGTATTTTTAATTTAAATACTTTCGGAGTATTTGTATTTTTATTTAAAATACTTTTTTGTTCCAGTATTTGTATGTGTATTTTGAATACTTTTATAAAGTATTTTACCCAGCACTGTGTGCATGTACATGTAAAAATAATTAAATATCTGTGCATATACATGTGAGTAATTGTGTATGTGTGGTCTTCATTATTTTTATTATAATCAATCAGTTTTTTTTTTCCAAAGTTAATGAAAACTTTGTTTTTAATTTGTTTTAAAATGTATGGAAGGGACAAATTAATTAAAATTTACAAGATTGAAAAAAATTTTCGCAACAAAAAAACAAAACAAATTAACTGCAACAAAAATAGCTTTAAATATGTTTTAAATATTACTTAAATAAAACAGATGTTAATCCAAGTAAAATACAAATAATATATATATAAGTACAAATACAAGATAAAAATACTTATTGTTATATGGAAAAACCTAAAAAAAGTAGAAATGAGATACTTGTGGTCAAAAATGTTTTTTTTTTAAATTTTACACATTTTAATTTTAAAATTTGTCAATATTGTTGTAAAACATGATGAAACTTTTTTTTTTCTCCATAAAAACCAAGAAATTTAAAAACTAGCAATAAGATTGCTTTAAATTCAAATGATATTTGTATATTATGTTTAAAAAATATTTTCTAAAAGAGTTTTGCAACTCAAGTTTATTTTATAAACATTAATAAGTAATTAACTAATAAAAAGTAGTAAACTCCTGATATTAATGATGAAGTAAATTCCTGATACTAATGTTGAAGTAAACATCTGATACTAATGTTTAAGTAAACAATAATATATTTATGGTTCCACTACATTAAATAGCCTTAGTTCTTATCGTAAATTTTTTTTAAATGGTCCTATATCACAACTATCATCATTAAGTAAGTACTTAATGTTATAAGTGGTTGTGTTAGCAGTGGTGAAAGTAGAAGTTATATTGTATAAAAGAATAAAAAATAAATGATGAATTATATATAGTGAGTGAAAATAACTGAGATTAAATGATTTGATGAGAAAAAGAATAAAAATTAGGATGCGAGACAAAGTAAGACCTTTAATGATTGCATCACATTTACAACCTTATCAATGTATATATAACTAAACTATATTAGCTTTTATGCATTTTTAAGTTTACTTATAAATCAATTGATTAATAATTTATAATAATTATTAAAACTCAAATAAATGATATAAATAAACAAATTAAATTAATAAACTACTAATGAAATAGTTACTTGATAATCTAAAATTCTTGGTTTATATATGATGAGATATATGAAAAGTAATTCTTACCAAAATTATCCAATATATCTGTTATAAGTACAAACTTGCTTGGATAAAATAAAATAACATCTGTATCACCCAACATTTTAGCACACTGAAAAATTAGTTTGATCATTTTATATTGTAACCAATTAAAAATTAGTTTGATTATTTTATAGTGTAACCAATTAAAAATTAGTTTAATCATTTTATATTGTAACCAATTAAAAATTAGTTTAATCATTTTATATTGTAACCAATTAAAAATTAGTTTAATCATTTTATATTGTAACCAATTAAAATTTAGTTTGATCATTTTATATTGTAACCAATTAAAAATTAGTTTGATCATTTTATATTGTAACCAATTAAAAATTAGTTTAATCATTTTATATTGTAACCAATTAAAAATTAGTTTAATCATTTTATATTGCAACCAATTAAAAATTAGTTTAATCATTTTATATTGTAACCAATTAAAAATTAGTTTGATCATTTTATAGTGTAACCAATTAAAAATTAGTTTGATCATTTTATATTGTAACCAATTAAAAATTAGTTTAATCATTTTATATTGTAACCAATTAAAAATTAGTTTGATCATTTTATAGTGTAACCAGTTAAAAATTAGTTTGATCATTTTATATTGTGATTTATTAGGGTAAACTGGGATAAAGTGAACTAGGGGTAAAGTGAACTATTTTTTTAAATTAAAAAATTATCACCTTTAAAAAACTTTTTATTAAGTAATTTAGCATTATTTTTGCTTAATACAACATTTAAAAATTAAAATATAGCCTTTGTTTTGATGTAATAGCCAAATTTAAAAAACGAGTTTGATGGAAGTTTTAAAATTACCTTCTCAAACTTTGCGATAGGTTTTAGTAAATTCAAGATTTGTTGTTATTAATGTGAATATCAGTTATATACTTTATATACTTTTTAAAGATAATATAATACTGCTTTAAAAAAATTGTAGTTTTTATCATGATATAAGCTAAGTTTTTAGTTTGTAAATCAATTTAGTTCACTTTACTTTTCTGTTTATTGGGGGTAAAGTGAACTAGACTTTTTGTTATGTTTTTTCATCAAATATTTTTAGTAGAATTGTGTATATACATCGTAATTACTTAACTGAATTGTTTACTCTTAAAATAAATGTTTTTTTTTAAATATTTTTAAATTTATTTTCAGAAATATAATATATTGAAATAATGCCAAGAAACTACTTTAAGAAAGAATAACCTCAACGAAAAACATATGCACCTAATTTGTTGCAAAATGCTATTTCTAAAGTTAAAAATAAAGAAATGTCTTCGTATGCTGCATCAAAAGCATATGGTGTTTCGAGAAGTACAATTGCAAGACATCTTCAAGGCATAAAATGCTTAAAAGCTGGTGAAGAGCGACCAAACCGATTATCTGCTAACGCTGAAAAAGATCTTGTTTCGCTTTTATCTGCATTTTCTGATTTTGGATTTGAATAAAATTGGATAAAAAACAATTTATGAAACTTGTTCAAACATATATTTAAACGGATTTCAGAAAAAATTTGTGAATGGTATTGCTGGTGATCATTCATTTTGTAATTTTATAAATGGTTGGCAGAAAAAAATATCTATAAGGACTCCAGAGCTTTTGACATTAACAAGAACCTTAGCTTGTAACCAAACTGTAATTGATGCTTGGTTTTCATTACTTAAAGCTAGATTGGAAAAATGTGACATTATGAATAGATCTGCTTAAATACTAAACTGTGATGAAAGTGAGTTTTGCACAAACTCACTAAATAAAAAAATTATTTACAAAAGAGGTATTAAAAACCCTGTAACTATTGCTCCTGGATCAGGAAAAGAACAGTTTACTGTACAAGTAACAATATCAGCTGCAGGAAGAAATTTTACTCCATTTATTTTATTTCCTGGGAAGAATTTGTATAAAAAGTGGATGTCTGGTGGACCGAAGGGTTTCTTATATGGGGTAACAAAAAACAGTTGGATGGAAACAAACGTTTTCACTGAATACTTTAACCATCTTGTTTTATGGTTGAAAGATACTCCTAAGTCTGATTTGCTTATCTTTGATGGTCATATGAGTCACATTTCTTTAGAAACTGTTAAAAAAAAAGCAGTTGAAAATCATATAACTATTTTGAGTTTGCCAGCACATTGTTTGCATTTGCTTTAGCCACTTGATGTGGGAGTCTTTTGTCAAGTTAAACATGTATGGCGTGAAATTCTGGACAATTGGTATACCGAGTCAAGGCTGAAAGTGGTTGGGAAATCTGTTTTTCCATCTTTATTAAAAAAACTTTATGATACCTCCTTTAAGCCAGCTCATTTATTACAATCATATGCCAAAACTGGAATTTTTCCCTTTGATCTATCTGCTATAGCATCTGACAAGTTAACTCCTTCTGAAATCTATGAACATCCTTTTTCTCAGAAAACAAATAACTATAATAATAACATCCCTCAAAACATCACTTTAGACACCAATTTCAATGATCAGAACAATAATTGTGAAAATTTTTTGATTGAATCAACAAACAAATACAATTCACAACAAACTATAATATCAGTAGAAAAATATTTAAACAATGAAAAAATAAATCAACAGCAATATCAGACAGATTTTTTTATTGGAAATAAAACCATAAGAGAAATAGTGAAAAAACAGTTAATGACCACAAAGGGTGGTGCTCCTTCATACAACAAACAACCTACAGAAAAAAAAAAAAAAAAAGACGCTATGGAGGTGAGTGTCTTACATCAGAAGATGCAAGAAAATAAATGCTTTAAAAGAAAGACCAAGCAGAAGGCAAAATACAAAATAAAAAAATTGATTTATCAGAAATAAAAAACGCAAAAGAGTTAAAGATGAAGTAGTTCACTTTACCCTAATGTGGGGGTAAAGTGAACTAGTAAACATGTTTTTTTTTTGAATATATATTTAATAATGTAACAATTTTTAACCTTAGTATTTTTATTTTATATTGTACCTAATACTGTAAATAATAAAAAAATTTGAAAATTGCAAAATGTTAGGCTTTTATTTTGAAAAAATTTTTCCTTCAAATATCAAAAACAGTTCACTTTACCCCAGTTTACCCTACATTTACTGCCAGTTTACCCTACATTTACTGTCAGTTTACCCTACATTTACTGTCAGTTTACCCTACATTTACTGTCAGTTTACCCTACATTTACTGTCAGTTTACCCTACATTTACTGTCAGTTTACATTTACTGTCAGTTAAATAAAAATTAATTGAAACTAAAAGATCATATTTGAAATAAAAAAGAAAAATAATTAAAAAAGAAAAATAATTAAAACAATTGAAATAATAAACAATTGAAAAAATACTTGTATAGCTATCTTTAAAGCTTTAACTCTTTGTTCAGAGCTCCATGCCGAAAGTAAAGCCTATGTAAAAAGTTTAAAAACAAAAAATACGGAGTGAAAAAACCTTTATTAAAAAAAATGTCATTATTAACATTATTTTTACTTTTTAAACTTAATCTTTATTAAAATTTTCTTTTTTCAAAAAAAAAGAATTAACATATCACGCTTATATAATGAATAGTAACTTCTAAATACTTTTGATTTTTTTCTAAAGATTCAAAATGTGAAAGTGTACAAAGTATTACCTTACTTTTACACTATAAGCATGTAAACAAATTAAATAAGGTGAGGTGAACCCAGGTGTCACTTCACCTTATTTATCTGATCACTGATGTCACTAGTTTTCTTACTTATAATAACACTTACTGAAATATTTTGTTTAATATTTAATACTTCAATACATAATTCATTTAAATCTTTTTTAACACTTCAACACTATAATGTAAGTGCTCATTCGCAACTTCATAAACTAACAATAAAAGAGATGTAGTGGTTAAACTTTTACTCAAGTAAGAGGTTAAAGTTCTTAAAAGTGTTCAACTTGTTTTCTCCATATTTGTCAATGTCTTACATTCGTAGGATATAGAATAGGGGATGTGTAACAATTATTTTTAAAATATTATTATATAACAGTAATATACATATATATATATATATATATATATATATATATATATATATATATATATATATATATATATATATATATATATATATATATATATATATATATATATATATATATATATATATATATATATATATATATAATAGTAATATATATATATATAATATATATATATATATATATATATATATATATATATATATATATATATATATATATATATATATAATAGTAATATATATATATAATATATATATATATATATATATATATATATATATATATATATATATATATATATATATATAATAGTAATATATATATATAATATATATATATATATATATATATATATATATATATATACATATTACTATTATATATATATAGTGAAAATTAAATAATTATTAAGATATATTTCAATTACATTACTAGAAGTTTCACGCAATAACTAACATCAGATGTAACAACAACAAAATAGTAACGACAAAAATTATATACAAAAAATGCTATGGAGTGTCCGCTTTGATGACATTAAAGTTATTTATTAGAAATTTATTTTCATGGTGGCATTTTGATACAAGCTCAGTTTGTTTGTTAAGCAAATTTAATATGTGATGTAATAATGTGTTATTTTTCTGTCAAGCATAAATTGCAAAATTTACCATTTTTAATGGCTCCACTAGATCAAGAATATTCCATTTTAGTATAGGTTCTAAAGCTTTATTTTTGCAAACCCACTTAAAGCAATGATCTTTTTTAAAAATATTTGAGTTGTTAATGATGTTGCTGATAGAGGAGTAAACTTAATGAAAGACTTTTCATTGTCCCTCGCAAAAGATGAAAAACCCAAAGTGTGTTACAAGTAGTTGAAAACCAAAGAAAGTGTTTCAGTTTAGAAAGTTAATATTTAGTTTTACCAATTTCAAACAACTTTTAACAAACTTTTACTAATATTACTATTTTCCATTAAAATCAATTTGTAACAGCTTTGCGTATTCTTTTATATTCAAATGTATATGTTAGAAAAATGTGATGATTTTTTTTTAACAAGAATAATTTTGATAGTAACTCAAGATATCATGAGAAATACCAATAAATGTGGAAAATTTAAAATATTTTAATCCCCATATTAAATTTCTTATCATGGCCTATGATATTTTTTCTGAATATATGTCAAATAAAAGTTAAAATTGAGTATACTTGTGTGTTTACTTAAAAAAAAAAAAAAAAAAAAAAAAAAAAGTTTTTTAAATTAAATGATAAGCTTGAGAATTAACGGAAATAAAATTTTGTTTGAAAACAAAATAATTTTCTTGTTTAAATTAATATTCTTATCTTGTAATGTTTTTTATTGTTTTTATTTGAAAGTTAATTTTGTTGTTATGAGTATAACTTTTATATAAATAAAAATATATATATATATATAAATTAAATATTACAATTAACTTAAAAAAATCCAACTTTTACCCTAAATTTATATAATATATAAAGTGTAAATTATCTGTTGATTCTCTTTAATCAACTCTTTTTTAAAATTAGCGCAACAGTTTTTAATTGAATTCACACAAGAATTTCCCTTAGAAAACAATGTCCAAATGGAAAATTACAATTGGACAACAATTTCAACACTATAATTTCCTTAAGGGAATTGTAATGTTGAAATCGCTAATATTTGTCCAAACAGAGCATATTGTTAATTATTGTCCGAAGGGAATTTTTGTGCAATTATAATAAATATTGGAAATACATAAAACTTGTCAATTTTATTTTTAACATTTGTATTTTATGCAAACCAGCAACATTGAAAAAACGTCTTATATTTCATTCTAACAAAATGAATTCAAAAAGAAAAACAAGTTTAGCATGAAAATACTTCATAATTGAAGCAAAAAATCCAAGAATAGTTCAGTGCAAAATATACAACGGCAAAGTTTCAAGAGGATCAGACGACTCCAAAAAACAAGGATTATATGGACTAAAGACACACCTGAAGAATTATCATCCTGACATCAAATTTACACCAGAAAGTTCAGGAAATCCAAAAGCCAACAAAAAAGCAGAATTGAAATTAAAAAATTAAAGAGAAAGACAGTTCCATTCTTCAATATACGATCGAAAAAAACAAAGAATTGACATGTTAAAAATCTACAATTCCACACTGGGTTCAAGCTTCTTCAAAAATTGACTCTAATTCAGAAAAAGGCCAAAAATTTCACAAGTCAATATTTGAAATGATGGTTGTTCACCTCCAACCCTGATCTATTAAAAATGATGCTGGGTTCTTGAGGCACCATGCTCTTGTTGCTCCAACTTATGAAAAAATAAAATTGCTCTCAAGGAAAAGTTGGTTCAATCAGAAGCTGAAAGTGTGTCAGTCTGTCTTGATACATGGTCATCATTTCACTATGGCTACCTGGGGATGACAGTTCACTTTATTTCCAAAGATTGTAACCGTGTCAAATTCTGTTCTCAATTTGATGAAAGGTATAGCGCAAAAAACATATCTTTAGTTCTCAATTTGATGAAAGGTATAGCGCAAAAAACATTTTCAACAAGATCAAAACAACAGCAGAGGAGAGAAAAATTTCTTAAAAAAATGAAGTTTGCTTGAGACAATGCAGCATATGTAAATGCTTAATGAACCAATCTGTAATTATGAGTAGCTGGATGCCTTAACCACTCCCTTCAACTTGTCATCAAAAAAGAACTATTTTCACATCTAATCATAGAAGGAATGATTGCAAAGAGTTGAAAACTCTGTTCTTACTCATCCCATTCTGGATGAGTAAGAACAGAGTTTTCAACTTACTCATCCCATACTGCTTTCTATACTGAACTTTACAGACAGCAAGAAATCCATATGGATACAAAAGTCAGACTTGGCTTAAAAAGCGATGTTGCTACAAAATTTCCTTCAGTGGGAATTGAATTTTCTGTCCAAGATTGGAGTCTCCTTGAAAAAGTGGTGAACATTCTCCTTGAAAAAGTGGTGAACAGGAATTTTTGAGGCAACAAAAATATTGTCAGGTGTTGACTCTTGCATCAGTTCCTCTATTTCAATTGTGACAACAATAATTCAAGCTTTGGAAACAGCCTCCAGCGATATCAGTGATCAGGAGTTGAAAATTGCTATGAAAAATGAAATGGAAAAAGTTGAAAGACTTTTTTCTACAGCTAGAGATATTCTCTCAAACGAAAGAAACAGAATCCATCCAGAAAATTTGGAAAAACTTCTTTTTTGTTGAGAACATTTTCCAGTTGTTGGATTCTGTTATTAGTTATTTTTATCAATTTAATATTTTGTTTAAACTAAAACTAACTTTAAAAAACAATATATATTATTGATTTTCGGTTTTGGTTTGGGTTTATTAACTTATTTATTAATTATTATTATTAAATTGAAAATCGTAATGTAAAAATTACATGGAAAGTAATCACATAAGAGAATACTTTATAAAAGTTAAAATTTGCTTTTATCTTTTATCAATATTGTTTTTAAAAGAAAAGATTTCATTTTAAAAGAGTTTATCGTCTTCACATTAACAGTTTCATTTTAAAAGAGTTTATCGTCTTCACATTAACAGTTTCAAGATTTAAATTGTTCCAATTGTTGTAAACTGAATTTAAGAAAAAGTTATGTCTTGCGTTACATTTTGGAGTGTATTCTCTTGAGAATCTTTAGTTGTGATTTTTGCTTTTTTTTTTTTCTTCGTCTAATACTCTATTGGTTATAAAATTTATTTGTTTTTGTAATGAAATTTGATTGTAACCATATATTATTCTATACATTTGTATAAGGTTTCCACAAATTTTTCTTTTCTCTAATGATTCCAGGTTAAAAACCTCAAGTCTGTTTTCATATTTCATTTTTTTTAAAGATGGAACCATTTTTGTCGCTCTTTTTTGAACTTTTTCCTAATGATCTATATCTTGTTGTTGGTTAGGATTCCAAACTGAGACAGCATAGTCTAAACGTGGTCTTACAAGAGATGAATATAATACTTTCATAGCGCAGACATCCAAATTTCTAAAAGCTTTATTAACCATTCCCAAAATGTGGTTTGCATTATTTGCTGCTTTTATGACTTGATTGTGCCATCTTAGTTTATTTGTAATAATAATAATACCCAGATAGAATAATACCCTTTTTCTATTTCTGTTTCTTGTAGTATTATATGTTCATTATTATCAATCAAATTTACATGAAATATTTGAATTTTTTGTTTTTTACTTCAAAGTGCATAACTTAACATTTTTTTTTTAATTGAAACACATACACCATAGGTCTGCCCATTGTTGCATAGATATAATATCATCTTGAAACTTTGAAATTTTTGATTTGTTGTTACTTGAAGCAATTAATTGTTCATGTTATTCTGTTCTGGTTATGATATATACATATATATATATATATATATATATATATATATATATATATATATATATATATATATATATA
>NC_061166.1:26543308-26580808 GCF_022113875.1 Hydra vulgaris
ACAAAATAAGTAGCCTCCTCGTCTGTAGTGGCCTTCTCGGCCTTGAGGAGGTGAAGTAAAATAAAAAAAATAAATAAAAAAATAAACTAACAGTATACATGGTAAGTAAGTAGTAATAAACTATACACAGTAAGCAGGCTTGGTCAGGAAGCGGATGCGATCGCACTTGATAACTGACCACGGAAATAATATTTAGTTGCGAAAAACCGGCCAGATTTTTTAGTCCTTTTAAGAACATTTAAGTTTATGTATGTTTCCTTGTTTTTCCGCAAAATAATAAGTTCAATCTTGTTTTATGGACTTACATGGAAACATACATAAACTTGAATGTTCTCAACCATCTTAGTGCGGTAAAATAAAAAAATAATATTCGCTAACACAAAAAACCCGCCAAATCTACGAACAACTAATTCTTTCAAAAAATACTAACCGAAATTTTTAGAGTATTCAAAAAATACTATCCGAATGTCCTGAGTACTCTGTTAAAATATTTTTAAAAATTGTATTATTTGAATTTTGTTACGCTTTCGTGAGATTTCTAGCATAAATTATTTTAAGAATATACTATCAAACGAACTATTATTAAGAAAAGTTTTTAAGTTCTTAGAAATTGGTTAACTAACTTCAATTATTTTTGCTTCAGCCATTCTTTCAAACTCGTTATACTAATTAAAATTATAAAGCCCACTCACTAAACATCAACAGCGTTACTGTGAAGCAGTTCCGCTTCCTCCTCACAAAGTAATTTAACGTTTTTAGTTAATTTCTATCTAGCTAATTGAATTTCTACAGTAGGGGAGACCGGGGCTAGTTGGCTCGGTTTTTACTCTATGAGCTCTGTAGCCCTAATAGCACACTTTTTTGAAAATATTAAAGTGTAGTCTCAAAGCGTATGAACTTGGGTAACTTAAAAAAGTTTCATGGATTTACAAAAAAAAATTCTTGGGGCCTTACGGGGCCCTCAAAAAAAAAAAAAAAATTGCGCCAACTTACCCCACCACGGGGTAAGTTGACGCAAACTATAAACGTGATTATTAATGTACTATTAAGTGCAAAATTAATAGAAATTTTTTACCTATTAATTTTGGCAACAATTTAAGCTAATAATTTGATATTATTTTTAGCTTGTGCTAAATATTAGTACGTATAACAGCCAAAACAGCAGCCCTCTTTTTACCTGTTACAAAAAACCTAAAAAAAAAAATTTTTATAATTTTTTTGTAAGAATAAGTTTTTTCAATATTGTTAAAAATTAAAAAAATTAAAAAAATTATTTTTATAAAAATAAATATTTTTCTCCATAGTAAATGCTATGAGCCAACTTACCCCGTAAAAATTTTGTCAACTTACCCCGAAGGCTTTTTTTTCAATAAACAGTCTATAGATCCTGAAAAACGGCAACTTTTAAAAAAAGTCAAACTGAATATAGTAAACCAATTGTGGCTAGAACTTTTACAATAATTTTTTTTCCATTTGACTAACTATTTTCTTTGTAAAGTAAAAAGGAAGCGATGTTTCAAAAGTTACGTTTTTGTCCAAAAAACACTTAAATCTTAATATCTCCCATGCGCATGCGCGAATCCTGACAATACTACATTGAATGATGAAACAGTCAATTAGGAAGATTCTGTGTAATTTTTATCACTTTCTGATGAAAGGCTTTAAAGATAAACGCAATTCGTCAACTTACCCCTGCGGCCAACTAGCCCCGGTCTCCCCTAACTCAATGATTTAATTATTTCATTCGTTCATCTTACTAAGAAGAATTGTTTCAAATGTGTTAAACTTTTTAAACTACGCGAAGCATAAAACAGTTATTGAAAAAACTTTTTTATTTATTAATAAATCATCTAGCGTTAATTTTATTGGTTGAATCTTGTTGGACTTTTCAGGGTGGAGGTCTGCATTATTTTGGCGGCCTTTTTTATGTGCCACAGCGTAAAAATGACTAAAAAAATACCGAATGGTTCTCTTGACTATTTCCCCTAACTTTGTGAGTCCCGGGATTAGCCCTACTACCCCCACCTCACCTTCTCAATCCGCAACTGGAAATAAGACATAAGTATATAAATAAAAATTATATATACTCTTTGATAAATCGAAGAACATTTGTTTCTTTATAGTTGTTACTTTAAATAAAAAATGTCACTTAATTTTATAAAAAAAATTATAAAAGAGCGACGTTTTAAAAATAATTGCTCTAATAAATTTATTTTGCTTAAAGTTTTTTCGCGTTAAAAGCAATTTTTCTTTTTTTAACTGTCTCTTTTTAATCGGTCCAGTTAATCTTATTGCGCTTTTTTGTTTGTTTTTGAAATGTTCTCAAAACGACTAAAAAATCTGGCCAGTTTTTCGCAACTAAATTTTATTTCCGTGGTCAATTATCGAGTGCGATCGCACCCGCTTCCCGACCAAGTCTGAGTAAGTATATAGTAATAATAAAAAATTAGTTGAAATTACATTTAAATAACATTCTATACCAGCAAATCGGAATTATTATTACCATGAGTAAAAAAATTGTGCATAATAAATTTAAAAGTAATAAAATTAAAAGTATTGAAATGCATAGTTTTAAAAGTATTGCATGCTCAAATGCATAGTTTTAAAAGTATTGCATGCTCAAATGCATAGTTTTAAATGTATTATATGCTCAACTAGAGAGTATCAAAAGTATAACATGCTTAACTGCATAGTCTGAGTATTGCATGATTAACATGGTGTCAAAATGAAATTTTAAAATCACATCAAAAAAATATTTACTAGAAAAATATTTGGAAAAACATCAAAATGGAAAATGAAAATTAGATTAATATAGAAGATATTTGAATAATATAGAATTATACTAAAATAACATAAAACTCAATTAGACAAAAACTCAATTTTTATGAAATCAGTTCTAGACTAACTAAAAGGCTCCTACTTCTTAGTGAACTTCTTAGTGAACTTCTTATTGAACTTCTTAGTGGACTTCTTAGTGAACTGCTTAGTGAACTATTTTACAGTAAATGTTATTGTTTTAGTTCAAAGTTTTTAAAGTTTGAAAACTTGTCAGAGAAATTATCAGAGAAATTTGTCTCTTGAAATTTGAAAAATTCAACATTTATTTAAAACATTCAATTATATTTATTAGCATCATAAAATTAAGATTTAAGTAGTTAGTACCCAGATCACAGATAACTTATTACACTTTATTATTAGTATAACAGTAGTAGTGTAGTGGTAGAGCGCTTGCCTCATAAAGGAGAAGTTCAGAGTTTGATCTCCACCATGTGGTAGTACTGCGCTTAGCTTGTTTCTCCGCACAGCGGCCTTGTTTGTCAAGGTTCATGTTTCAGAGTTCTACAGTTGAGAGAGGGTTATAACAACTAAAGTAGCCTCCTCAGCTGCAGTGGCCTTTCTCAACTTCGGAAAGGTGAATCAACATTAAATAAAAAATAAAAAAATAAGAAGAAATATAAAATTAAAATAACAAAAGTTGTTAAAAACATCATAACTGTATAAATAGTTAGCAACTTACATTTTTCAACTTCTCCATCTGACAAAAAGCTCTAAATGATTTCAAGTTATCATTTCACAAAATCAAATAGCAATATAAAGGAATAAAAAGCAATCTACTTTAAACAAAAAAAAAATTTCAATATAAATTATATATATATAAATATATATATATATATATATATATATATATATATATATATATAAATATATATAAATATATATAAATATATATATATATATATATATATATATACATATATATATATATATATATATATATATATATATATATATATATATATATATATATATATATATATATATATATATATATATATATATATATATATATATATATATATATATATAAGTGTTTGCAAAGACCAAGCCTCTCACATTTACAGATCTGAAGGCAATAAAAATTACAAGGCTTATTGCTGAAATGATATGCACAGATAACCAACATGTTAGTATAGTAGAAAATCCTGGTTTCAAAATCTACAGATTTTGGAGCCAAAATATACAATACCTAACAGAAAATTCTTTTTGACTATTGAAACTCCTAACATTTATCAGAAGGTATCAAGTAAAATTCGTTTCTTGGCAAAGAAAGCTGATCTTGTTAGTACTACGAACATGCGGTACTCCACAGATAATTTTGATTACATGAGCCTAAGATCAAATTTCCTCAAAGAAGATATAAAACAAATTCACATTTATCTTGACATGGTACCTTTTCCTTACGAGTCTCACACTACAGATAATCTTGTTAAATTTATGAATGAACCACTTGAGCATTGGGGACTACTTGAAAAACTCAATGTAGTAGTAAAAGATAATTAATTAGTTGCGGGGTAAAGCATAAGTGGCGATGACGTTTGCCTGACGGGATAAACTAGTTATAAATGCTGATCCTCATCAAAACGCCAGTAATAATAGACGCAACTCTGAGGAGATGTTTATTACTTAATCACTACACAAATTATGTTTACACATTAGCATTAATGTGTAAACATATTTTTCCATTATTAGGCCTTTCATTGTTGTTAGCATATTTTTATTTTGTGATCGGGTTTTTTTTTTTTAAGTTTATGCCTGGTGATGTATTTGTTGTATATCTTCGTTCATGTTGGTGTTTATAAAACAAAATTTTTCTATTTATTTATTTTTATTGTAATTATTGTTGAATACTGTTTTGGGTGTATGGCCTGTCTTATTTATTTTTGAATATTCCTCTATTAATCTTTTTTTTTATCTTGACAACTGTCAAAATATGCTTTGTCTAATAAACAATTCTCCTTTATTTCAATGTACTTCATTTCTTCTCTCAGGCGCTCACTGCTCGTGTGTGACCATTCTGCAAATTTTATATGCAAAAGATTTTATATAATAAGAGATTATGCCAGAAATATTGTCTCTGCTATGGAAGTAGGAAAGATTTCAAACATTCCTTGTCTCGCCCATACACTACAGTTGGTTGTAAAAGATGGCTGTCTTGACAATGAACACATATCTTTACAAACTGCTACATGTACTACATATGCGGTAGTGGTGTAGTGGTAGAGCGCTCGCTTCATAAACGAGTGGTTCCGAGTCCCTGGTAGTACCGCGCTCAACTTGTTTCTCTGTGCAGCGGCCTTGTTTGTCAAGGTTCGTGTTTCGGAGTTATAGAGTTGAGAGAAGGTTATAGCCACAAAATAAGTAGCCTCCTCGTCTGTAGTGGCCTTCTTGGCCTTGAGGAGGTGAAGTAAAATAAAAAAATAAAAAAACAAACATGTAGAAGAATAATTTAAACTTTAAACATTTGGTTAAATTGTACAAACTTTTGAGACAATCTCAGGAGGTTTTGGGACTTTCTAAACACAGCATCATTCATGATGAGCCAACTAGATGGAATAGTACCTTCCACATGCTGAACCATTTAATTGAACAAAAAGATGCAATTCTGTTGGTAACGCAACATTTCCTAAAAGCCGATTGACAAAACAAAGAATTGTCAACTAAAGAATGGGACAGTTTGGTTCCTCTCGTTGCTGTTTTAAATGTTTTTGAAGATGCCATGCTTACTGCTAGTTTATCAAAAGTGACCACATTAGAAGATATCCCAATAATAAATGCAGTTAACATGTCACTTAATTGCATCAAGGACTACGCAAATTTCAAAGAATCTCTGGGTGAACCTTTGCATTGTTGTCACGGAGACTGCAAAAACGAACCTATATATGCTTTTGCAACAATACTAGATCCCAGATTTAAAAATAAGATTTTTAGGAGTAGGATGATGGCTGAGAAAGTTGTTACTTTATTGATCGATGAGTTGAATGTACTGGACATAGGCGAAGGTCATGAAATCAAATTTGCTAAAAATCAAGAACAAGCCACACCTGCTCCAAGTGCTGTCTGGTCATTATATAACCAGTTAATCAACACAAATTCTGTAATAAGTATTGTGTGTGCTACTATATTATTATTGTACTTTAAATATTGCAAAATATTTGACTAGGTTTCTCCGCGTAGCAGCCTTACTCGTCCGCGTCTCAGATTTAAAGAATTTAAAGAGAGGGTTGTAACCACAATTAAGAACACATAGTAATTTCAAAAAAAAATGAGTAGCCTCCTCAATTGAAGTGGCCCCCTTGGCCTTGGGAAGGTGAATAATATCAGAAAAAATTTTTTTTATATATATTTTAGATACATACTGCATATTGCACTATGTCAGACAAAGTAGCAGTGTACTTGAAAGAATCTCTACTCACAAGACACAAAAACAATATTACTGGACGAAATTCGAATTTCTGAATATGAAAAAACTAGCACATAAATATTTAGGGATGCCTCTATGTACTGTGTTTTCCGATTTAGTACTGCGGGGCTTATCTGCCGGTTAACTGCCGAACGAGTGCAAAGGCTTGTATTTTTGAACAGAAACCTGCCTCTTCTTAACTGTCAGTACTAATGGTTGTGACTTATGTAAATGCTGAAACAACATTCTGTGTATCCAATCACTTACCATTACTGATGACTATATTATTTGTTTCTTATTAATAAGACGTTCTATACAAATATTCTCTATATTATTTGTTATTTATTATTATGATATTAGATAATTTGCTATTATTTAACAGGACCGACAACACGGTTTTCAAAGTGAGGGGGAATGAAAGGGGCATACTTTGTTATTTTGAAAAAATCCTCAAATTCTCGGCCGATTTCTTAAAAAAAAATTTCAATAAAAAAGTGTGGGGAGGGCATGCTCCGTAGAGCCTTGGTGTCACCAGCCCTGCTTCAACTGTACCAATACAACTGATTTTAATGTTTTTACTTTTAAATCTGTGTAAGTATTAAATTAACCAATAAATTTTATAATTTATTATAATTTATTTAAATATATTATATTAAATTAAATTAATATATAAAATTATAAAATTAAATTATTATAAAATTATTATATTCAATTATTATATTAAATGCACTTTAAGTTAAATTAAAATAATAAAAATTACAAAAGATTAATTATAATTTAAATTAATTTTAACATTTGTATGATTGAAATAGAATAAAAGTCTAATATCTAACTCATGGCCAGATTTTTTTAACCAGAGCTGCATAAAAATTCTAACATAACCCCAAAAGCCACAATAAATATCATGCAATGGAAACATTTTTTTTTTTAATTTAGTGAAATTTAGATAATTTTCTTTAATTTTACGTTATAAATGAACAAATTATTTACAAAATTTATGTTTAATATTCAGTTTTTGTTAAAAAAAGAAAAAAGAAAAAGAGAAAGCAAAAAATAATTTTTAAATATATACTTGGTTACATCAAACCCAATCCATTTTTTATTTCCACTAGAAAACTATTTATAGAAAAATTTGAGAAAACAAAAGAAAACAAAAGAAATGCAGATTATAAACTTTTTAAAAAAAATTAACATCTAAATTACTAAAGGATCATTTTTTATCTAAATTACTAAAGGATTATTTTTTTATCTAAATTACTAAAGGAATATTTTATATCTAAATTACTAAAAAATCATTTTTTTATCTAAGTTACTAAAGGATTTTTTTTTATCTAAATTAAAAAAAGAATCATTTTTTATCTAAATTACTAAAAGATCATTTTTTTATCTGAAAAAAACAACAAAGCAACTTTGACATATATTATCTTAATAATGTTTTAGAGAATTTTCTTAACATTTTGATTACAAATTTTTTGCTCAAGAAATATTATTCTAAAGGTTTAATAGTTTCAAGAAATTTATCTAATTTAATTAAAAATTTTTAACTTGTAAATTATTGAGTTTTGGAGCTAAAATGGAGGTAAATTATTGAGTTTTGGAGCTAAAATGGATGTAAATTATTGAGTTTTGGAGCTAAAATGGATGCTGTCACCTAAAACTACTAAAAAAATGTTAATTTGATATCATTACTTTATTTACGGTTCACAGAATAAAATTAGATTATTATTTCATATTTTAAGCACTCAAAAACAACATCGTTTTTTAGATTTTTGAACAAACTTAAATTTTGTAATGGAGGAGATTTATTAATCAAATCTTAAAAATAGTGCTATTTAATAACCAGTTTAGGACATAGGAATACAAAGAGGGCAAGAAGAGGCAAACCTCTCCCCCTCCCCAAATATTTTTTATTACATAAAAATGAATTTGCAGTGAAAAATTATTACTAAAATAAAATTTAGACATACAATGAAAAAAAAAATGTTTTTTAGTTTTAAAATTGTTTTATTTGTATTTGAAACTCAGTAAATTGTTTTGTTGCATTTGAATTAATTTTCATAATTTATTTCAACTTTAGAATATTTTTGGAATAAACACTATGGTGTTTTGGAAGTTTGAGTCAATATTGTCTTTAAAAATCATATAACACATACAAGAATTTTATTGTTTAGTAATTCTTTGAGCTAGTGATGTTATAAACAATAAATATATTGAATATGGAAAAATGCAACATTAAAAAAATTCTCAACATTCATTGCCACAATACTGGATTTTTTAGAAAACAAGGTTTTATTCAACTCAAAGATTTTTCTTGTCAACAACAGGAAGAAATAATGTGGTGAGCAAATTTAAAAGACCTATATGCCATTATCATGATATGGAAAATATTTTGCAAGAAAAATCATAATTGTGTTGCAGCCCTTTTGGAACACACAAGGAAAAAGTAAAATGCTATAAAATAAAATCTAATATTAATTGTAGTTAATATGTTAATTAAAAGAAATTCATTTTATCGAGATTCATGATTAAATTTTAAGTTAATTTTAAAAATTTATTTAAATTTGTTTTTTAAGGCAATGTAAAGATTTCTCTATACTAAGGAAAAACAAAAAAGTAAAGTAAATGTAATGCTACTTCTGCAGTGAATGTTAAAAAAATGCAGTAGAAACTGGTTAAGATTTTAGTTCAAAGGAGGAATGTTTGAATTTCAAAATATGTTTAAATTGAGCAAGGGATTTTATCATTGCCGGTAAAATTGGAAACCTTATTTCACCAGAAACACCCCAGTTAGTAATTAACATTTATCAAAATGAGTTTTTAAGAATGATGCCAGGAAAAAAAGATTTGTTAATATTTTTTTCTCAAACAAAAATCTTTTTGTTACCTTTCACAAGACATTAACCATGACACAGCTTTTTTTTAAAAGATTTAAGAAGATATATTGGGTGGACACAGAAAAATCCGGTCAACTTTAATTTGAGATTTCTCCGAAACGATAAACGTTTTTTATAAAAAAAAAAAAAAAATTTATTAAATGTGTTTATATTTCTTAGGGTTTCAACTTAATTTTAAGGGGCTTGATGAGCTATTTGTTAAGAGATCAAATTTTATAGCGGGTTTTATAGCGGCCATCATTTCACTGATTTTTACTTTTTTCACTTTAATGGTGGTGGTTTAAAATGTTATTCCACAAAAAATTCCTTTAACTATTACCAAAAAATCTTCAATCTTGCGCTTTTCAAGATGGATTGAAGGATTTACATCTTTACAAACAATTTTCACATTATTATTTTTGCACCACTGTAGAACTTTTTTAGAAGTGAGAAGTTTTTAGTGAGAAGCAGCAAGATCTGGCCAATAGAGACATCAGTATTTGTGTTTTTTCATAAATGGGAAAAGTCTTTTTCAGAAGCATTCTTTGATGTAGAGATTGGCAGTCAAGGTCTTCTTAGTGACAAAATAAGAACTAAGACTAAAAAAATAAGACTGCATACTACATCTACAAATTGCTTGCCACACAAGGAACTTGGATGCAAATTTTTATTGTTGAATATATTTAAATTGATCAACAACAGGTTTATCTTTGTTCTCATAATAAAATTGTTGACCAGTCAAAAATCCACCTTGCTGTATGTTTCGTAGTCTTCAATTATGCAAGTACTTTTATCCGCCATTATTTTAACCAACTTCTTTACGTGTCGAATTCTTTTAATTTCACAATTTAAGCTTCTCTTAGTTGTATTTTTTTTTATAAAATGTTTTAATTCCATCATTTTTAAGTTTCACAATTTAAGCTTATCTTACTTGTATTTTTTTTATGAAATGTTTTAATTCCAGCATTTTTAAGTACTTTTTTGAAATAAGAACGTGATTTATGTACCTTTTTATATTTTTTTTGCTAGATATTTTGCAAATTATTGATTTGTAAACAAAAGTTTATCAACACAATTAAAGATAAGGAAGTAACATTTAACTAAAAAAAGTAAAAGAACAAAAAACATAAGAACATAAAAGAGAACTTTGATCATATATTACAGAATTTTTTTCAGTAAAAAACAACTTTTTTAGTAAACTGTTTCAGTAAAGTGTTATTAGTCAAATTAATGATATAAAATCAATATATTTTCCAGGAATTTGGGGTGACAGCTTCCATTTTAATTCCAAAAAGTCATTAATTCCAAAAATCAACAATTTTGAATTAAATTAAATGAGGCAGTTCTTAGAACTGTCAAGTCCTTAGAGTAGTATTTTTAAATTTCTTGAGCAAAAATCTATATAGGCTCAAAATTTTTCTCCCAATTATCAAGATATGTTTAAAGTTGCTTTATTGACGATATCTCAATAACCCATGTATGTTTTTAGCTAATAGTTTTACAGTAATCATTTAGAATTCAGTATGCAGTGCAAATAATGTAAAAATAAAATAATTCTAAGACATTTTGAGTATGGTTGACAAAATTTACTTTTTTTGGATAATTTAATATAGAATGACTCTGAAAAAATATGAAATACCAAATAAAAAAATCACTACAAAATAAAAAAAAAACAATTTTTTTTGATGAGTATCAGTTAACATCAAAATAGTTTGTTTTGATGAATATCAATTATGTTAATGAATGTCAATAATGTTCAAAATAAAAATAAAATAAAGTTTAAATTACTTTTATTTTTAAAAAAAAAAAAAACTTTCATCATTCATAACATAACAGAAAGAATTATTTCTATAACGCCAATTGTTTTTTGAAAGACCTTTAGAAAATTCTCCTTGTATAATTACTTGGACATTTATTAAAACTTCTAAACTAAAACATTGAGATTCTGAACTTTACTGATAATTTTCTCTAAAAAATGTTTATAGTTAAAAACTATGAAAAAATGTTCATATTTCCAAACTAAGGTTAAATCAAAGTATCATTGGCATGATACTTTGATTTGACCAACTTCATAGTGGAAAATAAAGATTCATACGTTAAATCAAAATTTAGGAATATATTTAGGAACTATCAAAAATCCAAGAATTAGTGTTTTATGCTAGTTAGAGCTAGTTAGAGTTAGTTAGAGTTAGTGTTTTATGCAGCATTAGAAGATTTTGATCTTCTAGGAGATTAAAACACAACCTAGGTTGTATGCAATATGATTATTGAAGGTGTTTATGAACATGTTACATGATGTTAGAAAAACATTTGACTGACTTAAGCATTATGAATTTATTACAATTATGAAAATATATAACAAATTCTTAAGCTTGCTACTTTAAAAGACAGAAGAGCATACACAGACTGCATACAACAGTATACGCAGACTGCATACAACAAACTTCTGAATAATTTAGGTCATGTTAACTAGTACGCTCAACCAAAAGTTATTGTTCCACAACAAGGATTTCATAAACCTTTACATTGTGAAATTGTCAAAAACTGTGTCAGAGACACAAAAATTTTCATCAACAGAGTGGTCAATCAATGGAATAATTTAGATGATTTAAATTTAATTTAGAATATTTAAAAAAATTTGAAGTAGTTTCAAGAACAACTTTGACAGAAAAGAAAAATAGACATTAATATTGCAATTACCAATAGCCAACATTATAAGCTTTAGCTGCTAATAGGAGAACTTCCACTTACGTTTCGCTGCAGGAGGATTTTACCCATGCAGTGTAAATAAGTAAATAAATAAATAACAATTCTTTTTTAAAGTGTGACATTTCCTCAATCATGTTTCCTGGAATTGGACAACTATCACTAATAGCATCAATTAAAATAGATTTACTATAAATGCTAAATGCTGATTTACAAATTTTTAAACCTGAATTTTTCTTCTAATAAATTCTATAGATTTTCCCAGTATGATTCATGATCAAAATTCAGATTTTATAAATGTTGCATCAGTTGCATCAAAAACATCATTGCGAATTTCAAATGCCTTGCTATTAAAAAAGATTTAATTTAAAAGTTCTACAAGCCTATAAAAAACATCACTACTTGAAAGCCACCTTATAGGACAGTAAAATGAAAAGCCATTTGGTTTGTCAGCATTCAATTCAATACTGAAAATTTTAAACATTTAGCGATTTTTTGCATTTGATCTTGATCAAGTAGAAAAGAACATTAATCAACCTGCTATTGATAAACTCAATAAAATGAGAGCGTTGCTTAATGTCAATCAATTAAATACTCTTTTTTTTGCAGCTGTATATGTAAATATTTTACAAGGTTGCATGCTGACATTTGTATAACATACAAGGATGACATGCATACATTTGTATAACATATTTATATAAATAACATGAAAATAGTTTAGACATTGCATGTTGTCAGACAACATGCAATGTCAAAACTATTGTCATGTTATTTATATAAATATATGTTATACAAATGTATATACATATTTTATATAAACATAATTAACTATTGTAGAAATTTCTATAGATAAATGCAAATGAAAGCATTTAAAAAATACAAACTCATTTAATTGGGTAATAAAATTCGAATTGTCAAACTTGAAAACATGAACAAATAAATATTAACTAACACTTTTGATGTTTATTTGTTTAACTTAGATTCTGAAAATGAAGCAAAAAGATTGCCTATAACCAAAAAGAGATCTGATATATTATTACTGTGTCAATTAGATAAAATATATTGTTAAGTTTTTTAACAGAATAAGCGCAGAACCAACTTGAATCAATTGAAAGAGAGTTTTAAGAAGACAAATTAATTACATAAATAAGTTGTCAAAACAAAGCATATAGACATGGTCAGGCAAGCTATACAAATGCATGCGTCTTCTTTAAAAGCCTGATACATTAAAAAAAATTAGGAGCTTGATGTCTACAAAATTCATCATTTTTAAACCCTAAATCAAGTCTCAGAGTCCTAAAAATCATTAGGACTTGGCATTCCTGATAAGTATAAATTATTAAACATAATTAAGAAAAATAACAACTTACTGAGGTTATTGAAATTTTTTCTGATGTTGTGTACTTGGAAAGAATGCCAGTTCTTTTAGCCTGCCAGGGCTCAAAAGAATCATCAATGTATCCATCTTCATTCCCAAACTTTTTGTCCTCATCCTATTTGATGACAATTTCAACAAAATTATTTTTTTTATTTTCAGGACTTTTTCAAAAATTATTTTTTTAAAAAAGCACAAAAAAATCCTATATTTGCTGCTTTCTGATAATAACATTTTTAATTACTTTTCTTTAAATATTTAAATTGCAATTCAATAGAAATGGTTAATTATGGATGAATCCTAATTACGTAAATTAAAAAAAAATGTTTTACCTTATTGTTTAGAAAAAAAATTAAAATTTTTTGATAAATAAAAATGAGAGCAAACCAAATAAAAATAAAAAATAATATGTAAAAAGAAATTATAATATATTATTGCAATCAAGTTAAATTTTAATTTAAAATTTATTATTATGAAATTAACAATAAATAGACTAAAATAACTTAAACTTAACTAAATATCTAACATAATCTAATATACTACAATAACCTATAACCAAAATTACAATAATCTATAATCAAAATTATTTCAAAATTAGGCTCAGATTAAAAATCTATAATAATCAAACAAGATATAAAAGGTTCAGATATAAAAATCTTATTACCATGCTCACCATTTTCTTATTCCTGATTACAGTCTACCTCTACAAATCTCTTATTCATTCCTGAATGGAATACTGTTGTCATATTTGTGCTGGTTCTTCTACTGTTGTCATATTTGTGCTGGTTCTTCTACTGTTGTCATATTTGTGCTGGTTCTACTACTGTTGTCATATTTGTGCTGGTTCTACTACTGTTGTCATATTTGTGCTGGTTCTTCTAATTATGCTCTTTCCCTTCTAGACAAGGTAAATAAATGCATTGTAAACATAGATGGGCTCGCTCTATCTGTTAAGCTTGAGCCTCATTCCCAATGTATTTTACCTTGCAATATGAATCAGCATATCTCCAGAAGTGGTCAAATTTTTTTCTAGTTTCTTCCAATTTTAACAGGGTTATAGAAATTAATTGATTTACATTGAAAAAATCTCAAAACTGTATTATTGCCATTAACTCATCCATGTGAGACATCATCCTATCAAACTAGTTACAGCATCTTCCTTTCCATCTTATGTGTAAGGAAGATGCTGTAACTAGCTTTACATCTTCCTTGCCACTTAAGTGTAAGGAACTTAGCGAGCTTTCTACTACCACCATGATTATGCTTGCTTCCATTGACTGAATTCACAAATACTGTGCATCTCATGTAACCTACATTTACAAAGTTAAATAGGTTTTAAAGCAAAGAGAACAGCTGCTGAACGGAGGGATGATCAATGAAGCTGCAATGGTCAACAACACCAAAGTTAAGACGATGAGAATGACATCATATGTGTTGATTCACATTTTGAGTAGCTTTACAAAAATGGTCAGCAAACTTTGTCATCACTGGTGCATCATTGAAACAGTGCACAACGCAATTTGCTTTCCAATCAAGTTTTGATTTGTCTAACATATTAGATATACCTGTAAATTAATGTGTTCCTCATCCACGAGTGATTTCACACACATCAATCAACATCTCTACAATGATATTGTGTAACAGAATGCAAAAAAACTAACCATCATTTGGTACTTGGTGTTGCTTCTGAATGGTACAAATTAAAAGACACATCTGGTTGCACAGAGCTACATCTGTTGTTAAATCAGCTTGTATACTAAAAGCATCATTTTATTTATTAAGCTGATAATTTGCTTTTGTATTTCAGTACTGTAAACTTTCAGTAGTGCATCAAAGATGTGTTTACTAAGCAAGTTATTTTTGATCCCTTGCCAACTGTATTAGATTTTTCATTAAACTTATGTTTTTGCACTAAACTTATGTCTTTTTGCTGGCTGATAGCTGCCTTAAGTGTTCATTAAGTATTGGATCTACTGTTATGAGAAGTTTTAACAGGAATTAAATGTTTCCATGTCCCAAATAAGGTTGCAAAATGGCAATAGCATTTTCATTTCAAGGTACGAACTGTTTTACCTAGTTCATTATCAATATTGCATTTATAACTTCTGGATACTGTATTCTTTACAAAGCTTGATTAAATTAGATGGGTACAAGATATAAAACTTACCTTTCGTCCTGTTGCCGGTCTTTTGCCAAAGTTTATTTGAACCATCTATGTTATCTAATGTTTAGAGTTATTGAATACTAATATGGTCCGATGTTTTTGAAATTAAAAAGTCAACTGGATTACAGTGACTAGATAGCTCATATGTAATTGGCTCCAAGTACCTGCTGAATCAATTTTTCAGGGAAAAAAAATTGCAAAATGCTAAACCACATATTAATACACATGCAATTTAAATTACACAATTAAAGTTTTAATTTAATAAAATTTATGTTTAGAATTATAAATGAACATAAAAACTAAATAAAATACCTTTTAAGCCCTTTTTTTGAATCTTTATTGAAATATTATAAGAAAAAAGATCTTATTACCAGTTTTCTACTTAAATCATTTAATTTTTTTTTTAATTTAAATAGCCAATTTTCCCAAGTATTTTTACATATCAAATACAATTAATTAACCATAAAATTAATTCCCACTATCAATTAATATAACTTATTGAATTGCATACATTTTTAATATTTAATAAATTAAAGGTTCAATTACTTTTAAAGTTTTTTTTAATTTTTTTTTTAATTTTGTTTTATTTTTGAAATAAAAAAACAATTAATAAATCATTTTCAGAAATCAGAAAAATATGAAATACTTTTCAATTAACTACTAAATAAAACTACAACATAAAAACTTTTTAAAGTATGTCAATTATGGGACCATTTTTAGAGCGCTGTTGTGTGTTTGTGCTCTGCAAAAATGCTCGTTAAAATGCAGGATCAAACAATAGCGTAAACTATCTATAAAAAACAAGTTCTCATTTTTCAAAAAAAAAATTTTCTTTTACATTTTTTTTATATAAAACCTAAAACAATTTATACAAGAACATTACATAATAAAACTAAAATCTTAAATTTTTTATTTTGTGTTAATGGTTATTATTAAAACAATTAAATACAAATTGTATTTGGTTATCATAACTTAGCAGCAAAGTTGTATTTTAAGGAAATCAAAACAAAAACAGTCACTGCAGCATGGTGTTACCACTTTTAGTTTTGAAGTATTACAAACCTCAACTTGTTGGTTTGTACTATAAACTTCATCTTATTGGTGCGTATTGATGATTTATTTGAATAAGGTCAGTTTTTTGGTGATATTATAAATAATATATATATACACACACACACACACACACACACACAGATATATGTATATATATATATATATATATATATATATATATATATATATATATATACATATATATATATATATATACATATATATATATATATATATACATATATATATACATATATATATATATATATATATATATATATATATATATATATATATATATATATATATATATATATATATATATGTATATATATATATATATATATATATACATATATATATATATATATATATATATATATATATATATATATATATATATATGTATATATATATATATATATATATATATATATATATATATATATATATATATATATATATATATATATATATATATATATATATATATATATATATATATATATATATATCTTCACATCCACCATGTATGGTAAAATCCCACATATATAGATTTTTTAAATAAAATCCTGCATAGGTTGTTTAGAACCACCACACCCTAAACTCTATCCCAACTTCATGTTTTCCTGACTCATACCACCTACATCTTTTCAAGTCTTTAGTCAACCGTTTTCTAGCTCTATAACTATATTCTTTTTTTTCCTAGTAATAACCAACTTAATAGTGATTGCTTGCAGTCTTATTGGGAGTGAATTAAAATAAAAAAATTAAAAAACACTTTTTTCAAAAATTCTGCTAAATAATGGTAATGTACTAGATGAGTCATCTACCATTCATCTTCTAGATTAACTCTTACTTCTGATCTTTCTTTTAAACCGTATATCAAATCCATTGCAAAATTAGCATCTGCTAAGGTTGCATCTATTTATCAAGCTCGACACTTTCTTACTCCAGATTCTATTCTCTATCTCTATAAATCTCAAATCCGTCCCTGTATGGAATACTGTTGCCACATCTGGGGCGGATCTTCTAATGATGCTCTTTCTCTTTTAGACAAGGTGCAAAAACGAATTGTAAACATAGTTGGACCTGCTCTTGCAGCCAATCTCCAACCTTTGTCACATCGTCGTAATGTTGCTTCTCTTTCTCTTTTCTACAAATACTATAATGGGCACTGCTCTAAAGAGCTAGCGTCCCTTGTGCCATCTACTAAAATTCACTCTCGTGTTACTCGCCATTCAATTAAGTCTCATCCTTTTTCTGTGACTGTTCCTAAGTGCTTCAAAAACTCTTATTCTTCTAGTTTTTTTCCTCGAACATCAGTTCTTTGGAATTCGCTTCCTTCATCTTGCTTTCCTGATTCATATAATTTGCAATCGTTTAAGTCATCAGTCAATCGTTATCTTGCTCTACAGATTTAGTCTTTTCTCTTCCAGTAACTTCCAACTCTTATAGTGGTTGCTTGCAGCCTTGTTGGAAGTGAAGATGTTAAAAAAAAAAAAAAAAAAAAAAAAAAAAAAAAAATGTTCTTGAGCAGAATAGCTATAACTATACTTAACTCTCAAAGTACTTATAACTATACTTAACTCTCAAAGTACTTATAACTATACTTAACTCTTCTTGGTCTTGAGCAGAATAGCTATAACTATACTTAACTCTCAAAGATTTTTTTTTGGTAAAAATTTAAATCTTACCATAATCTAAAATAACTTTCTATATGTTTCGTCTATTAAATATTTTACTAACGAAAAATAACAAAGTATCTTTAGTGTAACTTATCTAAAAAGAAATAATGTGAAATAGACTAAACAAATATGTTACCTTAAATTTTTGGCTGCTATTTAATAAAGAAGCATCTTTTTGTAATAATGCAGAGAGTGGATCAAAAAGTAGATCTGAGAGTGGATCTGTTTCAATATTTTTAGATGTAACAGTTGCACTTGACAAAGATTTTGTATTTTTCTCTCGCATATTTCCTAAGGTCACATTCTAAAAGAAAAATAGCGTTTTTAATTTTTAATATAGCGTATTTAAAATTTATGAAAATCTTTAAATAAAATATTTTGAATGATGCGTATGGTTCTTACAAAATACTTCAAAAAAAATTTCCTCTAACTTATAAGCTCAATTTTATAATTTTTCTTTAACTATTAACTGACTTATCAGAGAAATAAAGTGTTGTGTATAATTGTTGAACAACATGAAATGAGAATTTGTTTGCATACTTGATTTATTATCATAGATTCAATTCCTGCATGATTCACTATCTTTAAAAAAAATGTCTGCTAGTGTCAATTATTCAAATTAACACCACAAGTAATCTTAACATTCCACAATTAAAAGTTTTAACAGAAACAAATTTGCTATGAGAAAATGAAAACAAATACAAACAAGGGTGCTTACAAATCAACATAACTTGAATTATAAAAAAGTTAAGTCATTTAGATGAAAACTTGTTTTTCATACATTAGGAGTTGAAAATTTTTTTTGCCATTTTTTAAAAGAGTTTGGCACAAATTGAGTCAAAAATTGTTGAAAAATAACACAATACTTTTATAAAACTAGTTTTAAATACTACTTTAACAAGTTTATAAATACTACTTTAAAATCTAAAAATTTAAATCTACTTATTATTACTTGGCTCATCTGTAACTAAAATCATCTGTAACTAAAATCATCTGTAACTAAAATCATCTGTAACTAAAATCATCTGTAACTAAAATCATCTGTAACTAAAATCATCTGTAACTAAAATCATCTGTAACTAAAATCATCTGTAACTAAAATCATCTGTAACTAAAATCATCTGTAACTAAAATCATCTGTAACTAAAATCATCTGTAACTAAAATCATCTGTAACCAACAAAAATCATCTGTAACCAACAAAAATTATCTGTATCAACTTATCACTTGGCTCTAACCAACTAAATTAAGTTGTATAGAAAACATTTTTTTTTGGCTCTGGCTATTTCTTTTTCTCAATTTGCTTCTATGCCCAGTTTGTTTTAGAAAAGCCCATGCTATTGCTTTTTCATTCTATCTGCTTCACCTATATTTGAAAGATTTTTCTCATTTTATTCAATATGCTGAGGTTTTATATTCAACTAACATGCCACAACTAAAAATCCATACAAACTTTGTAGCTTCAATTTATATGTCTGAGGATGTTCTATAAATTTATAATTCTACTTATTTTGTTTATTCCTTTACAATATATCATTTTTTTTTTTTTTTCAGAACAAAATTAAACATGTCTAAAAAATTTAAAAACTACTTCATAAACAAGTGTACACTTTTCTGGATTTGCATCCAGAAAAAAACAAAATGTTTGTTGTTAATCATTTTTGAATGGAAAATGTCATAAAATCAACCTTATACAATATACTGCAACAAAAGGAGATCAATACAGGACCAGAAAGAAAAGTTGGAAGTGGTCAGTGGTCAGGAAGTGGTCGGACTGCAAAAAAAAATGCCTAAGAAACAGATTAAACGCCTAAAAAAATTGATGGTGGTGAAGAAGGATGGTGTTTCACAGCATAGCTTAGCCAAAAGATTCAATGTTTTCCAGCAGAATATATCCAAAATTATAAACAAAAAGCTAGCATTCGATATCGTAAAAAAACTAAAGTGCCAAAAAGAACATTGGCTCAGAAAGCTGCTGTGCATCCTAAGTGCAGAAAATTAGTTGCACTTTTGTGGAAAAATTTTTTGATAATTGACGACGAATCGTATTTTCCTTTGTGCAACACACAGCTCTCAGGCAACGTAGGATATTATACTTTTGATCCCGACACAACTTCTAATGAGGTCAAGCTCAAAAGAAAAAGCAAATATAAGCAAAATTATTAGTTTGGATAGCCTTGTCAGAGAAAGGGTCTTAAAGCATTACATTGCACCTTTGAGTCAAGCAGTCGACAAGGATGTGCACATTTCCAAATGCCTGGTTAAATTGAAGAAATTCATCAAGAAGGTTTACAAAAACAACAAAATTGTATTCAGGCCCGATCTAGCCTACGCACACTATTCAAACAAAGTACAAGATTACCTAAAAGGGGAAAATATCAAATATATGCAGAGAGACAAACGCTGCTAATATGCTCGAATTGCGCCCAATCAAGGACTTTTGGGGTGAAATTAAAAGATTGGTTTATGCAGACAAATGGCAAGCTAAAAATCTCCGTCAACTAAGAAATCGAATAGAGTGTTGTATGAAAAAAATCAATCAAAATCATGTACATAGGCTTGGGGAGAGTACCTTTACAAGAGTTGACCATGTTCGGCGAAATGGACTGAATATAAACAAATAATTTTTATTTTATTTTATAAAATAGGAATTTTTGGTTAATTTGCTTTTTAAATTTAAAAAATTGATAACTTTGTTCAAGAGATATTTATTTTCAAAGTTTATCTTGATTTTTAGTTGTAACATGTTATGTTTAACTATCATTATGAAAAATGTATGTAACTAAAAAAAAGTAATAATTAGAAAATTAAATAAAATAATTTTAAACTTTAAAAAAAAAAACATGTTGAAAATCACAAAATGAATGATATGAATAAATCAAATATAAATGATATGGATGAATCAGATCTAATCTTAAAAACTAAAGAAAGATATTGCACTAAGTCTTCAGTATAAAAATAAAAAAATTATTTAACTTTTAGTTAACATTCACTATTTTTTAAATTTACTGAATGGACCTTATACATTTCAAACCAATCAAGTTTCAAAACCATTTATTTGTATTTTAGCCTTTGTAAATAACAACAATTCTTAACATTTTTACATTAAATTTATTTAAAAGAATGCAAAAGCTTAGAAGCTTTCTGTTTATATGTAAATTTTTTTTAGTATTTAAAATTTTTAATTTACAAAATTATTTTGCCAGAAGGATTTAAAAACCTTTTAAAACTTAAATAAGTTAGGAAAATTCTGTTAAATATCATTGAAAACAAAATGACAAATGATAACTTAATTCTGAGGGCTGTGCAAGCATGTTAAATGTTGAAGAATGTGCTATGATTTGAAAGTGTTTTTTTTAAATAAAAAATCAATTTAATTTGTTATTAAATAGTTAAATAAAGAATATTTTGTTGCAAATATAGATATTAATCCCCCAACAGGAAAAAAGTGCTTTGTCTCAACTTTTAAAAAAAGTTTTACTATGTCTAATTGTAAATTTCTGTATAAATACTAAAACAATGAAGATGAAAATAATTCAGAATAAAATGTGGTTAAATGAAATAATTTTAATTTTTTTATACAGGAAAAAGATTTAATATATTTTTAATTAGTTGGTTTAAGTCACCAATATATGGACAAAATTAAAAAGCAGTTGAATAAACAAATTAAACAATATAAATTATAATTAAAATTACATGTGACCCATCAAACTGATCAATTCCAAATGAAAAATATAAGTAAGAAACAAACTCTTTTCCAAACTTCTTTCTAGTTAAAAATTTCTTGAATTATTATCATTAGATAATTGCTTGTAAACTGAATCAAATTTATGGAGGAGTATAAGTTTTTTTATTTATGTAGTAAATAGTTTTTTGGGCTCATGAAATAACCAGTTTTTTGGCAAAACTAGACAAGCACCAGTATGGTCTAACAGAACTAGATCAGCAAAAGATGATCAATCAAATACACTTATACTGTTTTATTATTTGACATACATTTTGCTTTTTTGCATTTCGAACAGTATTATAAGGAGGATACAGTTTACAGCCTGCTTCAACTACACCCAAACGAGTTCACTGATATGAATTTTCAGACAGTCTACCATTAATTATTGTTCATATATATCAGAGCTTTTTCTGGTATATAAAGAACAATAGAATAGTTTGGCTCATTATATTTTGATAACTGTGAAACAGCTTTAGCTTCTTCTTTTCTATTATTTTGGCACAAACTGCAACTTGATGCAAACAATAGTTCTGAAGATGAAAATAAAGCATTCATTTAAATCTTCATTCTTTTGAGAAACTTCTAAACTTTAAGTCTGCTGTTAAAGCAATTTGTGCCAAACTCTTTTAAAAAATGGCAATGAACACCAATATCTAGTGACGACTGAGCTAGTCTGCAAATAACAAAATATTTTCTCCAATGAAAATAAGTATAACCTGATAGGTAACAAAGCCCGCAAAATTTTGGTTGTCATTTGACATGGTCAATGCAAAAGATGATCTATCTTTAGATTACTATGACATGCAACTGCATAATTGAAAATCTAAAAGTGTTCAATTCATTTAATACGAGTTCATAATTTACTTTTTAGTAAATATTTTTCAAGTAATTAATCTAGTAATTATTTTATTTTAGTAATTATTTTTCAAAGCAATTAATTTAGTGATTATTTATCAAGTTATTTTCAAGTTTTTTCAAGTTAGACAAGTTTTATTTAAAAAAAAAATCTTTTTTTTTTTACTTTATTTTTTCATTTAATTTATTTTCTCAAGTTCATTCATAACAAGCATATGTCCAATGTCATTAATACATATGACCAAATTAATTAATTCATTATTAATTTAAAATTTATAAAATTTAATAAGATCAGAATGTTTAATATAAAAGTTTAGTCTTAGTTAGATATAAGATATACTTATATAATTAGATATACTTAGTTTGATATAATTTGATAACTATAATTTAATTCATTGGTAAGTTAAGACTTAAACTAGTTTAAAAAAAATCTATTTGCCATATTAACAACTAGCATATTTTATTCAAAGCTTTACTCAACCATTCAAACCACTTAACCATAGTTTACTCAACCATTCAAATCACTTAACCATAGTTTACTCATTTTTAAGCTTTACTCAACCATTCAAACCACTTAACCATGGTTTACTCAGTTTTAAGCTTTACTCAACCATTTAAACCACTTAACCATAGTTTACTCAGTTTTAAGCTTTACTCAACCATTCAAACCACTTAACCATAGTTTACTCAGTTTTAAGCTTTACTCAACCATTCAAACCACTTAACCATAGTTTACTCAGTTTTAAGCTTTTTTCTTAAATTAATTTTTTTTTTAAAGATTCTTGACTGGTTTAAAATGTTACAAAATATTGATTTAAGATCACTGATAGCAAACTTAAACAAAAGTTTTATGCCAATTTTTTTTAAGAAAAAAAACCTTTTTTTAAACCTGCAGCATTTCATTGTATGTAATTGACTCTGGACTGGTGGCTCAAAAACAATAGATTTTATGACTCTAAAAATCCCATTACTTTTTTTCTGTAAAGTTCTGAAAATTACTAATTTCTTGGGAAAAACAAAGACTTACAAAAACCAGGTAAGAATTACTGTTTTTTTTATTAGTGTTAAATAAAAATTACAATAACCTCATTTGTAGATTAGATATGGAATGTTAGAATAATTAAAACCCTATGTTGGATTGGATGTGAGACTTTTAAAAATAACTTTTAAAAAAATCTATAATATACAAAAAAAATTCATAAGTAAACCTATTATATTCTTTTAGTGTTTATAGCAATTGACAAACATTAAGATATTGCCCCAAAAATATCCTCACAATTAAATTTTAAAAAAAAGAGGGGAATAACAGTTTCCTTTTTATTTTTGATAACTAATAATAGACATTAGGATATTGCAAACATTAAGATATTTTCAAAAAATATCTTTAAAAATAATTTTAAATAAAAGGGAGGGGTATAATAATCCCATTCTTTTTTTGATAACTAGTAATAGACATTAAGATATTTTGATGAAAAATTAAAAGATGCATTTAAAATTTACTTTTATAAATTTTGAAAAAAATTTTTAAATAATTCTAAATTCAGGTTGACGTATTTTTATTAATGTAACTTTAGTTTTTGAAATTAAAAAAAAAAAAATAGTTAATAAAATAATAGTAAAAAAAACATATATTGGAACAGCACATAAGTTTTTTTATAAAATAACAGTAAAAAAACATATATAAAAACAGCACAGATTTTTTTTAAATAACAATAAGAAAACATATGAATCGATGAATGTTAAAAGGGCGGAGTCACATATTTTGCAAAATTGACTTTTTTGCAAATTTGTATATTTAAAAGATACTTCCATCATTTTGTGTTAAAAAAGTGTCTGTCAGAAATTTTCTCTAGCCTGTACAGTGTCTAAAAGTTTTGGTTTTTTGTTAAAAGGGCTGAAGTCCAGACTTCAGCCCTTTTAACAAAAAACAAGAAACTTTGCGCCAAAGACAGCGGACCAAACGTAAACTTATTTTGTTGTTTTGATTGTGCAACAGCGTGGTGAATAAAGTTGATTTATTACATTTAATGATTTTAATAGTGAATTAAGTTGATTAACTACTTTTTTAAATGGGTGATTGTGGTAGTGAGTCTGATCATACAAATTATAAAAAAAAGATAAGAAACCCAGATGATTATAAAAGGAACAAGATTAAGAAATCTAGGCTTGCTGGTGTGGGAAAAAGTTGTGATGCTAATGAAGATACTGTTTGAAAAAGAATAACTAACAGCGGAAACAAGAAGGAATTTAAATATCATGTTTTGATCGGAGATGAACGAGTACAGGTATGTGTTGTGGCATTTTTATCAATATTTTCTGTGTCAGAAAAGACGGTTCGAAGAATAATGAGTTTAAAAATGGATGGAAAAGCAGTTAAAGATTTGAGAGGAGTACATTTTTTTTTTTAATTATCTTCACTTCCAACAAGGCTGCAAGCAACCACTAATTAGTGTTGGAAGTTACGGGAAGAAAAAAGATGAAGATTGTTGAGCAAGATAACGATTGACAGATAACTTAAAAGATTGCAAATTATATGAATCAGGAAAGCAAGATGAGGGAAGCAAATTCCAAAGCACTGATGTTTGAGGAAAAAAACTAGACGAATAAGAGTTTTTGGAGCACTAAGGAACAGTAACAGAAAATGGATGAGACTTAATTGAATGACGAGTAACACAAGAATGAATTTTAGTAGATGGCACAAGAGACGCTAGCTCTTTCGAGCAGTGCCCATTATAGTATTTGTAGAAAAGAGAAAGAGAAACAACATTACGACGATGTGACAGAGATTGAAGGTTGGCTGCAAGAGCAGGTCCAACTATGTTTACAATGCGTTTTTGAACCTTGTCTAAAAGAGAAAGGGCATCATTAGAAGATCCGCCCCAGATATGGCAACAGTATTTCATACAAGGCCGGATTTGAGATTTATAGAGATAGAGAATAGAATCCAGAGTAAGAAAGTGACGAGCTCGATAAAGAGAAGCAACTTTAGCAGATGCTAATTTTGCAACGGATTTGATATAAGGTTTCCAAGAACAATCAGAAGTAATAGTTAATCCTAGAAGATGAAGGGTAGGAGACTCATCGAGTACATTACCGCTTATAAATATAGGAAGGTCTAAATTATTGAGATAACGATTGGCCGAAAAAAATTTATCTGAATTAAAGTTCACCAGCCACTGCGAGCCCCATGCTGTAGCAGAAGTGAGATTCTTTTCAAGCTCAGATGCCCCCTGCAAGCAATCAGAGGGAGTTGGCTTCTTATCGTGACAAGAATAAATGGTAGTATCATCAGCGAACAATGCCACCTTAGATGTGAGAATATCTGGAAGATCGTTGATGTTAATTAAAAAGAGTATAGGGCCAAGGATTGAACCTTGGAGAACCCTTGAGGTTACAGAATAAGAAGAAGAGTGCTGTCCATCAAGGATAACTTTTATACTACGATTGGAAAGAAAGGATTCAATAATCTTAAAGATGTTTCCAGATACACCGTAAGAAGAAAGCTTATGGAGAAGACCAGCATGCCAAACTTTATCAACCGCTTTAGAAATGTCAAGAGCAATGCCCTTAACCTCTCCACCTTTATCTAATGCGCGATAAAACCTATCGGTTATTACTGATAGCTAATCAGCCGTAGAACGAGAAGATCAAAATCCATATTGATGATCAGAAAGTAGGTTATGAGATTCGAAATGAGAGATTAAGTGTTTGTTAATTAAAGATTCAAAAACCTTGCTTATGATAGGAAGAAGACTAATGGGACGGTAGTTAGATGAGTCAGATCGCTCTCCAGAATTTTAAAAATAGGGATAACAGATGCTGCTTTCCAGCAGGCTGGAAAACAAGACTCTGATAAGCACTTGTTAAATAGTTTTGAAAGGATAGACGACAGCTCCGGAGAACACTTCTGCAAGACTATAACAGGTATGTTGTCCGGGCCGCAAGCTGTAGAAGAGTCTAAGCGGGAAATCACTTTAGATACAGAAGCTGGAGTGATACGAATGTCGAGCAATGGATCAACCTGTTTGACAGCTATATCAGGTAGAACACAACTAGTGGCATCAAGAGATGATATTGATGAAAAGTTCTTAGCAAATAATTCAGCTTTGTCTTTAGGTGAGGTGACAAAGTCTGAACCATACAAAAGAGGTGGAATTACAGACTTGCCCTTATTATTGATACTATTAAAGATTCTTCAGAAGTCACGAGAGCCTAATTTTTGTGATAAAATAAGAGATTTCATGATCTGAGAATAGCGGGCTTTGGCATTAGACAAAACCTTTTTACAATGGTTCCTAGCAGTAATAAACAGACATCTGTTTTCTGGAGAATTGTTTTGCTGATAGATATGGAAGTAGTGGTTTCGATTGGCAATTGCAGCAGCACAATGTGAGGAAAACCACGAAGAAGAGTGAGGCTTGACCTGGAATCGTCGAGAGGGAATAAAAGATTCCATGCTAGCCTGAATCCACGAGGTTATGTAAGAAGCACATTTGTCAACAGGGAGACAAAAGATTTCTACCCAGGAGCCATCACAAAGAAAATCACGGAAAGAGTCCCAGTCAGCTTTAAGGTAGTTGTAAGATGTACGATGATAGGGGGATTCTGATGGAAAAAAAGAATGAGATAATAGTTTTAGAGAGACCAAACCATGATCAGAAGCACCTAAGGGTGAGTGTGGAGAAACTGAGCACTGACTAGGATCAGAAACAAGACATAAGTCGAGTAGAGAAGGTAAATGATTCGGGTTGTCTGGAAAGCGAGTGGGAAAGTTGACTATTTGAGTTAGGAATATGAGTTACAAACGAGTTACATTACCAGTCACGATATACTAACTAAGGTGTACGCTCACATAGACTCCTTTCCAAAAAAACTGATCCACTATGGCGGAAAGGAAAGGTATTTTTTGAGTGAAGATTTAAACATGAAGTTAATGTATGAACTACTCATGAAACAAAATGAAGGGGTAAAGTTCAGTTACAAGTCCTATTATAACTACTACAATAAGCACTTTCATTTACGTTTCGGGCAACATCAAGTAGACACCTGTTGCATATGCGAAGAGCTAAAGCTAAAGATAAAAGCACCTCACCTTAATGAAGTTGCTAAGCAACTTGGCAGTACATAACAGATGCGCAAAAAAATTTTACCAAGCCATAAAACAAGATGTACAGGACGCTAAGGAAGGAAAAAAATGTAAATGTTTTGTCCCTAGCAGTAGATTATATGCAAAACATTTCACTGCCCAAAATACCTGTGCAAGAGTTATTTTACCTAAGGCAGTTAACAGTTAGTGTATTTTCTATTCATGATGTGAAGAGAAATGTTGCAACTCTCTACCTTTATCACGAGGGGAAGACTAGAAAGTCTCCAAATGAAACTTGCTCCTTTTTTTTGCACTACCTTTCTACCTGTCCTCAAGAGTATGATGAACTCAACTTTTATGCCAATAATTGTGGGGGGCAAAATAAAAACCATTGCTTTTCAAAACTTTTTATGGCGCTTACTGACAATAATTTGATGAAAAAGATCAATCAATTTTTCACAATCAGAGGGCACAGCTTTTTGCCCTGTGACCGTGACTTTTTGATTATAAAAAGAGAGTTAAGAAGGCATGACAGAGTTTACAGCGTTCAAGAAATAAAAAAAATTATATTAAAAAATAGTAATCAAAAAAAGTTTTTATTTAGAGAGTTCATCTCTAGTTTACGATGTTAAAAGTTGGTGGCTAGTCCATTATAAAAAGAAACGTTACCTTAATTGAAATAATGGGTAAACCCAGAAGCCAACAAACTCAGTTTGCAATAAGCAAATTTCACCATTTTCAATACGATTGTGACAACATAGGTCAATGTAAGGCCAGTGAAATTATCAATGGCATAGACAAACATACTTTTATGATGAGAAAAAATACTCAAAACAAAGCGAACCTGCCAGAACAGCTTCTTTACCCAAACGGAAAAGTCCAAATAAAATCTGCTAAATTGAATGACTTAAGAAAGTGTATTAAGTATATTCCACATAAGCATATTGACTTTTATAATAAACTACTGCAATGGCCTACAGCAGAAAGCAATGATGGAGAAGCAGAAGATGCTGGGGGAAATGATTAAGCATAGCTGATAAAATTTCTGTAATAGACTTTTTTCCTTATAATTTTTATTAATATTGTATAAACAATTCATAAATGTATAATTTGAGAAGATTTATTGCAGTTTGTGACTTTATTTTCTATAGTCCAAAATTAAAATCATAATAAAATAAGCAGTAATTATTTGTTGAATGTTAAAAGGGCTGAAGCCCACAGTGTTAATTGGTTTACAGGTTCTTTAAAAATAAATATGAAAAAATATATTTCTGCATTTAATATAAAAAAAATAATCCCCTTCAAAAAAAAGTTGCTAAACTATTAACAAAAATTTATTGAGGAAGCAGTGCTGTTTTTTTTAGTTTTCCAAAAGTTTACATTATTGGACATCCGCCCTTTTAACATTCACCAAGTCATATATGAAAAAAGCACTTAAGTTTTTTAAAAAATAACAGTAAAAAAACATATATGGAAACAGCACATGTTTTTTATAAAATAACAGTAAAAAAACAGGTGGAAACAGCACATTGCTTTTTTTTATAAAATATAAAAGCCTAATTTAAACTATTTTTTATTAAAAAGTACTGAATTTTTTTTCAAACTTTAAAACCTACATTAACTATTGTTCTTTGCAATGGGTGATCAGAAGTTGCTTTAAGTGAAACAACAAAATTCTTTTGTTCTTCTTTGTAATCTCTTTTTCGAAAAGCCCTAGTATAATTAAACAATTAAAATGAAATGTAAGAGTGTAAGGTAAAAAAAAAATGAAGTTAACCAAGTCTAAAATAAAAAAAACAGAACAAATAATCTATTAAAACAAAGTAATTAATTATAATGCAAATTAGTAGTAAAATAATTAATATGTAAATTAGTATTAAAAGTAAATTTCTTTCTTTATACACATACTTTATTTAATTCTCTGAGAAAATACTTTCCTAATAAATTCACTTCCCCAAAACCAATTTTCCCCAAAAAAACTATATTTATGTTAAATACATGTATTTCTGCAACCCTCGGAATTAAGAAAAATGAGGTCAGCAATAATTTGCCTACCTCGATCTTTCAGAGGTTGGCATCAGGTCGGCAAATTTGATACAAAGGTTTTACCATAAGACATAGAAAGAGGGCAGCAATTTTTTGCCAACCTCAAACACTTTAAGGTTAACAGTTAGTTAAGGCTGTATAAAAATAATATGTTTATTTATATATATAAGCAAATATACATAATAATATGCAAAATAAATAAATATATGCATGCATGCATAAATTCATTTATGCATGCATGCATATATTATAGTTGCAATGTAAATGCAACAGAATCCATATCTGGAGGATGAAGATAGCACAAGAAATTAATAACAAGAGATAAATAGAGCATAAGCTTTTTCTTTCTGAGAAGTCTACTAGCTTCTATTATCTTATTCGGCTGTTGCATTTTGCCATTGTTCAATTCTTTTAATACTCCTTTGAAGTTTATACGCATATTTAAAAAAAAAAAAGCAGCTGCCAAACAAGCTGCTGCAACATTAACCAGATTCAAAGAATGGCCGGTGCATAAAACATATTCAGCTAGTGGATTAAACTCCTTAAAATGGGCTTGCAACCCAGTGTAAACTCCACAGATATTGATATAAACTCCACAGATATTGATATAAACTGTATAGACCCACATTATCATACGACTACTCATGGCAATCACTAATGTTGCATCTCAAATGTCTTTTTGACAAGATTAAACATATCATTACTACTAATTATCTGTAAAAGCGAATCGTCAATTTGCTGGATGAACTCTTCACAAATGTTAGCTGAGTGATAGGAAGTGCTACTTCTACTTTGGTTTACTTGAGTGTTTATATGTTTAGCTAAAAACGAGTCATATTCAGCTAGTAACTCTAATGAGTTGAGAGAATTTCCATTATGACATGACACATAAAAGTGCTAACACTCTTATGAGTCATGTGTAAAAAAATAACTCATTAGATTTTTATTAGGCCTTCATAAATATGTATATAATAATAGACCAATAGGTTAAAAAGATAAATAATTGAAAAATATAAATATAATTAAACTTTACCTGAAAGAAAGAAATTAGATGACAGATGCCCCTCGACGCATCAAATTTTTCCAATATTTTTATTCACTCTGACATTGTTTGATTAATTTTCAATCAATCCTGCATTTACTTCGATTAACTAAGATAGATGTAGCATTATTATGATCAGCAAATTGTTTATCCTCACTGATTGCCTTACAAGCACTTTCCAGTTGCAAAATACATTTTTGGTCTCTAAAGAACTAATTTTCCTGAAATAAAAGTTTGCAGTAAACACCATCCCCTCTTGGAAGTATATACAAGCCAATTGTATTCTTTCTTTTTTCCATTTACTAGTTTTTTAAAAAATAACTTTCAAGTTTCAGCATTGTCACGGGTTAGCATTTTAATGTCTTTTTTTAGTTTGTATATAGTTTTCAGGTATCAGGCTTTGAAAAATCAATGGTCTTTCGGCTTTCAGGCTTTAAAAAACTCAGGTTTCAGGCTTTGAAAGTTTCAGCTTTAAAAAACTAATGGTCTCTTTTTGCTGATTTGTTGTAATAAACTTAATTAGTCTATTATTTTGACATGTATAGTCAGTAGTTTCGGTAGAAAATACGTATACGCTTTGAGGTCATTTTTTACTACATACACTAATGGAGTCCAAGGTTGCATTATTACAAATAGTGGTAGGCCACTATTTGTAATAATGCATCAGATTGTTTTTGTGTGAAAAATATTGTCAACTTTAGCAAGGACACAACAAAATTTAAGATTCCAATTTGATTTAAATTTGCTTTTTTTTTTCTTTTGCCTTCTTTCGCTTGCTAGACTCATCCATGTTAATGTTATTCATTGATCACTCCTGACTGATTTTTTTGTTCTGAAAGTTCTGATGATTTATCACTATTATTTTCACTTATAAAAAATTTGAATAACTTTACCTTTAAAAAAAAGAATTCAGAAGAAATTTTTTTTTTTAAATTTATTTTGTCGTTCCTAGTGAACAATTAGAAGAAAAACTTTTGTTTCTCCAATATGTATACAAGAAAATTACTTGTTTGTTTGTTTTTTATTATTATTATTATTTTTTTTTTTCAACAGATTAAAATTTTTAATAGATTGATAATTAATTTTTAAAAAATTGATTTCTTGCTAGCGGCTGCCTAGGCTGGACATGTATAAAGGCTGTTTAAATATTTCTCACAAATCACAGTGATGCAACAATAGAACTTGTAATCCAAAACAAACATAAAATAACTCTAAATTACAAAATTTACATACCATTGATAATTTTCAGTTGAGAGCATGATACAAAAAGGTTTTGCATTAAACACAACACAATTTTATAAATATTCCCTAAATTATATAAAGAAAATTAGATTTCTGGAGAGCCTTTATTCACAAAACATTGTGAAAATCAAAAAAAAAATTAATCTATTTTACTAATTTATCTACTAAATATAACTCTGTTCTTTAAAAAACATTCAACACCATATTTTGTAGAATACATTTAAACTTCTTAAATCAGTATGACATCAGATTGCAGATATATATATATATATATATATATATATATATATATATATATATATCAGTATGACATCAGATTGCAGATATATATATATATATATATATATATATATATATATACATATATATATATATATATATATATATATATATATATATATATATATATATATATATATATATATATATGATGCAAATTTCATTTTAACCTCTTTTCCTTTGCTAGTTGGAAGAGTTTGACTTACTTTTTAACATAAATGGATGAGATTTCTAGCAGAGGATAGAGATCATGAAAAATGCTTTACTTTACTTGCTTTATAGCCAAAATCATGAAAATCATGAGAAAGATAAAGACTAAATTTTTCTGAAAGATCAGAGGAATAGAGAAAGTGATGGTTTTAGAGGAAGACAAGAATTAAGTAAAAAAGTTTCAAATATTATTTAGAATCATAGTTTTTTATATTCACAACTAGTTTTGGTAAACAGTTGTTGTAAATTCATTTGTCAATTATTTTATTTACAAAAAATGTCAACCATAAGTTTTTAATAAGTTGTTGATTAACTTGCATTATATCACTTTTTGGCTTTCTATTTTTCACTGTTAAGAGATTTAGTTTATTTAATATCTTTCATATGATAAATCTTTAAAATTGTAGATAGAAGTCGCTTTATGTTGGACTTGTTTATTCATTTTAATATGTCTTTGTAAATCTGGGCTTTATCATCTGGTTCCATATTCAAAAAGAGATCTAACTAATTATGTAAGATTTTATGCATTTGAATCAGATCCTCTTTCTTCTATCATGCAAAGTTGACAATTCAAGTATCTTTAATCTCTCTTCATACAACTTCCCCCTTAAAGATTTGGTTCTTGTAGCCCTGCGTTGTACAAACTCAAGATTATCAATGTCCTTCTTCCAAGATGGACTCCAAACAGTTGCTCCATATTTCAAATGGGGATGTACTAACAATTTGTATAGTAATTTTAATGAAAATTGTTATAAAATTACTATACAAATTGTATAGTAATTTTATAACAATTTGTAAAGTAATTTTAAATTGTACATCGCCACTTGTTTTTGATCATGCCTTATTTTCAATTTGCTTTGCCTATAACTAATTAATATGATATTTCTACTCTAGATTATAAAAAAAAAAATCCTATGATCTTTTTCTATTGTTGTTTCTGTTAAAAAAGAGTTGTTCAATTTACATTCATATCTTGGATTCTTTTTGCCAATATAAATGACTTTACATTTTGATTCATTAAATTTGATTAACCAATTTTCAGTCCATTTTACTAACATTTTAATGTCCTCTTGTAACAATTTATTATCATCATGACAATGATTGATTGAAATAATTTTGGTATCATCTACATATAATTTAGTGTCTTTAATAATCCCTCAATATGTTATGTTTAACAAGTTATTAACAAAGATTACATATAAAAGAGGTCTGAGTACTGAATCTTGCAGTACTTCACTAGTAACCATCTTCCAACTTAAAATATATTTTTCTATCACCACCCTCTGAGTTTGATCTGACAAAAAAGCATTATACCAATTTAAAAAAGATGACACAAATCCCAGTCAAAACAATTTTTCCGGTAATTTCCTGTGAGATACTAAATCAAATGCTTTTTAAAAATCCAAGAATAAAATGTTCTTTTCATATGCTTACATGATTAAATCTAATGTTTTCAACAATTTTCTTATACAACTTTTGTTATTAACAAAACTATGTAGCTCTTTAGAAATTTAATTGTTTTCAATGAGAATGTAATAATTTGCTCCATAATTTTAACAACAATTGATGTTAGTGAAACCATTCTTTAGTTTGTTGGATCTAGTTTATTGCCCTTTTTGAATAATGGAACATTTGCACATGACCATAACTTTGGAACAGTTCCTGTAACAAACAATTTAAGATCAAATATTAATGCTAAAGGACTCGACAAATATACTAAACATTCCTTCAAAACTTTTGGATGAACATTATCTGGACCTACTGATTCTTACATGTTTAAATTACCTAAATGTTTCTGAATAAGAGAAATACTAAAATATGGATCAGAGCATTTTGTGAAAAGATTGTCGCCTGAAACTTCTTCTGATGAATCATCTTATATAAAAACAGAAGCAAAGAATTCATCAAGAGTGTTTACTATTTCCTGATTATCAGTAATTATAATACCATTATGTAGTTTTATGACTTTGGTCGAGTCTCTAATTCTTGTTTTGTTATTTTTAGGTGCATAGACACTTTTAAGATCATTTTTCTAACTAAGCGCCAAGGCTCTTTTTAAAATTGCGAATACTTTTTCTGACAAGTTTTTTTATATTTTTACTTATTTTTTTAAAAATTATTGACTTCTAAAAGACTTTTAAAACCTGATTTCTGTATCTAAATCAAAGTTCTTTTTTTCTTTACACATACTTTTAGGTTAACTTGCCGTCCATAGTGAGTTATTATTGTGTTGAAAATAAATTTATCTCATTTTAGAGTTGGAATACATTTTTCACACCCTATCTCATATTTTTTTCCATAAACTGATTACTGAGAAACGCCACTCAGAAATAAAGTCAGGTATATTTTCCTAATTACTACTCGTTGTAAACAATTTTGTAGAAAAGCTCTATATAATAACAACAACAAAAACAACAATAATAACAAAAATAGTAATAATAAAAATATTATTTTTGTTATTATTTTAAATAATAACCCCTATAACTTATTACGTTACGCTACAATTTATTGGTTATAATTGGCGACACTCTTTTACTTTATAACATTATAAATGTTTATTTATTATTTTCATATTGATCATGTTTTATCTCATTTTTAATGTACAAAAGATTCATCTAAATTGGTTACTATGTCACGAAGTTTTAATTTGCAACATATATTTTTAATCGCTTATAAAAATTTTTAGTTATACTTTTAAAGTACCATGAACGCTTTTTAAATATTTTTGCATCATGGAAGAAAACTGTTTGCTTGGTGTTTCTCACCGAGTTGATAATGCCGCCCGGCGGCAAAGTAACTTTCTGCCGAAAGGCCGACTTTTTAAGGAGGCGGAAGCTGTTAACGGCGACCTCCCGATCAATTTTTAGCGGCAAAATATTCTTTATTAAGCCTCCAGTGGCTTCCGTTTTTCTATTGGCGGCCGCAGCCGGAGTTCTTTTTTGGAGGCAAAATGTTTTGGAGGCCGACGCCAATAGAGTGGCGGAAGCTAATGGTGGCCGCCTTCAGAAGAAATTTTGGAGGCAAAGCCATTTAGAGGCCGCCTCCAATGGTTTCTGCCTCTTAAGGGATCGTCCACAAATTACGCAACGCAAAGCTTATTTTTAAAAAAAAAAGTATAGGAGAACATTTTGCTCTTTTGAGCGGCGGCTTTCGCTGGACTTGAAGGGTTATTTATACATTGATTAATTAAAGACTCTGCGAGGGAAAACTTTTAACACTTTTTCTTTTGTCTATTAGTTAAATTTTGCGTTACGTAATTTATGGACGATCCCTAACTGGCTGCGGCTGTCAAATTGGAGGCGGAAATATTTGCCTCTCGCCGGCGGATGTAATGAAAAATAATTGCTCGTTTGCTTTAAAGCAATTAAATATTAACTAGAAACAAATGTTAAATACTTGTTGTAATAAATAAACTTGTTGTAATAAAAAAATAAATGTTAAATAAATTAACTTTATTAATTTTTAATAATGTTAAAAGATGTTGGGTTTTTCAAATATTTTTACAATATATAATGACTAGAATTAATAATTTAATGTTATGGTCGAAAAATTAAAGTTTTAGCGTGACGTAAGGGCGACAAAATATCAAACGATCAAAAACTTTATTTGCCATAAACTTTTTTTTTTTTTTGCTTAAGGTATGTAAACAAAATTTTTAATTTTTAATATGTTTTGAAATAAAAATTACTTATTTATTCGATAATAGTAGATAAACAACCGCTCTGACAAAGTTATAATTTTTTTTCAAAAAATTTTTTCGATAGTCAATAAATAATATAAAATAAAACTTTGATGTCAAGTATTTAACATTTCGCGAGGTTAGAATTATTTTGTTCTATCTCCATGTTTTTCCGAATTGAGAAAATTAAATTCAAAGTTTTAAATGAACCTGCAGACCAAATAACATAAAAAATGCAAACAAAACCGATTTTTATCAATTTCCCATATAGGCCTCCACAGTTTAAAAGAATTTATTTTATATATTTAAATTGCAGGTGTCTTATTTACTACACCTTGATTTGCAGATAGAACAATGTAATACACACTTTTTTTGTAAAATACAGTATTATTTTGTTTTATCTCCATTTTATGTAAAAAAACATATTACAAATTAATATATTGTTGCAAGATGAATTTATATTTTGGCAATAAAAGTACTCTAAGGTACATATTTGCTTTATTTGAAAAAAAAAAATTATTTTACACAAGTGAACAAACTAGATGAATACGTTATTTTGTCAAAACAGAGAAGATAAATAATATATTATCTTAAGATCTTTACAATGAAATAAAACTTAAGTTATAAATTCCAATAACATAACATCTAAAGTACATTGCACAGTAAAATGATATCTCAAATTAGGCAAATCAAGCATATCTGGTTAATCCATTAAAAATATAACATTTCAGAAAGAAGTCCATTTAACAACATAACATATAATACAAATATTTAGACAATAAAATAAATTATTTTAAAATACTTTTATAAAATGCAACGTCTACAGCAGACATATACTTGAACATACTTTTAAGGTCCTTGGCTTTATCACTTGAAATTTGAGCACACTGATTCAAGGCAGAAGCCATTGGTACAACTGCCAGAGGTCTTGTTATCACAGATGATAAAGAGCGCGGATTGTTAGGAAGACGCCTAATTCGTGCTTCTGAACAAACATCTGAAAACAACTTTCTGTAATATACATGATCTGAAAAATCTGCTCTGTAAACCAGATGCTTTATCTGGCTATAGGGAACAAGCTTAAAATTGAAATAGCTTGCAATAGCTGAAAAATGTTTGAAATCCAATCTTTTCATTTGGTAGACAAAAAAAGAATTTCTTCTTTGAACAGCAGAAATTGCTCTGGTTAAACCTAAAGGACTAAATATTTCAAGAAGAGCAAGTGCTCTGTCAAT
>NC_061166.1:26585808-26693308 GCF_022113875.1 Hydra vulgaris
AGAGTTACTACAGAGTTACTAGATGAAACATTATCAAGTGCTGAGTCAAACTTATCAAATTCTATTAGGCTGTTCATTTCAGTTACTACTTCTTGCTCATTTATTATTATATTGCTCATGCTATTTTATATTAAGTTTTTTGGATCTTTTGGTTTTTATCTCATTTAGGAGACGCGACACACAATATTAAATCTAAACAAACTTACAATAATTAAATTTTACATAGTTTTAACAAAACTACGTGTATAAATAAATTTAAAATACATAAATTTAATAATTTAACAACTTTACTGGTCTAACCCTAAATCAGAGAAAAACTAATAGACAGTAAAATACTTAATTGTGGCAATGCTAATTTTTGGTATAGCCACAATAAATATTTTACTATATATTACAGTTTTTCTCAGATTTAGGGTTAGAGAAGAAAGATTGTTCCATAGATTTATAATTTTGATAATATTGAAATAATGGATTTCATGCAGGTGATTATTTAAAGTTAAAATTGGAACCTCATCATTTCGATGAAATCTTTTAAAATTGACAGTCGTGTTAGTATTTTAGAACAAACATTACATTATTATTTTTAACTAAAGACTTACTTGCTTGAGATAATGGAAATCTATCATATTTATCCTTTTTATTTTAAGATGATGAAAATTGATGTGTCTTAAAATGAATCTTTTGGTCATCACAATCAATATCATAATCACTTACTTTCTGGAAACAAATCATCATAATTTTTTCTTTCAGCCTTTTTAACTTTAGTAATTCCTAATAAAAACCACTGATATTATTAAATTTTATTTTTAGGGTTAAAGCAGAAAAACTCTGAAAATGTTGTTCCCTTTTCTCAAATCCAAATGAATTTTTTTGCGTTAAAAGCAGTTGATAATCAAGTAGAATTAAAAACTTAATCTAGTTTCTTTAGCAATCAAGTTTACTCAGCAATTAAGCTATTTAATCTAAATAATTTTTATAATCTAATTTTTATTTTAAACCTTTCAAAGCAATTAAAATTCGTTTTGAATTTCTTTTGTTTTTTAGTCTCCGCGAACGAGAGCGCAAAAAGCAAAATAATATAATTATTTTACGCCGCTTAACTGCAGATTTACCCAAGAAACTTTAATTATGTAAATAATGAAAATTCTAGTGTTTGTTCAGCAGTAATATTAAAAATGCTAATATAATTCTCAAAACTTACCATCGTAATCTTTTTATAATATAATTTTTACCTTTAGCAACAATTCTGTGAAAAAACAATATAAAAAAATTGCAGCGTGGTCTGCTGGTAAATATTTGCGTAAATAGAACATATATAAAAGGCATATATGTTTTATATTAAGCAAGTTAAAATATATCCGGCTAACGAGAAACAATTTTTCGGACCTTGCGCTAGTCAAATTTTTCGTCCAATCAAAATAGGGATCTGATCTCAGGAAATAGCCGCTTTTAAAAACTTCCGCAGCTGTCATTTTGACGTAAATAACTTTTGATTGGATAAAATGGAGATAACACATTATAATTTTAATTAATAAACAGGATTAAGGAGATAGAACAAAATGCAATGTCAGGTATAGTATGTTAATTTTTTTTTTTACTGATATTTTTGTAAAAAATAAATATTTTATCTATGAAAAGCAAAAAAATTAATCTAACTCAATTTTTTTGATTTGTGGAGTTAGCCTCCAAAACATTTTGCCTCCAAAAAAGAACTCCGGCTGCGGCCGCCAATAGAAAAGCCGAAGCCACTGGAGGCGGAAGAAAGAACATTTTGCCGCTAAAAATTGATCAGGAGGCAGCAGCCGTCTACTGCGGAAGAAAAGTGGAGGCAAGAAGATTTACGCCGTTTATCAACACTGGTTTCTCATATTGTTATTCCTGTTTGCGTTTTGCAGGTTGATTTTATGCCTAACCCTAGATTATTTTTTAAAATATCTGAAACAGATTTGTTAAGAACCATTACGGTTTCAGTGACCAGGGTTTTTATATTTTCTTGAAAGACGTTTTATAACCTCTTTTTATAAGCTTTTTTCCATATGGTTCCTCGAAATTTGCTAATCAAAGCTTCAAAGTGTTATTCAATTTATTTAAAAGGGTAGGTAGGTGTTCCTTTGGGATTGCTCTAATACGACTTTCTACTCTCCTCTTCAAATGAATACTCCTCCATGGCAGAGATGAGTCGCATTTTGGGGTATTGTTATAAACTTGATGTTATGTTGAATCGTGGCTTCAACCACTTCAAGAGAAAAATGTGAAGATTATCCCCAATCAACAATGTTGTTCCAGCTTTTGAAATAGTAACAGGCAAGTATATTAGGGGTGATGTCATAAGCAGTTCTAGGTGGTCCATCTTGAGTCAAATCCTGGTTAAAACCACGGGCAACAAAAACTCTCTGACAACATTGCCAGACAACATTTAACGGGTCGACTGCTTTGAAAGTTCTTGTTTTTTTCAACAAGATAGACATTATTAGAATGAGTCTCGAGACACTAGAGAATCGGTCTCGAGTCTAGATTTATTATCTGGTATCGGTGCAATACCTTACAGTATCGTTATCGAAATCAAACGATACTTGTATTAAAAGTATCGTTAATGTTAGTATCTTTTGGTATTGCTTGGTATCGCTGCGATACCTTACAGTATCGATATCGAGATCACGTAATACTGGTATGGAAAGTATTGTTTCTGTTGTTATCGGTGCAATACCTTATAGTGCTGCTATCGAGATCACGCGATACTGGTATCGAAAGTATCAGTTATGTTGGGATTGTATGGTCTTGGTGCGATACCTAACATTATCGGTTTCGAAATCACGCAATACTAGTACTTGTATATTATTCATAATCCGATAACTTTTAATACTAGTGTCAAAAGAAATTTTTTTTTCAAGTTGATTAAGGGTGTCCCAAGAAGTCCTTACGGTCTTATCACAGGGCACCGCGGAAGAGCCCAGCCGATGTCGCAACTTGGTCAGAGGCAGGGTTTGAACCGCAGATCTTACGTTTCTGAGGCAAGCACGCTACCACTGCGCCACGGCTGCCTATCGGTTATGTTGGTATTGTTTGGTACCGATAGTATCATTTGGTATTGAAACTCGGGTCATTATGAGAACTTGCATGTTATTTTTATAAAGTAAGTAAATTGAAATAGTAAATTCGTATAACTAATGAGATGTAGATAACTGACTCGTTTATTATAAAAGAAATTCTCTAAGATGGTTGTATGACATCATGTTTTTCATGATGTCATACAAACGGTATCTTTGATTTAATTCTTTCTGGTATCTTTGTTTTAATTTGAATAACTGTGTGGTTTCACTTCTGTATTTTAATTTCTCATATGTTATTGTTATTATAATTTTGTCTATCGCGATTAAAAGAAAAGAAAATATTTTTTTAACATTTATTTCTATTTTTAGTTTTTACAAATAATTAAATTGTTAAACAGTATGTGAGGGGCGAACAAAAGGGCAAAGAGTGGGGAGTGGATAGGGTATTTGGGGTAACTACCTAAGAATATACCTAATAAATAATATATTTATTATTACTATCTTATAACTTTTCTAAAATCATTCTAAATGATCATATGAAACAGTTGTTTTATTTTTAAAAACGCAAACCTTATTTTTTATATTTTTTTGGTTGGACTACCCCCCTAGGACAATGACCTAGATTTGCCCTGTTGTGTGTTTCTCACATCGTTATTCCAACTCTATTGAACTTTTATTCTATTCAGGCGAAAGGTTTATGTGCGGAATAAATCTTCGAGGAAATTTTTTTATATAATTTCAAGGAGTTTTTCATATAGTTCTCCAAAGTGATGCAATCGTTAATGAATATTCTAAACAAGTATTAGAAATGATTTTTTAAAGGTAATTGATTTCGTAATAGTCATTACAGTTATTTTAATTTAACTAATTGTGTGCTATCGCATCCATATTTTAATTTCTCATTTGGTATCGTGACTTTAAATAAATCTCTCGTGGTATCGTAATTCTCGCCTAGTCTTTTGTTCTGCGTACAGCATTCAACAACTAAACTTTAGTTTTAAATAATTAAACTTAACTATACTTTAGTTATTAAAGAAAACTAATCTAACACGTGCCCCATCCCTCTTAATTTTTTTTAAAGAACCTTTTTTTTTTTCAAGAAAATCTAGATATAGAGAACTTTTTTTAAACATTAACGGTTGTGCCCCTCCACTTTGAAACCCGTGTCGTCGGCCCTGTAACTTTCACTCGTTATGCTTTTTATAACATCTTTAATCTGAGATTATTTCAAGAAAAATTTAGGTAAGCTCTACTTATTAAGTATTGTTTATACTTTATCTCAAAAGGTAATTACCGGCAATCCTGAGATTAATTACCGGCAAAACTGTTACTATATATAATAACTTAACAATCAAACGCAAAAGTTTGATAGTTAAGTTATCAAGTTGTGACCGAGCGGATAAAGTTATGGCCAGCTCTAGGATCAAGTCTTTCAGAAGAAGTTAATTTAAATTTTTTTTTTTTTTTTTTGATTAAAGATGCAAGTTTTTTTTTTTACATTTTCACGTTATAACTATTATTTTTATTAACTATTAATATTTTAAAAAATTCAATTTCTTTGGTGGAGCCATAACTCATAATAATCGACTGATTTTTAGGGAGAACGCGCAAACACATTTTTTAGATGTAAAATTTACAGTAAATGCAAAAGCAAAAACAAGTGAGTTCAAAGCGTCCCGGCTCTTTGTTGTTTTTAATAAAAATAACAACTAAATCTCTGAAAAGCAATTGTACTTGTATTTAATTAACAAAAAAATTCAATAAGTCACATTTAACTTTTTTTCTCGATTCGAGACCATGCGATACTGTATAATTGTTTTTTTTATCGGTATCGTTTGGTATCATAGCAATACTGATAGTATCGACATTGGTACATAAGCGATACTACACGATGCGAGACCATGCTTCTCGGTATCAAGTGGTATCGAACCGATATTGATAATATCGACATAAGCATATAAGCGATATCACAAAATACGAGACCATTCTTATCGGTATCGACTTATATGATACCGATTATCTAGTCACTAGTTCCAAGGCCACAACGAACAATTATGGATTTGGACCCTGGATTATCTGTTATATTGGTCTCATCATAGTTGTAGATATTTTCTGGAAGTATATTCTCTTAACTCTTTGTTCAAATTATCAAAATATTTATTAAGAGTTTCTTCGTTTACAACGGCTCTGCTATTTTTTACATTATCAACAACCTTATTTGTTAAATGATGTTTCTTCATGAAGAACTGAATCCAATCTACCCTAGACATGTTACTTTTAGATCGAGCGTCATTTATTTTTACTTTATCACAATAAAACTTGACTAAACGTTTTATGTCGAACGAATAAAATGGTGCTCTCTAGTCATTCATACAAATAATTGTTTGGGCAAATAAATTTTCGGTTTTATAAGTATGAAAAACCGCTTTTATCAAGTATGAAAAACCGAAAATTTATGGTCTGTCCGCCATGCTTTTTTGGAACTTGATCCCTTGATTTACTTTTTATGTAATGTTCCTAATGGAATATTGTACGTTTTTGTAGCTTTCCTTATAGTTAATCCATGGTTTTTTACTTAAATTACAGCTGTTTCTAGGCGTTTTTTGCCTAACTTGTTTTATAACATCGACTGTCTTTCCTTTCTTTTGTAATTTCGAGGCATAGTTTCTAAAATTAACAAAGAAAAACAATTTCGTATTAAAAAAAATTAATTATAATGAGCTTATAATCGAATACAGGCAAGCCATACCTTAAATTATTGTTTTATTAAGACATTTACCTGAGCTAACTTTAATGACGTTTTGATGTACGGTTCTTAAGATATTTCTTGACAAATGAGTTAATTACCCGAACCACGTAATTGTTAATATGCGATGGAGAGAGGGTGGGAAAAGATAATTTTGAGGGCAGCCAAAAGTTATCTTTCACACATTATACTTAAGGTAAGTGAGTAAATAAATCTCAATTTTTGGCTTAATTTTATGTGCTGCTTTACCAATTAGTAAAACTAGGTGCACATCCCCCACCGTTAACTTTTCTGAAGGACCTTTTTTTTTCTTTTTTTTTTGTTGTTGTAGAAATTTCTAGATATAGAGGACTTTTTTTAGAAGTTGACGATTGTGCCATTTACTTTGAAACCCGTGTTGTCGGCCCTGACGAGTACTTTTATTGAAAATCGGCGAATTTAAATGTTTTGTTTATTTAAATAAAAAAAATTTTTATACCGAAATTTTGGTGCAAAAAAATTTAATTTCTCGTTATCAATATGCCTTTTGAAAGAATTTTTTACTGTTTATGAAATCTATAGGATTTATTTAAAACTGCTCAACTAACCCTACTCAACTCTACAATACTTTCACGTTTTGTATTGTATAACATTTATATATAGTATAACATTTATAAAACGATGTAGAACAACATTTTCACGTTTTGTTTTCATTTAACCATATTGTATAATATTTACGTTTAAATTTTTGATAATCTTTAGTATACAGAAACTTCTCTCATTATTAGCAGATGTAACAGAAAGAATTAAGTATATTTTGTAGAGTATAGACAAAATTAGAAGATATGGTGTAATGTGTTACGACTGCTTTTTCAATGTTTAAAAGCTACTGTACAATTCATATGAACATCTAAATGAATTTGCATTTTCCTCAGATAAATTTAACGAAACAAAACAACCGAAGTATGTAACTTAGTTACTAAAATCATGAAATCGTTCTTCAATTCGAGTTAAAAGTGTATCCACAAATATTTTCATATTTAAAGCGCGTAGTTGAATCATCAACTTTCATCTCGCCAAAGAACTTCTGTCATGCGTTTCTTTTCTTTTTTTAATTATAACTAACTGATGACAACAGTCAAATGCAGTAAAAAATATTTTTGTAATTGAAACTTATATAAATAGCATAACTTAATTTTTTAGGGGGTCACTAGTTGACCATCCTAGGGGATTAATAATATTCCTTGCTCTCGATGATGTTTTAAATCATTTTTAACATCTTCTTTGCTGTAGTTGTTGCTGGCCATCTTGTTGAGAGTGATAATTTGTATTTTTATAATCTTTTGCAAAAGTAATACTTTTAAGGCTATTTTTGCGGTAAAAAAAAAGGAATTGGAATTTTATATTTTCTTCCTAAAATCAGAAGAATGGATTCTGAACGCTCTATCAATGTTTCATAGATAAAACTTTAAGACGTCTATGACATCTACGAATCAGAATTTATTATCCAGGATAATGACAGTGCCATAATTAAAAAAAAGATCATTTGAGTATGGTTTAAGGACATGGAATCGGAAAGCTTTAAGAAGTAGCCAAAAAACGTCTGGGATTAGTGATTGAAAATAAAGGATATAATGACTAAATACTAAAAAATACTGAAAGTTATGTTTTTTGTACTTTTTTTTTTTTTTTTACTTTTTTGGTAAAACATTTTTTGCTTTACTTGAATGCTTTGGCGGTTTAAGGTGGTAGACTACTAAAAAAATTATTTTTGTATCTAACAATATTTTAATTGATTTTTTTCTTCAAATATTATAATTACATTTAAAAAAATTTAATTTTTTATTATTTTTTTTTTCCTCGTAATTTTTGGGCAAAAACAAGTGATTTTAGGCCTAAAATATGCTAAAATCTTGGCAAATATTTCTCAAAAAGTATAGTGTATTAAGTTCTAAAGTTTTTGCAACTTTATTCTTTTTATATAAATAAGCGTCCTGAGATAAAAAAAATTTTGCTGAAAATTTCTTTATTTTAAAGCATGTCAAGATTTTTCAATGCGCCTAATTAAAAATCAAAGTTTTGATATAATAAACCAAAAATTTGTTTTTTTAAAAATTTGTTTTTTTAATTTTTTTGTCTCAGGACATAATGCTTATTGCAATGAATCTTTGTAGAAAATTGGCAATCTTCGCCAGAAAATTAGAAGCATAAAGCAGAGAAAAATGCATATAAATTTTAAAATATTGAATATATAAACTTATAAAAACAGGTTAAAATTTGTTTATATACTGTTCCTCTTCATCATTGTATTTATAATCGAATCTTTTTTTAGCTTCTCAAAGATTTTTTCTTTGTTATTTAAACTTTTTTTAATTTCAATCCTTAACTAGCCGTTGCTATGAGCGTTGCTAGGGAAAACAAAATTACCCTGCTGAAATAAATTTCTTCTTTAAGTTCTAAATTTCTTTTTATCATATGAAGATCAATATATTTTTAGACTCTGCAACAGTTACTGTTTAAGATAATGCGTCTCTTGAAAAATCGATTTTTTCTAACTTTAGCAGTCTACCACCTTAATAAGTATGTTAATTTATTTGTTAAAGTTTGAAATAAGTATGTTAATTTAATTGTCGGTTTAATAAGTATGTTAATTTATTTGTTGAAGTTTGAAATATACTCCGTTAAACTTTACCATAGAATTTTCTTTAAAAAAAATTTCTTGTTTTTTTGGGAAAACAATATAAATACATGTTTTTTCGTGAATTATATATCAGCATATATAAAATATAATTTAAAGTGTCAAATATATAATGTTTATAATGCGGTTGTGGTGTGGTGGTAAAAGACTCGCTTCATAAGCAAGAGGTTCCGAGTTCGATCCCCACCACGTCCCTGGTAGTACCGCACTCAACTTGTTCCTCCGTGCAGCGACCTTGTTCGTCAAGGTTCGTGTTTCGGAGTTATAAAGTCGAGAGAGTGTTATGACCACTATTAAGTAGCCTCCTCGTCTGTAGTGGCCTTCTCGGCCTTGAGAAGGTAAATAACAATATATATATATATATATATATATATATATATATATATATATATATATATATATATATATATATATATATATATATACATTAAAAAATTACTTTTTAAATAAGAAGTTAATAAAAAAAACTCCCCAAGTAGCTTAATATGACTTTAAGCATTTTTCAATTTAAGTATTTTATATTTTCTTTTTTTTTGTTTAAAATAAATTTTGAACAATAAAATTAAAAAAAAAAAGAATCAGGAATATGCAATTTTTTTAAAACTTAAACTTTTAGCCATTTTTTTTTAAACTTATTTACATTTATTTCGCTGTTTAATAAATAGAATCAATATATATACAAAAAAATACATACATATCCATAGTAAAATTGTGCATCTTGTCACCAGGCACCGTTTTGCATATAAAATATAAAATGGAATGGATTTTTTAATGATCTTTATTAGATAAAGAATTAAACAGACAGGGGCTCGAAGAAGATAAGGATGATGATACGTCGTCGCAATCGTTTCATAGAGCCCCGTTTTAACTTTGAAATGGTATGGATTTTTTAATGATCTTTATTAGATAAAAAATTAAACAGACAGGGGCTCAATTTCGTAAAGAATTTCAAAAGCAAAACATATAGGTTATTTCACTTCAACTCCCAATTTAAAAAATATTTTTTGCAACAAGAAAACTAAACTACCACTAAACACAGACCCTGGCGTATACCAGCTAAAATGTTCATACGGTTCGATATACATTGGCGAAACTAAAAAGAAGGTGATATTAAGATGTATTGAACACAAAAAAAAAAACAGCCTAAAAGGAAAATGGTCCAGTTCGGGTGCAACTGAACATTCTAAAACATGCCGTGGTAAGTTTGATTGGTTGCACCCCAAAACATTATCTGTAGCCCCAGAATATCGAAGTTGGAAAATCAGAGAGTCACTCGAAATAAGCAAGGCTAGGGTTCAACAGGAGTTGAGAAATGGTGACGTGGTTCTTAATCGGGATGACGGTGATAACGTAACAACCAAAACCTGGGAGCCATTTTTTAATAAAATCTGCTGACGTCAGTTATTTGAAAAGTTTTTTCTGTATTATATTTTGGCTTTTTAATGTAATCTTTTTAACGGTTTGTTTTTACTATAACGATTTCGTAACTATTTTATTTATTAGACCTGATAACGCTGATTACAATAGATCAGCGAAATATCGAAATAATTGTATATGAAAGAAAAAATATATATATATTTAAAAAAAAGTTTATACGCAGCCGTATTTATTGAATTGTAACTATATATATATATATATATATATATATATATATATATATATATATATATATATATATATATATATATATATATATATATATATATATATATATATATATATATATATATATATATATATATATATATATATATATATATAAGAAGTATAGAAAGAGTATAATAAAAAGCCTGTTTTTTTAAGGATCCGGTCAACTAATGAAATAGAAATGTTGTAACGATGTTTATATAAGGACATATTTAAGAATATGTAACTACAATAGGAAAATAGTCTTAAAAGCATATTTTGTTATTATCTTTGAAAAATAATTTATAAAGTACGCAATATTAACTACTGGATTTGTTCGTTAATATGTAGTGTGTAAAGAACTTTATGAATGTATATTACAGACTGTAATTAGACTATTTAAAATAATAATATACAATTAAAAAAAAAAAAATTAAACTTAAATTATTGTTAAATAGCTAATAAAAAAAATAATAAATTTTTTATTTTATAAATTTACTTAAAAGAAAAATTATTAACTAAATGTTAAAATTATTACATATGGTCTTTAAAATTAAGCAACAAACAAGACAGTATCGCGGACGATAGTTACATTCTCTTAAAACATCCGTCAACATGGTAAGACAAATTTCAAATTTACAAAGATGGTTATCTGGTTTTATTTTTGTAATCATTATAACTGTGGCTACGTAGACCGCTATATATTCTAATACAATTTCTATTTATTAAATTTTGCAAAAATTGTGAATAGTTTAAAGTCAAGTTTTGAAGCTGCGTAGTTATTAACTTAAACATATACGAAGAAGTTATTAATTGAATTGAACTTTAGCTGAAGCAATCATTTAAAAATATTTAATTCTATCTTTTAATTTTTAGTCTCATCGTAAATTTGAGGCACCTCGTCATGGAAACCTTGGGTTTCTTCCAAGGAAACGAAGTAAAAAGCAACTTGCTAGGATGAAAACTTTCCCAAAAGATGACGAAACTAAGCCATGTCACTTGACTGGTTTTATCGGATTTAAAGCGGGTATGACTCACATAGTTCGTGAAGTAGATCGTGTAGGCTCAAAGGTTCACAAAAAAGAGGTTGTCGAAGCAGTTACAATTTTGGAAACACCTCCGATTGTTATAGTTGGAATTGTTGGTTATGTAGAAACACCTCGTGGTCTTCGCCAGTTAACAACTGTGTGGGCAGAACATCTTAGCGATGAGTGCAAACGTCGATTTTACAAGAATTGGTATGTTATATATATATATATATATATATATATATATATATATATATATATATATATATATATATATATATATATATATAGTTATAGTTATTATGTTATACAAATTTATATATTATAACATCCTTCCCAATAATATTACTTATTTATTAGTTGTATAGAATATTTAATATGATAGTTATATAATGTTCAATGCAAAATAATAGAGTGCTAAATTAAATGTTTATTAGTTACATAAAAACAGTTATTATATAATAAATTTTTGTTCAGTATTGGTTCTCCTCTCAGAGAATTCTGATGAGCTCCAATGTTTCCATTAAATAGGTATAAATCAAAGCATAAGGCTTTTACCAAATCAAGCAAAAAATGGACAGACGAGAATGGCAAGAAAAGCATTGAACGTGATCTTGAAAAAATGATTAAATACTGTAAAGTGATAAGAGTTTTAGTCCACACCCAACAAAGATTAGTTGGATTGAAGCAAAAAAAAGCTCATATCATGGAAATCCAAATAAATGGTGGTAAAATAGTTGATAAAGTCAACTGGGCTAAAAATCATCTGGAAAAGACAATAAGTGTTAGCAATGTTTTTGGACAAGATGAAATGATTGATGCTATTGGTATTACTAAGGGTCATGGATTTAAAGGTATTTTTTAAGTTTCATGCATAAAGTTTTAAGTTAATTCAATTTTAATTAACATTAACAATTAGTGTACTATTGTATTTTATTATAATTTGAGGAAAATTATGAAGTACATATTAGTTTAAAAGACAAATTTTTGTAACGTGTTTTACAATGTACAGTTATGTTTTTCAATATTATAAAACTGTTCAAAAATTGTTGATTGTATGGATATTTCCATTTTATGAAAACTAAATTATAAATAACTTTTTAGGAGTGACATACAGATGGGGTACAAAAAAACTCCCTCGAAAAACTCACAAAGGTTTACGAAAAGTTGCCTGTGTTGGTGCATGGCATCCAGCACGTATTGGTTTCACTGTTCCTCGTGCAGGTCAGTGTGGTTATCATCATCGTGTTGAAAGAAATAAAAAAATTTACAGAATCGGTCGTGGTATTCATACTAAAGACAACAAAGTTGTTAAGAATAATGCATCAACTGATTATGATCTCACTGAAAAAACTATTACACCAATGGTATGAAAAACTTTCGTTACAATTTTTTAAAATATATATTATTTTTTAATAATTAGTTTTCTGTTTGTATATTTTTTTATTTGTTACAATCCATTTAAATATTGTTTGTTTTTTTAAAGGGTGGTTTTCCTCATTATGGTGAGGTTACTGAAGATTTCCTTATGCTTAAAGGTGCTATACCTGGTCCCAAGAAGCGAGTTATTTCATTACGTAAAGTAAGTAAAAAACATAGTTTCAAAATTATATAATCTATTTTGTGTTCTTTTTAAAAAATTAAAAGTGATAATGATATAAAATAGTAAATTATAGTTTCTATTCAACTTTTTATAGTTTTTATTTACCATAATATGCAAATTTGGTTTTTTCTTTTAATAAAAACTATGCTTGAAAAAAATTTACCATTCTAAACTTTTTCTAGAACTTTCTGAACTTTGTCTTGTCTCGTTAAGTACTCTATACTTTATCTTAAAAAGCTTTTTGTAACATTTTAAATATATTTTATGTTTATCATGGAAATTTAAATATAATCATTATCAAGATCTTAACAAGTTTAAGTGTTAGTTTTGCCCTACATGACAGTAAGAAGAAGAATAACATTTAGTTTGATTTGATTTAGTTAATTATAATTCTTTATGTATATGGATTTTTTTAAATTTTACTTTTTACCATTGGGTTATCTTTTATGACATTTTAAATTTTCTTATTGTTATAAAGTTTTTAGTTGCTCAAAATTAGATATTAGTTGTTGCAATTTCTTCCATTAAAGTTTTTTTTTTTTTTTTTTTTTTTTTTTTTTTTTTACTATAAGCTACCTTGAATGTAAATTTTCATATATTTCAGCATTATATTTATTAGTTTATTCATAATTTCATTTAGTCTCTACTTGCACAAACTTCTCGAAAAGCCAATGAGAAAATAACCTTGAAATTTATCGACACATCTTCCAAATTTGGTCATGGTCGTTTCCAACATGATCAAGAAAAGAAAAGTTTTATGGGATTATTGAAGAAAGATAAACATGTTGATGTTGTTGAGGCCTAAAATAAATGTTTCTTTCAAGGAGCTGTTGTTTTTTTATTTAGTTCATATTTTCATTTTAACATTTATTAAGGGTTTCCTTTTTTTCAATATTGAGTTTCTTTCACGGAGCATCGAGTGACTAAATATTAGGTCATAATAATCAATAATCACGCTCTGCTAAGGGTGTTGTAATTTATAAATTGTGTTCGCAAATACTAGAGATTTAGGGGGAAAAAATGCCTATAATATTAAGTACGGCTTGTACTTTTGTGTTAACCCTGTTAAAATTTTAATTAATCCGGTGTCGCGATAAGTAGGTAAAATGACATGCGTTTGTTTACTGATACTTAAATCAAGCTAAATAAACAAATTTAAATGATGATAAACAAAATGATCAGTCAAGGCATTCTGGTTTTTGTTATTGTTGGTTATTGTTTTTGTTCCAGCATCGAATCCTAAACTAACAGTTATTTTTCTGACACGGTGTGTAATGTTTTTTTCTGGATATGTTCATATTCAATATTAGTGATGTTATATTTTTTCCAGCCCGAGTAAGAGGTTGTTTTTAAGACGGTGCGCTTGTGTCTACAATGCTCAGTCAAGACTTGAGTAAACCTACTATTGATTCCAAGCTTGATAAATCATTGCAGTGACCAAAACCCCAACGATATATTATATAACTAGATGTCTAACTTGCGGGATTTGAGTAGAAAAAAGTGAAGCTTGTTTTTGTTAATAACAATAGCCGCCATTTGAAAAAGAGCAAAAGATAAAGCCGAAGTGTAGAATCAAAGTTAAAATGCACGTCAAAAGTTTAAAAAAAAAAAATTAAAGATAATTCAAAAACACCTTTTAACAATTATAAAATACTTTAAAAAAATATTTATGAGCCTATGTTCATTAAAAAGTATTTTAATTCATAAAAATGCTTCAAAATAGAAGACGTTTTACTTTTCTATATCCCTTTTTAATCGAAAATAAATTAAGGAATCATAAATTATTATTTTACAAGTATTATAATAATATAAAAGTATCTGCTTAACACTTTTACGTAAATAGTACTTAAATTTAAAATACATTTACTTCATTATCAATATATTTACTTCATCAAAATATTTACTTCAATATATTTACTTCATCAAAAAAAAAGGTAAAAATATTTGTTTACAAATTTAATCCGCCATTTGTAAAAAGGGCAAAAAACGGCTTCACTTTTCGTAATGAAGTTAGATATCTAGTTATATAATATATCATTGCCAAAACCCAAACTGTACCAGAATCTTCTTTTCCGTCGGTAACTTTTAAGTCAATGCAGGTGAAGAAATTACTCAAATGTTGACCTGCTCTTATGAAATTTTAACATCTTGCTGCTTGATGTTTGGTTTACAGTTCTGACCAGTTTCTTTAATCCGTTGTTTAATAGTCCCGTAGTAAATTGTACTTTTACAAGAGCTAGAGTGGTCAACTTTGGAGCGCTTGATAGTGGCTGGGCACTACTTTGACCTGAAGCCAAAACATACATATTTTATCTTTATATTAAACTTATTTCAGAAAGTTTATATAAAACTTTCAAATTATTTGTTTTTTTAAGTGATTAGAAACTTGTCTCATTTTTTAAAAATTTCCTTTGAATATATATGTAAAAATTGTGAGAAACTAGTTTTTAGTTTAAACTCTGAAACTTTTTCTCGTTGCACAGTGGAACAGAATAGCTTTAAAACTGAACAAAAGTAATTTTTTTTGTTTGTTTTGGATATTTAAGTTAAGTAATTATTTTAAGGTCACTTGTTAGACTTAGGATAAGAAGTTTAGTCACGTGACTTTTTATTGTGGAAAAAAAACGTTTGTTTTTGAAAAATTTTGTCCAAAAAAATGCAAGAAACGATTTTAGGTAGGTATCGAAGAATGAAAACCCGACCATGAAAATTCCAAATATAAATAGATGTTTTGGTATTGTTTTTTTCAGAAAAGAATGTAGAACATTTATTTAAGTGAAGACGACATTTTACTTTTGAATTGAAAAAGTCATTTACTTTTAAATGATTCAAATTTATTTAAATATCAATAAATTTAAATATCTCATCAGTCTTCACATGAAAGTAGATTCTGCAACTATTTATTTGTAATGTGTATGAGTTTTTAAATTTTGGTAATGTGTATGAGTTTTTAAATTTTGGTAATGTGTATGAGTTTTTAAATTTTTTTCTTTTGGTTAATTAAGGTGGGTTTTTCATTTTATATTTGGTGATTTGTAGAACTTCCCCCGTTTTATTTACATAATTATGTAAGTATAACGGGGGAACTTATATAAGTAAGCGCAGTCGTAACTATGTGCCGATTTCTTTGTTAGACAATTTTTTCATGTGGTAAAAAATGCTTGTAAAAGATTTTAATTTTTATAAATATATAGAAATTTTTATTATTTTGTAACTTACACTGTAAGTTACATATTTAGCATTGTATATGTTTTTTAAAAAGTACTTGTATTGTTTTGATAAATAAACAACTAAACTGTTATTAAATTTTAAGAATGTGATTGATTTCAGTTATTGTAGAGCGTTAAAACTGATTTAAATTTATATATTTGGTTGACTTCTGGAAAATTGTATATTTATTTAGATAAAATGCTTAATAAAGAAATTTCTAATTGGTATTTAACATGGAATCCGTCTGATTCAATTGCTGAAGGAGCTTTTAATGTCCCTGTTACTAACAAAGCATCAGAACGTGACTTTGCCATTTTGGATTTAATGGTATGCATAAAATCAAATGCAAGTATTCAAACTTTCCAGGCTTTGACAATGTGGTCTCAAAATCAAACATTAGAATGGCTAAATAGTAAAACAGATGAAGAAAGAAAAGAGTTACTTAATTGTTCAAGAACCAAAGTACCAATGATGAAAAACAAGTATGATGAAAGAAAAGAAGCTCTCAAAAATGACAAAGCTATGCGTCTTATAGCAAAGCAAGAAGAAAAAAATTGCAGCTGGTAATAACTTAATAGATTTAAATATAAGTGCATGAATTTCATTGGAAGAAGCGGGAAAAAAAGTTTGTAATATGCAAAAATCATTAAAATTAAAAGTACTCCTTGCTCAACTTAATTTTTTATCGCATCATCTTAGGTGTGGAATGTGACAAAAAACTTTTTTGTAAAACAAAGGTAGAAGAAATTAATAGAAGAAATTTAACTTGGCAGGAATTATATGAAAATCTTATTATTGTCATTAAAGCAAATTTAATTCCAAATAAACAATCCTTAGGTAATTTGAGTAATAATTTAAAGCTTCGTGTATTACGTGATGGAGCTGTTAAAAGCAAAAAAAAAGAAAAACTGATGAAAAAAATTCAGGATACGAGACTAAAAAAATTAATAGAGCAACAAAAAAAAACATTCCCTACCAAAATTTATTAACAATTCATCCGATTTTGTTGGTGTTACTATTCAACATCGTGTTAAGGAAGAAAATTCTCTCGAAGTATTTTGGGAACGTGCACAAGTAGTACAAATTGAACAAATAAATGGAAAACGAACCACATACTACGTTAAGTATGATAACGAACCTGATAAACTATGGTCATTTCCCTTATTAATTGATTTTGAGAAAAGTGATCTTATTCTTTGTAGCTAGAATTATAAGGTAATATTGTTAAATATAATTTTGAGTTATGTTATAGTTTAAAGTTATTTCCTTTATTAGTAAAATAAATAAAAATATGTTCGGTTAATCTATTTTTATGTCATTTGAGTACAGTCATTTTAATCTTTTTCAACGGTATGAATCATATTTGATGTGTTTATGTACCCATTTTGTTTAATTAAAGAGAATTTTCTTATTATTTATCAATATTTTTCATCTTTATGAGTTATGCTTAACTACACTTATTAAAGGTATTCAAAAAAAAAAAAAAAAAAAAACGAGGTCAGCGACTTTTTGTCAACCTCAAACACATTAAGGTTGTCAGTTAGGTCAGCATTGCCAAATTCCAACCCTGATTCCGAGGGCTGCAAACATTAAAACTTTCTGTAACCGACAAATTTCTATACGTTAAAAATGAGTTAAATTTCCCTAGATAAAATGATACATTTAAGGCATTCTCTGCAAAATTAGATAATCCATAATAGTAATCCTTTTACTAATAGTAAATATAGTAATACTATATCTGCTAATTTAGGTAGAGCAATTCAACAATTTAGAAGCATTTCAATGAATTTTTCATATATTTGAATATTAACAGAGGTGCGGAAACTAAGTAATTATTTAGAATTAAAACAAGAGACTCGACCCATTTAAATGAAACTTAAGATGTTTTAAGAAGTTATTAACAGAAAAAATCGTTTACTGAAATATCTTCTTCTTTTTTTAATGTTAAAATAACTTATACATAATATTTTATGTTATTTAGCGCGGTCGTTTAGATATTAGCATTTTTAGGTACGCATGCGTAAGAAAATACGCCGTGGATAGCCTACCGAAAGCCGGTAGCGGAAAAATAAAAATTATCCTACCGAAAGTTTTTTTTTTTTTATTGGTTGAGAATATCACATGTCAAAATAAACAATATTTGTTATACCGTAAAATGAAGAAAATTTAACATATTATTTTTAAAAAACAAAAACGTAAAAAATGTAAAAAATTAAGTAGGATTTTCTATTAAATAGATAGAAATGACTGCCACCTCATACCAAAACCTTCATTCAATGCATGTACACTCCACAGCGCCTATCCCTATATTAGTAAACGTATGTACACTTCACTGCGCCTATCCCTAAGCTAATAAATGTATGTACACTTTACTGCGCCTATCCCTAAATTAGTAAATGCATGTACATTCCTCGGTGCCTATACCTAAATCAGTCAGTGTATGAACACTCCATTTCGTTTATTAATGCATTGTGCTATTCCCAGCGTATATCCCTAAATAATTTATTCAATTAATAAGCGTAATAAAACCTAAAAAATATAAGAAAAACAATCAAATTGTAAAATATGTTCCTCGAACCCAGAACGCCTGCTTGCCGTGTTACAAATATAACCGAGAAACGTAATCAACGTTTAAAAATATCTTTATTTGGTTATTTTATTGTGACACTGATATTTCTTCACCAATAAAAAAAAACTTTCGGTAGGATAATTTTTATTTTTTCACTACCGACTTTCGGTAGGTTACCACTCCGGAAAAACGTTTGAACTTTTAAAATGGCTACGGTTCTTAACTACAGAGAATATTTTATATGGCAACAGATTATTTGTTAATTAATTTCTGAAAAGCCAATTATGTAGCTTTATTTTTAACGTAAATCAATATAATAATAGAAAAATTTCACAAAAATATAAATAAATAGATGTAACAAAAATCTTTGCGCGCTTGATATTTTTCTGGTCATTGCTTCAACTTTTTTTCCATATAAAAATTTGTTTTTACTGTTATGACTATTTCCTTATATAGCGATTCCACGGCTTAACAAAAAACATTTGACGTTTGTCGAAAAACAAATAATTTTTATAAACTTTGCTCTCTTATATCTTTTTGTATAGTTAAGCAAGCGCCTTGAAATTTTTTGCATCAGTTAGTGTTACTCAATCTCTTTCCAACCATATATAGAAAGTACTAAGTTTTGTATGGCTTCATTTATATATTGTCCATATCTTCAGACCACTTTTCATAAAAAAACAAGCCGCGGGAACGTTTTTTTAAAACGAAGCTTTTGAAAGTATGGATTCCTTAGAACTTAAACACATCTATTTTTTATAAAACTTTCTATATTTATTAAGAAAAAGACGAGGAATCTAATGGAATCTGGACGTTTTTTAACTTTCATACAAAAAATTTTAGTTCTCAGCGTTTAAAAACTTCAAGGTTGATTTATATGAAAAAAAAAGTTTTTTTTAAAAACGTCCAGGTAGAAATGGTAAGTTTAGCCTTTCCTCTATTTAAAACATGTATTTATTTAAGTTTACCTAAAAAATTGGTACAAAGGAATTGCATAAATTATGTGTATACATGCTTTTCTTCGCGTATTTTATGACGTTATTTGTTTTGATTTTTGCGTTTGTTTTGGTCAAATTATGAAAATTAAATTGAAAGTGAAAGTATAGTTCTTAAAACTTTAATCAAATGAAAATAAATATTTTACTTCTTCCCTGGTATAAGCTCTGTATTGTGCAAGAAAGTTAAAAGGCTGATTTTCACTGTTTAAACTACAGTTTTCCCTTATTTAAACTGTTTTTTTCAAAATAAAAACCTAAAAATAGTATTGAACTTAAGCTCACGAAAATGGACTTGAGTAAGAAATTCTTTAATTCTTTTTACATTTATTTATCTATTTTTGTTTGTTAGTTAAAGTATTATGAACTCTAGTAATACTTACTTTAATTCCCTTATTTTAGGTGCTGGTATTAACAATAGTCCTGAAAAAATGGTTGCTCCATCTATAACTCAAGAAAGTAAGTCAAAATTTTAAGTTAGGAATACTGCAGCACAAATTTTTTTGATTTTAATAATTCTATTTATTGAAACCAAAGACTTTGGTCCAAACACTTTGACAAAGCGTAATGATCCACCAAACACCTTAGCAAAGTGTAATGATCCACCCCTAATTTTTCTTTGTTGTCACTTAAGTTAAGTTTACTTTTAATTTTATCATCCAACACTGTCTTGGGTTATCTAAATATTAATAGAAGCATTGTATTTCTCAAAAATCCAGATTTGGTTTTAACCAATAGTCATTTCTTACAAATTTGTTAAGAAAAAGATAATTTAACTTGGCATAGCCACAGCTTACATTATTTTTTACATCCTTGTTTCAGTTTCCTATATCTAGAATTATGCTTATCAAGTGCCTTAAAAAGTCAAAAAATTTCATTGCAAAATTAAATCGTGCCAAAATTTTGCTTTAACAAAGTATTTTTTAAGCTCTGTTTTCTCTTTGAATGTTGCATTTAATGATGTTGTTGGTTTGTTACCTTCTGATGCTAGTTCTACACCTACTTATATTATTCTATTATTCTTTATTTGATAGATTAAATCACCAGATAATATAAAGAGTTTTTTTTTATCCGAATTGGAAACTGAAAGATTCTCTTCATTAACTTGTATTTCATTAAGAAAACTATCAGAACCATTTCCTAATGGGATGTATACAATAGAATTTGGAGTAACAGAGCACAAAAAATTATCATTAGTGATTCGCAAGTTTAAATCAGAAGATACAAAATGATCAAATACAAACGTTCCAAATCCCGCTTTTAAAGTGCGAGTTCAATTGGCTCAAGGGTTTTTTAGTCAACAAATCGATTGCTGCAAGAAACAGTGCTTTTTATCCTTCTTCATCTATCAGTATTTCGAGATCTCTCGATGACTCAAACAAAAAAAAAGAGGCTTTTTATTTTTAAACAATTAATTTTATGTTTATAAGTAGTATTTGTGAATGTAATTTATTTATAAGCATATTTTTATAACAATGTTTTTAAATATATTTTTGATAAATTTTTTTTATAAAGGTCCAAAGTACAAATGCTGTGATGAGAAAGCACATCGTACTAAAAGGCGAGCTTCATATAGTTTATCAAAAACTACTTCTATTGAAAAGCAATGCAAAAACCTGATTTGGCATACGTTCTAATGCATTTAAAAGAAAAACCATCAAGTGCAACAAGTATTGCCGAGTTCTTAAAACGCGACTTAAAGCCTAATTTTAAATCATCATTGACTCCTGAGGATTCTATTGCATTGATGATCTCGACAGATTTGACTAGAAATGCTTATCAAAAGCTTAGAAACAATACCAAGAAGAATAATGCTGTACAAAGTACTACAAGCTAAACAACTATGCTATCCTAAGAATATAACTGTTACGGAGTCAAAATGCGAGGTACCATTGCAAGATCTGCTGAATCATACAAGTTGTCGATTACTGCAGTTAGATCAAGTGCAATCTAAAGTTAAAAACTTGGTTGAAATAATTGGTAAAACATTAATTCTAAGCGGGAAATGGGGCTTTGACGGTGCATCTGGACAAAGTATGTACAAATAGCAATTTTATTTGGACGATAGCAGCTCTGATAAGCACATATTTGCAACAACATTTGTTTCACTTGATCTTTCTTTTGAGAATACATTAACGTCTTCTGGCAAACCGTCTAGTTCAATTTGGAGAAATCAAAAACCTTTGTCTTCTCGTTTTTGTATGCCAATTAGACTGCAGTTCAAAAAAGAAGACTCTAATTTATTGCGAGAAGAAATAGAGTATATACAGAATCAAATAGCATCATTAAGAGACACAATAGTAAGCTTACCAAATGAGCAAAACGAACTAATTCAGCTTAGAATTAAGTATAATCTGGTGCTTACCATGATAGGCGGCAAAGCTGCTAATGCTATATCCGGTCAAAAATCTTCAGCGTCGTGCAACATTTGTTTGGCAACACCAAAACAAATGAACTCAATACTTTGCGAAAAAGAAAAAACTGTTAATAAAGACAGTCTTCAGCTAGGTCTATCAAGATTGTATGCCTGGATTCATTGTTTTGAATGCATACTTCATATTGCATATTGCCTTGATTTCAAGACTTGGCAAACTCGAGATCAAAATATTGACCACAATATAGACCACAAAATATTGGCTTCAGATCAAAAACATCGCATTCAAATTGAATTTCGAAAACGCTTGGGTCTTCTTGTTGACATACCAAAAGAAGGTGGTGATGGTACAACTAATGCTGATAATACCTCGCGAAAAGTATTTCAAAATTACCAAATATTTAGCGAGATTACCGGGGTTGATGTCGAATTGATTCGCCGCTTCTACACTGTATTTGGACTTTATGACATTGAGTGTCATAAACTCCAATGTAAAGATCAATTTTTCTACATTTGAAGCCTACTGCAAAGCAACCTTTGAAAGGTATGTTGCTTCTTATAATTGGTTTTTCATGTCAGTTTCAGTGATAAACTGCTGGTCCACAGCGTTCAAATTATGTCAAGTATTCATCTGCCAGGATTGCTTGGATTTTGTGGAGTTTTATCTGAAGATCCAGCTGAAAAAAGAATGAAAGAGTTTAAGAAATATAGAAATAAATATTCCAGAAAAATGAACCGAGTATTGACAAACCGAGATATGCTAAATAAATGTTTGGAAACAAGTGATCCCATTATTTCAACAATTATTGAAAATAGTAACAAGGTAATGACAAAAATAAACAAAAACTTATTAGCGAAATGCTTTCACTAGTAGAATTACCAGAAATTAGTAAAGTTGGAAAACAAAATGATCTAATAAGTGTTTGCGAATATGAAGACGAGAAAATACCAAAACCAAATAAATAAACTAGTTGAAGATAGCGATACAGACGAAGATAAGGAAGAAGCATACAAAGAAGAAGAGACCGAAGATGAAAGCGCTGTTTTTAGCGAATTGTTTCAAGACTTTAAAATAGTGACGTTGATTTGTCTGATTACTATTATTATTAATAATAAACATTTTTAAATAAACAAATAATTTTATAAATTTTAATTTTATCTAAATTTAGAAATATTTTTTTGTTTTTTTACCATATACCTTTTCTTATACCTGATTATAAAGAAAATAAGTTTCTTAGGAAATAAATAAAAGGATTCCAAAAAATTGTTTTTAAAAATCAATAACTGCATTAAAGGTACTCGTCAGTTAAAGTTGTCCATTTAACGGTTCTGTTAATGAACAAAAATAACAAAACTATATATTTTTAGATAATATAAGCAACATAATTCATAAAAAAAAAAAAAAAAAAATCCTTTTATAAAGTTTCGAAAAATTTTGAATTATGGCCATTTTTTTGAGGTTCTGCACCACTGGCCGTGCGGCCGTAAAAACTAAATAACCGTGCAAAATCTCTTAAAAAGCCTTCACCAAATGCTTTACAAAAGGTCAAATTATTTTTGAATGTGATGCTGGATATATCGAAACATCAACTCACCATTAAAAAACCTAAAATTTCTGCAATTTAGAGTGATTTTTATGAAAAACTACATAAATGAAATCTATGGTAATTTTTATGTCTAAAAACGGTCATACTAAATTTTTGTTTTTTTGATGATTTTAAGGGGAATTTCCCCCGCGTTTAATAGCCCGCGTTTACTTGACACCAAAAAAATATATATTAATGAATTGTTAAAATAATATGGATTCAAAAAATATGGATTTCTAATTGAATCTTAAGAAAAAATTGTTGTTAAAAATAATTTTAACAAAAAAAAAAAAAGAAAAAAAAGTTTTTTTAATTTTCGGTGTCAAAAATTTTACGCGTTACATTAAGAAAATATTTCTTAAAAAGTATAAGTGTTGAAAACATTAAAACTTTATATCTTTGCAACTAAATAAGCTAAAAAGATGGTTGAAACCATTTTGAAAATGAAATACCTTAAAGAATTCAACCCATTTAGAATGAATAAAATTTGTGTTGGGTATAAAAATAGCCTAAACTCCCTACTTAGGAAAAATTGCTCTATAGTTTTTTAAACATTTATTTACAATTGTCAGAAATGCTTGCATGATTAAATAACAAAAGTATTCTAATTGGTTCACTAAAATAAATTACAGTAATTCGAATTTAATGTAAAATATCTAAAACTAGAATAATTTTATTCGTTTAAATTTGCTAAAAATCTTACAAAAAAAAAAAAAAAAAAAAAAAGTTAAAAAGTGGCTCAATAAGTGCAAAAAAAAAAAAAAAAAAAAAGTTTTACAATTTGTAATCATCAGCATAAATTTTTTTTTTTTGAAACTGCATCTAAGTGACAAAAAACGCATTGTTTGAAATAATTAAATAAAAATAAATTATTTTAAATCTAATTTTTTAAAAGACTTATTTATATTAAGCACTTTAAAATTATTTTTTAAAAGACTTATTAACATAAGTCAAGTACTTGTTTTGTTTTTTTTCAAATTATTTTTTCATTAGCAAAGTAGTACTAATAACACGCGCAAGCGAGTTATTTTTTAAACAAAAGAATTGAGATTATGGGTTCTACAGGGTTAAAAGTCAATCCTACCCTAAAAAAAACACGTGGATAAGATGGACCACAGACTCTTTTATACATTACCACCAAAAATTGTTTCATAACGCTTTTTTTCATTTTCGTCAAATGTCCAGTTTTGAAGCAATTCTGTCCCACTGTGCGTCGTATTACTAACGACAAAAATTTAATTTTTTAGCTAAATGTTGTAGCGTTAGTTTCGGATTTCTCTTGAGTGCTTTCTTTACTTTCTAATTTTTTTGATACAAGTTTTTTTTTTTTGACCACGTCCAGATTTTACAGTTTTTTTAGTAGATTTTATAGTTTCGTTATCATTATACATTTTTATTTATAAAACTTGGCGCATAACACAGTCTTTTGAATAAACTACAATCAAACTATAATCAATCGTTTGACCAACTGAGCTATCCAGCCACTCTACACCACTTTAACAAAAGAAAAAATTATTATTTTATTCTTCCTACAGTTGATCTTTTCTTACTTTAAAACTTGTTTAAAAAGTATCCAGACTATTATTTAGTACCCAGACTATTACTTAGTACGCAGATTATTACTTAGTCGAGAAATCTCTAGAGGGTTGCTTGACATTTTATCATTTAGACTTTACAACTTATGATGCTGTATTCTGTTAATTTGTTGTTTTTTTTTAAAAAAAAAACAACAAATTAACAGAATACAGCATCATTTGTAATTTTAGATGGTTGAATGAAATAAGTTATGATTAAATAAAATCGGTTTGTTTTTTTAATTTTCAATGTTTGTTCTTTCATTTTTATAGTTATTTAATTACCAAAATAATGCCAATAACATGAGTTTACTCCGTCAGCCTCAAAATTATTGGGCTCCGCTTCTATTTTCATTATTGGTGTAAACGAAACTGTATTTACATCTTGTTATTTAAAACACTAACTGGTTTTTTAAATATTCTTATCGGGTCATTTCACGCCAAGTAGTCCACTTGACCATCTCAGATTTTGATAAAATTCTATCAGTATGCAGTTAAACATGTTTCATAAACACTGCCAAAGTTTCTGGTCAAAATATTTGTTATTTTAGATTTTGTGGTACTTTTTGTAAGGCTTACCTAAATTTCAATACCAGTCAGTTGCTAAAAATTGTAGTTTTAGGGTATAATATTCTTGCAATGAAAGACTAATATATCTTAAAAACGTGAATGCTAAGTAAACCGAAGGTGCAGATTGCAAATTATTTATCACAACTTTCATTTCATGATTTTAGTCTTTGGTTCAATAGCGTCACAAATTAAATACCATCAATTTTTATTGTTTTTTTGTAGGGTCATATTTCCAGAACAAAATGTTCTTCAGTATTGTTATTTTTTCTGATGGTTTTACGTACTAATATAATGATATAGATAAAAAATCAGCTTTTTTAAAAATGCCAATGCTAAGTTATTCTGTAACCAATATGTTGACAAAAGTGAAATACCCTAAAATAACATGTATTTGAAGCCCTAAAACTTAATTTAGGCAAATTTTTTATTTCATTTTTTATTGCATCATTGGAAAGAGAAAAAATTAAAAAAGTAGAAATACAGTGAGTGTCATAAAAATACTGAAGGTTGAGTGAGTGCGCAAAACAAAACTACAAACGCTGCCTAATTTTCCTTTTTTTAAGTAACTAAGTTTGTCAACTTTTCCCCCTTCCCTATTGTCAAAACTGTAAAAAATATTTTGATTTTCAAATCTGACCAGTCAATGCAATTCTAACACTCCACACTGGCACTGCTTAGTGATAGGGCATTATTAATAAACCACTAACAGCAGCTAATTTATCAGCAACTGTTATTTTAACTTTTCGAATTTTCCAGTTTACATAACTAGAATGATCTCTATTATTAAAACCTTTTTATTTTTAAAAGTAAAAATCTAATTTTAGAAAGGCTAGTATTTATAGTGTCACTTGAACATATTATAGCATCTATGTCATCAATATCGTCAATTTTTTCGCTTGAGTTTGTGGTTAAATAAGCTTTACGGTAATTTGAACACAGTTTTTAACCAGAAAAATGACTTTATTTATTAACATTAAAAGACAGTCTGCAGTCTCTAGATCAATACATCTCAACTCTTCAATTGAGCAACAATTAGCCTTACCAAAAAGATTTAAACGCCGCAAATGCATGTTTTTAACTAACAACAGTGATAGAAACAAATTAAAGTAATATTTTTGATTAAATTATAAGTTCGCCTGAAAATTAAACTCTTTTCCTCGATTGAAAGTTCTTAGCATGAGTCAACCAGCTAGCACAATCAACGTTGAAACAAAGTTGAAAAACTGTTGAAATTTATGGTTGAAAAATGGTTGATTTTTGGTTAAAATGGAAACGCAAATCAACATTAAAAAAAAAAAACGTTAGATCAACTTTAAAAACAAACCAAAAATCAACCATAAATCAATTTAAATTAAAATTAAAAAAAAATTAAATCAACGAACCGTTGATTTAGCGATGATTCAACCAACATATATACGAGTTTATAAACCTCAAAAATACAGCTTTTTGCGCCGTTTACTTTTTTAATCCATAGTCATAGTACAATACCTTATGCTATTGTACTGCACATCTCGTGCTCAATTTTTACAACTTTCACTTATTATTATTATTATTATTAGAATTATAAGTTTACTTTATATTATGATACTAACTGTTGTTATAGTATTATAAATAATCTGCCCTGTACCATTTTTTTAACGCAGGTAACTAAATTTTAGAAAATGAAAAGCAATAATTGAAAGCAAATAAAACCAAAAAAAAAATTTATACATTTTTAGAAGAAAAATTTATACAAGATTAAAATTATTTTCAAAACGATCTTGTCAAAATCATGACATCGTTATCTTCATCACCAATATCAAATTCATATATATTTTTATCGCCTTTTGCCATCAGACTCATTTTGATTTGATGCACATTTTCCATGATCCAATCAATATGGCGAAAACTTGAAACAGTCTAAATTCTATCTTTGTGTCTTTTTATTTAAGAACATCAGGTAACTGCATGTAAATGAAAATATCTTTAAAGTAAGATACATTTGTACATTTTACAAGTGTTATCATACTTCATATTGTTCACAAGCAAATGTGAACATTAGGTGATCAATAGTGGGAAAAAAAAACAACCCATTACTGATCCGTGCCTAATTTACTTCTTTATTGACAAAGATATTAACCTATTCGGATAAAGATACATTATACATCAACATCATACATCAACGCATATACACACATAACACAAACCTTTTAGGCTTAAGTCAAACATTCGTTTAGTAGAACCGTTTTCCTTGGTCCCCTTGAGGGTCAAGATATCTGTAATTAATTGTATGTATATATATATATATATATATATATATATATATATATATATATATATATATATTATATATATATATATGTATATATACATTTATATATCATATATTTGTGTATATATGTATACAAATAGTATTGCGTACTAAGGTAAGCAATCTGACGTCATACTGAAATAGCCTGCTGCTGGGGTCTTCAGTACATACATCGACTGACAAATAGCCTGACTCGTAGAGGAGTGCTGAGGGTTTGGCATGGGGCAGCAATCGTTTCATTCATTATTCTTTGTTTTTTTTCTTCTTTTTCTAAAAAAGCCGTATGGGTTAAGGTAAGCAAAAAAAATGTGCACATCCTTATAAAAACACGCTTTAGTAAGTGTATATATATATATATATATATATATATATATATATATATATATATATATATATATATATATATATATATATATATACACACTTACTAAAGCGTGTTTTTATAAGGATGTGCACATTTTTTTTGCTTACCTTTAGTAAGTGTATATATATATATATATATATATATATATATATATATATATATATATATATATACACTTACTAAAGCGTGTTTTTATACATATATATAAAAACACGTTTATATATATATATATATATATATATATATATATATATATATATATATATATATATATATATATATATATATATATATTTATATATATATATATGTATATATATATATATATATATATATATATATATATATATATATATATATATATACACATATGTGTATATATATATATATATATATATATATATATATATATATATATATATATATATATACACATATGTTGTTTTAGATCCGGTCAAGTTAAACTTTGTTTTTAACTTATTTGTCATTAACCTGTGAAATCAAAATAAATTTAATCAAAAAATAAAAAAAACAGTAAAAATACAATCAAATCAATTAAATTAAATTAATGGAATACTTAAATCACAAATCAAATCAAGTCAATTAAATTAATGGAATACTTAAATCACAAGTTAACAAAAACTAATAAAATCATGGCAAAAAAGCAATCTAGACTAATCTATATAAATGTCACTTAATACTCAATGGATATATTGAAATATTAAAAAAAAAAAGAAGCAAGAAAGTTAGGGAAAAAGTTGTTTATAAACAGCTTTTTCCTTAACTTTTTGCTTCTTTTTTATAAACTTTTTGCTGTTTTGAAGTCTGTTTATAAGAAACTCTTATTTGAGCATGCTGTTAAATAAAAAAATAATAAGTATTTAATAGAAATAAGTAAACAAATAATAATAATATTAATAATAAATAAAATAACAATAATAAAGAATTAAGAAATTTATTTAACAATTTGTCATCTATGCAACTTGATGATTTAGATTATATTATGTGTAAAAAAAACTATTAGCAGAAAATTGTTACGAATGGTACAATATTGACATATCCAAGACATCTATGATGGCAGAGTAGTAAATGTTAATTTAAAAAGTCATAGTTTACACTTTTTGTTATTTTCATAATGTTTATATAATGACATATGCGTTATACAACCAGAATGTGTTTTATCTATTTACTTTAATTTAAACTCCATTACAGTTTTTTTTTGTTTTTTGTTTCAACTCCACAAGGCTGAGAAGGCCACAACAGATGAGGATGCTAATTGTGGTTATAACTCTCTCCCAAATACGAACCTTGACAAACTCAAGGTGCAGAGAAACAAGTTGAGCTCGGTACTCCCAGGGACGTGGTGGGAATCGAACTTGGAACCTCTCGCTTAAGAAGCAAGCGCTCTACAAATACACCACTACCACATTATAACAGTTGAACAGCTTGACATTAAAAATACATTAAAAAAAAATCTTTTTGTTCTTTATATCTTTATTGACTGGCTTCTCTCTCTGGACGAGCATTATATGCACATGACAAAACAAAGTAGATATATTTAAAAATGAATTTATTGTATACTTTAGCTCCTATATTATCAAAACCTACATTAACTAGTCCATTTTTTGCTTTTTCAACTAAAGCTTTAAATTTTTGTTCTGTTCTACTATGCAAGTCATCTTTTTGTTTTATTTTAATAATGCAGCAAAATATAAAAAACAACAACGGTAAAACGAAAATATCAACCTACTTTAGAGTCATGTTAACATCTGCGATCCAGTTTATATGTTTTTACTTTACCTGATGTTATTATACCAATCCCTAACAAAGAGATTACAATAAATACTTTATATAAGACTTGATAACATAAAATTTGATAATATTTAATAACATATGATTTGATAACATAAGTGGATCCACACTAGGTGTAATGTTAATAAAAAAATGCAACAATTCTTTGATGACTGAATCTGGCTATTAGTACTGTTTTAATTCCTTGGAAAACATTCTACCATACTCTTCTCTGACAGATAAAGATTTTAAGGTATATATAAATGGTGCAAATACTTTTACTCATAACTTATTTTATGACGCTTCATCTAACCTAAAAAATCTCTTTCAAAATAAACTTGACAATGATAATATTAATTGTAAATACTATGATACAACAGAGTATAACAAAGCTATTAGTATTAATTCAAAAACCTATTTACATGTAAATATATCATCCCTGGCATATTACCTTGAGATTTTAAAATTTCTGCTTTCCCTTATGAATAATAAACCCAATATCATTGCTATATCTGAAACTTGTTAAATCACGACAAAACACTTAGAACTGATATTACTTTAAATAACTGTCTTTGAACGTACTGATTCTCATTCTAATAAAGGAGGAACTATTATATATATAAAATATGAATTAAATTATATCTTAAGATCTGACCTCAAAATTCAGAAAAAAAAAGAACTAGAATCAACCTTTATTGAAGTCTTACTGCCATCAGAAAAAAATATTATTGTAGGTTGCATTTATTGCCACCCATGTATGAACACTAGTGAGTTTAATATCGCTTATAAACAAACCCTACTTGACAAGTTATTACTAGAGAATAAAAATATAGTTCTTTTAGGAGACTTCAACATTAATTTTTTAAAATATGACTCTTGTAACGATGGTTCTAACTGTCTTGATCTTATGTGCTCTTTCTCCCTCCTCCCATTAATTACTCAACCAACCAGAATTACTCCAAAATCAAAGACACAATCATAGATAATATACTTGTAAACTTTCACACACCAAATACTAAATCAGGCATTCTAACAGTATCGCTTGATGACCATATTATTCAGTTCTCACCATTTCCATGCAAGAATTTAAAACAGTCTCATCCCAAATTATATTGTAGATGTTTTAAAAATTTTGATGAAAAAAGGACCTTAAAGACCTAAAAGAAACTGATTGGCTTTCAATAAACCAACAAGGGAGCTATTGTGTTAATAACTTTACTAAGTTTTCTAAGTTTTTGGATGTTCTTAAAAGATTACTTGATAATCATACTCCTTTCAAAATGTCTAATAAATCTTTATCAAAGCTATGGATTACTAATGAAATCATTACATCAATACAAATTAAAAATAAGTTGCACAAGAAGTTCATTAAATGCAAAAATGAGAATTTAATGCTACAATACTTCCAAAAATTCAAATATTATAGAAATCAAATTAGTAACCTACTGCAATACTCAAAGAAAACATATTACTCAACCTACTTTAATGAAAATCTGAATAACCTTAGGAACACCTGGAAAGGAATAAGGAGTATTATTTCTATTAAATCAAAGAACAACAACAACATAGATAGTTCAAAATATCAATAATAAAACTAACAAGGAAATAATTACAAAAGCATTTTGGATACACGTTCGTTCACATTTTCTTATAAAACAAAGCTGCTGCAAACAGGCTCAAAAGGGCACTACTACTACTACTACTACTACTACTACTACTACTACTACTACTACTACTACTACTACTACTACTACTACTACTACTACTACTACTACTACTACTACTACTACTACTACTACTACTACTACTACTAGTACTACTACTACTACTACTACTACTACTACTACTACTACTACTACTACTACTACTACTACTACTACTACTACTACTACTACTATTAAGTTCAGTATTATTAAATAGATATTGATCTAATTTTAAAAAGCGGTTCTAAACAAGGTCCCTGTAGCTATCAGCCTATATTCTTACCCTCAAATGTAGGTAAACTAATTGAAAAGCTTATATATAACAGGCTACTCAGTTTTTTAAATCTATCAGATGGCTTATATAGTCTGTAATTTGGATTCCGAAAGAAACACTCTATTAATCGAGCACTCATAGATATAACTGAAACCATATGCAAGGTTTTAGATCATAAACAGTTTGCTGAGTGTTTGTTGATTTGCAAAAGGCATTTGATACTGTCAACCATAAAATTCTGTTATCAAAGCTGTATCATTATGGTGAAAGGGAAATTGCTCTGAACTGGTTTAATTCATATCTAAACCATCGTCCACAAAGTGTTACTATTGGTAATATCTCATCCACTACTAAAATTACGTTTATAGGTGTTCCTCAGGGTTCAACTTTGGGTCCCCTTCTTTTCCTTATCTACATAAATGATTTAAACACTTGTATCAAATACTCAAAAGTGTATCATTTTGCTGATGACACTAACCTCCTGATTGTAGATAAGTCTTTAAAAAATTTAAATAAGTACCTAAATTATGACTTAGCATCACTGGTTCAATGGTTGCGATCAAACAAAATATCTCTGAATGTCAAAAAAACTTTTAAAACCTTAAGGAAAAAAAATTACCAAAAAACTTAATTTCAGAATTTGTGGTCAAAAACTAAATGTTGTTGATAAAATAAAATATCTAGGCATATTATTAGATAGAAATCTTTTGTTCATTCAACAAATTAAAACCGTAGCAAATAAACTCGAGCAAATGGAATGCTTACGAAAATAAGGCATTTTGTGAATTATGAAACCCTTGTGAATATTTTGTATGCTATTTTTAACTCCCATCTACGCTATGGTTGTCAGATATGGGGACCAACTTGATCCATTTATAAAAAAAAAACATATAAATCTCCAGAATAAATCATTAAGAATAATTCACTTTCAACCTAACAGTTTTAGTTCTGACTTACTATATAATCTTTCTAAAATTTTAAAGCTTGACAAACTTATCTACTTATTAAACTGTGTACTTGTATGGGACATACAATAATATGCCCAGCTGCTTCACTAACTATTTTAAATTCACAAATAATATTCATAGTTATAAACTTAGGTCTGTATCTTATTGTAGTCTCTAAGCCTTTAAAACAAACACATAAGTACGGCATAAAGTCAATCAAGTATCAATCAATTCACTGTTGGAACTCTCTTCCTGTTGAAACTAAAAAAATATTATCCAAAACGAGAAACAGAAATGCCTTCATAACCCATTAAAAAAATGTTTCTGCTCAATAAAAATAACCAATAAACTATCATTTATGCAACCACCCCCTAGTTATTCTTTATAACTAAATTTTTAATAAAATAAAAGTAAAAACTCATAATTAAATATATAAAACCCATAAAATAGAAATAAAAATATAAAACTCATAAAATAAAAATATTATTATTATTAATATTTATTAATGATATTTATTATTATTTATAATTATTATTATGCTATTATTTATACCATTATAGGTCTTTATATGTCATCAATTTATAACTGTTTGTAAATGATTTACAAATGTAAATGATTTACATATATATTATATATATGTAAATTACATATATATAAATCATCCTTAAATGATTTAAATATTCATCTCTAATCCACCATTTTTATATAAAATATGCAATGTAAAGAACTGTACACAATGTAAAAAGACTTTTAAAAAACTTGTGTATAATGCAAATTCTTATAAATTTTTCTAAAATTATACATATTTTCATAGCAAAAAAATATTTTAATGTCTTCACTTTTATTACATTAATACTTATATTAAAAGTTTTTAAAGGACTTTCCCACGCACTAATCTATGTGAAATATTAAATTTTATTTTAATTCCGAATTATTAGTACAGATGCGTCGGCAAACTCTCATATCTAAATTTCAACGTAATTTCAACGTTATTTCAACATTTATTCTCAACGTTATTTCAACGTTTATTTTCAACGTTAATTCAACGTTTATTTTTAGTTGAAAATAAACATTGAATCAACGTTGAAATTTTCAACGTTTTATTTATAACGTTGAAATTTAGATCGTTATTTTTGAACCATATATCAAACATTTTGCAACATTTTCTTTTTTTTTTTTTTTTTTTTTGTATGTATTTAGGTGCTCCCAGAAGTCCTTACGGTCTTATCATAGAGCACCGCGGGAAAGCATTTAACAGGAGGTTCACACCTCCTTCCGTGCCAATGCCGCTTGTTGGGCTAGAGCTGGCGTCGAACCCCGGACCTCTGGGTTCTGAGCCAGAGCTCTAACCACTGCACCACGGCTGCTCTAACATTGAAACAACGTTATGTGCTTGCTGGGAATAAAACCTTTTTTCGTGAAAAACTACTTAAATAAAATAAAAATCCGCCAAATTTTCCATTACAACAAGTACTTAAGTTTTCTTTAACAGACATGTCAGAACGAAGATATATTTAAAGAAGCTCATGTTTTATTTTCAATTCTAACTTTCGTTTTTTTTTTTTTTTTTTTAAATAGGGAGTTTTGGCAACTTTTTCAACGAATGTAAATATTTTTTATTTAAAATGCATCGGATTCTTTAATATATTTCATTTCCAAAAAGGTTTCAACCACTTCTGTAGCTTATTTAGTTCCAAAGATATACGCATTTTAATATTTTCAATTCGAAGACTTTTTATGTAAAGTCTTCGAATTGAAAATATTAATTATTCGTCATTTTGTATAATTTTGCAGAAAGCTGTAGTATATCGTTAATTTTTAGGCACCGAAAAAAAACTCTTTTATAGTTTTTTTTTCTTGCGTAAAAAGTCGTATCAACAAACTTTTAATAAAATTTTATTAAAAATTAAATTGTAAATCCAAAATATTAACAATTAGTAAATAAAATTTTTTTTAACAGTAGAATATGTTTTAAACTTTTTTAAAATAACTTAAATTTTTAAATGTTTTAATTTATAATACATTAAGCATAACAAAGCTTTGAGGAGAAATATTTAAACTAATTTTTATTTAAACTTTTTTTAATAAAATATCAAATAAAAAACGTGGACCCAAATAAAAAAGGCCCAAAACATCGAAATACGCACAAAATAAGGATAAATCTAATATTTTTCATTACACAAATAAAGAAAAATATTAGTCAACAATTTGTTAATAATTTCAGTATAATCAAAAGATTTAAAAAAAAATTTAAACGTTTAGTGCCTGTTGTTTAGACTCTAAGCGGTTAAACTACCCTAGAATGAGTAACTACTATTAAAAAAATTAAAGAATGGCGGGCAGCTTTGAATTGTTCTTTAAGTTTTTATTATAAATTTGAAACAATTTGACCGCCTTTTTCTAACAGTAAACACACACACACACACACACACACACATACACACACACACACACACACACACACACACACACACACACACACACACACACATATATACATTGTAATCAAACAATTTTATACAAAATATACCTTGGCTATTCTGTTCATAAATTAGACAAAATTGTCCAACTTACTTAACGAAGTGCACCAACGAGAAGGTAAGCCATAGGACTTTGCACTCCATTAGTGAGCTGTCATATTGCCTGAGGTTAGCCCTTTATTTTTGGATTTTTTCCTTTATTTGACAGGCAGTTCATGTAAAAGTAATAGTAATATTGCATAAAGCTTTTTTTTTTTGTTATTTTAATTTTAATATTTATAATAATATGCAGTTAAGCATAGAGATAAAAATATTGATATATATTATAAAAATATCTTTAAATTAAACAAGATTGGTACATATTAACGTATCAGGTATGATTTCATACCATTTATAAATATAAAAACCACTGTATTCAAACGCAGTAAAAACAAATAATTGGAACATAATAAAAAATAAAAATAAGATAAATACATACTACAACATAATTCTAAATTTTTATTAAATAAAAATACCTCACAACCCTAGCTAAAAAGAATAAGATCACCTTTTTCAAAATCAATTGATAAAGGAAATAACCATCTTTCATCAGGTTTGTTATCATACATAACAAAGTATGTGCAGAGCCGTGGCTAGGCTCCCCCACACCCCAATAGGGGGGGGGGGGGGAAGGCAGCATTTTTAGGTGCCCTTATCGAAAGTTAAATTTTTTTTTTTTTTGCATTTTTTATAATAAAAATATTGAAATATATATCGTTACTGTAACTATTAATAAAAAACTTGGCCTTTTTAAGTTGATTAAGGTGCCTACCACTTTTCAACTGATAGCGTCATCAGATACAAATGGCGTTCTTTTCCAATGAAATATAGACCTTCATATAGTGAATAGTCCTTGATCAACTTTAATTTATAGAAAAGTTTTTTTTTTTTAATGTTGATTTGAGGTACCCCAAGAAGTCCTTACAGTCTTATCACAGAGCACCGCGGAAGAGCATTTAATAGGAAGTTCACGCCTCCTTCCCAACCGATGTCGCAAAACTTGCCCAGAGGTGGGGTTTGAACCACGGATCTTACGTTTCTGAGGCTAGTGAGTTACCACTGCGCCACGGCTGTTTTGATGTAACAATGGGAAGTTACGACGGAGCAGAAGTTTGCGAATTTGCTGGCTTATACGTTTTAAATTCTCTAGCTAAAATAGTTCTTTTAATTCAATTAGATTGATTTCCAAATTGAAATAAATGTTAATATTATTTAATAATATTTTCTTGATGTCACTTTTAACTTCGCGGAAAATTCTTATAGGTCTTGTAAAAAACTTAATTCTGAATTATATATTAATATAAATTCAAATCACTCCCCTCAAATCTTAAAACAAATTCCTATTTCAATTAACAATAGACTATAAATAATCAAAACTCTTCTAATGAAAATATTTTTAACTCTTTCAAACGTGTGTATGAAGATGCTCTTAAAAATAGCGGATTTAAAAATTTCGAGCTAAAATTTAAAACAAAAATTTCAAAAAAGCGAAATAGAAATAGAAATATAATTTGGTTCAACCATCCGTACAGCAAATTTGTTTCAAAAAATAATGGAAAAGCGTTTTTAAAATTAGTAGACAAACATTTTCCTCACTCAAATAAATTGCACAATATTTTAACAGAAACACTATTAAAGTAAGCTATAGCTGTACAAAAAAAGTACACATATGAAAAAACGGTTTTGCCCCCATTGTGAGGCACAAGTGCACCCTCACAAAAATCGTTAAAGGTACACTTTTCATGGTATATATTTTTTTTAATTAAAGATTGCACAATTATATATCCACAAACTCATTTATAAAAATTAAATTAAAAAAAAAAATGTAATTTCCAACATCTCAAAACAAAACTATTTTTATTCAAGTTTTTACATGAACGAATTCAAGCGTGACGATGATATATATTGCTATTTGTAATTACCTAACTTTGATAAATATCAATAGTATGCGGTTGTATCTCTTGTCCGTCTATACGGTTCTGCCCCAGAAGAGAGTTTTTTAAAAAAATACAGTTTCTTAATTTGCTTATTTATTTATGTTGATATCAAAAATGGTTTTTACTCGATGAAATAACGCTGATAATGCATATCTTTAACACTAAAATCAAATATTGTTTATTCCTCAAATAAAAGGTCTGGAAAAATGTGACATAAAAATAATATTTTTATCAACATTATTATGTACAACTTTTCAGAAAGGCAACATTCACTCTTTTTAACATAAGCGAAACGAAGGAAACTGTTTTATGCTATTTGTGCTATTTTATGCCTTATTAAATAACATTTTTCAAAGGGAAATGTAAAAAAAAGGGTTGTGCGGTTATGGCCCCACTTACCCTATATATATGTATATATATATATATATATATATATATATATATATTATATATATATATATATATATATATATATATCATGTAAAAACTTGAATATATATATATATATATATATATATATATATATATATATATATATATATATATATATATCGCGAGGTTAGAATTATTTTGTTCTATCTCCACTTTTTGAAAAAAATGAGTTATTAATTGTGTAATGTACCTCAAAATAATGTTTTTCTACTATATTAAAGCCTAAGTTAAAATCAAAAAAGTTTCGGAGAAGACATAAGTAATAAAAATCTTTTTATATGCCGTCTCCTAAATTTTTTATTTTTTGAATCGTTTTATCTTGAAACAAAAAAATGTGGAGATAGAACAAAATAATTCTAACCTCGCGATATATACAGTGAGAACAGAATTTAATCGTACAAAGTAATTTTTCAATAAAATTAACACCTTTGAATAAAATAATGTAACATGCACTAATTATAAAGACTTTTTTTTCTCTCTAATTTTTTATTTGTTAAAAGACCTTCAAAAAAAAACTAAAACTTTTATTTCAGTATTTAAATTACCTGATTAGGAATTCTAAAATGAAGAAAGGGATAAAAACACAAGCACATAAAATAATTGTACAAAAAAAGCGTTATAGGTTAAAGCTAAGAAAAAATACCAGTTTATTAAAAAAACTGAGAAACAGTTTCAAGTTTTTATATTTTAATAATATACTTTAATATTTAGCTGGTCCTCCTTTGCTTTAACTACATCTAACAAGCGTTTTGGCATTGATTCTACTAGACACTTAATTTGATTATTGTCGATGTTAGACCATGATTTAACAACAACTTTCTTCAAATCTTCTTTTTTATAAATGATCTAGTACCTAATTTTTTATCTAATAAAGTTCATAAATGCTCCTTTGGATTCAAATCAGGGCTCTGCGAAGGCCATTCTAAAACGTTTATTCCATTTTCATTGAGAAAGCTTTTAGTTTTTTTAGCAGTGTGTTTTGGATCATTGTCTTGTTGAAACAAAAAAGTATTTCCCAATCTAAGCTTTTTAGCAGAAGATTTTAAACTTCGTTTCAATATATTTTTATACAAATTAGCATTCATAGTTTCATCAATAAACTCAAGTTTACCAACACCATTCCATGCCATACAACCCCATAACATTACACTTCCACCGCCATGTTCAACTGTTCCTCGTGTGCAACTTAAATGAAAAGCTTCACCCCTCTTTCGCCAAACTCTTTGTGCACCATCAGATTTTTTTAAGTTAAACTTGGATTCATCAGACCAAAGAACTTTTTTCCAAAATGATACAGGCATTAAATAATACTTTTTTGCAAAGTTCATTCTTCTCTTCATATGATTTTTTGTTAAAAATGGTTTTTTACGAGCTATACATCCACTGAACCCTGCTTTATGAATGCGATTTCTAATTGATGTAAGTGAGATTGTGTTTCCTGTTAAGTGTTTCAAATGATTTGCTATATTTTTTGCAGTTTCAAACCGATTTTTTTTTATCATTCTTAAAATTTCTCTATCGTCTCTTGAACTTGTCTTCCGTTTTCGCCCTCGTCCAGTATGAATTTCAAAAGTATCATATTGTTGATATTTCTTTACAATGGCTCCTACTGTTGTAAATGGAATATTTGTAAGTTCTTCAACTTTTCTATAAGTATTTCCTTTTTTAACCAAGTCTATAACAAGTTTTCGTTGAGTAGTATTTAAATATTTACCTTTGGGTGCCATACCATACAATAAACAGAGTTTTTAATGTCTTTTTCTTCCAAAATTTTATTAATTGCTAAAAATAATGTTCTAGAAATACAAAGTCAATAATAAAATTGATGTTTTATAAATTAAAAAAATTATAAACATTCATTTTCATAACAAATTACCAATAAAACAGTTTTGTACAATTAATTTATGTGCATGCAATTTAATACCTGTTTGAGAAAAAAAGCAAAAATTGTATAGTAAACACATTTTCTTATATATTTACTAAAAAATTATAAATAAGTAATAGTCATAATAAATTAAAAAAAAAAATGTTTCAATTATTATCAATATTATTCAAGTTAAAAACAAGTTTTAGCAAAATAAAATGGAAAAATTACTTTGTACAATTAAATTCTGTACTCACTGTACATGTAGCTTTATTTCATTGTATCTTTAAATAGGTCAACAATGGTCGATGAAAGTTTGTCTTCCTTAGCAATGCTGTCGATTGAAAACGAGGTTGCAAGAAAATTAAATTATGAAGGCATAATTTTGCAAGCATGAAAACCCTTTTTTTGATGATTTGCGACTTGTATTATCTGGATAATACATTTACATTAGTTAAAGAAACTCTAGACTAGTCAACTCGGTATCAATTTAACAATTATAAAAAATATCTAATTGAATTTAAGCGTTAATTTGATTGTTTTTAGTCTTATGAACGGCGACGTTAAAATATGTTAAGTAGCCAGATGTTTCCAAGTAATCTGTAAATTTTATTCACTTTATAAAAAAAAATATTTAAAAATTGGTGCCCTAATGACAAGTTTTTTTTTTTTTGGGGAGGGGGCCCAAGACCCAATTGCCATTGGACTGGGTATGTGGTTCGTTTAGCGTTTAATTGATCAATTTGTACCACTTACGCACGTTCCCAAGATACTTCAAGAGAATCTTCTTCTCTAACGCAATGTTGTATAGAAAAACCTACAAAATCAGATGGATTGTTAATAAATTTTAATGAGAAATGATTTTTTTGTTGCTTTATTAATTTGTTTAGTCTTGTATCCTGAATTTTATCAATTAATTCTTTATTTTTTGCTTTCAACAGCTGCATCACGTATTATAAAAGGCTTTAAATTATTACTTATATTACTTAGAGATTGTTTATTTGGTGTTAAATTTGCTTAAATGACAATAAGAAGATTTTGATATAATTCCTCCGAAGACAAGTTTATTCTTTTGCTTTCTTCTACTTTTGTTTTACAAATTTTTTTTTGTCACATTCGACACCTAAGATAATGCGATAAAAATTTAGTTAAGAAAGGAGCACTTTTGCCTTCAATGGCTTTTCTATTAAACATATCTTCAATATTGCATATCTTCAAAATCTAGTAGATGTGTAAAATAATCCATTTTTAAATCCATTATAGATTCCATTTTCCTTTTTAAAATTTTATTTACTTTTTTATACATTTTGTTTTCGCTTATTAGTATTGTTTCTTTTGGAACTTCAGATGCATTCACTGTATAATGAGGAAATTTGCTACAGATGGAAAAAAGGCTACACCTTAAATATTTATTAATTATTATATTAATATTTTTTTACTGTTTCTTTATTTTTCTGATGGTGTAAACTAATCTATTTATCTTTTTGGCTAAAACTTTCTTTCAGCAAAACAGTTTAATATCCACACAACATCTACAATACATTGCCTGATAAGATGTATCTTTTAATGTCAAATACTTTCATATCATAAATACTCACATCATAAATACTTTCATTGATCTAAACAAATATTGATTTTCCAGTCATCATTTCGAACAAATTAATATCAAAATAAAATATTTATATATTGTAATATAAAATAAGTAAAAAACTTTAAAATGCTGTAAAAATTTGAAATAAAACCTCAGGTATATAAAAAATAGAATTTATGTGTGAAAAAATCATTAGTCGTTTACTCGTAAACATCTAAAGATTTTTTCAGTAGCGCAATTACGGCGGTTTCCATGGTACCCGGAAACTCCTTTTTAAATTCTGTAAAAAATTAAATTTTAGTCAACCTTTAAAAAAAATATGCACACTTTGGGTTTCAAAAAGTAAAAACCAAGGATTCATAAAATTGGAAACCCCTTTTCAGAAATCCTAATTGCGTTACTGCAATATGTGTCCTGAATAAAAATTAAAATTAGTATAACATTAAAAATATATGTGACTAAAAGTATAAAATATAAATATAATAAATTTAACAAATTTTAAAAAAGTGATTTAAATAAAGTTATGTTTTTTGCACTTTTTGCCTCTTTTGTTAAATTATTGTAAAAAACAGCGCCTGCGTAAGAAAATGAATTTTTTGTACATTTAAGTTTTATATTTGGAATAACAACAGAAAGATTATTGTTGCATGTTTGTTTTTAGTGTTTTTGTAATGTAAAATAGTTTTTGAAATTTCAACACATGGTCCCATGCAAACATTTATATACTAATACGCAAGCTCTTTTTGTCTTTTGATGGAACAGTGACTACGTTAATAATATGAGTGTTTGAAATCATTGCAACAGCTCTAGCTTCTAATTAGATGATTTTATTTATTTGATTGCTAGTTTTCTTTAAACTTAAAATTCCACAATATGTTATTATTGGAATTATCATGGAGATATAAATATTTTTTACTGCATCCATTGTCAGCAGATGACACATCTTCTTCATCAAGTAAAGACGGGAAGCTGCCTTTTTAAACGAGTTATTGAAATTTCGGGTTAAATTAAGATGGCTGTCTATAACTACTCCTAGTCTAGGAGTAATTTATGGTATTTTATTTATTGTTGAAAACCAAATCTATATTTTTTGGAAAAGTTGACAATCGCTTAGGCATACCAAATAGCACAGATTGTGTTTTACCTCTACTTAGGTTAAAGGCTAAATCATTTTCTTCAAAAAATATTGAAATACATCTATTTATCAAAAAATATTGAAATACAAATATTGAAATACATCATTTGAAACTACATCGTCTGCAAATTCAATGTCATCACAGTGATTTAGACATTCGATAAAATTATTAAAATAAATTAAAAATAATAATGGACCAAGAATAGAGCCTTGAGGCACCCCACAAGTCACCGGTTGTTTGTCAGATAGCTCATCGTGATACTTGACAAGTTGGTAATAAGTTGGTTTTTATTGTTTTTAGAAGTGTGAAATAAGCCTTTTCCAATGAAGCAATTAAAAAAATTTGCCCACATTAAGTTTTAGGAGTTCAAATACATGTTATTTTAGAGTATTTTATGGACATATTGGTTACAGTATAACTTTGCATGGCCATTTTTAAAAAATCTGATTTTTTATATATGTCTTTATATAAGTAGATAGAACCTTCAGAAACTATAAAAATTATTTTGTTGAATTTGTGACGCAATTTGTTAAACCATAATAATAAATAATATGCAATTTGCACCTTCGGTTTACTTAGAATTGCACGTTTTTAAAATATATTATCTTTTCATTGCAAAAATATAAGACCCCAAAAATACGATTTTTACCTACTGATTGATATTACTAATTGGGTAAGTCTTACAAAAAAATTGATTTTTTGCGCTAAAAAAAAAATACCTTGGTTTCGGTATTGTAAATGGATAGTGTCCTTTGGGTGTTATTTTTATAGGAAATTTTTTACAACGCGTTTTTATTTTATGTTACTGTAATTAGAGTAGTTTGTAGTTTTAAAATTTTATAAAATTGTCGACAGAAAACACATAATAAGTCATTTTGCCTCGGTCACATTACCAGATAAAAAATTTATGGATTATACATATTAACTTTTGTTACAATTTTTTTCTATTTGCAAACTGAAAATTCATAAAGGCAATTATTATTTATTATTCAGACAAATTATTATTGCTTCATTTCTGCAATAACTTTCTGTCTTTCTTATTACTTTACAGTTGTCATTATTAACTATGCTATATGTAGTTGTTTACTGGATCCCATACTGGGTTCAGTTAATTAATTGGCACAACTCTTTCACTTCTGAACAGATAGATAGTAGATATTCACAAATAATAGTAGTATTTACAGTTAAAATGATTTTTACTGCAATCTCTTTTAATATAAATTTTGATGTATGTCTCTTTATCAACCTTTTTGCCTTAAGTATATAGTTATTTTTATATTTATAATTACTTGTATATTATTAGTATAGTTTATTCAGGGCCGTCCCGAAGAGATTTTAAAGGGGGGGGGGGGGGGGGAAGCGGGTGATGTGTCTGTTTTTTGCCGACTAAAGCCAAATTTTTTTCATCGCTAACTTACCTAAGAAAAAAAAAAAAAAAAGGTTCTCGTCTTCAGATATTTGCCGACTGACAACTATAGATCCAATTTTGCCGACTCCATTTCCAATTTGCCGACCGAAAAAATTAGTAGGGGCTAGACACCCCCTACACCCCCCTCGGGATGGCCCTGAGTTTATTAGTATAATGATTTGTATCTTTTAATTATATAAGGGTTATTACTTTTATTATATATTTTTAATATATAATAAAAATAACAACGTACCTAAAGTAGTTCGACAAATTCATTATAATAGATTGACACAAAACATTAAAAGTAATAATAACATTAACATTAAAAATAAAAGTATTGTAAAAGTAAATTATATATTGATCTGATAGTAATCAAGAATAATATCGATTATATATTATGTTTGAAGATCTAATTTTAAGCTACTACTAATACTAAAATTTTAGTATAATTATACAAATATAGTGTTTGTTGAAAAAAAAAAAAGATTTTTAATGGTTATATAAATTGCTTTTAAATAATCGCCCACTATCTGGTTTTTCTATGTTTATAGGATCATCAAATCTCTTTTTATGCATGCGATTACTGCAAGTAATTTTCTTATGGCGTAAATTTAGATAAATCTCTTCCGATCATTTAAGGTGAACGTGTAAAAAACAAGTTTAAATGTTTTATTTGTTATGACTCCGTTTAATTACTTGTAAAGTCCTTGCATAAGATTTTTTTTTGAAAATTTTTGTATTAAATATAATTTTAACAAATTACTCAGTGATAAAAAATTTAATTTAAAATGTTATTTTCACGTCACACTGTAGCAAACCGCCCCCCTCCACCATGTGATATTTGGTGACACTTTCCAATACCCCCTCCCCCATTAAGACCGTCACGTATAATTTGAACAGTACCTAACTTTCAATATGATATTTTATACAGAACTTTTGAGACAACTTAAAAACTCTATTTGTGTTGACTTATTTTTTACCGAATAAAAAAATAAATAAAACTAAAGTCGATAAAATTTACAAAAATAAACTATTAAAAAACAAATAGCAACGTTTTGCTAGACTACTTTTAAATAACTTACTTTTATAGTATATGCAACATGCCCAAATAGACTTAATGATGGTCCAAACCAATCTAATAATGCTTATTACTAATTGAACAACCATCTTAAACGAGCCATCTTATTTATTGTTTCGTAGCTATAAATTAACAATTAATTTACCGTTAGAAGACTTCATAGTTGTAACTATGTAAAACTAAATTAACCAATACAAAATATTTTTAATGTCAACAATAAACTTTCTTATTTTCGATTCCCCCGAAAGTGAAACATTACTTCTACGTTTTGTGGATTTAAAAAATGGTATTTACATTGACAGCTAAATTAATAAAAACAGGAAATCATAACTTTTCTCTATTTTCAATATGTGCAATATTGCAAATGTGCAATATTGTCCATTTACAATAAAAAAATAATTAAAAAAAATTAATAAAAAATTTCATTTTTTTTTCAATAAAATTTATAGCTTTTTTTTAAAAAAATCAAAAATCAAAATGAAAAATTGATTTTTCAGAAAAAACAATTGATTTAAAAATTTTTCTTTTCTTTTCTTTAGTATGCATATTTTGAGAAAGAAAGAAATTATTAAAATCTAGTTTTGTCTAAGTATTTTAAACAAAGTAAGAGTGATTGTAAAAACAAAACGCATTCTGTCCCTTATAAGGATAACGACATAAAATATTTTATTTGAATAATTAATCACAGACAAGCAAACGCCATTTTAACATTTGACAAAACCTACTATGAATTAATGAATCAATTTTTTATCATTCGTTGTCATTGCAAGGTTATGTGTTGCAGTTTGTTTATCTTGCATATATAATTGCATATATAATTGCATATACAATTTCATATATAATGTAGTAATAGCTCTTCATTTTCTGTATTATAGTTCTGCAATTAATTATAACTTTATATAAGCTATATAAATTTTATATAAGTATTTTATATAATAATTCTGTATTTTTTTTTATCAACATACATTTTATTTAAAAAAAACTTTAAAAAAACATAAGCTACTTTTTTTTTGTTCTCATTATTTTCCGTCGAATAAAAAAGTCATTCATGAAACTGAATTCGATAAAAATTGCAAAATCAAAGTAATGACAAACAAATACTAAAGTTTTACTAAATTGCTTTCAAATAACAAGCATAATTAGTGTATACAATATGCTCATATAATCACTTTCCAAACCAATCAAATAATCAACTGTCCAAACCAATCAAACAACCAATGTCCAAACAAATCTAATAATGCTCACTACTAACTGCATTGTTCAAGAAAAAGGTCAAAAAAAAAACAAGAGGTCATTTAAGATGAATAGTTATCTTAAACAAGTTCTGTGAAGACCACTACGTTAGGTTTGAATGAAGACCACTACGTTGGGTTTATATGATTACCACTACGTTGGGTTTGATTATGATTTCGCATCACTAAATTAGCATTGCCAACCTCAAAAAATTTGAAAGAAATATTTATACGTTTTTTTAATAAAATTTGCTGTTAGATCACTCCTAACTTGTTCCGTTAGATTAGTCAAAAATAGCCAAATTAGATTAACCAATACAAAATGTTTTAAATGTCAACAATAAATGTTTTACTTTTGATTCCACTGAGAGTCACAAGAAAATGTTTTACTTTCGATTCTATCAAAAGCAAAACGTGACTTCTGCGTTTCAGGAATTTGAGTAATAAATAAAAGTTATAAAAGCAGAAAATTATAACTTTTTTTATTGCTATTTTATTTTATTACATTTTTACATTATTAAAATATTTGTTGCATTTGTAAATATTTCAAAATTAAGAAAAAAGCGGAACCTTTCGTTGTTAAAAAGCAACACCAAACTAAGTAACTCAAATTTGAGAAAACTTATGTTTAGAAGAGGAAAAACTTTTTCAAAACAGGTATAATTTTACTTTTGATTAATAAATAAAAAGTAAAGCGAAAGATCCCCACCACGTATCTGGCAGAACCACGCTCAACTTGTTTCTCCGCGCAGCGGCTATGGTTGCTTTTCAGAGTTAAAGAGTTGAGAGAGAGTTGTAACTACAGCAAAGTAGTCTTTTTGACTGTAGCGGTCTTCTTGGCCTTGGGGAGGAGAATAATATATAAAAAACTTATATTCTAATTGTTAAGTTAAACATTAGAGCTTGTCAAAACAAATCTTTGGACCCAAAAAACATTATTGGTAGTCTGAACCTTTTTGGAACGAACACGTGCTGCTGTTATGAAAGTATTCTCTTCTTTGACTAGGGATTGCAAACAGTTTTCTTCTTGCTCAGGGTTTTGATGTAGTATAAATATCTTCTGCTTCATTTTCTTTTTCCTCCTTCTACTTCTCAATTTTTTTGTCTGTTACTTTCCTCATAAGTTAACAACTTCAAGTTTATTTTATGCATCACCAGAAAATAGTTCACTTTGATGATCTAACTTGGTTTTTTTGACACTGATTATGTGGCTACCATGAGAAAACAATCTTTCACTACTGCTTGAAGTAGCTGGAATGCAAAGCTATTATTTCTTCCAGTTTAGACAGTAGTGTTAATTTGTCCTAGTATCTTTTCCACCAACCAAGTACACCCATTTTGAGCTTCACAGGGAACTTTTGTGCATAACCTTGTAGGAAAGCTTAACTTTAAAGGCTAAATTTTTTGACACTGGTTATATTACCAGCCTGAGAAAATAGCAATCACTATTTTTCATGATTGTCACTTTTTTCTGCTTGCCAGGTTAAATCAGGGTGTAGAGTAATAATTTATCAAGAGCCTTGTTAAGTTCAACAGATTTCATGCAGCTTATTAGCTCTCTTCTCTACTTGGATTGCTGTTTGTTTGGTGAGCTCAGTGATGTCTCTTCCAGTAATGGATGCGTAGTTTTAAGGTGGTTTCTGATACTTGAGGTAAACGAATGTTATTTCTTTAGCTTTTGGCTTTTTTTCAAACTGCTTTTTTGTTGGGTAACAACTCAGAAGTAACTAAACTCAATCTTTTTCAAGGAAATTTCAGAATTTCTGTGGTAAATTTATGTGGTAAAGTGAAATTCTGTGGTAAAGTGTTTCCAGAAATTCTGTGGGTAACTAAACTGTGGGTAACTTATATCAATCTTTTTCAAAGTAAGTCTAGAAAGCATTATTGGATAACGACATTTTTTAATCATTAGCACCAGTATTTTTTTAGGTAATTTTTTTGTCTTTTAAATTTGGATGATTAAAAATACCCCAAAACTTGTCATTAAACCAGAATAAAATTTACTTGTTCTAATAGAGAATGTTCTTCTCTAGGTAGATGTGTTTTTACATAACAATATTTTTTTACATTATGATTACTTTTTTGTTCAAACGAAGTTTAAATAAAAGTGTGAGTGTGATTTGATAATTAGTTAGAGATAAACTAAATTACAGCAAAGACTAACTACATCAAAACTTTTTTGTAGAAAAACTGAATACTTATTAGCTCTACTAGATTGTACTATTAAAAGCTGCTATATATTCACTTCAATTCAATATATTTATTTTGTCAATGATCAAATAATTGTAAAAATGTTATTGTAAAAATGAAATAAACTCTTTTTTTTCTGGAAGGAGCAAGCAGAAGATTTAATACCTCTTACTATCTTGTTCCTTTGTGGCGAAATAATTTACTCTATTCTAAGTTTTTTTTTTTTTTTTAATTTACACGTTTAAGTTCATAAAATATATAAGTAAATAATTAGTTCTTACATATTCATAAGACATACACCAGTAAGTACATGAATAGGAGTTAAAAATACAAAAATATGTTTTTGTTGGTGAGATTTAATAAAATTTGTTTCATTATTTTAAAAATATTTTTAAAAATAGACAGAAATAATTAGTTGCAATATTATAATAACTAATACAGCTACGGATAACTATAAAGTTTAAAAAAATATAAGCTTTTTAAACACGTATTGTTCAACAGTTCCAATGTTTGCAAATTCGTTTGGCGCACTTATGCCAATTTGCCCTTATACCAGTTCGTACTTGTGCCAGTTTTTGCAACTGTTTTGCACTTACGTCAATTCACACTTATGCCAATGTTTGCTGATTTGTTTAGCGCACTTGTGCCAATTCGCACATATGCCGATTCACACTTATACCAGTTTTTACAACGCTTCGCACTTATGGCAGTTTGCACTTATGAAATTCGCGCTTATTCAGCCTCCTGTTTAATAGTTCCTGATTGATTCCATAATTAAATGCGCAGGATACTTACAATGAAATGCGTACAAATAGTAGAAAAAGTTCCAAATGATGAATAAAATGTACCTATCTAATTTTCAACTAAGGCAAGCTACTTTGTCTAAATCCGAGCAGGTTGTCACTGCATCAATCATAAATTTTCATTTACTGAAATAAAAACATTTTTAATGTTGTCCTTTTCGAACTGTTATTTTTTACATTAAAGCAGTATACCTTCACTAGTAGACATTGATCATTAGTAGATTATTATGGTTTATCATTAATGGTAGTAATCGTGCAAAGGTTTTTGCAACATTATGAAGAAAAGACATTATTACAGACAAAAGTTTATTAAACCGCCATTTTACATAAAATCTATTAAAGATACTTGTCACTAACCTAAAAGAAGAGAGGTCTTGAGGGAGAAGGGGCGTAGGTGGTGTTTAACCCCCTAGGAAATTTATTAGTTAAGTAAATTTGGACACTGGAGTCGGCAAAATTGGATCTATAATTGGTAGTCGGCAAATGTTAGCTAGTGAGGACCTTATTTTTTTTTTCAGATCTTAGTCGTCAAAAAAATTTTCTAGGCCTTACTAGGCAAAAAACGGATACGTCACTCCTCTTTAAGATCTTTTAGGGACGGCCCTGCCTAAAAGACCGTCAAGCAAATCATTTTATATATAGGGAGAGTTGCCGAAATGGAAATAAATTGTCTCATGTCGACATTTATATTGGAAATAAGATGGATAATTATGAAATTACTGAAAAGGAACTCTTAGATTCAGTATATTTTTAAAAATAAACAAAAGTGTGGGGTTTGATAATATTAGTAGTAATGTAATTAAAAAAAGAATAAAGTACTTAACAATCCCTCTTTTACATATTTTTAATCTCTCTGTAAAACTAGGCATTTATCCGGAAAAACTAAAAATTGCAAGGGTCATACCTATTTTCAAGTCAGGAGACATATTTAATCCTGAAAATTACAGACCAATATCAATTCTTCTTTGCTTCTCCAAAATCTTAGAGCGAATTATGTATAACCGAATTTTGACTTTTCTAAATATAAATAATATTCTATATAACAAACAAATTGGTTTTCAACCAGGGTATTCAACTGACCATGCCATTATTAATATTGTTCACTATATATTTAAAGCATTTGATGAAAGTAAGTTTACCCTAGAAGTTTTTATAGATCTTAGCAAAGCTTTTGATACAGTAGACCGTAGCATTCTTATAAAAAAACTCGAAAGTTATGGTATTAAAAGTACATATTTAGAATGGCTAAGTTATCTAAACAATGGAAAACAATACATAGCTCACGAAGAAATAAAAACTGAATACTTGTCAATTCTGGGTCCACTTTTATATCTTATTTATGTGAACAATTTCCATAAGTTTTCAAACGTTTTAAACTCAGTTTTATTTGCAGATGATACAAATTTATTTTATTCTAATGGAGATATCAATTTCTTATTTAAAATAGTAAACAAGGAATCTTTAAATCTAGCGGATGGTTTAAGGCAAACAAATTGTCCTTAAATTTAAATAAAACTAAGTATACTTTTTTTCATAGACTTCACGATAAAAAAAATATTCCATTAAAACTTCCTGACCTTTACATTGGCAACTCTAAAATAGTTAGAGAGTCATCATTAAAGTTTTTAGGAGTGATACTTGACGAAAACATGACATGGAGAGAACACATAAGAACAATTGAAAATAAAACTTCGAAAAATATTGGCATACTATACAAAGCTAAGCAAATCTTAAACCAAACTGCTTAAAAATCTTATAATTTCCCCTCATACATTGTTATATAAACTATGCAAATATTGCATGGTGCAGCTCTAATATAAGTAAAGTTAAAAAATTGCTTAGTAGACAAAAACACGCTGTCAGGATTATTTCAAATGCAGGTCGATTCGCACATTCTAAAGAACTATTCAAAAATCGTCACATACTCAATGTTCTTCAGTTAAACCTTTATCAAATTCTTATTTTTAAGTACAAACTACATAATAAATTAACTCCTATAATTTTTAATACATTTTTCAATAAAATTAATCACGTGTACCCTACAAGATTTTCAAATTACAATTACGAGCAACCTAAAATACACTATTTGGTTACTAAATTTTCTTTTGCCATCAGAGGTCCTAAATTATGGAACACTTTATTAAATAACCAGCTGAAAAATTGTTCTTCATTTTCTCTATTTAAACAAAAACTCAAACAAAAACTTCTTAACGATGTTAATGAATTAAATTCTTTTTAAGATTCTTTTATCTTCTTTTTTAACAACTATCTTATTAACTAGTCTAACCAATTTAAATTTTCTTTAATTATCCTATTAGCTTATCTTCAGTTTTTAAGTGTGATTGCTTTTTTTTGTTTTATTTTGTTTTTGTAATTTTCTTTTGATTATAGATTAGTAACTGATCTCAACATATTTGTATGTATTTGTATATAATTTTTAAATGGTACAAAGTAATTTTATGTTTTATGTTTACATTTTAATGGTTATACACGCTTGCTGATGAAAGCACGTCGGGGTGTAGTGATAAGGCAAATATTGTCTTCTTTTAGCCCCGGTCATGTAGATTTTATTTATATAACACGGCATTGTATTCTTTTTTTTTTAATGACAAATAAAAAAAAAAAAAAAAAATAAGAAATAAATGTCGCCATGTCGACAAATTATTTTCAAAATAAATGCAAGTGATCAAATTAAGGTGCAGTTCCAATTTCGAGAACTCTGCCCTATTTATCTTATAGGCTTATTAGAACCTGGGCGCCAAGACGTTAGGGGCGCCAGAAGACAAATTTATTTTAAAAAATTTATTAAAGCGTTATCATATAATATAAACTATATTTTGTGTGTTTTTTGTGTATTTTTTGCCTTTTTTTTCTAGCGTTTATAGACACTAGAAAAAACACACACTGTATACAAACACTAGTATAGAATATACACTCTATACTAGTTTTAAACTCTTTAATGAGCTTAGTTGTCAGACCAGCAAAAAAATATTTTTTATGTTTCGTGATTTTTTATGTTTCGTGATTTTATCGTGAAGTTGTCAGACCAGCAAAAAAAATTTTTATGGTTCATGATTTTTAAATGAGATTTTATTGTAATTTTGAAATGTTTGAAAACAAAAACGTCTGAATTCTATAAAATATTAATGGCGGTTTCACATTAATGGATTGTTATGGGAATATAACACCTCCTTCCTTACTGATATTATAAAACTTGCCCATAGGTGGCTTTGAATACAGATCTCTTGCTTTTGAGGCAAGCCCACTAACCACTGCGCACCGGCTGTTAACTTGTGTGTTTTACTTGTTCTCTATTTGTGTATAAAAGTCATAGGTCAGCTAGAGATCAATGTCTTTTCCTTTGGAATGGTGAAACTAAATACAACTAGAGGAAACTGAGTAGTTAAATCAAAGCACATCATAACAGCCCTGTTGCGTTAGTTCGTTAAAGCAGCAGCCTGTTTAGCTTCTTGTGCATGCCCGCGAAATTTTACTATTCAAACAAATGCGGCATGCGCTAAATGAATCTCTTATAACTCTTACACTTTTACTCTCTTGCGTTATTGGATATTTGGATTCTTGTAATTTATATTAATCCACTTGAGTTATCTTGCTGAAATATATAAAAAGTAAGAATCACATCGCAGTTTTTATTCTAGAGATAAAACCTCCCCCACAGTGTTAGTCTTCTTAAACCCTGCTCACCAAAGCCAATACATCAACTGGAAGACTTTGTTGTCAACTCTTACCAATTAAAGTGAGATTAATTCAGCTATCAAACAAGCTTTTGAGTCTGAGGTAGCATAGTAGCGTGAAATATTGCGCTGTATTCTAGATGCAAGATTGTTTTTTTCGTCTTAAAACATGGAATTTAGAGGTCAACTATATTTTTTATTTAGAAATCATTTTTTTAGTATCAACAACTCATTTTCTTTAACGTTTCTTGTATTATTATTGTAACAAGTTAAAGTTCTGCTTTAGGAGAGCAAGTGAACAACAATTTTCCTGGATGACGCTCAGCAAATTATTTCAAACATAACAATACATTAAAAAAGCTAGAAAACTTAGATTCTCACTAAAAAGAGGGAATTTGGATTACCTCTTTACATCTCATGGGAATCACAGAATGAGTTTATACATGAGTGTGCTTCATTAGTACAGTGTGTTCTTTTAAAGAAAATCAGAAAAGCAGTATACTTTACGGTCATTACCGATGGGACCCCGAATGTGTCACACACAAAACAAACCACTTTTATTTTTATTTTCTTTGCACTTTAATTTCAACAAAAAAGATGGGAGATAAAAAATTGTTTTCTTTGTGTTGAAGACTTCACTACTCGGTGTAATTAAAGCGATTTACAAAATATACTTTTATTTGGAATTAGCATGATTTTGTCAGCACATTATGCCCAAACAAGATCTTTAAATGCTATAATTTTTTTTGCTTAAAGTTTTTATAATATTTAAAGAAACTTTTCTTTTTTTTATACAATTTTCAAAACTTTTTTACTACCCGTAATAATGTATCTAAAGAACACTATTTTGGAGTCTTTAGATCAATTCCGCTCATCGGCATTAATATGAATTTAGTTAAAATCTTTTGAAAAGTTTTCTTAATTTACTACTGATCCTAGTTCTAATCGGTTCTGACGTATACTTAATTTATATAGTTGTCAAAACACAATATTTCTATCAATTTTCACAAAAAATATTGGAATTCCGACCAAGAAAGAGCTTATAATTATGAAAAATTGCCAATAAACAATCAGAACAGATCATATTAAACTATAATGTTCATTTCACCTAAAAACTTGTTAATATAAAATCTTATTTGAATTTGGACGAGCGATTGTGATTTTAAGATGATTTAAAAAAAAAAAAAAAGAATCATCGGTCTGGATTTTTTCGCTACAAGTATTTTAAAAGTGCCTTAACTACACCGAGTAACTAGTGATGTTAAGTTTCAACAGCTAATTAATGATCTTGGCCCTATTCACTCATTCTATTCACATGAATTGATATTTTGGTAAAAGCAAAAACTATTGGAGATCCTCTTAGCTTTGAAACTGAGTTTTTAACAAAACAAGAGAGCAAAACGATTTTACGATGAACCTGCAAATGCAACATTTCCGCAACAGATTCTTTAATGATAAAAGGTAGTGAATTGGCGCTACTTTACGTTAATAATGTCAAAGAAGACGACGAAATATGAAAGAAATTATGCATTTTATTTAAAGGTGTCTCCGCTTTTTTTCTTATGGAAAATTATTGAGCCTTCTTAATAAAATACAATCAAAGGGTATACAGCCTATTTTCCCATCTGTATGCATCCTAAATTGATTTTTTAATACAATGCTAGTATATGTTGCAGATAATGAACAACTAAAGCAGCCGTGGCGCAGTGGTAGCACACTTGCCTCAGAAACGTAAGATCCGTGGTTCAAACCCCACCTCTGGACAAGTTTTGCGACATCGGTTGGGAAGGAGGCGTGAACTTCCTATTAAATGCTCTTCTGCGGTGCTCTGTGATAAGACCGTAAGGACTTCTTGGGGTACCTAAAATCAACATTAAAAAAAAAAAACTTTTCTGTAAATTAAAGTTGATCAAGGACTATATGAAGGCTTCACTATATGAAGGTCTATATTTCATTGGAAAAGAACGCCATTTGCATCCGATGACGCTATCAGTTGAAAATGAATTAGCTAAGTTTAAATCTTATGATAACATAATAATATATTTAGCTGGTAAAAAAGCAAAAAGAGAGTGTTTTAAATAGACGGCTTTAGTGCTACTTTAGTTTCTAAAGAATATGTTTAATATTCTCAGCCATTTTATATAGTATTTGTGTTGCATAAATCGTATTTTTTCAAGGTTGGGTTGATGAAATTATTGCCATAAAGATTTTAACGTGTAAAACACGATCATTAAAAAACAATCATAAATATGCGTGATTGCATATGCTTTTAATTAAATTTTTTTTTTTAAATCGTGTATGCGTGTATGTTTAAAGGGGCGCCTACTACAACTGATTTATCCCTGGTATCATGAAAGCTCTCGGCAACCCTGCGTCACTTTTGTGCAATATTCAAGATTAAAACTCAGCGCTCTAATTATGAATTAAAGGGCATCACTACTTATAATTTTGGTTACTAGTTTAAACAACTAATTTTGGTTATCGCAATGGTGTTGGAAGAGCAACTACATTAATAATTGAAACAATGATTACTAAAAGCTATTATGTCAAGTATTATAATATTACAATAAAAATTAAATCCTGTCAAACCAAAATCAATTCCAATCTTTTTCATATTTCATACCAATAGTAAGGATGAAACAAGGAAATGAGTTCTGCAAATCAGTGTTAGACTAAAGCTAAAATACAAAATTATATATATATATATATATATATATATATATATATATATATATATATATATATATATATATATATATATATATATATATATATATTATATATATATATATATATATATATATATATATATATATATATATATATATATATATATATATATATATATATATACATATACAGTGAGTACAGAATTTAATTGTACAAAGTAATTTTTCCATTTTATTTTGCTAAAACTTGTTTTTAACTTGAATAATATTGATAATAATTGAAACATTTTTTTTTTTAATTTATTATGACTATTACTTATTTATAATTTTTTAGTAAATATATAAGAAAATGTGTTTACTATACAATTTTTGCTTTTTTTCTCAAACAGGTATTAAATTGCATGCACATAAATTAATTGTACAAAACTGTTTTATTGGTAATTTGTTATGAAAATGAATGTTTATAATTTTTTTAATTTATAAAACATCAATTTTATTATTGACTTTGTATTTCTAGAACATTATTTTTAGCAATTAATAAAATTTTGGAAGAAAAAGACATTAAAAACTCTGTTTATTGTATGGTATGGCACCCAAAGGTAAATATTTAAATACTACTCAACGAAAACTTGTTATAGACTTGGTTAAAAAAGGAAATACTTATAGAAAAGTTGAAGAACTTACAAATATTCCATTTACAACAGTAGGAGCCATTGTAAAGAAATATCAACAATATGATACTTTTGAAATTCATACTGGACGAGGGCGAAAACGGAAGACAAGTTCAAGAGACGATAGAGAAATTTTAAGAATGATAAAAAAAAATCGGTTTGAAACTGCAAAAAATATAGCAAATCATTTGAAACACTTAACAGGAAACACAATCTCACTTACATCAATTAGAAATCGCATTCATAAAGCAGGGTTCAGTGGATGTATAGCTCGTAAAAAACCATTTTTAACAAAAAATCATATGAAGAGAAGAATGAACTTTGCAAAAAAGTATTATTTAATGCCTGTATCATTTTGGAAAAAAGTTCTTTGGTCTGATGAATCCAAGTTTAACTTAAAAAAATCTGATGGTGCACAAAGAGTTTGGCGAAAGAGGGGTGAAGCTTTTCATTTAAGTTGCACACGAGGAACAGTTGAACATGGCGGTGGAAGTGTAATGTTATGGGGTTGTATGGCATGGAATGGTGTTGGTAAACTTGAGTTTATTGATGAAACTATGAATGCTAATTTGTATAAAAATATATTGAAACGAAGTTTAAAATCTTCTGCTAAAAAGCTTAGATTGGGAAATACTTTTTTGTTTCAACAAGACAATGATCCAAAACACACTGCTAAAAAAACTAAAAGCTTTCTCAATGAAAATGGAATAAACGTTTTAGAATGGCCTTCGCAGAGCCCTGATTTGAATCCAAAGGAGCATTTATGAACTTTATTAGATAAAAAATTAGGTACTAGATCATTTATAAAAAAGAAGATTTGAAGAAAGTTGTTGTTAAATCATGGTCTAACATCGACAATAATCAAATTAAGTGTCTAGTAGAATCAATGCCAAAACGCTTGTTAGATGTAGTTAAAGCAAAGGAGGACCAGCTAAATATTAAAGTATATTATTAAAATATAAAAACTTGAAACTGTTTCTCAGTTTTTTTAATAAACTGGTATTTTTTCTTAGCTTTAACCTATAACGCTTTTTTTGTACAATTATTTTATGTGCTTGTGTTTTTATCCCTTTCTTCATTTTAGAATTCCTAATCAGGTAATTTAAATACTGAAATAAAAGTTTTAGTTTTTTTTTGAAGGTCTTTTAACAAATAAAAAATTAGAGAGAAAAAAAAGTCTTTATAATTAGTGCATGTTACATTATTTTATTCAAAGGTGTTAATTTTATTGAAAAATTACTTTGTACGATTAAATTCTGTTCTCACTGTATATATCGCGAGGTTAGAATTATTTTGTTCTATCTCCACATTTTTTTGTTTCAAGATAAAACGATTCAAAAAATAAAAAATTTAGGAGACGGCATATAAAAAGATTTTTATTACTTATGTCTTCTCCGAAACTTTTTTGATTTTAACTTAGGCTTTAATATAGTAGAAAAACATTATTTTGAGGTACATTACACAATTAATAACTCATTTTTTTCAAAAAGTGGAGATAGAACAAAATAATTCTAACCTCGCGATATATATATATATATATATATATATATATATATATATATATATATATATATATATATATATATATATATATTCAAGTTTTTACATGATATATATATATATATATATATATATATATATATATATATATATATATATACATATATATAGGGTAAGTGGGGCCATAACCGCACAACCCTTTTTTTTACATTTCCCTTTGAAAAATGTTATTTAATAAGGCATAAAATAGCACAAATAGCATAAAACAGTTTCCTTCGTTTCGCTTATGTTAAAAAGAGTGAATGTTGCCTTTCTGAAAAGTTGTACATAATAATGTTGATAAAAATATTATTTTTATGTCACATTTTTCCAGACCTTTTATTTGAGGAATAAACAATATTTGATTTTAGTGTTAAAGATATGCATTATCAGCGTTATTTCATCGAGTAAAAACCATTTTTGATATCAACATAAATAAATAAGCAAATTAAGAAACTGTATTTTTTTAAAAAACTCTCTTCTGGGGCAGAACCGTATAGACGGACAAGAGATACAACCGCATACTATTGATATTTATCAAAGTTAGGTAATTACAAATAGCAATATATATCATCGTCACGCTTGAATTCGTTCATGTAAAAACTTGAATAAAAATAGTTTTGTTTTGAGATGTTGGAAATTACATTTTTTTTTTTAATTTAATTTTTATAAATGAGTTTGTGGATATATAATTGTGCAATCTTTAATTAAAAAAAATATATACCATGAAAAGTGTACCTTTAACGATTTTTGTGAGGGTGCACTTGTGCCTCACAATGGGGGCAAAACCGTTTTTTCATATGTGTACTTTTTTTGTACAGCTATAGCTTACTTTAATAGTGTTTCTGTTAAAATATTGTGCAATTTATTTGAGTGAGGAAAATGTTTGTCTACTAATTTTAAAAACGCTTTTCCATTATTTTTTGAAACAAATTTGCTGTACGGATGGTTGAACCAAATTATATTTCTATTTCTATTTCGCTTTTTTGAAATTTTTGTTTTAAATTTTAGCTCGAAATTTTTAAATCCGCTATTTTTAAGAGCATCTTCATACACACGTTTGAAAGAGTTAAAAATATTTTCATTAGAAGAGTTTTGATTATTTATAGTCTATTGTTAATTGAAATAGGAATTTGTTTTAAGATTTGAGGGGAGTGATTTGAATTTATATTAATATATAATTCAGAATTAAGTTTTTTACAAGACCTATAAGAATTTTCCGCGAAGTTAAAAGTGACATCAAGAAAATATTATTAAATAATATTAACATTTATTTCAATTTGGAAATCAATCTAATTGAATTAAAAGAACTATTTTAGCTAGAGAATTTAAAACGTATAAGCCAGCAAATTCGCAAACTTCTGCTCCGTCGTAACTTCCCATTGTTACATCAAAACAGCCGTGGCGCAGTGGTAACTCACTAGCCTCAGAAACGTAAGATCCGTGGTTCAAACCCCACCTCTGGGCAAGTTTTGCGACATCGGTTGGGAAGGAGGCGTGAACTTCCTATTAAATGCTCTTCCGCGGTGCTCTGTGATAAGACTGTAAGGACTTCTTGGGGTACCTCAAATCAACATTAAAAAAAAAAAACTTTTCTATAAATTAAAGTTGATCAAGGACTATTCACTATATGAAGGTCTATATTTCATTGGAAAAGAACGCCATTTGTATCTGATGACGCTATCAGTTGAAAAGTGGTAGGCACCTTAATCAACTTAAAAAAAAAAAAAAAACATTCGTGCGTAGTTTTTTTTCTTCCACGTCTCGTTATTAAAATAAAGTTTTTCTGCAATGTTTAATTAGACGAACAGTGTCGGCTGTAATTTCAGCGTGGATTTTCCAAATTCTATTGTTTTATCTAAAATTTCTATTGTAATTTAGCGGTAAAAATCATTAATTGTATAAATTTGCATTCATTATTATTACTAATTTTAGAAAACCAATTTATTACATTAGAGGTATTTTTCCACTGTTGCTAATATAATTTTTTTCGAATAATATTATTTATTTTGTCTAATTTAATTTTACTAACGTGCCCTAATTAACTTTTTAAATGTAGGGGAGAGTGGTACTGAATGGACCACAAAACTCAACTTTTTTTTTTAATAATTTTTTCCGATATTGTCAACAACTATGGCGGATATATTAATTCAGAAGTCAAAATAAATACCTTAACTAACAATCCTTAAAAGTTGTAAACCATTGCGCTAACAGAACATAGGCAAAATGCGCGATAAATGTGACCCGTACCAAATCATTAGTGGTCCATTCAGTACTGTTTATTGTACTGAATGGACCAACCCTTGTACAGAATGGATCACAAAAAATGTTTTTTTTTTTTGTAAAAAAGATCAATATCTCTATCGCTAATAACTATAGCCGATATATTAATTCGGGAGACAAGATTAATATCTTAACTAACTATCCTTGTATATTGTATATTATAATAAAAGTTGTAAACAATTGCGCATAACAAGTTACATTATGCAAAGCAATTAGGGTGATAAATGGAGTTTAAAAACAAGAAAGAAGTATGTTGAGACATTGATATTTCTGAATTAATTAACACAATTTTAGACCGAAGTCTCAATCAGATAATCAAATTACAATAATCACAAACATATTGGTTGGCATTATCTGCACTTGTGCAAGCTTTATGTGCCCAGCTCGCACACTGTCTGCAACGGTACCACACTTCGTTGTCACGACCCATTTCTTCACATATAGCACACAAATCGTAATTTGATGTAATACCTCCACAAAAATTTAAACTATCTTTGACACCATTATCATTTCTTTTAACAAGAATATCATCACCCTCATCATTATTATATGTCATTAATGGAAACTTTAGAGTTTTTGAGTTGCTTGATTTCTTTCTTGATTTCCTTTGACGTTTATTTTTAGCATCTTTTTGTTTTTCAGAAAAGTTTTTTTTTTTTTAAAATTTTGCTGAAGTTGTTGATTTCAAAGAGCCTCTTTAATTGGAGTATCAGTTAGAATCGAAGAGGAGAGCTTTTTGTGAGCACCTTTGGATTTTTCTAAATGAGCTTTTGCAGAAGGATAAGGGCGTATACTTTCCACATTCAGGGTATTGCTAACATTTTTGTTGACTTTAACATTTCTATTTCTTTCTACTGAAACTGGATTGATATTGAATGCTTCAGGATTAGGTCTAATAACTTCTACTGAAACTGGATTGATATTGAGTGCTTCAGGATTAGGTCTATTAATTTCTACTGAAACTGGATTGATGTTGAGTGCTTCAGGATTAGGTCTATTAATTTCTAATGACACTGGATTGATGGTGAGTGTTTCAGGATTGGGTCTATTTGTAACCTGAGATAAAAAAAAATCCTCATCCTTCCACCAATCAGGTTGAAAAGGACTTATTCCAGATACTGAAAAACCACTAATGATGTTAACTGGCATTGATACTTTTGCCCAAGCCTTTCCAGAAATTTCTGCAATGTCATAGATTGAAACAGCTTTTCCTGGATGTGATACCAACCAGCTATTAATTTCACGATTATAATGACGTTTGAAAGGTCCATACACTGTTATATCTAGTGGTTGCAGTTTGTGTGATGTATGGGGTGGGATTGTTAAAACAATTACACCATTATCTGATGCTAAGTCAATGAAGTAAGTTGACATATGAGACTCATGATTATCTAGTATCAACAGCACAGGGTTTGCCTTAGATGGTCGAACACTTTTTATAAAATGATTAAACCACTCCATAAAGATTGATTCCACCATTAACCCAGATTTGTTGGCAGTGCCAACAGAACCAAGAATTGAATTTTACAGAAAAAAAATCTTTAAAATGGACATGTGGAAATATGTAGAATGGTGTTATTGATGATCCATATGCATTTACTGCATTGCACATTGTTACCAAGATACCTCGTTCTGCACTTGTAACAGAAGGAACTTGCCTCTCTCCTCTCTTGGCTAAAACATGCTCTGGCACTTGTACAGTAGTAAAACCAGTCTCATCAACGTTCCATATATCATTTGGTGAAAACTTTTATTTAATCAAAAGACTTTGCAGATTATTATAAAATAGATCTACATTATACTTGTTGAGTGCTGACATTTGACCAATTGATATTGCCTCTGGTTTTACTATAACAAGTCTGGATGATGATTAAAAAAGCTCTAAACCAATCTACACCTGCATGTTTATTTGTTTCCCAAGGTTTAGCAGAACCTCGACAAGAATGTGGACACTTCTTCTTAAGTTTGAGAGTATATTCATAATGTTAGTGCTCTTAGCTTAATAGGACCTAACCCATATCCCATTTTTGCAGAAACTAAACAATATTGAACCAGCTCTTGTTCTTCTGTTACTGAAAAAATTTTCATAGAACTGTTACTATATGAAACACATTGCAATTTATTTAATCCATTTTGAGATAGTCGAGCTTCTTTTTTTCGCCTCTTAAGAGTTGAACGTTTGACTCAACAATATCTCAACAGCTTTTCTTTCAGATAAAGTTTTATTCAAAACATTTTTAACTGCTTGGATCATATTATTGGGATCCCAATCACCTTTTAGTGCTGTTGCTTTTCGATGTCTCATAATACTTCTGAAATAAATAAAACTTGTTTATAACTATATTATAAAAAAAAAAATTATCGATGCTATTTTATATATATATATATATATATATATATATATATATATATATATATATATATATATATATATATATATATATATATATATATATATATATATATATATATATATATATATATATATTGGTGCGTTATTGCAAGTAAAAACATTTTTTGAACATATTTTTCAAATAATTTGTTTGTTGTTTGAGGAAACTTTTGATACTTTTTATTTATCTTTAAAAAAAAAACTCTTCAGATAAGAAGCCAAACATTCGATTTGGACTTCGAATTAAGATATAAGGTAGACCACTCTAAATAAATTTTTCTAATATTCTGGCTAACAGCCCGTATTTAAAATTTTACTTTTAGGGTCCACATAAGGCAGTATTCTTCAAAATGTCTAATGTAGACCCTGGATTCGTATTAGAAAACAGTATTTTTTTAGTTAGTTTTATAATCTCACATAGCTGTAGTTATATGAGATTATAAAACTAGCTAAATATCATAGATACCAAAAAAACTTCCAAGTTAGTTTAAACTACTGAGTTTATTTTACATATTAAAAAAGTATTAATGATAAAAAAGATATACATTCAGTTTAAAACATTACTTTTTTAAAAAACCATAACAAATCATAACAAATAAAGAGACTAGTATAGAGACGAGCACCAATAAAGCATCACTAAAATATTGCATAGTAAAACTAGCTAGCAAGATTATGTTTATGATAATAAGTAAGCCAATGCTTGATTAATAAGAGCTTAATAAGAGTTAGACATTTCATTCATGAAATAGTTAGACAACTATTTCATTCACTTTTTATTTGCCAATTTTTACTTTTTAATTTGATACTTTTTAATTGCCCCTTTTTTTAATTGCCACTTTTTAATAGAAAAAATTTCTTTCACTTTTTAATTGCCATTTTAATGCCAATTTATGGTACTATATGCCACATAAGTACCATGTCACAAAGACTTTAAAAACTTTCAGGAACGTTTTAGCAGAAAGATCTCAAAAAAAAATACAACCAAGATTTGATCAATAGGCTCTTTGTGTCCAGTGATCCCATCATAACATATATTTGAAAATTAAAGTTTAGTAACAATTGAAGTTTGCATAAATTTCCTGTTGAGAGAACCAGCTCTATAATCAGCAGATTTGTAATATATAAATTAATACAAGTGTTGTTTTTTCATCCTTGTAATTTTTCTTAAACATTTTTGATTTAATATAACGTTTGTTAGAGCGGACAACATAAAAAATCCCTAAAAATGTCATTCATGTGCATCTAATAGATTTTAACAAAAAGAACACATTATAATATAAAGATGATAATTTTTCTATAGCCGAATCAACTTTTACGGTGATATTTTTTATTAAACTTGACATTTTAAAATATTTCATTATTTTAAGAAGTTAATTTTTGAAATTATGTCTCAATGCAAAGTAATAATTTGCCATTTAAAGGGTTTTAGTAAAAAAGTAATAATTGAAATAATTTTGTCCACCGTATCTCTAATATCCGGCCCACTGTACGTTGCAATCAAATACCACAAGAGAAACCATTGACGTTTTAGTCAAATACTGCAGGTATAGTGCTTGCAGGTTAAAATTACCCTGAGCATTACTCTTTTTTGAACTGGCTTTCAAAATTTAAATATAAAAAGAAATTTCTTTAAAATATAACTTAGAGATCCTTGGCATAAAATAATGTGCTGTTAATAATAATTAAACATTGATCAAGTCTGTAAAATGTCTTCCGAATATGAACCTAGGTCAACATTAGGATGACACAATGGAGTCCATATTAGGCAAATTGTACTGCTACTCTATTATCTAGAATACATTATAATGCATTAACATTTATAAGGTGAGTGATAATTAATGATTTAACATTAATTATCACTCACTTTATAAATCCTTCAAAAACAACTCTTACCACGAAGAAAAGTTTGTTGTTTTCAAGAGAAAAACTCAATAAAGCTTGCAAATGGCCAACTATGTCGAAAAAACTTTTGTACGTTACTAAAAGTCTTGTATAAATAAAATTGTTAGTATATTTAAGTATATTTAAGTATTTTAGTATATGTTATTTATTATTTATTTTAGCGCTAAGTAACCAATAAAGCTAATAACTGCCAGTTAAACAAAACTAGTTAAAAAAGTATATACTTTATCAAAGCCAAAGTATCACTGGGGTTCACAATAGGACTGGTTTCACATTAGGATAGTCTACCCTACTAAATTAATTTACTGAAACATAAATTGTCTATGCATACACTGTTTACAATCGGTATCAATTACCGAGTAACAGTTTTAAACAGCTACATGGTAATAAAAAAATATAAACCCAAATAAAACAACTGGGGGACAATATCCATCAACTGATATTAAAAAAATGTGCTGATGTATTAGTTGAACCTTTTACAATTTTATTTAACAAATCACTATTAAAAAGATTGATTCCTCATGTATGGCGTAATGCAAATGTCACACCATTATTTAAAAAAGGTGATACTAGTGATTTAAGTTACTCCATTATATAAAAAAGGTGATACTAGTGAACCAAGTAATTATAGAAGAGTTTCTCTTACATCTATTCCATGTTAATCAATTGATAGCTTAGTAACCAATAGCATTGCAAATTATCTCTGAAAACTAATTTTTTTGTCTCAATTTAAACATGGTTTTACTAAATCCAATGATTATATTACAAAAAGCTCAGCTAACAAAAATGCAGTAGATGTGATGTAGTAGATATATATGGACTTTTCAAAAGATTTGACACAATCTCTCACACCTTATTAATCCTCAAGCTGAAAGCTTATGGTATTGTTGAATATCTTCTCGATTGGATTATAGATTTTCTCACTAATAGAAAACAGAGAGTAGTACTTGGAGAACACATTTCTGACTGGGTTCACGTTACTAGCGGTGTTTAATAAGGTTCTGTTTTGGGCCCAATACTCTTTATAATTTATATCAATGACTTGCATGACAATTTAAGATGTGTCTATAAGCTATATGCAGATGATTCTAAGTTAATGAATGAACTAAGAGTAAATAATATTTTTAATGATTCCAATGACATTCAAACTGATTTAAACAAAATCACTAAATGGAAAAAAAATTGGTTAATGAAGCTCAACTTAGAAAAATGTAATGTTTATGCATATGGGAAGAAACAACCCTCGCACTAAATATTCACTTCAAGATACAATAAACTATTTAAATTGCTATGTAAATAAACTATTTAAAATGCTAGTAAAAAAGCTAACAGAATGCTTAACATGCTAAAAAAAACATTTATATACCTATATAATTGTTTATAATTTATAAAATTGATCACATATCAAGGGATTTAGTGTTATGGACCAAATTATACAAAACATATGTCAGACCTAACTTGGAATATGCAATCAGTTCTTGGTCTCCTTACACAATAAAAAATGCCACTGCTGAGCCTCAGTGAAAAACAATCTTTATATTTGTAATTTATCAATCTTATGATGAAAAAAATAATTAAGGTCAACTTAGAGCGATTTGAGCACTAATTGCACAGTTTAGCCTCAATAAGTTATCATTATGTTTATGAATTGTATATAAAAGCAAAAATTGTTTAAAAAAAAAACTAGATATAAAAAAAGCAAACGCTTTGTGTTTATTAAAGCTCAACAGTTTGTAAAAACTTTTATCAAAACATAAACACCTCTGCTAAATCATGACGTTATAATGACATAATTAAACCATAGCGTTATAATTAAATAGTATTCTGTTCATGGTTCCCACATTTTTATTTACTTTCTTCTTTAAGTATTAAAAAGTGTGAAAAACTTGAAACAAACAAAAAAAAAAGGCATCTTGATTTAATGGTCCAATAATTTGTTAAGAACAATGTTTTTCTAGATGGTTCATAAAGTTATTTTATAATTAAATAGTAACAATCTTAATTGTGATTCTTTTTTCAGCATTTCTATTTATATTTCATAATGAAGATGAATTCCATAATGAAGAAGCTTCAGGAGAGCGGCGCAATGACAAACACTTGACGTCAGACAAAAAACACAAGACTTTTATAAACTTTACTTTCTTATCTTTTTTTATGGTTACGCAAGCACTTTGAAGCTTTTTGCATCAACTTAACCTATTTTAAATCATATATAGAAAGTAGTAACCTTTGTATGGCTTCACTTATTTATTATTCATGTTTTGAGACCACTATTGATAAAATGACTTGCCGCGGGATTGTTTTTTCAAACAAAGGTTTTGAAGGCAAAGATTTGTATGAAATTTATCATATAAATTAAAAAATAGACGAGGAATTAAATAGAGAGTTGGATTCTTTTATATTTATCCACAAAAATGTAGTTATAAGCATTTAAAAACTTTTAGGTTGGTTTAATTATAAATTTAAAACTTTGGTCGCTAAAATCCAAATTGGGAAAGGCAAGTATATCTTTTAGTCTATTTAAAACAAGTATTTATTTATGTTTTTATTATTATTATTATTTTTTTTTTTTTTTTTACATTTTAAGTTTACATTTGTCGTAATACAATACTTCAACAAATACAAACAAGGTTTCTGAAAGAAGATCGTACTGATCTTATCATCAGAACCTTTTACAAGCATTTAGCATAATTATTTACAATGTATATAATCTATATATAAAATAAACAGAAAAGTAAAACAAAAAGAGTCGTTACATAAAACGTATTTTACAATTAACATAAAACGTATTTTACAATTAAAAAAGTTCTAAATAAAGGTACATAATTACAATTAGAAGAACCTTATTATGTCATCGGAAAATAAAATAAAATTTTTGAGTGTTTGAAAATTGGAAAAATGTAAAATATATCAAAATTTGGCAAAATAACTTTATTCCAAAGATATGGCGCACGATAAGCAATACCATACTGGTTAAACTTTGTTCGACAAAAAGGTTTATGCAAAAATTTATTGTTTCTAAGAGTGTATTTATTTATTGGTTTTTCACAAAAGAGAACTTTAAAGATAGGTAGGAATAAGTCATTTTTCCACAAATACATAAAGCATAAAACATTAAACACATTAAGCTCGTAAATATTAAGAATTTTCATTTCAATAAAAAAAGGTTTGGAATGAGTGTATCGATCCGCAAAATTAGTTAAACGGATCGCATGCTTCTGACGGCGGTAAAGACATTGTAACTTGCTTTTTTATGTGCTTCCCCAAGCAATATTTGCATAATTTAAATAGATATGAATAAATAAGTAGTATATGAAATAACACTGCGGATTTGTCTATAGAAGTTATGTACATTTTGATTTTTTTCCTTAGCATGTTTTTGGTTATTATTATTTGATTTGGTTATTAGGTTTATTTTGGTATATCAAGTTTTTTTTATTCGCATTGCAGTGACGTATTTTGTTTTTTATTTTATTATTTTTTCGGTGCCATAACACAGCAAATTTTCTATACAATAGTACTGGGCGTGTTTTTTAAATAATCAACAGTTTTTTCAGCACAAAAAATGAATTAACTTCGGATCCACTTAACTTCTGAAGTTAAAAGACGCCTCATTTTTTTGAAGTCTTTTTAAGTATATAGAGCTTGAAAATAGAGCTTATTTGTACAATGCTTGAACAGCCAGGATTTTTTTGGTCTACATATTTTTATAGGATTAACATGATTGTACAGGGCCAACAACACGGCTATCAAAGTGAGGAGGGGAGCACAATCGTCAATTTTTAAAAAAAGTCTTCTATATCTAGAACAAAAAAAAAGTTCTTTAGAAAAAAATTGGGGACACGTGCCCCCCCTGGCTCCCTTTCCGGTGTTGTCGGCTCTAATGTATAGCTATACAATCGTGTTAATTCTATAAAATATGGAATGGCTGTTTAGGAATTGCACAAATAAATCAACGTCAAAAAAAATAACAAATGTAATTGGATAAGTATCGCTTTATTGATGTCATATGAACGTTATTTAGATAAAAATAATATATTACAAGAAGAATATTTGCAATAATTCTTATTACGGATACAACAGTATTTTTTATTATTTTTGTAGTTATTTAGGTGCTCCCAGAATTCCTTACGGTCTTAACACCAATGTTGCTTACAAGACTAGAGCGTCGAACCTCGCACCTCTGGGTTCTGAGCCAGAACTCTAACCACTGCGCCACGGCTACTATCTTTATATTATCCATACTTACTACTGTGAAATTATATTTTACAAAAATAAATGTATGTATATTTTTTTTTAATGTAAATTCACCTCCTCGAAGTAAAAGCAACAATATTATTCAAAGAAATATGTGGTAGTGGTGTAGTGGTAGGGCGCTTGCTTTGCAAGCGAGAGGTTCCAAGAATTTTATTTTAGATAGTTGAATAAAATATTTCATCATTTAGTATATTTAGTAAAAGATTTATTTTCATAATTTTCATTATGAAGTTTTATTCTTTCAATTTTAAATTGTTCTAAATGTTAAAATTATGCCAAAAGCATAGTGAACAGTCTTTTTCCTCCATTAGCCTCAAAATTATTTTGCTCCGCTCTTATTTCCACTAATATTACTTTACAGTTATTTTTATTCGCTGTGCTTTAGGGGTGTCAGATCCAGGGGGGATAAGGATATGCAAAGCTCACTACCAGAATCTGAAAGACCTAAGATATCCTAGAAATTGAGAATCTTTTTTTTTCTTTTAGGAGACGCAAATGTGGTACAAATACAAAAATATTTCAACATATCCCCCACCCCCTAAAAAATACCTGGACCCGTCACTGTGCTTTAGGCAGTTGTTTACTGTACCTTAAAACCTTGCTGTGAACAGTTAGATAATAACATTTTAGATTTTAGTGGTTTTCTTTCATTTATAAAAAAATGTTATACTTTTTATATAATACAAAAAATAAAAAAATCCAATCTACTGTGTTCCAACTTTCTTCAAAACCATTTTTATGGTTTTTTAAAAAGATCATTACGCTCCCATCTTACCTAATATATAACTTTAAACAATAGAAAATATTATTAAAAGTATTATGATAAAATTCAAAAATTCCAAATTATAATCCATATGTAAAACGTGAAGTAAAAATAAATTACCTGGTATATTCTTGTCGTTTTTTATACCATTTTTATCGCCAATATAACTTTCACCGTCAATTTTTGTATAGGTCCCTTTATCAACTTTTTTGCCTTAAATATATAGTTATTTGTATATTTATAATTATTTGTATATTAATAATATAATTTATTAGTATAATGATTTGTATCTTTCAAGTGTATAACTTTCATATAGAACTTTTGAAACAACTTAAAAACTCATTTTGTGTTGACTTATTTTTCATAAAAAAAAAAAAAAGTCGATAAAATGTGCAAAAATAAATTATTGATGAAAAAAAAGCAACATTTTGCTACATTTCTAACTTACTTTCGTGGTATATGCAACATGCCCAAATAGACATAATGATGGTCCAAACCAATCTAATAATGCTTATTACTAATTGAACAACCATCTTAAACAAGCTCTATGAAGACCTTGGGTTTGATTATTGTTTCGTAGCTCTAAATTAGCATTACCAACCTCAAAGATTTTAGAAAAATATTTTCTATGTTTTTGTTATACAATTAGCCGTTAGATTACTTCAAAATTGTTTCGTTAGATTAGTCTAAAATAGAAAAATGAGATTAAACAATACTAATGTCAACAATAACTGTTTGATTTTTGATTTCATTGAGATTCATCAGTAAATGTTTTACTTTCGATTCCACTGAAAGTAAAACGTTACTTCTACGTTTTGGGGATTTAAGTAATAATATTTAAATTGTCAGTTAAATAAACAGAAAATCATAACTTTTATCCTTTTGTTACATCATTTGTCAATATTGCAAAACTAAGAAAAAATCAGAAGCAAGATTTTTTCACATTTGGTTAAAATATTTTTATTTCTTCATTAAAAGAAATAAGAAAGAAATGAAGTTGCCCTGCGTTAACTATGTAATTATGAGTAACTATGTATTTATGTGTAGTTATGTAATTATGTGTAACAATGTAATTATGTGCAACTATCCCAGCTAGCACATACGTTGTTAAAACATTAGAACAATGTCGCGCGTTACGTTGGCCCAACATCGACTGCCTACGTTGTTTTTATATCATTATGGTTACAAATGCTACGTCGCCAACAACTAAAAACCATTGTTGATAAAACGTTTATTAAGTCTAAAAATTGTTATATTTTCTACGTAGATTCAACTTTCAGTTTTAATTGGTAAAACAATGTATTCGGAATTAAATTTTCATTAAATTTTATTTTATATAAATATATATATATATATATATATATATATATATATATATATATATATATATATATATATATATATATATATATATATATACATGTATATATATATATATATATATATGACATAAATATATATAAGTATATATATATATATATATATATATATATATATATATATATATATATATATATATATATATATATATATATATATATATATATATATATATATATATATATATATATATATATATATATATGACATAAATATATATATGTAATATATATATATATATATATATATATATATATATATATATATATATATATATATATATATATATATATATGTAATATATATATATATATATATATATATATATATATATATATATATATATATATATATATATATATATATATATATATATATATATATATATATATATATATATATATATATATATATACACATAAATACACATATACATCCATCTTATATGAAATATATAAAATATATATTATACATATATATATATATTTTTTTTATACCAACCAACTAGAGACACCTGCTGCTGAAACCAGACTTACACAGGGCCCTAGAAGGCCAGTGTTATTTGGAAGCCGAGACTCCGTGTTATCGCCCAGTTAAGGGTTATAGTATAGCCCACTTAAAGGTTTAGTTGCTACTCAGCCGAAGCTGAGAAGCGCCAACTTGGTTTATCTCCATTTAACGTCCGGAGTGGACGATCGCTTTGAAATTTCCGGACGTAGAAGGAGACACTGAAAAAGCGACTACGCCAAGAACCTCTACAAACTGTCACGGTTTCGATCTTGTGCTGTTTCTGATTTCTAACAACACAGTAACCAATTGCGAGGTGGTCCGGAACCGAAATAAGAACAGATACTACACTTGGTCTTTGCAATTAGGCCGAGAAGCGATACATATATACGTATACACATATGACTTAATTATGGTGTTTTGTTAAATAAATTACGCTTGATCATAGAAACAAAAATCATGTTTGTGTTGATTGTGGTTTGATATTTTAATAATCACGGAAGATTTTATTAAAGTCATATAATATCGCAATAGCAATATTTGGTCGCATATATTGGATCAACGTTGAGTTTATTTCGTAAAAACGATCAACTTTTTGCAATGTATTTACATACATTGTATCAACTTTGATTTATATACATTAAATCAACGTCAAAATATATACATTCAATCAACGTTGGGTTTATTTCGTAAAAACAATCAACTTTTTGCAATGTATTTACATACATTGTATCAACTTTGATTTATATACATTAAATCAACGTCAAAATATATACATTCAATCAACGTTGGGTTTAGATCGTAAAAACAATCAACTTTATGCGATGTTTTTACATACATTGGAAAAACGTTGATTTATATACATTGAATCAATGTCGAGATATATACATTGGATCAATGTTGGGTTTAGATCGTAAAAACGACCAACTTTTTGGAATGTTTTTACATACATTGGAAAAACGTTGATTTATATACATTAAATCAATGTCTAGATATATACATTGGATCAACGTTGGGTTTAGATCGTAAAAACAATCAACTTTTTGCGATGTTTTTACGTACATTGGACCAATGTAAATTTACCAGATGCTTTTAGTTCCGTCGGTAATAATTTTATTATTAACCAAATGACATTGGATCAACGTTGGTTTTGCATTGGAAAAAAGAGCAGACGTTTGCGATGGTTTTACATACGTTGGCCCAATGTAAGTGTGCTAGCTGGGTATGTATTTATGCGCGACTATGTAATTATGTGTAACTATATATTTATGTGTAATTATGTCATAATGATTGCCTTAAAATTTAACTGCAAGTTGCAAACTTTTCTTGATAATCGTAGATTTTGTAATTTTCAAACAAAAAAAGTATATATAAAGAAAAGTTTTTTTTATAAGTTTTATCTTATTGGGTATAGTGTTGCAAACGGTTGTTGGCTTTCCAAAATGTTATTTATGTAATAGAAACACATTATCTTTAATTTCACAAATGCGATTGTAAAATTAAAAAATATTTATAGGAACTTATATATTTATAGGAAGTATAAATTCCTATAAATTCTAAATAGTTTTCTACAATTTAAAACACGGTATTATTTTGTTGTATAAATAGGGGCCACGGTATACAATAAAAATCTCGAAAAATTTGTTTTTTTTATTGGCAACGTAAAGTTTCCGGTTCCTCGTGTGATATATCTGTTGGCGTTGGTTTGAAAAAAGTTATTAGTAAAAAGAGTTGGGACAAGTCCGAGCTTATATTTGAGCATAAATAAAATATTTTGGTAGATGTTAATTTGATAGATATTTAAAGCATTCAAGTTTTTAAGTAAAGATTCGGCATGAGTGAATTTATTTTTATTATAAATCAATCTTGATGCGCGTTTTTGGTGTATATATGGAGAACTTAATTTAGATTTATTTGTACTTTCCCAGGCAATATTAGCATATGTTAGGTAACTTTGTATATAAGAAAAATAGAGGATTTTTAGATTCTCCCGGTAAAGTATAGGTTTGACTTTGTAAAGTATACCGATACTTTTTGATATTTTCGTATTTAATATTTTTATATGGACTTTCCAAGAAAAGGTTTCGTCAATAATTATCCCAAGAAAATTAATAGTTTCAGTTCTTTCAATGTTTATGTTATCAATTTTTAATAATGATAGAATACTTAGTATTTTATTTTTTTGCTGGTTGGAATGAAACAAGATGTATTTTGTTTTTTCTGTATTTATTGATAATTTATTTACTTTAAACCAAATGTTTAGACTCTCAAGGTCATCGTTTGAAGATTCAAAGAGATTTTTAATTGATGCTGATGAATAAAATAAATTTGTATCATTGGCAAACATTATTGTATCGAGTTTTTTTAGTGGTTGTGGAAGATCGTTAATATAGATTAAAAATAAAAAAAGGACCAAGATGGAATGAGACCAAGAATGGAACCTTGGGGAACTCCGCATTTTATTTTTAGGAAATTAGAATATTTATTATCGTTTGAAATAACACACTGTTGTCTGTTGCACAGATAACTTTTAAACCAATTTACACTATTAAAAATTTCCGTTAAAAAAACGGAAATTTTTTTCGTTATTTTAACGGAAAGTATCCGTACGTCCATTTATGGATGTATCCATCGATTATGTACGGAAATTTTCCGTATTTGTCAAATACGGAAATTTCCGTTGTATTTATAACTGAAAATACATATTGATGAAGATTTTTAAAAGTTATTTTTATGTACACATTTGTCTCCAAAAAAAAGTTCTGAAGTTTCGAAGAAAGTTCAACAGGCATTTTAATATAAACTGTTCTATTCGGTAATTCTACAGTTACGCGGCCTAAAATAATTTTATTTTTCCCCTTGTCAGTAGAGGCTTTACAAACAATAGGAATATAATTGAAATAATAAAGTGAAAAAAGATTGCTGCCCCATGCCAAACCCTCATTTGATGTAGCAGCACTTCCTTGTAGCAGCAGGCTATAAGATAGCCGATGTAGCAGCACTCCGTTGCGAGTCAGGCTATAAGATAGTCAATGTAGCAAAACCCCCTGGCGCAACAAGCGCAAAAATATTATTATTTTAGGCCGCGTAACTGTAGCTTTACCTTCTGTTCTTTTTAATTTTAAAATTACATAAGCGTTGTTTGGTCCCTTGATTGCTTAGAACGAGACTATGTTTAGTAGGCTTCTTGAAACAAGTTTTGTGCATTCTTAGTTCAATTTTGAGTGATTTTAAGTTTATGGAAGAGCACTCACATAACATGTTATATACAAAATGGATCATTTCAAAGCCAGGGAAAAAGTTCACTTGCTAAAATATGTACCTTAAAAATAGTAAATTTTAAAATTGCACTACTTAAGCACTAGTGCTTCCTTATGATAAGACTGATGAATTTCTCATCGTTTTAAAAACTTTTTATAAAAATTTACATTTTTAATAATATTTAATTACAATAAATTTATAAATAAAATATTTAGGTTACCTACAAGTAAACATTAAAAAAAAAAATTTAAAAACAAATTTATAAAGATTACCCCAGAAATTACAACTATATATTAGAATACATTATTAAATTTATTTGTTTATAATATTCATGCAGGATAGTCATGCAGAATAGTAAAAATCTATATAAAATAAATACATCTGCTATCATTTTTCTTCATTGTTTTTGATTGTTTTTAGAAAAAAATTTGATCAGTTCAATAAAAGATTTTAAAAATTGTATGTAAAACTAAATCAGTTTTACATACAATTTCACATACAGTTTTACATACAATTTAAATACAAAACATACAGTTTTGATCAGTTCACAAAAAGATTTTGAACGTAAACCTACAATACACACCTTGTTGTCAGCTAAAAACGTCATGTTTGGATGAAACTCCTCTTCTGCTCTTCTTCTCACATATATTGATCTATCATCCACCACACAAAAAGTATCATCATTGCTAAATGCTACCTTCTTCGAGTCTTCCTCCGTCGAGTCGCGATATTGCTTTGCCCATTCATACAGGTTCTTCATCATCGCTTTGGTTAACTTTTGCTTCTTTCTTGGTCTTCTTGCCACATATCCACTGATGAAAAAACGTCTCCAGATTGATCTATTACTCAATTTTACTCCAGTTTTCTCAAATTGTTTGGCTAACTGCTTTGATATTGCTTTTCTGTTACTTCTGACTGCTCGTAGTAACGCACGATTGTCTTGAGGTGTTGTCTTTCTTGATCTTGCAAAATTATTCCTTTTTGTAAAAAACCGTGATGTGCCCTTAGTGATTCTCTTCTTCACTTTGCTAACCACAGACTGGGAAACACCTGCAATTGCTTCTTGCGTGTAATTCGTATCTTTAAGATATACTTCAATGCGTCCCAACTTCTTCGGAGAAACATCATTTCTTTTACCCATTTTTAAAGGTTGTCACTGTGTGACAAACTTTAAAAACAGAAAATTACATTATGATTACACATATGAGTGAGTACAGTACATGATTTTTAGTGATATTAAGGATATTTAGATTATTTAGGACAGTTTTTCAACATACTTGTCTAAAAGAATCGATATTTTGGTTAATGCTAATTTAATGGCAACCTCTGTATTTCTTCTTGAATTACTGCTTGTTTGTTGAGCTCAGCAATATCCCAGTGGTGGCACATTTCCAGAAAAGAAATTTAAAGGGGGCGAACGTATGAAATTCTCATATTCAAGTGATGAAACATCCAGAAACGCTGCAAACCTTAAATTTTTACAAACTAATACTAATATCAAATAATGATGTTCTGCCAAAAAAAAATTAATTTTGGGAACATAGAAAGTACAACGCTTTTAGGGCACCGACCCCAAATAGAGCAAATTAAAAAACTTGAAATATATTTTTGTACAATTTTATAGTAAATGAACGTTTATTCATAGAATTTAAATTATAAATATATATATATATATATATATATATATATATATATATATATATATATATATATATATATATATATATATATATATATATATATATATATATATATATATATATTACAGTTCAAAAGTTATGACCAAAAAACGTTTTATTCCTCCTCCCTCTTCTAAAATAGTAAGGAGGAACTTTACATGACCATAACTTCTAAACTACATAAGATTTTTTTTTAAAACTTGAAATTTTTAAATGAGTTTACAAAATTACAAAAATATTTTTCAAATAACAGGTGGTTTCTCAGTTCTTGTTCTCAGGCTTTAATCACAGTTATTTTTTGAACACATCTGCCTTTATATAACCATATGATACTATGTGATTATATGAATTTGTATACAAAAATATTTAGTCTTCAAAATGCCTGAATATCATAAGCCCTTTTATTGTTAATAAATATTTTTTAGTTAGCTTCACTAAAAAGCATTTAAGAAAATATAGCTCAATAACTACATGTTTATGCAAGAAAAAATTTCAGCAATTAGTTTACTTTTTTCACCGTGCTTCGAGCTAAAGACAGCTACATTAAACCTATTTACGGTAGGCTTCATTTTTTGGTTTGAGGCTTCTGTTGATTGTATATAATATTTTGACAGAGTGCAGCTGTGCATATCTATGAAGGCTCTTAGATAAAAACTTATTGAATGTACTTTTCATGTCACACTGAGGCTTTTGTTCAAGAATTAAAATATGTAAGAATATATAAAAAAAATATTTGTAGTAAAAGTAGTTATTAAACATTATAAGTTTATATCACACTTACATCTGAACAGTATGTTTGAGAATGTTCAAAACTATCTGTGAAGTCTTGGATAAGCTCAAGATACTGTGGATCTAGTGGTTCACTAAATGTACCAGTCACAACTCTGTCAAACTTCTTTAATGTATTAATTAAAGGACAATCTGAATTACTAAATCAAGACTGTCTACATTTTTCAATATTGCTCTTGAAACATGAACATTATATGTACCTTGATGATAACGTTTCCGTATAACACTAAGGCTATTAACCCATTTTTTTGAACCTGCCCAGAGGGCTACAATATAATTACAAATGTGACTTACCAAACCCATAAGAAGATGAAGTAAAGATATTACGCTTATGACTAGTGTCTCAGATTCATCTTCCTTTATATGACAAAACTTCACACATTCTGAGTAAAAACAAATGGAACACAATATTAAGTTTTGTATAAAAAGCTTCTCATTGGATTACACATAAATATATATACTAATAACCTTAAAAAGTTGTCGAGGTCTCCGAAACCTCTGAGATTACCAGATTTTAGAACAGCTTCCCCGTCACACCAGGAACAACTGTATTTTCCACCGTGAGTATATAAATATCTTTTAGTTTTATAAATATTTATAGATGTGAAAAAAAAATTTTTTTTAAGAATAAATTGTAGTAATTTAAGTAATTTAAATACCGAAATTCCCAGCAAAATGTTTATGAGTTTCAGGTCTGATGCCAGAGACATTTACAAATATGAAGCTATAGTTTTTTTAATTAATACTGTGAAGTTGCTTTGGATATTTTGCATATCTTCACAGTATGCTAATACAAGAGCAGAATTTATTTCTGAGTAAGCTCCCCTAATATTCCCATCAGTGACTCTGTGTTGGTTTAAGTTGAACAAGTTTACAATAACTTTCATTGAACCTCCATCTTAAATGTATTTATTTAATCATTATTCTTAAAATTTATTGTATTAAAAGTCAAATGCTCAAACTGAATCTATGGTAACTCATACAAAGGTATTGAGGAGATCCTGCTTTCTGTACTAAATTAAAAATTCAAGATATTCTGTAATATCTTTGACATAAACTAAATCTCTTTTTACATGATTTAGTATCTCTTACTTTTTATCCTCAAAAGAAACATTTTCTAAAACATTTTTAAATATCTTTTTTTTATTATCTAGTTTTAAATTTCAAAATTACTTTCAAACTTAACTCTATTTTGCCTGAAGATCTTCAAGAGAACATTTTATTTGAACTGAGTCAATTGTAAACAAACAACTAACTTGTTCAACTTTGAAAACGGTATTTCTGTCTGTTTCAGACTAGTTTAACCTAGAGTTATGGGGACTTTGGAACCACCTATATAGTTGACAAAATTTTGAGAGACGCAAAATATTATACGAATATATACAAAGAAAGCAACATTTATAACATACAAATGGAAAACAGCGTTTCTTCACCTTTTTCCATATCATTGTTTGAGTATATATCTTTCAAAATATGGTTCATTACTTGGCTTTGAACCTAAACACTAGGACAGTGAAAAATTTGTTCTACAAATGAGAGTATAATAAGAAACATTCAAATTTTAAATAATAGTATTATTAATAATTTTTTAAGAAATGTATTTTTTAAATTTTTACTTTAATATCTTTATTTAAAAGATAAGTTGCAAGATTCTTTGATTCCTTTCCAGGGTAGCATTTGTAACGTATACCTTTACCAATAACTTGAAAACAATTTTGACCAACATTAAAGCAATCAACATTTGAACTATTCCAAAAACCAACTTTTCCTCAAACTATTTTCTTTTTGATTTAAAAAATTTTTATTTAAAGAATTATATAATGAGTTTAATTCAAGTTAATTTAAAAAAGTAAGCATAATATAAAACGTAAGATTTTATTTAAAATGACAAAACAGTGTAATTACTTTATAAACAACTTTAATAAGTTGGGAACAATAATATGTAGCTAAGGTCATATTACGTTAGCATATTATTTATATTACAGTTCATATTATGATTTGTTACTTATTAAAGAATATTTTATAAAAATGAAAACTTGAAACTTGCAAAATAAAGAGCAGATTATAAAATTCCAATGAAAATGTCATTCAGAAATATTCACGCTTGTCAAAAAAAAAATTTTTCTAAAAATCCATATAATCTCCTTGTTTTTTTATTTGCTGAACTAGGTGTCAAAAATATATATAATCATTCAACCGAGTAATTTAATAAAAGTTTAGTTAATTCTATGAAGTTGCTCAGTTCAACCTTATTAAACTTTATATAAACTTAATAATAAAAAATATTTTTTAACGTTTCTAGTCTCCACAATTGCGAAGTAACTCAAATATATACAAGATAATGATCAATAATTCCCAAAACACTCAAGTTACTTGTTACAGTTAAATTATATTATAAATAATAAAATTATCTCAGTTTTTACTGTTTAATTATGAAACGTCATTACACGGGTTTCTGTTTGTGAGATTTTCATATCATATTCAATTTCATAAATACTGATTTTTCTTGTCATTAACACGCAATTCTGAAATACTATGATCATGGAGTACCTTTCTATTTGAGCATGTTTTACAGACATTGCGTTTACTCAGCGCGTTATAGACATTGTACTGCAATGCTTCAAAACTGTTATATAAACTAACTTTGTTTTATTTTTCACTAAACGTTTGTTGAAATTGGTTGAAATCAATTTTTGACCGCCAGTTTAACCCCCAGATTATCCGGTTTCCAAAATGTAGTAATTTTTTAAGGTAACCGTGACAAAAACTAATACGTTTAAAAATTAAAATCCTAGAAATATTAAAAAATTCCTTTAAAACATTTTAAGAACAGTTTTAAAAATATTTCGCGCAGATAAAGAACTAAACAGGTAGTTATAATTGTTAAATATAAAAAACAATACACGATCCAAAAAAAAAATTAATAGTTATGAACACTAGATTTCCTGTAAAAAAACACATTCTACACGTAGGATACGTACTATACGTAGTACACATATTACAAGTACATCTTTGAAGCTATGGGTTCTAATAATGTAATAAAATGTTTAAACAATGATTCCATCAGTATCTCTTGAAATTTTAGATGACTTGTTAATCTCAAAAAAGTTAATCCAAACAAAAGTTTTTGTAAAATAAAAATTGGAATTTATCCATTTTGACCCTAAATGTTTGAAAATCTAATTTTAAGTATGCAATCATCTCATTTCTAGATAATGCTAGACAGTGGCGGATCCAGGTCATTGTCCTAGGGTGGGTAATTTAGCCAACAAAAAAATTCCGCTTTTTTTTTCTTCAGATAAACCACTTTTTTATTTGATGATTTAGAAATTTTTTGGAAAAGTTTGTTACTAAATATATTGAATGTAACTGTATATAAATATCTTGAAAAAATCAATAGTTGATTTATTGAAAATACTTAGTTTGTAATAAGGGACGGATTTTATTTTCACGATACATTTAAAAATTGAGCCCGTTAAAATCATGGTGCACAGGCTGCAGTATTGTCTGCCTGTGGGTAAATCTGGCCCTGTCTGTAATGTGCAACAAAAGACAAGATAATATCTATAGTATTTATATTATTTTTTTTAATAAAGACTTTTTAACAAATTTTAACAAACTACAATATAAAATTGAGCTTTCTAGTTTTCGAAGATGCAAAACTATCAATAATCTCTTCAACATTTATGATGCAATCTCTATGAATATGCATCATAGCTAAGCCATTTAATCGTTTTTGTCCTATATTGGATCTTAACCAAGTTTTGAGTCTTTTTAAAACCGAGAAACTTTGTTCTTTCGAAGCAACGCTAACAGGTAGGGTGCAAAGCAGTTGCAAAATACATTTAATTAAAGGGAAGACATTACCACCACATTGCTTGTATGCTTCCAGTGCACATTCAGGTAGATCTTGTTGCTTTTTGATTGCGTCTTTCTTTTTTAGCTTCCAAAATTCAATTTCTGAAAAAACTTTCATTAATTGGACATTCTCATCAACAGTATTTATATTGGGCAGCCCTTTCATAAAACTCAGTATATTAGTTAACTCTGTCTTTGTTTTATTTAATAAATTTCTAGGTATTGCAACATTTAATTCAAAAGAGTTTAAAGTTTCATCAGATAATCTGAACTGTAAATCTAGAAGTATGCTATCAAGTAGCGGTAAATAAGCATTGACTCTATAGTAAATTAGAGGATCATTGGTATTGAGGTTTGCGCGATTAGTTTGTTTTCCTGTAATTTGTGGAATCTTGATTTTTAAACCTATATCTTCTATTAACTTTGATGCAGTCATAAATATAGAGTTAAAGTTATCTTCATTCTGTCGTCTTTTATTTGATATCTTTATGGTATGTTTAAGAATAGTTTTTGCATATTCCTTATCCAAAATTTTTTTTTTGAAGAGCTTCACCTAAAGAGACTGTGGTATTTAAGACATTAGCTAATGAACAAAGTGTTATTACAAATAAGTGTTATTACAAATCTTATTAATATAAGATCAAATCGAAGAAACATTAACATGGATTGAAAATGATTGTCAATTAACATTGGTGGCCATCAAAACATAGATATTAAGACAATTTAACATAAACGTTAGCACAACAACAATAGCAAATTACCTCAAAGGCAGATTGTTCTCATTAAAAAAAGTGCACAAGGAGCTTTCTACAATGAACAGTTATGAAAACAAACAAAAAAGAGCTGAATATGTTAGAAACATCAACGAACATATCACAAATGGTCGTCAGATAGTTTGGTTGGATGAAACAAATTTTAACCTTTTTTGTAGAAAAACGCAAGGACGCGCGAGACAAGGAAAAAGAGCAATTATGAAAATACCTGCTTCAAAAGGTTTAAACATACACTTGATCGCAGCTATTTCAACTACAAATGTCGTCATGATAGAAACTCGCAGGGGATCATTTAAAGCAGATTCCTGTAACGAGTGGATGTTGGCTATGTTTCACCAGTGGGTTACATCCGGGAATCGTTTGGAGGATTTGGTCGTCGTAACAGATAATGCTCCTTGTCACGCTCGTTTGCAAAGGGTGTTTGATAATTCACCAGCTCAGTTGTTACGTTTGGGACCTTACAGTCCAATGTTGAAAGCGGTGTAAACGATCTGGTCCAAAATTAAAAATAACGTTAAAAATGCAATTCGCATTCCACCTGTATTAGGTGACGGGATTGCGGAACAGCGCATGCAGTACTTAGAACGAATTGTAATTGAGGCGAAAAATACTATAATGGGAGGAGATTGTGCACGTGCGGTAACCACGCACTATGCAACTATTTTAAATATGGAAGACGTATATATTGAATTATAAATTTTTCCCTAAAATGTTTTTAGTGTTTATTATGTTAAATTCATTTGCCCAAAAATTATAAATTTTTCCCTAAAAAATTAAATTTACGCTACAAATCTTGCGTCATTTTTAAGTGCGTCATTTTATACGCTCCATTTTTTTACGCGCCATTTTTTTTAAGCGCCATTTTACACTTACTCCTGTAAAGCGATATCTAAATTAAAATTTTCGTGTTCTCAATTACATCTTTCTGTTTCTTAATTACAACTTACATTTTCTCAATTACATGTTACGATTCTTAACTACAATTTTCGTTTTCTAAATTACATCTTATGTTTCTTAATTACAACTTACGTTTTCTCAATTACATCTTACGTTTCTTAATTACAACTTTTGTTTTCTCAGTTGCATCTTACGATTCTTAATTACAATTTTTTGTTTTCTCAATTACATCTTGAAAAGGTGTAGACACAACTGAAAAAAAGAATAATTTAAATAAAATCTTAATTCAGTAAATAATTATACATGTAAATAAATAATGAAAAATAAAAACACACAATAGAGACATACTATAATCTCTCTCTCTCTCTCTCTCTCTCTCTCTCTCTTATATATATATATATATATATATATATATATATATATATATATATATATATATATATATATATATATATATATATATATATATATATATATATATATATATATATATATATATATATATATATATATATATATATATATATATATATATATATATATATATATATATATTGCCGTTTGCCAGACCTAATATTAAAGTTTTGTTTCAAAAAAGTAACAAGTGCGTTTGTGACATTTCTTAAAACTGTTGCAATAATAAATTTTTTCTCTCTATATAAGTTTGCATAAACTTTGATAAATAAAGATCAAACATTAATGCTGATCAAAAAAGCATCTTTAACTTTTTAACATAAAGAAAAATCAAAATTTGTCATGATATTTATAATTAAGTTCACACAATATATTTTAACATAATAACGTTCTTTTCGTCTTTGTAGCCATTTTCCTTACAAATATTCTTTACTTCTCTTCAGAGAAAATCGAGCATTCAAATGCTCGTCTTTATATGATGTGTTGTAAGTATTGTCTAAAACAATATATAAAATTAATTTTTAAGTAAAAATTAAAAGAAATAAACTTATATAAAAAACGCCACAAAAGGCGTGTAATCATTATTACACTCCCATTTGATTCTGGGTTTTCATTTTCTAACAGCTGTCGAAAAAAGAAAGAAAATCAAGAGTTAAGAGGGAATGTATTAATTACTTAAAAATTGACCTGAAGGCTTTGCAGCCTTTTTATCTTATATATATATATATATATATATGTATATATATATATATATATATATATATATATATATATATATATATATATATATATATATATATATATATATATATATATATATATATATATTTTAAGTTAATAAAAAAATATATATATATATACTTACTTAAAAAGTAAAAATTACAAAACCAATTAATATCTGAATATCACTGAAAAAAAGATCAATTTGAGTATGAAATAACCTAGAAAAAAATAACATACATTAAATCAATGCAGTATAGGAATAATAAAGAAGAAATCTTCTGAGTAAGGTAAACACATGCATTTACTAACAATATCGGTTATCTGGCAACTTTTCAACGAAGCAAATTTGTTTCTAAGTACTTTACAAATACTTAGTCTTGAAGAAGGCAATGGAAAAGAGAAAGCATCAGAAACAGTGTTAAAGCTTTGACATATTAAATTTATATCACTTCCTTTTTTAGTAATATTCCGAATAAGACTGACACTTCCATCTTTTCCAATAAAACAGTTGTTACCTTCAGATGTTTTAAAATCCCAACGCTCTGTTTGAAGCTGTAAATATTGTCTTACATTAAATTCTTCGGTATTTATAAGAATTCCTTCAAAATGTTCGTTTGTTAAGATAGGAAATGTCTTTTTTATATCTTCCCGTTCATTGTGAAAATTTTGTTTTTCTTCAAGTCGACGCAGTAATTGTTGGATGGGGGTTTGAGGTTTTCGAATTAGTTTTTTTATTTGACCAAGCATATTTTCATATGGAAAACTACTAAACTCATCTAATGGTCCTAAATATTTTACATCTTGTGCTATATGAAATAATGAATGCACATTATATACTAGACACTCTTGTCCATAAAGATTAGCAGCCTTATTGACAAATTGTTTGCAAAATCTGTGTAGTTCTTTGAGAGCTCAGAACTAGTAAGAATCCTAGATGCAACAAACAACAACAAAAAATGATCAAGCAAATTTGTTGGTAGAACTCCATCTAGTGCAAATGGACCTAAATACAACAAAAACAATCTAAATTCAGTTGCTTTCCATCGCATTATCTCACTTAAAGCTCTTGATTTTCTTGCAAACTCATATGGAATATATGCAACGTAACTCAACAACTTGTCAGACAATTTAGAAACATTTTGTGAACTAATTCGAACATTTAGAGGACCAATTGGTCCTTTCCAATATAATAAGAATCTTCTCATAACTACAAGACAATCTAAATGCATAAAGTCAAGTCCAAACTGTGTTACACCACCAATATTTAGTGACTTTAAAGCATAAGGACTTTTATGATGGTCTTCATCAGACATTTCATTAAATGAAATGTCAGTTCTCAAGCAAGCATTTAGTTGAGGGAAGATCACTTTACCAACATAATCACCCACTTGAACACATTTTTCACAAGAATTGTAACCTGAATGGTACTTGATACCTTTGACAAAAGCCCTTGCAGGAGCATCACAAACAAACGAATGAATTTTTAATGTAAAATGTTTTCCATTAATTAATAATCCGTTATGAAGAAGTGACAAAGTTTCCTTGACAAAATCCTCAAAAAACTCTACAGCACTTGATGGTTTTTCTTGGCCACAGAAAACCCCGATAACAAATACTGTTTTAATAACATTTTTTTTAAGCATACCAAGTATGGGCCATAAACTTGTTTTACTACTTTTAAAAAGAGGTAATCCATCTGCATTAAATTGAACTTCGAGACAATCTGTATCAGGGAGTAAATAGCAGATAGTACAGAGCAAAAAGTAGATAGCACTACTGACTAGCCATTTATCAGCCAGATAGCACTACTGACTACAACAATCTCCAACATCATTTATACAATCTGCATCATCAGCAAAAAAATATTAAATTTAAAAACTCAAATTTTTATAGCAAAAGTTAGGAAAAAAAGAAAATCAGTTCTTTATTTATTTATTTTTTTTTTTTTTTTATTCAACCATATCTGTAAAAATTTACAAATCTCATCGTAAATTAATTTAATTTGGTTAAGTGTCACTCATATAATTACAAACTAGTCAATGGAGTGACACCAAAAAAAAAAAAATTCTCGAAAAAATAAAGAAATAAAGATAGAAAAAAAAAGAAAAAAGAAAAATAGAATATATATATATATATGTATATATATATATATATATATATATATATATATATATATATATATATATATATATATATATATATATATATATATATATATATATATATATATATATATATATATATATATATATATATATATATATATATATATATATATATATATATATATATATATATATATATATATATAAGAGAGAAAAAAAAAAGAAAAGTTTGTTAAACAAATAATAATGATATATGTAATAATTATTGTAATAATACAAAATAATAACAATAATAATAAAGTATCAATAACATTAAGAATATTTATATTAGACATGGTTTCCTTTTAGAATCTAAATATTATTTGACTACTGATTCTACAACTGTTTTAGGCAAAGTTTTTCTGGACCTTCTTATGAGATCATTAAAAATCAATTTCCACTCAAAATATAAAACCAAAAGATAACAGTTACAACAATGAAGTAAAAGGTTCTGTTCTGTTCATAATTTTAAGGATCAAAAGAATATATTTCTTGTAATATTTGTGTCTAATCATTAATTATTATTTTACTATAAGGACATTCTCATGTGTCCAATTATTAACTGATATTTTACCATAAGAACATTTTCATGTATCCAATCATTAACTGATATTTTAACATAAGAACATTCTCATGTAAATTCTCATTCTTCTATATACTTTTGTCATCAAGGAATTTTATTTCTGTTTTTAAGTCATGTGAGAAAGTATTAAACTTCTTTACTAATGGTAAAAAAGATAACATGATAAATGGCTAGTCAGTAGTGCTATCTGGCTATGAAATGTCAAAGCTCTTTGACATTTGTTTATAAGAATTGGTCGCTTTTCCTTGATCTAAATCTTAAATTGGAAATTTGAAAAACATCAGCGTTACATTTAAAACAAACTTTTATCTGTAGCAACTATTTTTTTGAAGCAAACTGCAATTGCTATGTCAGAAAAGAATCGTAAGTGTAAATTATCATCATAAGCGCATCTTTAATTTTAATGCTGGATCATTCGTTTTTATGTTTTCTGCAAATACTCAAAAGATAAAAAGAAAACTCACAATAATACAAACATTAGTGGGTTCTAGGGAAAAAATCCCACGCAAAATATCCCCCTAAAAATATCGCCCTGCAAAAAATAGAATTTAAAAAAAAATATTGCTTTGAAATTGATAGATTGCCTACCTAAACCAAAACCCTCATTCAATGTAGCGGTACTCCTTGTATGTTCTATCTATTTGTCAGACAATTTATGAAAAATGAAGAATTAAGGTTTTGTTTGTATTATAATATTTATGTATAAAATATTTATATTATAAACATTTATTACATTGATATATCATTTATTTTATGCGCTGTAAAAAAAATTGCTGGGGATTTTTCGGGGGGGGGGGGGTTTCCTGCTACCCACCAGTGAATCCACTCCTAAAATTTGATTTTTTTTGAAAAAAAGACAAAGTTTAAAATTTGCCCTGCTTTATATAAATCCATCAAACAAACAAATAAACACATAATTATCAGCCAGATAGCACTACTGACTACAACAATCTCCAACACCATTTATACGATCTGTATCATCAGCAAAAAAATATTAAATTTAAAAACTCAAATTTTTATAGCAAAAGTTAGGAAAAAAAGAAAATTAGTTCTTTATTTATTTTTTATTTTTTTTATTCAACCATATCTGTAAAAATTTACAAATCTCATCGTAAATTAATTTAATTTGGTTAAGTGTCACTCATATAATTACAAACTAGTCAATGAAGTGACACCTAAAAAAAACAAAATTCTCTAAAAAAGAAAGAAAGAAAGAAAGAAAAAAAAAAAAAAAAAGAAAAAAAAAATGTGTATATAAATAAGAGAAAGAAAAAAAAAAGTTTGTTAAACAAATAATAATGATATGTATATATAATAATTATAGTACCAATACAAAATAATAACAATAATAATAAAGTATCAATAATATTAAGAATATTTATATTAGACATGGTTTCCTTTTAGAATCTAAATATTATTTGACTACTGATCCTGCAACTGTTTTAGGCAAAGTATTTCTGGAACTTCTTATGAGATCATTAAAAATCAATTTCTAATCAAAATATAAAACCAAAAGATTTGACATTTGTTTATAAGGATTAAAATCTTCATTTAAAATCTTCACTAATAAGATTATTAAATAGAGAAAAACATGCAAAACCCATCGCCCCTTCCCCCTAGAGATCTGCCCTTGGTTCTATTGATAAATAACTTGTCTGAAAATCTAAAAAACAAAATCAAGCTTTATCCAGTTGATATCAAAATAATGAATGCAACTCTTTCCTGTGCATCAATACGGTCTTTGCAAGCAGATCTTAATTGAGCGTTTAAGTGGACTCGATATTGGTTAGTGAAATTCAATATTTATAAATGTATGTTAACTACAAATTGAATGACGAAAAACCACCGCTACAAAATTCTGCACTAGCAACTGTCACAGGTATTGATGTCAAAAACAACAATGCTGTGTTTATATCTGAAAAATCGCACTTTATAAAAGTGTATTTAATGAGCAGTATTTTGGATAAATCTTTCATGGTAATTGTGATATTATTTTTCATAAAAATAATTGTATTAGTTATTTGGATTAGAACGCTTTTTATCAAATTGGATAACTCTGTTGTTAGAATTTACCTGACTCAATTAGATCATTTTCCGACAAAATTACGCATCATCTTCCGAAAATATTAATCAAATTTTGGAGTTGCATAAAATTAAAAAGATTTGAAATTTTTTTCATTTCAGTAAATAAAACTTGTTTGCACATCAATATCACATCAGTATATTTACAAATCAATATGGTCCTATAAAATATCTATGGTACTATAAAATACATTATTTTGAAATCTTTTTTCAGCAAACTTATATAAATATATGGTTTCAATTTATTCATTAAAATGTATATTATCCAAATGAATTGCCTCATAAACTTGAAAGTTAATTTTTTTTTTGCTACTTACTGCAAATATAAATAGCTATTAATTTAAATAAATCGTAATTCGATCTAAAAAATTTAAACTTGAATTTCAGATTATCTAATGAGGCCGTTTCGTTCAGATTGTTTAGAAGGTATTTTTTTGTAAGTTTTTTAAAGTATCATTTACCCTCGTTAATATGTCGCGACTTTAGAATTACCTTGTTTTACCTCAACATTTTTGAGTTTTGACATAAAAAAAAATATATAAACATAAGTTATAAAAATAAAAATATTTTTATAACTTATGTTTTACCCGCAACTTTTTAGTTGAAACATGTTTTAATTCAGTCGAAAAACGTTTTTCTGAAGTATGTATATAACTCAGTGTCATGTCAGTAACTCAATTTTTTTGTGTGGAGATCAATGTAATACTAACGTTGCGATATGTTATAGAATTACGCAAATATTGACAAATTCTAAGTTTCATGTTTTATCCCTTAATTTTAGAGCTTCAATTTGTTCTTCTCTTATCAAAGTTTTAAAAGAAGTTTCTGTGAAAGTTTTATATTAAAAAGCGTAACTTTTTAACTAATAAAGAATTTTTTTTTTTAGGTTATTTAGGTGCTCCCAGAAGGTCTTGCGGTCATTCGCGGAGCACCGCGGGAGAGCATTTAACTAGAAGTTCAGGCCTCCTTCCTTACCAATGTAGCTTATTGGGCTGATGACTTCCGAATCCCCGCTAAAATTTTATAACAAATATCATCTTATAATATGGTTGTCAAAAAAAAGTAAATTTTTTGTAAAATTATAAAAAAATTGAAAAAAGTTAATATGAGCATAATTCATAAATCATCGCGGGACCCACCGCTCTGCGGGGTTGTGCTTCCTCTAGTTACACCACTGTACAGTTGGCTAGAATTCATTTTTACTGACAACAAACATTTTGCACTATTTACTAATTTGAGGATTGCGGTTTTTGGGCTTCTATGCACGTACGAAAATTTCCCATGGGAATTTTAGAAAAAAAACCCATGGAAAAACCATGGGTATTTGGAACACGTTCCCATGAAAAAACCATGAGTTTTCCATGAAAAAACCATGAGTTTTCCATGGAAAAACCATGAGTTCTCCATGGAAAAACCATGAGTTTTCCATGGAAAAACCATGAGTTTTCCATGGAAAACACATGAATTTCCCATGAAAAATCTTTAAGTTTTTCATGGAAAAGTGTTCCAAATACCATGGATATTCAATGATTTTTCCATCCATGGAAAAATTATGGAATTTCCATAGGTATTAGGAACACCTTTCCAATGAAAACTTATGGATTTTTCATGGTAAAAAAGCATGATTTGTTTTCAAGTTTTTTATCTAATGTTATTTGAATTGTCATATTAAATCATAAAAGCAAATTTTATCCCACTATTATTGAGTTCTCTTAATCTATGAGATCGCTTTCTTCAAATAAAATCAATAAACAAAATAAAATTTAAATCTTGTTAAATCCTACAAATCTTTGAAAAATAATAGCTATAATGCACCTAAAACATCAAAACTTGACTTCCCCACAATATTTAATGCACGCATATGTATAACATACTAATAATAAATAAAACAAAAAATTACAAGTAATGTAATACTATAAGTGATATACATAGTGATAAACAATTGAAATTTATCAAGAAAACAATTTTTACAAAAAATAAAACAATTTACATTATTATTAATTTCTATTAACTATTTGATAAAAATAGTATATATAAATTTGATAATAACTTCAAGTTTTAACAAGTTAAAAAGAACCATCAATACAACATATTTAATTCAAAAAAACATCAAGCCCATTTATAAATGCGTCTGTACTGTATCTGTAGAAACAGGTAGATGTTAAACAAAGTACCATTCACATATTAATATTCATTTTTTTTCACCCTAGTTAGTCTCATTCTCCATTTCACCAATCTAGACAATACATCATACAACTATTATATACATTCTAACTAGTTTTCTTTATTTACTAATTCATTTTACTTATAATTATTATCTATTATAACTTACTTTATAATTAGGCATTATACACAATTATGAATGTTGCCAAATGTTAGGTATATAGAAAAAAGTAGCAATGAATATATCATTATTTATAAATACAAATTATTAGATTGTTACCTCTTTTTTGCCTAAGCTATCTGCATTATGTACAACATCGTTTATATTTCCAGTCAAACATTCCTGCCTATAATGTAACTTTATTAAAATGATTTATTCAAACTAATACATATATAAATGTTACCTGCATGTTAGAAACATTTATATAGAACAAGGCAGCAACAAATATTATATTATATATTTACTTTTGTAATTAAAAAAAAAACTTACTTCTTCTTCTGAGCTATCTGCATGATGTACAACATCATTTACAAACCTGTTTTCTTCACGTCCTTCCATTTTTTAATATATTATAAAGCACAGGACTTGTTAATGAACGGCTAAATAAATAAATTAAAAATTTATATTTAAATGAAATGATAAGGTTAAAATGAAAAGATTTATACACATATATAAATTTTACCTGCATGTTAGTAACATTTATATAGAATAAGGCAGCAACAAATATAGTATAACTTATAAATTGTAATTTTAAGTAAAAACTTACTTCTTTGTCTGAGCTGTCTGCATGATGTACAACATTATTTATATTGTCAGTCAAACTTACCTGCTTATAATGCAGTAATTTAAATAAAATGATAAAGTTAAAATAAAAGAACTTACGCACATACCATTAAATTCAAAAATTTATTATATTTTTACTTCACTATTTAAAACATAACAAATATGTAATTTATAAAGTATAGTAATGTAAAAGCATAGTAAATATCAAAGTGTGTGCAAAAATTAATTTATTTTAACTAAAGACGAGCACTTTACATCAGTTAAATATAAACAAATAAAAATAATTGTATTATAATAAATAATAGTGTATTATTTATAAACATTGCTTATATATATGCTTATATTTAACTATGAAGTAAAATCTTGTGCATTAAGTAAATTCCCTTACTGATACTTATAAAATATTACCACAGTTTTCCTTCTCCAACTAAGTGGTTCTTGGAACATCCTTACAAGTTGAATCCCAAAGATTACGTTTATATCTTTTCTGGTTTAAACTCAATTCACCATTTTATTTTGACAGCTTTTGAACTATTTTTAAAAATATTAAATGCATATAAAAACTGACGATGTTATAAACAATATAAACGATGAACAACATTATTTATATTGCCAGTCAAACCTGTTGGCTTATAATGTAGTAATTTAAATGAAATAATAAAGTAAATATAAAAGAATTTATAAACATTATTTATATTACATTATTTACATATTCTAATAATTCTAAAGAAAAAACTACAACAAAAAGACAAAAACAACTTAACAGAACTAAAATTGAATAGAACATTTATCATAAAAAAATGTTTTTTAATACTTAATGAACATTTACGATACAATAAACTTCAAGCATTTTTATGTAATCTAAGGCTATTATAAAAAAAAAATAAAAAAGATCATACTAGTTATCTTTTGTACATTAGTTATCTAATCTTATTATCTTAGTTATCTAATCTTATCTAATATACAGCTTGTATATTAATATTTTAAATAAGTTTCTTTAATACGTTCGATAAATTTTATAATAATAATTATACTAGTTTGAATGTACATTAAATTACACTATGTACATTAATACACTAGTTATTTAATGTAGATTAAAACTAAACATTTATTTGTTGTAAACCAAATAATAATTATTTGGCAAATAATTTGCCAAGTAGGCATTAAAATTCAAACTGGTTTACTTGACATACTTGCTATACTATTGCAAGTTATGCAAAGTAAGCAAAGCTACTGGAAACAGTTAAAATAAGTATATGCATAAATGATATATAATAAAATATAATTAAAAATAATCCCTTTTATAATGCATTATATGATAAATATATCTAGTTGTTTATGTCTGTATGTTTAGTTAAAACATATAAATGTATTGCATTATAAAAAACATATAATTCATAGCCTTATTAAACACAGAAAAACAGAAGAATGCAGTAAGTATTGTTTTCTAATTTAAAAATAATCATAACTCTACGAGCTATGACGCCATCTTTAAAAGCGCATTTGTAACAACCATGGCGCAGCTTAAGCTATGAAAAAAAAAACATGGTTCACCCATGGAAATTCCATAGGATTTCAATTTTCATGAAATTTACCCATGGAAATTCCATGGAATTCCCGTTTTTCATGGGAAAACCATGGTTTACTCATGGAATTCCATGGGTTTTCCATGGAATATTTCCGTAAGGGTGGATTCATAAATTGCTTAGCAATCACGTATTTTATTAACCATAACAAATATAAACTGGATAATTACAATATAGAGTACTTTCATACTACAAATGTAGTAATACTATGGATTTTTTACTTGGTTGATAGCGACACCTGAAATACCAAGTCACGGTTCATTTTGCATAGTTACGAGCTTAAGTTTCTTAAAACATTAAAGTTATTAACTAGACTAATATTACAGCCTATTAACCTATTTTATGCCTTTAAACAACTAAACAAATACCCAATTACAAATTTTAGGTGTTTTTATGTAGTTCAAGGGCTCTTTTTTATATTTTATGAAGCTACTACATAATCCATATAAAAAAGAACCTAAAACTTAAACCTTTTTGTGTATATAATAATATATAAGTTTTGGTTTAAAACTATTTTTAAAACCAAAACTCATGTATTCCGATAATTGTAAAACAACTTTAAAAATTGTAAAACTTAGTTTTTTTTTCTTTACTATCTTGGCACAAACTACAACTGATGCGAACAATAGTTCTGAAGATGAAAGAGATGCAACTAATAGCGCCAATCTGCTTTTCTTCGTTTTACTACACTAAGTAGGGTTAAAATTTCTGGAAATATCCGAAAATTTTCAAAAAAATTTTATTGCAATAAACTTATATAGCTTTATAAAATTCATTTCTTTGTTTCAAAATATGCGTTATATCATTGTAGTTTTTAGGTATTCTTTAATTATTTCAAACAATAATATAAAATAATAAAGACCCGCAAGCGAAAAATTCACATCTTTTACTCACATTTTTATGATCATGATCATGAATATAAGAATCACGCGTTTTTTTAAAAAGCAATAAAACGCTGAAGCTATATACATACTGAAACTTTTTAGCTGTAATCGGTGTTTAGTTTTGCGTTTTTAGTTTTGCGTTCTAAAGAACGCAAAACAGTTAATAAATTAACTGTTTTGTCTGCTTTACTCTATTCTGCCTTTCTACCTCGCTCACTTCTATCTATAACTATACTATCTTCTATTCTTCCAAAAATCTTTTTTCTCAGCCTTGTGTCAACGTCAGAATGCTCCGCAAGGATAATGCTGACGTGTATGCTTGGCTTGGGTAATGAGATGACTCCGAAAGGCAACGGCTGGAGGAGTATAAACCACATACCCTGAAGCTGCTATATATTACTTTTATGTATTTTACGTTTGTGGAACTATAAAAGTAGATATTTTCAGAGTTGGCCTGTCTTTTGTATTGCGTTTAACACATTTCTACCTTTTATTTTTCTCAACTACGATGTAAAATATTCACAAAAGACGAAGAATAAAATCTTATTTTCGATTAACAAATTTTATTGTGTATTATTAATGTAAAGTGTTTTTAAGAAATTTTTTATGTGTAAAGATTCCATTTAAAATTTTAAAAAATATAGAAAGATGTTTATGTATAAAGATTGCATTTTAAAACATTTTTATAAAAGGTTATAAATGTACTAGCTGTGTTTGATTATAATAATTTATCTTAAAATGATATTAGAAAACACATTTGATCTGAATATTCAGTAGAATAATAATACATTAATTTGCTTGGTACGATAGGGGAGATTCTTAATAAATGAGGCTATTATTGAATGGGACAAAATCAAATTCGCATAGAAGCGTCTACGGTTAGGTATTTAAACTCCTGTAGTAAAAAAAGTTAGATACAACCACTCAATAGATCGAATCATTATACCTATTATGGTCTAAGAATAATGGCATTAGATAATATTGTGTTTTGAAAACCAAAAAGTAATTTAAAAAAACAGTGATTACTGAAGTTATGGATGAGCAGCCATGGCGCAGTGGTTAGAGTTCTGGCTCAGAACTCAGAGGTCCGCGTTCAACGCCAGCTCTAGCCCAACAAGTGACATTGTTATAGAAGGAGACGTAAACTTCTTGTTAAATGTTTTCCCGCGGTGCTCTCTGATAAGACCACGGTCTTATACGGTCGACCGTAAGGACTTCTGGGAGCACCTAATGTAATTACAAAAAAAAAAAAAAAAATATTAAACACACAATATTTTTGAAATATGCAGTTATCTCTAGTTTTTAACCATAATGGTTTTCAATTTAAGTGTAAGTAGATAAACCGTAATAGTTTATCTACTTACACTAGTGTGTACATAGATTGCTCATATAATACAAATGACATCCGCATATTTTTATGATGATTTTTATGAAGTTTTTTTTAGATGAAACCAATAGCAAAATTAATACAAAAAAATTTTTTAAATGTTAAAGATGCAGTCAAAAGTTTTCTCAAGGGTATGACGATTCGAGATGCAGCTAAAAAATATAATTTATCAAAATCTACAGTAGATAGAGTTGTAAAAATGCCAAGATCTCGAAAGCTGGGTTTGTATATCAAAAGTGATTGGATGACAAGTGAAAACTTTTTGGTTGCAATAAAGCACTTTGTATCCGATACTAAGGCATCTGTAGATCATCCAGAGCTGTTAATGGACAACCATGAAAGCCACATTTCATTTGAAATAATAAGATTTGCAAAAATGAATTCTTTAATTTTGTTAACATTTCCGCCACACTGCAGTCATAGATTAGAGCCATTAGATATTCCAATGTTTAAGCCTTTGAAATCTTATTTTAGAATGGCTCAGAATGAAATGATAGCTTCCAATCCAGGAGGATTATGAACATTTATAATTTGTCTCAACTAGCGTGCACAGCATACAATGTTGTTTACAATAAAAAATGTTTGTAGTGGGTTTCAAAAATGTGGGATTTATTCACTCAATAGACAAATATTCGGGGAAAGTGATTTCATAGTTTCTAGTGTTAGTGCAACTCAGTATAGTGCAAGTCAAGTATATTGCAAGTTAGTGTAGTCAAACAATCAGAAGTTCAACAACCAGATAATCAACATTTATACAAAAAAAAAAAAAATCGAGCTGAATCTTCGGAATCATCGGGCGAAATTGTTAGTCCGGAAACTATTTATCCGTACTTTAAAGTACCTTCCAGAAAAGATTCTATAAAAATAAGACAACAAGGTAAAAGTACTATATTAACTAAAACTCCAGAAAAGACTGTAAATGACAGAAAAAATGTTGGAACTGGTAAAAATAACACACAAAAAAAAAAGAAAAAAAAAAGTTAGTGAAAGAAACAGAAAACTCTATAGATTTTTTAATTGTATCATGTGTAAAAAATGTACCCATCAACCAACAACAACAAAAAATGTACCCATCAACCAACAACAACAAAATACTGCAAATGTAACTGTAAAAATATTTTTGGGTTTGCTTAGATTTAGTTTTTCATTTGTCAATGGTGGTTATGTGGTAATTGTAATGGCAACACGAATAAGCGTTACGATGAGTGCGAGTAATGTGAAGTTAAATCTTACTATACACTTAATTTATATAATTTTAATTACTTTTTGTGAGAGGTGTTGTTTTTAGTGTGTTGGTTAAACACATAAAATTAAATTTTTTATAACTAATTATTTGCTTTGTTGTTGAGTTTTTTTAAGTAAATAAGATACTTAATAAGCTAATAAATAAATAAAATGGAAATTATTTTTGCTTTTACACTATTTCATTTTATTTAAAAAATTATATATTCTATTTTAAGTAAAACTCATTTAGTAATTTTGGTTTATAAAATAAAAACTTATTAGGTTTGTCAATATGTTGACATATTAAGGTCTCCTTAAAAAAAATTATAATTGCTTTCCTATTGTATACCATATGCATAGCCTTTTTGGCATCCCTAGTGGTAGAAACAACCTATACTGCTTAACTTACTTGAAACTTACTACTGGAATCTTTCCGTTTTTCAATATTTTATACTTGTCCCATTCAATGAGTAGTTCTCAATGAATGGGACAAATCCCCTGATCGAATAAGTCGCTCTTTTCACCAATAGACATATGCAGAACTTATTATTTTTATTTTAGCGTATCATAGTGCAAGAGTTAATGATTATCTAACTGTTTTCAAAAATTAAACAAATTTATTAACTTAAAAAAGAGCATTTCATGAAAACTGTCCCATTCATTAAAGTTCTCCCCTACTTATAAAACACACACACAAATCGCCCTCTTGGCAGTATTGGTTAAAAAAATACGGTATACACTTAAACCATTTTAAAGTATAACATAATTTTTTAGTTTACTGATTTATAAAGTCAAAAGTGCTCTAGCAGGGTTGTAGCGAGTCTTAAATTTAAACTTACGGAAAAATTTATGATCTCGAAATTATTAGTTTTTTATTGCAAACTATATTTTTTAATAGTTCAAATTTAGCGAAAATGTTTCTTTTCTTTTTGCCTCCCATTAATCAATAACGTCGTTAAATCAAGAACTAATTGTAAAATACTGTAAATATTCAATCAATTCTTTATAAACCATTTTACAATTTTCAGTAACTTATAGGTCAATTTAAAAGATATTAAAAAATACCCCTTCCCTTTAGGGATGGAGTTACAAATCATGTTTAGCCATAAGCTTACTGCGGCACTGAACGTCAATATTCTTAACAACAATATAGATTAAACAATTTTAGAAAATTTTGAAAACAAATTATCATAGTTGCTGCTGTTACAATATAAAAAATCAACAAAATACCAAAAAAAAATTTTTGAAAAAGGACTGAAAATTTTATAATCTGCTTCACATTATTTTATTTAGCCATAAAATTGTCCATAATAACTGCCTAAATAAGACATAAAGTTTTTGCCATTAATTATAAAATAATCTTTTTTTGAAAAATTCGAAAATTTCCGGGTAATTTCCGTCTTTCAAAATTCACCTGGGGTCTGCCGGGTACTAGAATTGGATAAGAGCAGAGTTATACTAATCCATGAAAGCATAAATATTCTAATTATTTTTTACAAATTGAACCGATATTGGTTCATTTTGTTCAAATGGTATTGAAACATACCACTAAGTGTTAATCAAAACTGCATTTTACTTAAAAAATAATCACATAAAATATTTTTAATTATTAAAATAAAAACTTTTTTTTTTTAATTGCATATTTTATTTCATTTGAGTTTTTATTAGAACAATGCATAAGTTTTATATTATATAAAAGTTATATTTAAAAATAACTTTTTTTCATACTAACATATCAATCAAACATAAAATCCTTTTCCAAATTATAACAATTTGTTTTAAGAAGCATGCTTTAGTTATAAATATAAAATTTTAAGAAATTTTTTGCATAGAGGAAACTAGTTGTCATAAAAATTTTATATTTTATATATTTTACTCAAATTATTATGAACATTTTGAATAACTGTACTATAGAAGAGAATAACTACGTTAATTTTTCACCTGTAATCGAGGATCATTGTAAAAAAATAACATGTCATGAAAGAGTTTAAAAATGGCCATATTTCTGCTATGAATAAAATATTTTAAAGTTTATTGCTAGAAAGAGAAATGAATAGAATTGTGAATTTAATTGGCAGAACAAAATTATGAAAAGAGAATAAAATATCTAATAATAAAAGGAAAATACTTTGTTCAATGTATATACTTTGCATTGTAAAATATTATATGGAAAGATTTACAAAATTTATCTAATAATATACAAAATATATTAAATACAAATGTAAAAAATTATGTTAAGTAAAATTCAAGATAATTATGAGATAATAACTTAAATTTCATTTTATGCCCAAAGTTTAGCATAACTTTTTATGAAAAATATTTAAAACTTACACTAAACCTTAAGCAGAAAATAAACTATAATTATCTATCAAAAATTTATTAAAAACTATTAAAAAGAAAAAAAAACAACCTGTAAAATACAAAAATTAATAAGAAAATATCAGATAAATAAACATCTGTAAAAATAAATTATAACTATCACTAAACACTAAAGATTAATACTAAACAAAGTTAAAAATAAACAATTAATATAATAATAAAATAAACGAGAAGTGAAAATAAATTAAAAACAAAATTTTTAATAAAAGTTCAAAACTACTAACAAATTAGCCATAAAACATATGTTAACATTAACATTTATTAGTAACTTACAAAAACTAATAACACATACAAGTGCGATAATACATATATATATATATATATATATATATATATATATATATATATATATATATATATATATATATATATATATATATATATATATATATATATATATATATAACCATCTTCATGGAGTTTTTCGATGCTTGGATTACAACAATTCATTAAAAAAATATCATTCTTGGTGACTTTAACATAAATACACTTTCAAATGACAAACACTCTATAGCACTAAAGCAATCTATCAAAAATAATCAAATGTATATTTTCAACAGTACACCAACAAAAATATCTGAAAAATTAAGTACTTGTATTGATTTAGCAATTTCAAATTGTACTCTTATCGAAACTTATGAAAAAGAAAAACTATCTGATCATGAAATGATAACTTGTAAATACTCTATCAAAGAAAAAAGACAATTCAAAACTAAAAAAGCAAACAATAGTGTTGTCAACAGTAGTAAACAGAACTTCCATAAAATTGATTATTCTTTATTAAATAAAAACATTTCAGTTGAATTAAAAAATATAAAAAAAGAAATTGATATTGAAGTAATGGCTAATAGTTATACAACAATTATTAAAAATAACATAAATACGCAAGAAAAGTTTTATAAAACGAATAAGGAAATCAACAACAACAATCCATATATTCTCAATACTGGTTAAGGATTTCTAAATACACAGATACAGTAAAAGAATATAATCAAGAACGGAAAACATATGTTTGGTTTAAATACCATGGTTTTAGTGAAAGCAAATGTAAAATACAATATAACAAATTTAAAAAAATAAGAAATAAAAAAACATCACTATTAAGAAAACTAAAAGCTGATTACTATAAAATAAAAATTGATTCAGTCAAAAATGACCCTAAAGCTATGTGGAATTCGTTGAAATATCTAACATCTGTCAAACCATTAATTAAATCAAATATAATGGATGATATTAAATTTGATGAAGAAAATGTTATTAGAAGTTTTCAAAGAAATGACACAAAAAAATAATAAATTTTTAATCCAAAGTATCATAGATATTGAAACATCAATTCAAAGTGATATGAGTTATTATGCTATGGAAAATTTATCACTAAATGATAATATTCCTTGTTTTTTTGAATTTACTCCTTTAACTATGCAAGACTTAAATAATATAGTAAATCAATTACAAAACAAGAATTCAGTGTGTGAGCTTAAATGTTATTATATTCAAAGAATTATGCTCATCATTTTCAAGTATTCTATTAAAAATTATTAATTTATCGTTAAAAAACGGGAAAGTTCCTTCTAAATGGAAAAAGTTAATCATTCCAATTCTAAAGTTAATGTCGCCAAAGTTACCACAAGACTTAAGACCAATTAATATGCTTCCTACTTATGAAAAAATATTAGAAATTGCTGTTCACAAGCAGTTGTCAAGTTATTTTGAAAGTAATAATATTTTTTATAACAATCAATTTGGTTTCAGAAAAAATAGATTAACTGAATCAGCTATTCAACAACTACTTTCTAAATGGAGAACATCTGAGAACTCAAGTAGTCAAAATAAAAGGTGAAAAATCTGGCGAACTAGTTTGTGATATAGGGGTTCCACAGGGTAGTGTACTTGGACCTCTTTTGTTTATCATTTAGATGAACGATATTGCATCAAAACTTGAATATTCTTTTGTAAATTTGTTTGCTGATAATACATTAGTTTGTATTGAGGGCACAAACTTCGAAGAAACTTTTTTAAAATTAAATTAAGACTTAAAAATACTTTGTAAATGGCTAAGTAATAACAAACTTAAATTAAATACTCCTAAGTCCATGGCAATGCTTATTGTTAATTCAAAAAAAAGAAAAAATAGTTTAATAAACCATAACAATAATATAAAAGTGATATTAGGTGATGTGGTCATTGAATTTAGTGATAGCGTGAAATATCTAGGGATTATTATTGATTACCAACTTAATTTTAATGAACATATCTAATATATCTCTTATAAAATTGCAAAGAAAAATGGATATCTTGGTAGAATAAGCAAATACTTAACTCATTGGACCAAAAAGATAATTGCTATCAAACTATAATTGCTCCCCACTATGAATACTGTGCCTCTATTTTTCTTCAACACAAATAACTTAAATATCCTAGAAAAACTTTAAAACAAAGCAATGAGAATAATATTAAAATGTCACTGGTTAACTCACAAAACAGAAATGTTGAAATTGCTTTGTTGGATTAGTGTAAAAAACAGAATATTTTTTAAATCACAATGTTTTATTCATAATGTTACATCGACTGTAAATGATATATTTAAACCGTTCTATTCAAAAAATAGCATCAACATTACAATAGACAAGCTAGTTATTTTCATAAGAGCAGCCAATGCAATAGAGCAGGACAGAAGTCATTGTTTGTGTTTGGTTTGAAACTATACCAGGAAATAGCTGGTGGATTTGTTCAGCTAGACTATGAAAAATTCCAAAAAAAACTGCTTCAAACAATAAAGAATAATCAACTTATATGGTGAACATTTATTTTGTAAAGGGGATTATTTATTTTGTAAAAGTAACTAAACTAGCATTAAGTTGCTAAATAAATAAAATAATTAATTAATTGAATAATAATAATAATAATAGCAATAATAATAATAATAATAATAATAATAATAATAATAATAATAATAATAATAATAATAGCAATAATAATAATAATAATAATAATAATAATAATAATAATAATAATAATAATAATAATAATAATAATAATAATAATAATAATAATAATAATAATAATATATATATATATATATATATATATATATATATATATATATATATATATATATATATGTTGTTCTCATTATAACTACCATTTTTTATTCTTCTCTCAAAATTAACTCCCTTTTCATATATTTTGTTTTTATTTATTGTTTAGTACTTTTTCTAGTTTCTTTTTATTAAAAAAAAAAATTTATAAATATTAATAAAAATATTAATAAAAGTAAGTAAAAATAAATAACAGAAAATTGCTTTTAAACGCTACCGAATTTGTTGGCAAGTGATGCAGTAAGTTTGCGTAAGTGTGAACTTAATAATTGTAATCGTGGTTACGTTTACTATAATATTACGGAATCGCGCTAAGCTTGCGAAGAACTCTGGGGTCTTTAGTCACGTGATGCAGACATCCTTTTGAAAAACTTATTATGGCGGTGAAATTTGTCAGAGCTAAAAAATAGCTTAAAATTTGGCATCTTTGAAGATACAAATCGCACTTTTGAATTTGGGTACCGTTCCAAAAAATTACACATGGTACGCGCAAGAGGTGGGAGCGCTAAAAATAACAATCTTTCTCGAGCTGGTAAAGGAAAATATGTTGAGAATGCGGAAAGTAGCTATTTCTCTCCAACTAAAACAAAGAAACGTCGTCGAAGTAAGAAGCCGCAAAAATTTGCGGAGTATGCTAAGAACTTTGTTTTTCAAAGTGACAGTGACTCAGATGATTCAAACAATTCAATTAAATCTTTTGATTCCTTGACATCATTAATTAGTGCAGCTTCGTTAATAAACGATGACTTTCCTCCTATATCTTATAATAAAACTGTACATAGGTCAACAACACCTGATCCTGAGCCAATCATACTTTCACCATTGTTGTTGCCACCATCATCTGGTGATTTAGTTATTGATTCACAATATTTAATGAAATCTTTAGAAATTTTTGAAGTTGTGAGACATTTTGGAAGAGTTTTAAAAATTTCTCCATTTTCTTTTGAACATTTTTGTGATGCTTTGCATGAAGAAGTTCAACTTCCACCAGTAATAACAGAAACATATATATCTTTTATAAAAGCAATATTTGCTGAAGATGAACGTAACCAGGTTATGTATGGAAATGCTGATGAAAAAGACATTGTAAATCTTCATTTATATCTGATTGATGAGTTCACATGGCCTGAAATTATAAGATCTTATATAAATTCTGATCCAGGAAAGTTTTCTCCAAACATTATCGAAATAGTTGAAAATCCTAAATTTCCTTTTGTTTCTATCCAAGACAAATTAGATGTTCTTTGTCATTTAGCAAAGGATGTACTGAGTTTAAATATTATTCGTGAAGAAATTCAAAATGAAGGACTTTTTATATCTGATGATTATTGTAGAAAATGTGGTAGAATGGGGGATTTATTATGTTGTGAACTTTGCCCTGCAGTTTACCATTTGGAATGTTTATCTCCTCCACTTCTTGAAGTACCTGAAAATGAGTGGTTTTGTCCTATATGTGCAGAGCAGCATGTAAAAGGAGTATCAGATGTTTTATTTGAGCTTGATAGAACCCAAGTTTATCGAAATGAACAACTTGGAGTTGATCGGCATAAAAGAATATATTGGTTTATGGTCCGACGAATTATTGTGTGAGTTTCTATTGGAGCAATTAAAATTTTTGTTTATGTTTGATATGTTTGCTATTGTCAATAAATAAAAATTTTAATGTTAATTAAAACAAATATTGATAATTAAATATAAAATGCTTTTCAAGATTTGAATATCATAGTGATTCTTTGGTTTCAGGGAAGGTGTGGAAGATATATTTTACTATAGTTGTCAAGAGCATTTAGATGAGCTTATAGCTGTGCTGCGAGAAGAGGATAATGAGGTTGAACTCTTAACTGTAATAGAAGATCGTTATGAAGAAATTGTGCGTCATATGAAAGTAACTGAAGAGTTGTATAATGAACAAAAAGGTCATATTTCTATTTTGTGTTGCTAAAATTTGTGGTGAGGCACATGAGATAATTATTTTTTGAATATATTTAAAAAATAAGGAAATATAAGTGTAATATCTGTTAATATTTTGCAACATTTTAAGTTACTTTTCTTAATAAAATAAATATTATATTTTATAAAAAATTTAAGCAGTGTATTTGCATTGTAAGTCAAGCTCATGAAGGCTATGCTCTAAAATTGTTAAAACATCGTTACAGGCCAACATTACTTAATTGATAATAAATATATAAACTCAGTTTATTCTAACTGTAAGTGTAAAAAATTTTATTTTAAAAATTTCTAAAGAATCAGAGGCAATCTCCTAGTCTTGAGATATTTTAGAATCGAACTTGTAATTTGTCTTACAAATTGCTACAAATTCTTTTTACCATAATTTGTTAAAAAAATATATACAAATTCTCTAGTCAGTTAAAAATTGCTTTCTCCAAGAAAGCAATTTTTAACTGACTAGAGAATTTGTAAATACTTAATATTTAATATTAAATTGTATTTATTATAAAAAAAGAGCTTTCTTGATAAATTTTTCTGAAAAGTTAAATATAAAGTATTTAAATTAGAATGATGAAGTCAAAAATACTAACTTAGTCTTAAAATACCTGAAATAAAAAGAAGAAATGGTTTAACTTTTAAGTTTTTTTAAACTAAGAAAAAAATTAAAAAAAAAAATACTTGGCATTTAATTCTCTGTATAATCTTTACTTTAGTTTAATATAACCACTCTAATTATTATTTATTCTAACTTAACCCTTAATTATTGTTGTTTTGTTTCTATATTTCTGTATGTACTAATATTTACTATGAACGTACTGGATTTTTATTTTGTTAACAGCATAGTAATATTTGCTCTTTTTTTTATCATTTTAGGTGATCTTGTGTCGTTCTTGGAGCGCCCTAGGGATATTGGAAAATTAGTTGAAAGTAAGGATTTTATTCAATATCAACTGGAAAAAGATCAAGAAAGATTAGAAGAAGAAAATCATTTTGGTATAAAACTTGTTTTAATATTTTTTTAATTATTTCTAGTATACTTATTCCAAGGCTGTTCCCAGTTCTCAACAAATATTAAGTAGTCAGACTGGTAACAGATTGCTGTAAAATCAAATGCTGAGCCAACCTTGGCTGCCTAAATTGACTTAAATAATTTGACAATCTTTAATGATCAACTCTGACAGATCTAGTTTGAATATGCAGGCAGTTTTGTTTTCACAGATTTTTAAAAAAATATTTGGTTGCAGTTTTAAATTTTCAAATAAAATTATGATAAACCTACAAATAATCACATATGTTAAATTATCTGCTTTAAGTTTCTGCCTAATTTTACAAATAAAAATAATTAAACAAATGTATTTAAGGACTTTTTTCATTCAGAACCTATATTAAAAATTCTTTGTTTAATTTAAAATGCACAATTGTAAAAATTTGTCTTAAGGTAATTAAATATAATTAGCAAGTTACATAGTTTTTAGCTTTATAAAATATTAATTAAAACACCTATTATTTATCATTGAGTTTATTTCTTTTAGATGACCTTGAAGATAGCTCTCCTTTAAATATAGTAATTCCAGCAGTTACATTTGTTCCTGATGAAAATGTTCCGTTAAAAATAAATGTATTTACTAAAAACATCTGTATCATTGAACAATTGCTAACAAGAAAAAAACTAACAGCATTGGAAGAAGAAGTGTTAGATGTTCTTACCAGATGTGTAAAGTTAGTCACTCATAATTGTGATGGAGATAATTTGTTTGAAGTTGACATTAATGCAGAACTTGAAATTATCCAAGAAGGACATGATGACTATAATCTAAAAGATAATTTGGTTGATGAAATTGACAAGGAATATGAAAATTTTCAAAATGAAATTGAGATTAAAGACCCAATTGAAGCTGGTAATATTTTTAAAAGTTTGGTTAATGTTGTTATCACTAACAGTGTTTACATTTTTATGGCAAAAAGCAGTTTTGCTTTTATTTTAATTAATTATATATGTTTTTTTAAATATAAAGATGATTAATAAAACAATCATGTTTTACAGAATTTTTATATATCTTTTTAACTATATATTTTTTTATATTTAATTTAAGTAATTTAATAAAAATTGCATTATATAAGTTTCTTTAACAAAAAAAAACTGTATGACATAAGTTTTACTAAAACTTATGTTATACTAAAGCAGAAATAATTAGTTGCAGCATTTAAAAATGGTAACAAAGTTGTGGTATAAAGCTTAAATCCTTTCAGCGTTCAAAGGGCAATCAACAGTGATTGTTAAAATGTTGTTTAAAGATATTTTTTGAGATTGTTTAAATGATGTTTAAAGATATTTTTTGAGCTCCTTAAAACAATTCTGGTTTATGATATCAACTTGTGATATTTATATTAAAACTAGCAGTAAGCAAATCGTAATATGGGTTGTTAGTAAATAAAATTAAAAAAAAAAAACGCGAATAGAAAAGTCTAGAAACTATTTTAAAATAGAAAAGCCTAGAAAATGACGTAAGTCGACTATTACTACTATTAAATTAGCGTATTAATATTATCAGATAATCTTCTAAATTATAAGTATTAACAACAAAAATTAAAAATCTTTGTGATTTTTTATGTTTTGTAGAATTTGGTTTATATTTCATATTAAGTGCTGTCTTATAAGTAATAATCATGCTCAGTTAAAATTGCTGAATAAAAAAATGGTTTGGATATAAAATTAAAGTTGCTTATATCATTTCAGCATTTCAAAAGTTCATTTATTCAAGTTTATTTAATTTCTATCATTTTTTCAAGCTTATTTAATTTCTAATTTACTAATTGCCAACAAGAACCTTCAGGAAGTTAACAAAACCCTTTTAGAAGTTTTTTACTGTTTATAAAGCCAAAGTTTTTATTTTTTTTTTTTTATTTTTTTTTTATTTTTTCTATATTTATTTACTATGATATAACTATAATATTTAATTTTAAACTAAAACAGGAGCAATATAGGTGTTGTTATATATGTATGACAAGTACAATTTATTCAAAGAAAATTAATATAAGTAGTTAAATAATTTAAATAATAGATTTCTAAAGCACTAAAAGAATTTTTTTTTTTTTAAATCTATAATGTAGAGCTATATTTTTTGAAAAAAATATAGCTCTACAATAGTTTCTTGTAAAAATAATTTTATTTTTAGCTTAGCATTTCTACATTCATAGCATTTTTGAAATTTTTGAATCATCAAAAAATATAAACAATCGTGGTATATATATATATATATATATATATATATATATATATATATATATATATATATATATATATATATATATATATATATATATATATATATATATATATACAGGCTTCGGCAGGAATAACGGGCTATAGCCCGTGTCCGTCTCCGCACCCGTCTAAGTCAGTTTAGACGGGCGAAATAAAGCCCGTCTGAAACATAAGTTTTGTGTAAAAAAAAAGATGAATATTTTGATGTTTTTTTATTAAGATACTCTTTTAAAACTTCTCTCATGACATAATTTTAATATGGATAGCAAACTCCAACTTATAATTGTTTATATTTAAATATAAAAATTAAACAATTTAATCATTATTGTATAACATGATGTAGAAAATAATA
>NC_061166.1:26698308-26828308 GCF_022113875.1 Hydra vulgaris
ATATTTTAGTAATTTGGCTAAATAACTATCATTATTTAGTCTTATTACTAAAATATCTAGATATATATAAATATTTTAATAACAATTAATTTAAAGAGTGATAGATTATAAATATTTGAAAATCTTTGCTCACAAAAAAAAAAGTGTGCTATATGATGCCCTGAGCCGTAGAGAAGTGATGAAAAATTATTTATAAAGTATGAGCATTAGTACAAGAGGAAGTGTTTATTAGTGTTACAAAAACAGCAGTTCAACTAATTTTTTTTTTTTTTTTTCATGCCCCAAGAAGTTCTTACGGTCTTATCAACTTGAAGTTCCAATTGAATATATCCAATATTTAAGATTTTCCATTCTATGTCAAATCTTTAAAAAAAAATAGAAGCTATAATTACAACAAACAAAGGTTTTTATGTTCTTTGAAAAAAAAAGAAGCGGTTACTGAAGTTTATAATGTTAAATATTTGTTTCAACACAATTGCGGTCTCTGAAATAAATGAATCTAGCATACTTTCAAATAGAAATTAAATATTTTATTTATTTGTATATATAAAAAAAATATTTAACTTCTTTTTAAATTGCAGTAGCGCATACAAGAAGAGCAATTTTAAAAAAACTCACTCAAATTATTTATATTTAAAAACGTTACAATTTTTGTTTGTGAAAAAAGACAATCGTTCTAATTTAACAAATATTTTATCAATATGAATATTTTTCCATAATTCAAAATTGAACACAATTATTTCTCATAATAATCATTAGGTAAGTTAAATAGTTTCATCTATATAATGACTGATATAATAAGCGATTTAAGTGATGTAACGATCAATTATTTTTTCTTTGTTTTGAGGCAAAAGTTACAAACTGTTGCATTTTATTATGCAAAATACTAATACATATGTGCTTGAAGTCAAAGAGTTCGAATTAGAGATTTGTTAAAGAGTTTAACTTGTCAAATAAAAAATAAAGCATATAAATATCATTTGTAAATCATTTTCAGAATGTAGTAAAGAGTATAAAAATTCAAAAAAAAGGCCCTTCTAGGATAAATAGCGATAGGCCCTAGCGGAATTCTGCTATTTATAGCCTCTGGGGCCAGCATGGCAATGCTTTGTCAAATGTTTCAAGTACAAGGCTGATTATCTTGTCAACATTGGAGGGGCTTTTACTAAAATATTTACTTTGTGGTGCTCTAAAACATCTTAAATCTAGGATATTCATATCTGGACTGTTTGATGGCTGACAAATTAAACAAATATCAAATTTATCCTGAGACGCATTCACCATAAATTCTGAATCATCAATGGCTATAATCAGTTTTGCATTGTCCTGTTGTATAAAAATAGTTAGGCTCCTTTCAATATGATTTCCATTTTGAATGTATGGCTGGTAAAAGATTATTTTAAAGCATATTGCGATACTCAAATTTATCTTCAACAATTGGAGTTGTAACTTGTGTTCCCTTACTTCAATCCTTACTGTTTTTCTTCCCAGATTCAAATGACCAAATTCTAATCTTTCCATCAAACCATTCATTTGTATGTCAGTCAAACCTTGGTCTCGCAGCGGCGGCCAGGAACATAATTTTTATGATAAAATTCTTAAATTTTACATGTCGATGGTACCGTCCTGATTCTTTTGTCAAATAGAACCATTTTTCATCTACATGAATTGTGTTAAACATATTTACAAACTGAACTGTACCGTTTACAAAAAATTGTCAATGAGAAAGAATAAATTCAATACATTGCTTCCTATTTTGATCTGTTAAAAAAGGTTTCACCTTTATTGTCGACTTGAGACTGGTGATCCAGATCACCAGTTTTAAGTTGACAATAAAGGGTTATGGTTGGAATATTTAAAGATCTAGCCAATGATCAAATGGTTTCACGCTTGTTCAAAGGGGCTTTACTGATTCTTGTTATTTGATTTTTCTTTTTTCATCTACATCTTCCCTTCTTTTTGGAGCACACCTTTGATAGCATACTTTCTTGTCTACGATGCTAAAAGTTACTATTATTTTAGTTCAAAGCTAACTTTTTTAGCAGTATTTTTAAGCCTTTTTTTTTTTTTAAATTTTATTTAGATGCCCCAAGAAGTCCTTATGGTCTTATCATAGAACGCAGCGGATAAGCATTTAATTGGAAGTTCAAGCCTCCTTCCTAACCAATGTCGCAAAACTTGCCCAGAGGTGGGGTTTGAACCACAGATCCTTTGTTTCTGAGGCAAGTGCGCTACTACTGCGCCACGGCTGCTCATAATTTGCAGGGCTGCTTTAATTTTTTATTAATGCTTTGGGATAACAGCTCATTGTAAATCATTCTACATTTCTTGTTTGTAAGTTCACATATATCTCTTTTATTCATTTTGCGAAAACTTAGTTGCAAATTTTTAACACAAATTATGTTAGCTGTTTCTAAATTTAAAATATATTGATACTGCAGTAGAAAAATTCAATATAAAAGCCACAAAATCAACACCTGACTATATTTGTTACAGAATTAAAAACAATAAAGTCAACTATTGAGCATAAAGTATTTTATATTAAATAATTTATTACAGATTAAGAACTTTTAAAAAGATGTTACTATTTTCTTTTTTCCACTAAAAATGATATGTTATTAATTTAAAGTTTATAATTTATTTTTAACATAATGGAACAGTATTTTGAAACGAAATATTTCTTTAAAATATATCCAAATAAATTGTTTATAAAATTATAGAAAAACATCTATATTTTATATAAAAAATTTGTTTAATTAAAAACATAATTTATTTTCAATAATTTTTTACAATGAATGCAAATCGGAACTGTATTTCGGAACAGAAGGAGTAATATATATTATAAATATACTTTATATTATATGTCAGATAAAATAAGGAAAATCATACACAATCCATGGGATAATGGGAAAATCATACACAATCCATGTTTTTCTATAATTTTATAAATTGTTTATAAAATTATAGAAAAACATCTATATTTTATATAAAAAATTTGTTTAATTAAAAACATAATTTATTTTCAATAATTTTTTACAATGAATGCAAATCGGAACTGTATTTCGGAACAGAAGGAGTAATATATATTATAAATATACTTTATATTATATGTCAGATAAAATAAGGAAAATCATACACAATCCATGGGTTGATAGGTAATTGCAATAGAATAGAAAAAGTACATTTTTAAAAATGAAACAAAGACAGTTTTAATTTTTGGTTATTGATTTTTAGTTCATCCACAAAGTATTCAAATACACTGTTTAAAAATCCTTTTTTTTTTTGTGTTTCAGTAGCAATACAGAGAAGAATTAAGTAAGTGTTACTTGCATAAGTTAATTGCAAAGGCAAGTCTTCCGAAGTATCATTTTAGAAAAAATATGTTTTATGCAAGCAACACTAAGTATAAAAATTCTTAACATCAAGAGCTTCTAGAGAGTAACAAGTTGATATTATTGGTCACAAATAATACTCTTGAGTCCTTAATACAAGGAGGGTGGGGGGTGAAATTTTTTTTCAAGATTTAATAAACAGGGGTTTTGATAAATAGAGGGGCAAGAAATCTTCACTCAAAATCTTGTTGAATTCCTTTTTTTTTTGTTTTAAATTAAAAAATGTCATTTTCTATTTACTCAAATCTAAAATAAATATTTAAAAAAAAAAATTCATATTTTTGAAATTTTGATTTAATTTCCCTTCATTTGAGACCCATGACATACTTTTGAAAAACATTTTTTTTATAATATTAGGGACCTGTTTGATGTTTGAGAGACACCCTAAAAAAAATTTCTTATTCTAAATTTTTTTCAGGTATTATTTTATTATATAGAACACATTCAGGGGGTGTCAGCAGACTTTTTGATTTTATACATATATATATATATATATATATATATATATATATATATATATATATATATATATATATATATATATATATATATACATATACATATACATATACATATATATATATATATATATATATATATATATATATATATATATATATATATATATATATATATATATATATATATGTATATATATATATATATATATATATTTTTTTTTTTTTTTTTTTTTTTCGAACATTGCATTAGCAATAAATTTGTAAAAATTTTAATAAAAAATCACAATATTTTTTATTCTTGACATGTTTCGTAGTCTTACTACATTTTCAAAAGATTTAATTTACAATTAAAACTCTGGTAAATAAATTTAAAAACTGAAGACAATACAGAGAAAAAATTAACGGACAAATAAACTTGTTACAAACCAATTTTTAAATTATTTAACTCTATATTAATGTTTTTTAAATTATTTAACCCTATATTATCTTTGTGAACTTTTCCTAAAGTTAGTAAATATCTAGTCAATTGTGTTGAGGTGCTTTCAATCTGCAATCTTTTTTTTTTTTTTTTATCACAAGATATCTAAGTTTTAAATTTTTATAATTTATGTTTATAAAGTGTTTTATAAAAATCTACAAACAATAGCTTGATTTATTGATATATAAAAAAAATAGCTTGATTTATTGATATATTGATATACATGCTTAAATATTATGCCATTACGGAAAGGTGTATTTCTTAAGGCAGCCTCAACCTCCCCCTCCCCTCATAAAGAGATCAAAACTGGTACCTCGATATTGATATTTATACATCACTTAGTTTGTGTTTACCTTATTTGGTTTTATGCGAAGATAAAAAATTCAAATAGCATCTCGTTATAAAATGAAATTTTTTGAAGTTGATGTAAGCCTATGCTACCTTAGTTACCCTGCAAAAAATTAATTATTTAAGGTTTTAATAAATGTTTAAGTAGTACGTTGTTGGTAAAAATTTATTGAAAATTGTTTAAAGTATAAACATTTAGTAACATTTTAGTAATTTTAGTTTCAGTATGTCTGTGTGTTATAAAACTTTATTGTATGATAAATTGAAACAAGCATGAAAATGAAAATTAAGAAAGAATTTCTGTTGATTTTACTTCTTAATTAGACTTGTTGAAAGAAATAAAAGTTTGTTGAATTATTCTGAATTCAAACATATACAGTTGATATTCAATCTTTTTGAGAAGAGGTCTAGATATATGTTATGTCTAATTTAAATAGTATATATTAATTTAAATGAATTTAATTTGAATAAAACAATTTAAGCAAATAAAATGTAATTTGGCTATAAAGCTTGCAAATTGATTGATTTTTCTTTTAATCAATTAAAAGAGAAATAGTTTTAAGAAAGACCATTTTTGTGTTTGCTGGAGTTTATATTAAATGTTCATTTTACATAATTAAATGATACTCTATCAATTAAATGGTACGGTCACCAATGATCACATTGGCTCTTTTTGAATTCATTTAACATATATTGATAAAAAAATATTTTTAGTTAAAATTTATATTTGTTCCCTAAAAAAAAAAATTTAATATTGTTTTTAGCTCAAGAACTTGACAAAGCAGGAACACCATTACAAAATTCTGAAAAAAAGAACAAAGAACTTAAAGTTCTTTTAGACGACAAATGTTATTACAAACTTGGGACAAATTCATGTTTTTCAACTTATGTAAATCAATATTCAAGTAGTATGATGGCCAAAGGCAAGCAAGACTTACAAGCTGAAAAAGATAAAAGAAGAATTTTAGGCAACAAATTTTGTCTTAATGCTTTTAAATGGTATGGAGATTGTCAAAAAGGATATGCTTCTATTATAAGCACATTACGCAGTACCTTGTTATCATTTGAAAGTTCGATACCAACAGCTTTTCTTCATCCTTCCTGGTATGTGCTGCTTCCATGCTGGATTAAAGCTGTGCGTTTATGTAACACACCAAAGGAGTTTGCAGTTTTACTTTTACTTTTAGAGGAGATGATAAAACCAGTCATTATGGTAAATACATGGAAAGAATCATCTGGTGCACTCAAATTGCAAAGAAAGGTTGGAGAACCAAAAGCTGTTAAGCTTAAGCCTTCCTCAAATAAAAAAGTAGAAAAAGATACTCAGTTTCTTTCAATTGATGTTGAAGATTCTGACAGTGAAGATGAGTTATTTAAACCAACCTGTAAGTTATATTGTGTAAATATATATCATTATGAAGGTAATTTGTTCATAAACCATCATGTAAGTAATATTAATTTAAGCTTATCTATTTATATGATTATACATAGATATATACATACACACACAACCCTTGTAATTAGGGTTGGTATTGCCGAATGCCGAAAAGTGTTTGAGGTCGGCAAAAAATTGCTGATCTCGTTTCTATGTTTATATATATTATACATTTATAGATAGATAAATCTCGGCAGGAATGGCGGGCAATCGACCGTACCCACTTCCACATCTGTGTAAGTCAATTGACGCTGGCGAAATAAAGCTCATGCAAATATACAATTATTTTTTTTAAACAGAAAAATTTATGTTTTTTAGGTTAAAGAACATTAAATTTTAAAGTGAAAAACATCTAGAGTATTTAAAATAAAATATCGCTTTATAATATATTTTCTGGTCGCCATATTTATTTAACTTATGTCACCAAAAAGAATCAAAATATAGGGAAACCATTAAATAGTGATGTTACTGTTTTTATATAATTAATTGTTTGTAATTAAAGCAGAAGATGTAGTTGTACTATGATGATGCAGTAAGCTGAAGATGTAGAATTAGTAACTAGTATAAAAATCTATCGAAAGTTTTTAAAATGATAAAAAGTTTGTATTGAGAGAACTCATATTTATTTATGTTCCTATATTAATTATAGTCTTCTCTGTTTAGCCAGCGCTGTCACGCTCAAGCATTTTTGCGTTTGCCCACATACCGAAAAAGCATTTGCAAATTTTTTTATTAAGAATTTTGATAAAACATTCACTTTGCCTTTTTTATTATCATTAATTTTATTTAGAATTTAAATAAAACATTTGTCTTTCAATTTTTATTTTCATTATGTTGTTTAATATTAAAAATTTTTTTTTTTTTTTTGTTGCTATTTTTATTTAATTAATTTATCTTATCAGCGACGTATCCAGGCCGATTTTGATACCGGTATACCGGTATGGGCCCCCAAATTTCAGCCCAAACTCAATTCAAAACAGTTTTATATAAGCATTTGTTACGATCACAGAAATACCAACATTTGAAAAATGACTTTTAAAATACATTATAAATGTATTTTATTAAGCCAAACAAAATGCTTAATTCGAATTCATGTTGATGAAATATAGAATATGTTGTAATTGGATTAAATGTAAAACGCACGTTTTGATTGGATTAAAATATGAAATGCTTAGCATTTTTAAATAACATTTTAAAAATACATTAATTTGAGTTTCTCCTCCGCTTGCGTTTTCATAACATAATTTTCGAAGCGATTAAACTACATGAACTTTAAACTTTTTTATTTCAAATAACAGTAAAAATTGTATTAAAAATATAATAATAAAACTAATGAAAGTTTTTAAAACATAAAATTAAATAACATTTATTTAAATAATTAAAATAATATTTTAATATTCGCTCCAAAAAACTTGATCTGAATAGTAATAGTAGAACTAGAAAAAAAAAAGTTAAAATTAATCAAATTAAAAGTTTAAATTAAAATTAATTTTTGAATCAAGTAATAAAAATATCAAATGAAAATGTTGGATTTAAAGCTGTTCTGTAATAAATGTAACATTATTTTGGTTAATTATTTAAATTTTTGTTAGAAAAAACCTAAAAGACTAGGGTGAGTTATATATTATATACAAATAATTCTATTTAAATTTGAGTAAAAAAAAAAGGTCCTCTAAGGTAAACAGGATTTTTAGACCGGTATACCCAAAAAATTTCTAGATACGTCACTGCTTATTTTTCATCCCAAAAATTATTTTCATATTTATTTAATAATTTTATATTTATATAAAATGTTTCTTTTTTTGTTGTTGTTGCTGTTTTTTAAATAAATATCTAGCCAAGTAGTAGCAAGATTGTTAATTGGATATTTATTATTTCACATTGTTTTTAAAATAAATTATATCCATAAATAATAATATTAACCATTTTTATATAAATTTTTAGCAGGTGTTCCAGTTAAATTTAGTTGGCCTCCTAAGCACAAACTTTGGGAAGTAAAAGGCGAGGAGTACAGAATAAAAGGTTACGGTGCATGGTGTTGGGAAACTTCATACTTTCGAGGAGTTAAAAGGAAATCTTTTGATGATCAGAAAAAAGTTGTTAATAAGAAACAAAAAATAGAAAGTGTATTGAGAAAAGTTAAGCATAAAAAAGGAACACAGTTTGTCAAAAAGGATGCTTTGAATGTAATAGAAAGCCTTCCATCTGAGTTTGATAAACGAGATGAGCATATTGATACTTTTAGATTATTGAAGGAAGATGACATTTATGAAGATGATGAACCACCTACTAGCCCCTTGATTTTAATTAAATCTGCAAATCCATACCCATTATCAGTCGAAAATAAAACCTTGGAATTAAAATTTGGAGATTTAAATTGGACGGATGAAACAGAAATGGAAATAGTACAAGCTAGTTTAGATATTCCTCAAACACTTAATGCAAATATCTCATTTAATCATATAACGCAGGCAAGTAAGTTGCATATGTCAGATCAAACTTTGTTCAATGAGAAAACTTCAGTAATTAAGGTAGTTTCTCCTGTTATGAAATCCTCTATAACTGAGCATGAGACTTTTGATGTAAAAAATTCAACGATATTTGATTTAAAAGAAGCATCAATACCAAGTTTTCCAGCTTCAAGTGTTTTTGCTGCAAGTGGTCTTACTTCAAACATTCTGGCACAAACTGTTTTAGATACAAATGGTTTAGCATCTAATGTTTTAGCCGGCAATGGTTATACCGCTAGTGAGTTAGCTCCGTGTGTTTTAGTTTCGAGCAGTTTAGCTTCAAGTGTTCTAACTTCAAGTGATCCTAAAAATAATTTTTTAAATTCTGGTGTTGGTTTATTTTCAACTGATATTGCAGTACCAATATCTGAAAGTATTCCAAGTTTTGATCCTTCAATAATTACAAAACCTTTTGATACAAATGAAAATAAAGTTTTAATTCAAAAAAAAGTTAACAAAAATAATGTTGTTGAAGATTTTGTATTGTCATCTGTCCACTCTGGAAATGCAACATCAGTACAATCAAGTTCATATTCTTTATTAACGTCTTCATTCCCTATTTCAAAAATTTCTCTAATTAATAATCCCACGCTACTATCAGAATCTGTTCATTCAGTAGCTGGTTCATTTAGTGTATTAAAAAACTTAGTACAACCTGCTTTTTTAAAAGATATGGGTAATATATCAGTAGATTCATCTCCTAAAGTAACTGCAAAGCCTACTGTTTTTAATATGAGTTCAATTTCAACTGCAATATCACAAAGCAAATCTCAGCAATCAGTAATGAACAATAGATCTTTTATAAATAATTCTTCATCAAGTTCCTTAAATGTTCTTCACAACTTTTCTCCTCATTTATTGCAATCAAAACCTGCTGCTTCAGTTTCTTTTCCAGTCTGTGATAAACCAGTGTACATATCTGGACCCAGGCTTTTATCAACTTTAAATAATGGAAATCTTTCTATACAGGCCAACCAATTTCTTACAGTATCCCCTAAAGTTCAGTTACCCGTAATGAATCATTGTGGATTATCTCAATTCAAATTGCCAACTTCCTCAAGCAATCATGTCAGTGATGTTTTTTCGAAAACTTCTATGTCTTTTACATTTGTTTCTTCAGTAACTACTTCAAATAAATTACCTTCTATAGTCTCGTCAGCAACTGTAATAAACAAACAACCTATTGTCATTAATGGAGAGAACAACATTCCGTTATTAAAAGCACTAGTTGATGCTGGCATAAGCAATCAAGCAGGTGGGATAATGGCAATTAAAACTAGTACAGGTCATTTTATTATTAGAACAAGAAATAAAGGGAATTTCAATTTAGAATCAAGCAATATAACATCTAATTCATCTGGTATATCTATCACACGCATGTCTTCACCTAGTGGTTTAAATATATTAACAAGTAAGCAAACAGGTATGACTCCAGTAAGGCCAAAGTCTCAAGTTCTTTCTCCACAAGTTGTTAGCTTAACAAAGTTCCAAACAACTGTTTCTAATTCATTAATACAACCTATCCATCCTAAAGTGCCAGCTTCAACTGTGTCGTTAAGTAATCCTACTTCATCAGATAATACTTCAGTAAATGTTCAAAAAAAGATTTTAATAAAAAATATAGACTCTGGAAAACTTAATTATAATGAAGAATTTTATAACAAAAATCATGACAGGATGAAACCATTAAGAGTAAATTTTGATAAGCCTGAACTTCTTTTGCAGCACGAAATAAAGCGTTTACAACGTCGTAGAAAAGGTTTTAAAAGTATTTTTACACTTCCTAAGCACTTGGTTAAAATGTTAGCACGTAAAGGAGGTTTTATTGAATCTCCTCAATTCTTATATAACTCAAAAACATGTACAAACTGGCCTGAATGCTTACCTCGGCCAACATTTCAAGTTGCGTGGAGATATCGTTTAGCAGAAGCTAATCACATATCCACAGTATTACATTTGTTACGAATGATTCATTGTTGTTTCAAGTGGGATATTATTAATAATAAACCACCTAAGGGTGTTAACAGATCGATTACTTCTAACAAAGGTTAGTTTTTTACTTAATCTTATAAATTCTGGTTTAGCTGAACATGAAATATAGTTGATGACATTTTACTAAAATAAGGTTTATTATTGAGCTTTTTGGGTAGGCAATTTCCTATAATAATGAAGGACATTATTATAGGGAAAAAAAACTTTTTTTCATTATTCATCTTTGTTTAAAAAATTATCTGGAATTAATGTAGTTCTTCATTTTTTCTTTCGTTTTGTTGGTAGTACAAATATATTTTGCTTGGTTTCAGGAATTTTTTCAAACAAAGAAGAATAAAAAAGAAAATTTTTTGGCAGGCTATTAAATTTTTTTTTTATATTTATGAACGTTAAAAGAACGTTAATAAATATATATATATAAAAAAGCGTATTATATCTGAAATAAAAAGTTTTTTTTCTAGGCATTATTACAATAGAGATAGTTGAGGGTAAACCTGCTCGAAGTGATGGTTTAATGTATAATTATAATGTGCGTAAAATGTACCAACCCTTCAAAACACACAAAAAAGTTAAACTAGAAAAACCATTACCAAAAATTGAAGTTGATACTACTCCAAAATCTAGAAGTTCAGCCACAGGTATGTTTTTTAAATTATTTAACCCTATATTATCTTTGTGAACTTTTCCTAAAGTTAGTAAATATCTAGTCAATTGTGTTGAGGTGCTTTCAATCTCCAATCTTTTTTTTTTTTTTTATCACAAGATATCTAAGTTTTAAATTTTTATAATTTATGTTTATAAAGTGTTTTATAAAAATCTACAAACAATAGCTTGATTTATTGATATATAAAAAAAATAGCTTGATTTATTGATATATTGATATACATGCTTAAATATTATGCCATTACGGAAAGGTGTATTTCTTAAGGCAGCCTTAACCTCCCCCTCCCCTCATAAAGAGATCAAAACTGGTACCTCAATATTGATATTTATACATCACTTAGTTTGTGTTTACCTTATTTGGTTTTATGCGAAGATAAAAAATTCAAATAGCATCTCGTTATAAAATGAAATTTTTTGAAGTTGATGTAAGCCTATGCTACCTTAGTTACCCTGCAAAAAATTAATTATTTAAGGTTTTAATAAATGTTTAAGTAGTACATTGTTGGTAAAAATTTATTGAAAATTGTTTAAAGTATAAACATTTAGTAACATTTTAGTAATTTTAGTTTCAGTAGTTATTAGATGTTTAAATTACTTTAAAGAATTTTTTAATCAATATTAATAAATAGTATAGTATGTGCAAAATAAAGTAATTAAAGTTATTAAACGCTTATGTTTTGTATTCGAAAATTTTTTGTCTATAATATATTATTTGAATACAAAACAAAGGTATTTAATAATTTTACTTAAATTTTCATTTAGATTTAAATTCTGTTCATTTAATATTTACTAATTGTTAATAATTTTCACAGTGCTTTATGGTGTCCTTTAAATGAAAAAGGTACAATGAACTTAGGGGCTGTCCTAAAATAATACCAGTAATTTTTTCTGTTTTTTATCCCTCCTGGGAGAGGGAGCTCCCCCTTAGTTTTAAATTATTTAACCCTATATTATCTTTGTGAACTTTTCCTAAAGTTAGTAAATATCTAGTCAATTGTGTTAAGGTGCTTTCAATCTGCAATCTTTTTTTTTTTTTTTTTTTTTTTTTTACCATTTTTTGACATCTTATTCCCAAATAAAAATGACAGAACTCTGCATCTCTGGTCTTGATACTGGAAGTTAAAATCTGGTAGATGATATGAGATCTCCCATAGATTCTTGCAACTGTATTTTAATGAAGTCCTAAGATTTATTTTAAAGGGGCAAAAACCTTTTTATGTAAGTGAATTTTGCAATAGGGAAGAGTGGTGTACCTTGGAGGTATTTTCAAATTTTTTTCAAATATAAGAAAAAATACTTACAATATGATCTAAAACAATATATTTTCTTTAACTTGATGATATTAGTTACTTTAGGATTTTTTATTAAACATCCAGACATTTTTTTCATCCCTTATTTTAATTTTTAAAAATAGCTTACACTACAGCCAAGGTACAACATCGGTGGTGTACCTTGGAGGTATTATTGTTTTAACAAACTAAGTACTCAACATGATAGAAATTTGATATAATGTTTACATATATGATAATTAGACTTCACATGAGCCTCATTTAAGATAATATTAATCAAACTAGTTGAATTTATATAAACTGGATACTAATTTATATTGCTATATGTGATTATAAATTTAAATTAATTAGAAGTACTAAAAATGTACATAAGAAATAAAGCTTATTAAAAAAAGAGTAATAACAAAATTATACATTAAAGTTCAGTAAATTAAAGTCTTTCACTTTGATTTAGTATTTGACTACTCTACATTTAGGTTATCAAAGTTAATGCCAAATGATAATTTTTCCAGCTGTCGTGCTGAACCTTCTGTAATAGAGGGATGCGGCAACTGAAAGACCATGCCTGATTTGTCTAATTCATACACAGTTTTATCTTCTCTAGTAAATCTTTCTGAGTTTGTGCCTTTTTTTAAGTACTGAATTTTGAAAAACGTATCAGAAACTTCTAGCACCTCTGCTACAAAGTTTTTTACAGCACGTTTGCCATGAATTTGTGCCAAGATAAAAACTCCAGGCTGGATTTTTTTAAAATCTGAATCTTTCATAACCTCGAAGTCTACTTCTGACTGAGAAGACCTTTTATCTGATACTAAATCTACATTTTTCTCTAATTCTGTACTTTGCTCCAAGGTAAAGTTCAGCTTTTTTTTCAGAACAGGTTCCGGTTGTTTATTATCAGTTTTACGTTTCATTTTATTGCAAGATTTTGAAGTGTTACAGGGCTGGAAGTTAAAATGCAAGACTTTTTCTTAGGACGACCTTTTCCAGTTTGTTTGAGCTTTTGGGTAAGGTAGAATAATATCAGGAGATAAAATGTTAGCGTTGATCTGGTTTGCAAAAGAAGCCAGACTGCAGCTAGTTACCTCAGTATTGGTTTAGGGCCCAGGTCTGCTCAAAAAGTCTTCAATATGCTTACTTTTGTTTCCAGGCTGGTCTTCAGACACAGGTTGTGGTTGATCTTTTATAGTGGATGGCAAGAACTCATAATCTTTAAAAATGTTTTTATTCAGTGGATGAAGGCCACTTACTAGAAAACTGTGTGCAATGTCGCTTGGTGTAAAAGCTAAGGGAAAAGCTTGTCCAATAATTTCTGATAAATCATAGATTGTGGCTGGTTTCCCAGTATTGCTTGGTTTTAACATCCAATCCTCCATTTTATTGTTGTAATATGTCTTAAATGGACCAAATACGCCTCTGTCTAAGGGTTGCATTTTATGACTAGTGTGTGGATGAAATGTTACCAATGTAATCCCATTATATTTTGCTAGCTGGATTGTTGGTATTGAGATATGACTCGTGGTTGTCAAGTAAAAAAATAGAAGGATTTTCCTTACTTGAACAAGTGTGCTTTACAAAATGCTACATAAATCCTAGAAACAAGTCTTCACTTGACCATCCTGATGGGTTTGCTCCACCAAGTGTACCTTCTGGGGCCCCTTTTAACATAAAGTCCTTAAACTTCTTACGAGGGAAAATCAACATTGGAGGCATATAGCCACCACCAGCATTTATTGCTCCAATCATTGTTGTACTATATCCTCGTTCACCACTAGTCATTACACCAACCTGCTTTTGACCTTTTTTTGCTAAGATTTAAGGAGGATTGTGGACAGTGCTAACACTGGTTTCGTCAACATTCCATATGTTAAATGCTGTAATACCTTGATTTTGTTCAAGCCCAAGAGCTACTTCATAATTTTGAAAGTAAGTGCTATATTTTGTCTATTAAAAGCAGTTGAGCAGGCCAGACTTGTTGCCTCAGGCTTTCTAAGTGATAATTCTTTAGAATATTTTTTTCGGAAGATTTTTAGCTACTCTTTTCCAGCCATCTGGTTTCTATCCCAAGATGCATCATACTTTTTTTGATTTGCTTTCCCAAATCGGTAAACCAGTTTTCTAACATCTTTCAAAGTCAGTCCATAATGAAAATCAGCAGCTTTCAATATGTAATCAACTAGAAGTTTATCTTCTTTTACGGTGAAGACTTGTTTAATGTTTTTTTTTTTTTTTTGTAACAAAATATTTCTAAACCTGATTCAAGGAATTTGTGTTTCTGTGTCTTCTTAAGGTTGTTTCAGGAATGTCAAAGTCCATAAAAGCTCTGTATATAGACAGTTCATTGTTCACTATAAGTTTTACAGCTCTTTCTAGGTCTTCTTTTCGTATAGGTTTTCTTTTAAATCCATTTTTATTTCTAGGCATTTTATTTATTTTTTGTTTTTCTAAAAATAAATTAAAAGCATTAAAAACTATAAAATATCTGTACAATTTATTTTTCATAAAATGAAAAGTCATAAAAAACATCATTAAAAAAAAAAAATTAACTATAACGACATATTACATTAAATAAATATTTTCATAACAAACTTACTCATAATAGTATTTACAAAATCATGCAAGTGTGTACCTTGATGATACCACCAAGATACACAACATTAGCTGCCTCCTAGGTACACCGCTACCACAGTTTTTACAAAATCGCTACCATATATTTATAGGTTAGGAGTTGAGCAGTTTCAAACATGCATAAATGTAGCTAAAAACATGCTTTACAAATTCTGATAATCAGTTTTAATATAAAGTTTATACTTACAGTTGTAAAAAAAAAAAAGAATACGCCCTAAAAAAATTACTTTTTGGTACTGAAAACAAACTTTTATTTGTATTGCAACAGCAAGTGTGTTAAGCAGTAGTAAAACAACTTATTTTAAGCCTTTAATGACCAATACATGCAACTAAAATTTCAGTTTGAATTTATCACTCAATATGGCAGCACAATTGATATGCCTCCAAGGTACAAACCCCTCCAAGGTACCTCCCCTACATTTCTAATATCTTTACTGCCCTTTTAAAATATATTAATCTAGGTATTTAATTAAGAGAACAAACTGCACCTGTAAAGTATATAATTCTATTTATTTAACTTAGATAACAAATTGCACCTTTATCTAATGTATATTATTCTAGGTATTTAACAATGAACGAACTGAACCTTCAAAAAATATTATTCTAGGTATTCAACTAAGAGAATGAACTGCCTTTTTAAAATTTATTATTCTAGGTATTTAACTAAAAAAGCAAACTGTCTATTAAAATATATTATTGTAGGTATTTAACTAAGAAAGCAAAATGTCCATCAAAATATTATTATAGGTATTTAAATAAGAGAATGAACTGCACCTTTAAAATATATTATTCTAGGTATTTAACTAAGAAAGCAAACTGTCCATCAAAGTATATATCAAAATATGTATTTAACAAAGAAAAGGAACTGCACCTTTAAAATATATTATTGTATGTATTTAACTAGGAAAGCAAACTGTCCATTAAAATATATTGTTCTAGATATTTAATTAAGAAAATGAACTGCACTTTTAAAATATTTTATTCTAGGTATTCAACTAAGAGAACGAACTGCACCTTTAAAATATACAATTGATAATGACTTTAACTCTAGTTCAAGTGAAGATGATGACAATGGTGTTCCCTTTCCTAAAGAGCGTACAATTACTCACAGCTGGCATCCAGAGGTAATTTATACTTTTTTAATAATGTTTATTTTCAATTCATCGTTATCTTTAACATTATCATTATTGTCATCCATGCTTTCCTCCAGAGTGTTAGGCAAGTTGTTCATAAGCAATTAGTTATTTTATAATTAATTATTGTTGCATTAAATATATTTTTTATTTGGTTATAAAAATTTATTCTTAGCTAGTTATAAAAATTTAAGGACAAGTAAAAATTAACTCCATATAAACTAAAAATATATTTTGTAAGGATAACCTTTAAAATAAAAAAAAATAAAAAAACTCCAAGTTACATAAAAATATTTAATTAACAATATTTACTTGTTATTAAATTATTTGATGATACTATAACTTTTAACACTAAATTTAGATGACCAGTGTCATATAAATTCAATTTTAATAGCAATAGTTTCCTTAAATAATTGAATAACAATATTTAATTATTTAAGGACATTATTGATTTATTAATTAAATAAATAACTGGTTGATGTAATGATTCATAGATGAATCATTGCATCAACTATCATTAAACCATCATGAGTAATACAATTTTTTCTAATATTCTTAAAAATAATCTTAAATAAAATGATCTTAAATAAAGTCTAAAAAAATGTTTTTTTGTGAGATGAATTTGAACAAAACACATGCAAATATATTTATTATCAATGTTAATTTTTTTTAACAAAAATATATTGATGCAATTTTTAAAAATCAGCATTGCAGAAATAATCAGGCAAAACTTAAGCAAAAGAGAAGGGGTGTTAAAAGTGAGATAGTATATATGATGGCAATGAGTAAAGTATGTAAAAATATATAAAAGTATATAACTAGGAATACATGGTAATTTTATGATATATATACTCAGAAGTGGTTTTGATATATATTTTCAGCATAACTTAATATTTTAATTTTTATTATTCACAATTTGGAATAAAAATAAGTTACGTTTTCGTCTTTTTTATAAAAGAAAAGTTTTTAACTATTAGAACTTCAAAAAAAATTAAATAAACATAATAATTTTGACCATTATTGAAATAAATTTTGACAAAAAATAACTTGTGTATATGAAAATAACTTTGATCATTATATATGACAATTTTAGCATGAATTAGACTTATGGGAAATTCGTCAATTTTGGGAACGTGTTGAGAATGAAAGAAATTTAAAACGACAACATGGTTCTTCCATTGTTGTTAATCAAAGTCTAAAACAAAAGGTAATTGATGTTGAAAAACAACATGAAGATGAAAAAGAAAGTACAAAATGGTCGCCAACATTATTGCAAAAAACTCCTATAAGTATAAAGGTAATGTTATAATATTCAATTTTTAAGATTTTTTATAATTTAGACACAAATTGTTAATTGATAAAAGCTTTAATGAAATTTTTTAGTCATTATCTCCTATAAGACCAGCAGTTTTAACTTCAAGCAACAGTACTCAAACCAATTTCCCGAAAGAAGTATCAATAGCTGGTATGAAAGCGATGCAAAGTACACTTATTAATAAATATTTATCCACTCAAAGCAATCGTTTGGTTATCAAAACTCATGAGAAATCACCTGTATCATTATTAAAACATAGTCCATGTAAGTAATGTTTATAACTATTAACCAGTTAATCGATTTTTATAAACATTAACCATGTAAGTGATGTTTTCAAACATTAAACAGTTTATAGAGTTTGTGATTTTTAATACCTTTTTTAATTTTTAGCCATGCCAAAGAAAGCACAGCAACCAATAATTCGTGCAAAAATTGTGACTGAACCAGAGTAAAAAATTTTTTTAATTTAGTTTTTTACTGTTGTAATTGAAAAAACTTAAAGTTTAAATATGTTATAGAAAAGTATACATAATACTTATTTTGTCTGTTATAGTTATGTAATTGCAAAAACTGTTTTGGATGGTATTGTTAGAAAAATTGAAGTTCAAGAACGAAAAGAAAAACGAAAACATGAAAAGCTTATGTCAATTATTAACAAACAACGTGCACAAGAGTTTGCCAGACTACAATCTAATCTTATGATAAAACGTAATAATTTGCGACTTGAGGTAATGAGAAAGCGTGAAATATTAGAAGAATTATTAATTCAAGAAGTGGAGAAAGAACTTTTCCCAGAACTTGCATATATACTAAATTTAGAAAAGGTTTTCATTATGTACTTGTAAATAAGAAATTTTCAATTTAAAAATTTTTAGTTTAGTTTCAATTTTTAGTTTCTTTTATACTTTTCTTTTTTCAAATTAATATTTTTTATTTTAGCCTTTTGAAGAAGAAGAAGAAGAAATACTTATTGACAGTCCTGTCAAAGTTAAAAAAACTGTTGAACGTAAGCGAAAAGTCTCTGAGGTTGTAGAAGTTGTAGATGTGGTTAAAAAAAAAAGGACATCAATTGATACAAAACCAGACTTGTATTGTGTTTGTAGAACACCCTATGATGAGACGCAGTAAGTATTTATTATTTTTGTAGAACACCTTATGATAAGATACAGTGAGTATTTATTGTGTTTGTAGAATACCCTACGACAAGGCACAGTGAGTATTTATTTAACACTATGATAGAAAGTGGATTTAAAAAGAAACTGTTATTTTAAACTTAATTGTGACACACAGTTGTCCAAAATAAGAAATAATTACTTTGGCTTGACTCGAGAATGCCACCTGTCCTGGGTGAATCTACATGGTCCACAGATTCAAAATATATAAATATTGAAATCTAGTCACAACGTCCGAGCGAAAAAAATCACTTTGAATTTTTTACCCTTTTTGCACATGCTCATGAGATGACAGCATTCACAAAATTGTGGATTTTTACAGCATACAAAATTAGTTGAACAGAAAACAACGGGTACTGATGATAGATATTTACTTTTTCAAACTATATTTTGTAAATTATAAGTTTATAAAAATATATTAACATAGAACCAGCAATATTTATTCTTTTTGTTATGTTTAGCATCATCTTGTTATAATGATTGTGCCTACCATCTTAATGATCATTAAAACTGAAGAACCCTATTTTGACATCCACAAACGTTTGTTTTTGCTTTGTTTTACTAAAAAAACAGAAAAAATCATTCTAGGACTTCAGAAGTTGAAAAAATCATTCTTTGACTTTATAAGTAGAAAACAAGGTATTATTGCCTCAAAAGATCAGAGGTAAGATTTATTTGAGTTGTTTTCCTTGCATTCTGAATTGAAAAAAGTTTGCACAAATTTTGAACATATGAACAATAAACTGAATAATATATCACTTCAAGATAATCATTTAATGATTTGAAGTCAATAATACTCTAAGTAAATACCAAAAATAGTCATTAGAATTCTGTGTAATTAATATTTGATATTGTTTTAAAGCTTTTCCCACATTCTCTGCACTTTTATGTAAAACAAACTTTATTTTATCGTGTATTTGCTACTTTTCAGTAAACAATACTCCTATTTGAAATGATATCTTTCTGATATTTCAGTGAATGTTAACTATGCCTAACCAAGCTAAAGATCATGAAGCAAATCGAAACACTGTTTGCTTGCTGTGCTTTCAAAAAGCAACAAGTCAAATTACAACCTTTCAAGAAGAAAGAATTCGTCAGATTTACCAACATCAGATAAACTACCAAGACCCTCGTGTTCCCCAAGGATTGTGTGAAGCTTGCCGTTCACTCTTGAGATGAAAAGATGAAGGAAAAGATGTCAGCTTTCTTGACCTGTTTGATTTCTTGACAATCTACATGAAAACAAAAACCAGAACAGCTGGTCAAGAATGCTCATGCCTGATTTGTCACATAGGAGGTTTGAGGCACAATCAAAAAAGTCCTATGGTCAACCATGAAGCGCAAGCAAGAGTTCCTCTGTGTTGTGCAACATGTCTTAGTCCTATTAGAAAAGGACTTCCACACAACTGCAATAGATTTACATTTTGCAAAAACTTGTAAAAGTTGGCCAGTGCTGATCTCAGCGCTTCTGAACAGATTGCTTCGGATGTTCCAAAAATGCCTCTCCAAAAGGAACCATTAGGCTAGCTCAACCAGGTGGGGGTCGCCCTTACTCTTTCACCCCAGGTAATAAAACCTTAAGTTAAATATTTAAACTATCATCGCTTTCTTTTCAACCAATTAAATATTTATTCTTTATTAACAGGCCCAAATCAAGTGAATTCAGTTGCTTCGTCTTGTAAGACGAAGTCTTACAACAAATGATCTTGTAAAAGTCTTACAACAAATGATCTTGTAAAAGTTCAACTCAATACTGGCTTGTCGAATCATGAAGTAAAGAAATTAGCAATGATGTTGAACCAAACATCTGCTCAGAAGATAATCGAGCGACTTTTCCGTGCAAAGTTCCAAGAAGCTGGGCAGATGCTATTTGAATTTTTCACTCACTCGGTTCTTGTAGATGCTAAAGAACCGAGACAAGGGTTGTCTGACATATCAAAGACTGTAATGCACTGCAAAAACCTCGCCGATCTTTTGAATGAAGTACTCAAACATCGAGATATAGATGACAACCTTGTCAAACTTGGGATATGAAGCTAGCCAACATTTTGGTTGGTCTCCAGTCGCATGCAAGTACCCACTAATTTACATGGTGTGATGCAAAATCCACCAATCTGAATTGCTCAGGGAGACTGAGGACTATCGGCTCATTGAAGGAGAGTTTCCAAAATTTGAAAAAATCGGGAAAGGTCACCACAAAAGCGAAACTGTTTGGCAATGTCATTCATGAGCCGGTCTTCAGCGGAAAAAATGACATCGTCATCATCGACATTATTCCACCAATGGAATTGTACCTTTTGTTGGGAGTGGTAAACCTGGTCTTCAAAATAATCAAAGATGTGTAGCCAGATGTTGAAAAATGGCCTTCTTCTCTGCATATCCAAATTGAGCCTTATCACGGCAGACAGTTTGTCGGAAATGACTGTCAAAAACTTCTGAAGAACACTGACAAGCTTCAGCAGCTTGCAGAGGTTGGCTCAGCTTTCCAAGTTTTTCCCTTCATCGCTGTGCTTCGAAGATTCAATGCTGTTGTCCAAGCATGCTTTGGCATGAATCTGGATGTCTTTTGAGTTTCCAAGAGGCATTCCTGGCATTACCTCAAACATGCGTCACTCCAAAAGTGCACTGTGCATTTTATCACATCCAAGATTTTATTGAGTGGCACAAAGCACCTTTGGGTGCATTCAGTGAACAGAGTGTGGAGTCACTTCATCATGATTTCTCACTTCACTGGAATCGATTCAAGAGGCCATCAAATCATCTAGAGTATGCTAGCCGACTCAAAAACTGCATTGTGGATTACAATAGCAAACGTTTATGCGTTCAGAGTTAGATGGGTTTGTCAAAATTTTAAAATTTAAAGCATACAGTTTTCATGGAATTTAAACATATTTGTGCTAATTAGAATTAAGAACCTGGCATAGTTTTTCATTTTGTTGTTGTTTTTGCCCATAAATTATGAATAAAGAGATAACAAGAAATGATGTGGATAATTAAATAATTCTATGTTTGGGTTGAATTATTTCTAAAACATAAAAAGTATTCTTTTGAGGTCTATCTGTGTCAAACAAAATTAAAATAATACATGGATTTTTTTTAATTGATAATTTAATTATTGTATGCTGTAAAAATGCACAATTTTGTGAATGCTGTCATCTCATGAGCATGTGCAAAAAGGGTAAAAAATTCAAAGTGATTTTTTTTGCTCGAACGTTGTAACTAGATTTCAATATTTATATATCTTGAATCTGTGGACCATGTAGATTCACCCAGGACATGTGGCATTCTCGGGTCAAGCCAAAGTAATTATTTTCTATCTTGGACAACTGTGGACAGAGAACAAAAAACATTAACTTGTTTTCTTTTTCATAAAAATGAGCATTTTTTGATTGATATATTCAGGAAGTTTTAGACTATAGTGAGTTATATTTTGAACTTTTGATTAGTTTCATTCATAGTTTTCATTTTCAATTGTAAATCAGAGAGAAAATACTTTAATAAAATAAAGTATTTATCATAATTTTAGGTGATAAAGAAACTCAAGGAAAATTTTTAAAAAAGTTTTGTAAACAGTCTTTAACCTAATATTGCATAATGTTGCCAAATGGCAACATATCAGTCAAAAACAGATATCTCCTTTTATTTTAATATAATTTCAGCTTTGTAGCGGTTTCTCTTTGGTTTAAGTCACAAAAAGTATATTCTAGGGTAGTTTACAAAAAGTATATTCTAGGGTAGTTTTTTATATAATAAATCATTAAATATGTTTCTTTAACCCTTCAGTACGATCATTGGTTATCAAATAGCTTATCTACTAAGTATTGATTCCTATTAATTTCATTTTTATAAAAGCATTCAATTTCCATTTTTAATTTAAATTTCCAATTTAAGTTTTAAAACACACACATTATTGGCATCTTTTAAGTTAATAAAAAACAACTATATTGAGGTACTTTTTTTATATATATAAAAAACTGAATATATATTTAAAAATGAAGTTATTAAATGAATTTCTGTCAGTTTAGAAAAATTCAATTTGTTAAAAAATCTGGATGATTAAAAAGATATTATAATTATCAACCAGAACTTTCCTAAGGTTTAGTTTTAGCTTTCAATATATAACTTTTTATATATTTGTTATTGAAGTTTCATTGACCATAAATTGATTTAAACTTATAGAAGTAATTTTTGATGCTTTTAAATGAAAGTCATAAAATTTGTTAGAAAACTCGGTACCACAATACTTGCAAAACTAAATTTGATATAAATAAATAAAATTAATCATAGAGTTGTTTATAAATAATCATAGTGTTTGAAAAAAACATTTAATTATGATCAATTTTTTAGATTTTATGTGGGATGTGACTTATGCAATGGTTGGTTTCATGGTTCCTGTATCGGTATTACAGAAGAAGAAGCTGAAAGTATTGATGAATATATATGTGAAGAATGCAATAAAGAGAAAGTGGTTGTAGAAGAAGGGGAACTATATTGCATTTGCAGACAACCTTATGATGAAAGCAAGTCAGTAAAATGTGTTTAGTTTTAAACCATAATTTATTAAATCAATAATTATTTTATGTTTTTGTTTTCTGAGTTTTCACTATTAAATTAACATTTCAACAAGGCATTAACTAAAAATTATTTACAAAAAAACTTTACTAAAAAAGTCACAATTTAGTTAAGTATAAAATTTTCAAATCATGTCAAAGCATGCTTTGTTTATATGTGACAAAAATACTTTTTGTAATAGCAAATTTGTTTTAATTAGAAGTTTTAATAAATAATATGCCAAGTACTAAAAAATTTGCTTGTAATCTGTAAATTGTAATTTGCTTGCAAAAAAAGAAGTTGATTTAATACATAAACACAAGGTACTCTAGTTCTGGAAAAATAAAGTTCAATCCAATAATTCTTGAAGACAAAGATTATAACATTTATAACATTAATTTTTGGTTTAATAAAACCTTTTGTAAATGAGATAACTAGTTGCTCTGACTGGAGATAGTGTTAATGTTAAAAATAATGAAGCAACAAGGATTCTGTTTAGAACTAAATAGTAAAAATAGTATCACAAAATATTTTGGCAGAAAGTTAATTGCAATGAATGATCAACTGATGATGGTATTTAGAGAAATTGGTAGAGGTCATAAAGCTATCTTTTACTTTTTAAATATGTTACCTCCTATTTCTTTAAAAGCCTACAACATTATTATTAATATTTTGTATGGTATATATTTTAGTGTTTGTAAAGTATCTATGACTAAAGTAGCCATGGAAACAGCAAGATTAAGGGAACAGAAATGTAAAGAAACAATGATCTGTACAGTTTCTGTTGATGGTTTATGGCAGATGAGAGGATCTGTTATATATGAACTGGAAACTCAATCATATTTACCAAGCAAATTATACAGGTAGCTCTGGATCTATGGAAGCTATTGGGGCTGTTAAAATGTTTTCTTGTTCCATTTCTGAAAATAATATTATGAATACATTGGTGATGGTGATACTAAATTATTCAATCAAGTAGTCTAAACCTTATGGAGAGATTCCGATTGGTAAGCCAGAATGTATTAGACACATTCAAAAATGTGTACTCATTGCAGAAATATCGTCAAACTTATAAAAATAAAAAGTTATCTGATGGAAAAGGTGTCTCGAGAATAGGTAGACTCAGTGATAAAGCTGTTAATACTCTTCAAAATTATTTTGGTAGGGCTGTTAGGCAGAATATTGATTACATTTATTTAATGAAAAAACCTATATGGGCAATTTTATTAATACAACTTTCACAATACATACATTTTAGATAAAATTATTTGACATCAGTTTTGTCCAAGCATCAATGATAGCTGGTGTTTACAGCTGACAAAGTAACAGGTAATAAATATAAAGAAAACAACTTAAACCAATTAGAATTTAAGATTTGCTAATGCCATTTAGGGTTTATCAACAGAATCGTTTTTGTTAAAATATTTGCACGGCCAAACCCAAAATAGAAACAAATGCTTGTACCAAGAAAAATTCTTGAAATAAGTATTTGTTCTTCAGTTATCGAATTGAATGATGGTAAATCTGGTTTAATACCAATAATACAAATACTTGAATTGCCAGTGTCACAGTTTATGCTTAATGGATTAGGAGAAAGTTATAAAGAATACATTAATAATATTTATGGAAAATCATCAACTAAATAAATGTTAGAAGAAAATTAAGAGCTATTAGAAAAGGTTTTCAGGATAAAGTAATGGAAAAGACTTGTGCTTATTCAGCAGGCTCATATTAATGGTCATAATGTTTTTATCATTTTAATTTTGTTATTTTTTCAGAGTTTAATATTTAGCAATTTTGTTAATTTTAAAATATGATATCTTAATATCAACATAAGCTTTTAGGTTGAAATTTTCACATTTTTAATTATAATGGCAGAAGTTGAACCAATCGTTTATGTTTTATAACAAAAATTTTTCCTTTAATGGTATTTTTTATGACCATTTTCAATGAAAAATACAAAAAAAACAAACTGCAAAATCAACAAAGCTAAAATTAATGAAAATAAACATTTTCTTCTCCATTTCAGAATGTCATGATAATTTTTATTTTTAACGCATATACATTCATTATCCACTCTATAAGTTTGTGGCAAACATCCAGAAAATAAACAATAAATTTAGTTGAGCCGTATTAAGTACTATATTGTAACGCAGACTTTTTTATGGTGGGATATGGGTTAGCTTGGGTAAGATTCATGATGAGATATTCTAATTAATATCAAAGCAATTTACAATATTGTATATGCATTGTATATTTACAATGTTTATTAAATCTTAATTAATATCATAATAATTTACAATAATGCCTAAACAAAATTCTTGACGTAATAATTCCTTTAAGTGGGACTAAATGACTTTAAACCTGATGATTGCACTGAAGACCCCTTTTTTTATAGATTTTATATCGGTTGTGACTTCTGTCAAGATTGGTTTCACGGTACTTGCGTTGGAATGACGCAAGCAGAAGCAAGTTTAGTTGAAGAGTATAAATGTCCTAATTGTAGAAAAAAAACTACAAAAGAATTAGTTGAGTTGAAACCCTTAACAAGTAAAGAGCTTGATGGATTAAAACGCTTGCATAGATCTTTAATTGTAAGAATTTTTTTTTATTTAGTTTTATAAAAATTTTATCATCAATTTTTTCCCCTTTAATATCTTAATTTTACATATGTACTTTAAGTTTTTAACTGAATTGGATTTGCTGTATTTTTTAATAATTTTCTATTGCATAGAATCACAAAATGGCCTGGCCTTTTATGAAACCTGTCGATAAAAAAGATGTTAAGGACTATTATGAAAAAATCAAAGAGCCTATGGGTAAGAAATTTTATATATATATATATATATATATATATATATATATATATATATATATATATATATATATATATATATAGTTGATAATTATTTAAAAATGGTATTATGACATTTGTTATTATGTTTTAGATCTGCAAACAATGAGTACAAAACTGCGTGACAATAGTTACTCAACACTTACAGACTTTGTAGCTGATGTTTCCAGGATATTTGACAATTGCCGGTATTATAATCCGGCAGATTCGTCTTTTTATAGGTGTGCTGAAGTCTTAGAAAATTACTTTGTTCAAAAGTTAAAAGGATTTAAAAATACATTAAAACAACGCTGATTGGTTGAAACAATGGGGATTGTTTGAAACTAATTGCTAAATAAGTCGGTAATTGCATAGCAACAACTTGTTTAGATACAATAAAGGTTACAATAGTAAATATTAAAAATGAAACTGAAGACATTAATCATTTTCAAGATTTGATATTGGATTAATAATTTTTTATTGTCAAGATAGCAGCGAATGTTGTAAATTAGTGAACGGCGGGCTCAATGAAAGAAATGTCTAAATACTGACAATTTACTGGATATATGCAAATTATAATTATTTATTTGTACTTTTTATAAAAAAGTTGACAGTTACAGTTTAGTTTTTTTATCTTGTTTTTTTTGTTTGTTTTTTTTTTTTCTATTTTTCCATCTTTCCATCGTTGGTGGAAAGCAAGTTTAAAATATTGTTTCGAAAAAGAAAGACACGAATTCAGTTTTATTTATAAATCAAAAGAATGACTGCCAATTAATTATATTGGCTCTTGCTAGGATTGTTAAATAGGTTTTCTAATCTCCCTAAATATGGCAGGCCACAGTACTAAATAAAATTTTCAAAGAATCAATTTTACTAATGGCTACATAAAATATTGTTTCTTCTACTTTAGAAAACAATTTTTGTTATGAAATGTATATATAAAGTGTAAGCTCTGTCTGAATTATTTTGATTAATAAAAAAAGCGAAACTTTTTTTTCATCTGGTTCGTTTTTTTAATTTGTTCGTTTTAATTCTTAGTAATAATAGAGTATTTCTATTGCTCTTGATGTAAACAAATGAACGTGAAGTGCATATCGTCATTTAAAGTTTTTTTTTTTATAAGCATAAGATATTTTGAAAATAATTTATGTTTTGAACGAAAAAGCAATTTTACAACATGAGATCTAGTTGAAAGATCTAGGATAAGATTAATCCATATAAAACTTTACCATACATTAAGTAATATGTTTGGCAATGATTTTTTTTTCGAAAAACATGCTTAAAATGCTGAGTAAGACTAATTATTATGATTATGATGTGCTATTTTTTTAATAAATTGCTAACCTACTCTCGAATGGAAAAGAAGGGTTGAATAGCTAGGGAGAGTTTTGATTTGCGATTATTCGTATATCATCCATAATAAAAAAATAATTGAATGAAATTTTTTAAAAACAAAATCAGCTGTAAGCGAAAAAGTTTATAAAAATTACAAAACCTCTTTGAAAACTTTTGCAAAAACTGTTACTCCCAATTATTTAATACATTTAAAAACAACACAAACCGCACATGGCAAATAATGAAAGACAAACTATAACTAAAGCCGATAACTAAAGTTTATATTAACCAAGAACTATAGCTCAATTTTACAAATTTTTCACTGATATAGGACTAACACTGTCCGAAAAAATCTCTAAGAACAAATCTTTGTTTATTGATAATCTAATGGCACCCATGGATAATTGCATTTGTTCAGATAAGTTGTCTTTTGAATTGATGATTTAATGTGTTTGAAAGAGCCTTCAAATCTGTTAAAAAAATAAAACAATTGGAGCAGATCCAATTAATGGAAACATGGTTACGCTTTGAACAATTAAAAGATGTTCTTTTTAAAATCTTTAGAGCTTCTATCCATCAAGGAGTATTACCAGAACAATTAAGAATTGCAAAAATTATTCCTACTTTTAAAAAAGGGGACAAATCTGAAACTAGTAACTATGGCCCCATTTGTGTTCTTTCCGCATTTTCAAAAATTATAGAAAAAATTAAGTTCAACAGAGTATACAAATATTTTCATGATAATATATATAATAAATTACTTTAATAATCTACTTTACATTAATCAATTTAGTTTCAAGAAAGGTAACTTTACTGAACAAGCAATTATCCAATTTGTACGTGAAATCTCAAAATCATTAGCCTTAGACATTTAGCCAAAGACATTGACACACTTAGCCAAAGACATTAAAGAAATAAAACGTGGGCTTACATTTGTCGGTGATCAAAAGTAAGCAAGGTTGGTAGTAAAATGGCAGAAATTAAAGAAACTATTGCGGGTGTTAAATCATTCCACGGAAAATTAAGCAGCGATTCGATTGAAAATAAAAGAAAAACTGTCGATCTTGAGGATCGAAACCAACATAACAATCTAAGAATTGTTGGAATCAAAGAGGAAAATAACGAATCTTTTAATGATGTTATAAAAAAAGTAAATCTACTAATTAAAGAAGATTTTGAAATTGCGGGTCCAGTTGTTATAGAAAAAGCTTATCGTGTCGGTAAATTTAGTAGAAAGCCTAGAACTATTGTCTGCAAAATATTAAACTGGCAGGACAAGGAAAACATCTTATCCAACGCTCGTAAACTCAAGGGGGAAAATATATTTATTAACGAAGACTATAGTGATGAAACAATGTGAATTCATAAAGAAATTTTTGTACAAGCTAAAATACATCGTGGTAACGCGAAAGTCATGAAAAGTTATGAAAAGTTTTCAAACATTAAAAAACTTTTTCAATTTACTATATGAATTTAATATAATACCAACCATATTTAAGCCCACACGCATACTAACTAATCATCTTCTGTGATTGACAATATTTTAACAACCTGTTCCCTAAATACTAAATTTGAATCAGGACTCTTTATTGCGTTTTCCATATTGCACGCGAAGGACTATCTAATATCGACAATAAAAATACTTTGTGACTTACAGAAATCTTTCTATAAAAAATTTAAGTAATTTTAAAACAAACTGCAAGTAGAAGAATAGGATAAGGTTTACTCATCTACAGGTCCTAACATTACGTTTGACCATTTCTCAAGCACATTTCAAAATATCTTTGGTAATGTATGCCCAAAAATAACTACAGAAATAAAAAACAAAGAATATAAGAATCCATGGATGACAATAACTTGAATTAAAGCATCAAAAAGAAAACAAAAACTTTACGTAAAATTTTTGAAATCAAAAAATAAAGAAGATGAAAAAATATAGAAAAATTATAAAAAGTTTTTTTAACATAGTATGAAAGAAGAAATAATAAGATATTTTTCTAATCAGCTTGACAAGCATAAATTCGACGTAAAGAGGACTTGGGCTGTTATAAACGATCTAACAGGAAGAGAGAAAAAGAAACACACTTGCTTACCACAAAAACTAATATCCGATAAAAAAAAATTATAACAAGTACAACAAAAATATGTCAAGAATTTAACAAATATTTTGTTAATGTAGGCCCCTCTCTTGCTTCTAACATTGTGCAGCCAAATAAAACATTTGATAATTTTTTAGGAGAAAAACCCACCACTAGTATAAATAATGAAAAGATAACTAAACTTGAATTTAATAAAGCAATTATTGAACTTAAACGCAACAAGTCATGTGGATATGATGGTATTTCCAGTAATGTAGCTATTTATATAATGGACAGCAGAGCCGTCCTTAGGGTGGCGCGAGTGGGGCAGCCGCTCCAGGCCTCGGGCTTAGGAAGGCCTCTTTTGCTTATTTTAACAAGAATAACGGCCTCGCCCAGCGAGGCTCTACACTCGTTTAAAAATAAGTAAAAGGCCTTACTGTCGTTAAAAAAAAGAAAAAGTCTTGGTTAAATAAAAATATTATAACAATAATATACATGTAAAAAATATTTAAATATATTCCAAAAATATCTAAAAATATCTAAATATATTACCGGCACAATAAGTTCAATTATTAATTAATGGAAAAACATATCAACAAGGTTCTCCTTCGTATGAGATATAGCGAACAAAATAATGCAAAACATCGTGAACAAACAAAAAAAAGTTGAAAAAAAAACAACAAATTAGGCAAAATTTTCATTTTGTTTTTCAAAAATAAAAAAGAAGAAAAAACAGAATATCTAAAATCAAGGAAAAAAAGCGAATTATTTGAAAGAATATAAAATAAAAATTAAAAGTAACTTTGAGAAAGCTTTTTTTTTTATATATTTTTGTAGTTAATCATTTTATATTACGATTTATTTTTAGTTAGTTTTAGTTTATGCTGTTAAGTAAAGATTTGTTTTTTTTTTAGTTTTTTAGTATATGTTGTGCATATAGTTTTGCCTATTATTTTTAATTGATGTTTTACGGTAAGAAGAGTCGTCACGGACTATTATTTCAAATAATACTTCACGTTTTTTTAAAATATCAATAGTAAGCCGATAAAGTTGAGTGACCAAAGATAAAACGTGGTCAAAGGTACAACAGGTTCCCCTATAGTTTGTACTCTCGAGTCCTTAATAAAAGGAGGGGCGAATATTCTACAAATTATCAAAGCTGCTGTCTAAAAAAGAAAAACCAAAGAATGTCGCGGATATAAAAGCAGCTAAGTATTTTTCAGTAATGCTAGTCTGCACACCGGATCTAAATCACAAGGAGCAGTTATCCTTGATAATACAATTTGCAAATATTGATATGAATGCAAGTTCTCTTGAGTGTGAAAATAAACGTGTAAGCAACGTGAAGGATATTACTTTTGATTCTTAGACGTTAAGTTAACAACGGAAAGAATCTAACTAATGTTCTTCCACAAGAGTTAGATGAAATTGGATTGCAAATCAAGACCTGCAGGGAACAATAGCATGGAAACGTTTCCAATATAAAAAGTATCCACTTAGTAGTACAGGCACGGATCTTTGAAATAAATCTAAAGACATTTTACATGCCCTGCGCTAGCCATAGCCTCAACCTCCTAATTTGTGACGCTTCAAAATGTTCACCTTAATGTATTACGTTTTTTGGTATTGTGCAAAGAATTTATGCATTTTTTTTTTCGTCAACAATGCGGTGGGAAATTTTTATGAAACATGTACCAAATATAACTGTAAAAAGGTCCAGTGACTCTTGTTGGGAAAGTAAATTGGAAAGCGTAAAAGGGCTTTGATATCAAGTTGAGGAAGTTCATACTGCCTTAGTTGAATTAGTTGAGTTCACTGAGGATCCAAATGCCAATAGTGAAACACAATCAGTTATGAATGAAATAAGTAGTTATGAGTTTTTACTAGCCCTATGTATTTGGTATGATGTACTTTTTGCAGTAAACAGTGTTAGCTAAAGCCTACAGGCTTAAAAAATGCACCTTTGAGTTGTATCGCAGTTATTTCAAGGGTTAGTTCAGTTTTTTTCGAAATTTGGAGCTGAAGGTTTTGTGGCGGCAACGTTGGTAACAAGAGAACTTAGTGAAACTCGGGGTGTAGAGCCAAATTTCAAAGAAGTCAGGCAGAGAAAGAAAAGAAGAATGTTTGAGTACGAGGAAGAAGATGATATTACGGTAGAATCTGCCAATTAAACGTTTAAAGTAGAGTAATTTTTTGTTATTGCAAATACTGCAGCACAGTCATTGAAAAGAAGGTCATTGTCTTTATTATTTTCTACAGTTTGTGGAACAAATAACTACTTACGATACTATGTTTGGATTTTTGTATCATGTCAAAAAACTAAAAGCAGCAAAAGGTTAAAAAATTGTTTCAAAAGTGTAAACCCCTAGAACTGTTTCTAAGTTTTGAAAAAGAAAAGGGTGTTTGTGGCAATGACCTTTTTCTGAACTTAAGGTTCTTCAAGAACTTCTACCGGCTGAGGTGGAAACAGCTGCACGGATTTTGAGATTCATTCATCAGATTCAAAACCCATTTTCGAATGCGTTTATAGCGTATAGAATTTTACTGACTATACCTGTAACGGAGGCAAGCGCAGAAAGAAGTTTTTCACGCTTTAAACTTATCAAGACATATTTAAGGTTGTCCATGGGTCAAGAAAGGCTATCATCCTTAGCAATGTTATCAATTGAATCTGACACAACAGCCAAAATCAATTTTAAAGACATTATTGACAACTTCGCTGGAATGTTTATTTCTTTTCGGACAAAAATTATTATTTATTTGACATTATTTTTATAAAAGTTTTAAGAACAAACTTTATTGTTATTATTCTAGGTTATTTTATAAAGCACTCAGTCCTTTTTATAAACCTACAAGAAAATAACAACTCAAAACTATACCAATCTGAAATTTATGTTTTGCACTTACACAAACCCATTTCAGACAAAAAGAGAAAAAACTTTTTCTTTGTCAAAGCACTTAAAATGACGAGACTTGTTCTTTCAAGAATCGCAAAAAAGGCCTCGCAAAAAAGGCCTTGCAAAAATGTTTTGCTTCAGGCCTCGCAACTTCCAAGGACGGTTCTGATGGACAGCATTAGTAAACCATTATTTTATTTAATATCATCTTCATTTAAAAATAGTATATTCCCTAACAAACATAAATTAGCCAAAATTAATCCTATTTTAAAAAAAAGTGATTGCAATAATGTTTTCAATTACCGACCTATTTCTCTTCTTCTAGTACTTTCAAAAGTATTTGAGAGAATAATTTATAACAGAGTTAACAATTACTTTACATTAAACAATTTTTTATACAAAAATCAGTTTGGATTTCAAAGTAAGTATTCTACTGAACATGCTATTATTAAATTTGCTGACAAAATATTTAAGTCGTTTGATAGTGATGAGCTGGTATTAGGAGTGTTTTTTGATCTTTCCAAGACCTTTGATACGGTTGATTACAGTATTTTACTTTCCATGCTAAAGTATTACGGTATAATAGGCTCGACATTTAAGTGGATTCAAAGCTATTTGTCTAACAGAAAGCAATTTGTATTACTAGAAAAGTCAGGAGCCCTCGATATTACGTTTGGAGTTCCTCAGGGTTCAATCCTAGGTTCATTATTGTTCTTAATTTATATTAATGATATGCATAAAGCATCCCAAAAAATATCTACAATTATGTATGCTGACGATGCAAATTTATTTTTTAATCATCTTGATGCAAAGACTTTGTTTGAAACTATGAATATTGAACTTGAAAAATTCAACCTCTGGTTCATAACAAATAAATTATTCCTAAATTGTCAAAAAACTAGTTTTATCTCTTTTCATAAAAAAAAAACAATTAATTAAAGCCTCCTAAACTGCTTATTGATAAAAATGAAATCAAACATGAAAAATGTACAAAATTTTTGGGAGTGCTTTTTAATGAAAATTTGTCATGGAGAAACCATATTGGTCTTCTTAAAACAAAAATGTCCTCTGTAATAGGTGTTTTGTATAAGTCGAGACCTTTTCTCGATAGTAAATCGCGTAATATGCTTTACTTTAGTCTTGTACATAGTCAACTTTTGTACGCAAATATTGTATAAGCCAGTACTCATAAAACAAAACTGCTAAAATTGCAAAGCAAATTTAGCAGTTTTGCAAAACCATGCATTAAATAGGTTGGTAAACGGTGATGAAAAGCATCATGGTTCTAAATATTGAGAAGCTTAACACATTGCAGATATTAATTTTTATGTATAACTATAAGAACAATCTCCTACCTAGCGTCTTTTCAGATATTTTCTTGAGATCAGTTTCTGAAAAATATAATTTGCGTTCAAATACCAGGTATAACTATCACTAAGAGAAAACTAAATCACATCAGCAAAATCTTTTAATTACAAACCGTGGTCCATCAATATGGAATCATTTCCAAAATAAAAATATTAAAGACCTAAAAAGCATTTCATCGTTTAAACGGGAAACTAAAATGCATCTTCTTAATTCCTGACATACATTTTAAAGTTTACAGTATTTGTTTACAGTATTTTTTTTATTTTTTTATTTATTTTTTCTTCTTATTTTTCTTGTTTTTAATATTTTTTGTTTTTTAATTTGTTACACTAAAAAATATGAGCTTTGTTTTTATTGAATTTTTGTTTTATTTTTTAAAATTAAAGTGTTTTTGTAATGAGGGACTATAGGGGCTTTATGAAAAGGTTGTGATGTTAAACACATCATCCTTACCTTCTTTAAGTCCCTGACTGATTAGAACAGTAAATGCATATTATAAAAAATATATATATATAAAAAATTATAAAAAACGTATTTATGCTAACGCCACTATGTATTTTACGACGTGTATTTTATGTATTTTTTACATGATTATATGAAAATTGTAACTGTTTAATCAGCAAAATAAAAGTTTATATAATAAATTTTGAAAAATCAAAATATACACCAGGAATTTTTATTGACTTATCAAAAGCTGTTGACTCAATCGATCACCATACTTTAGTTTATAAACTCAATTACTTTGGAATGAAAAACAAAATTTTTAAATGGTTTAAAACTTATCTATCTAACCGATAACAATTTGTACTATTTAGTTTATCAAATCATTTTTCTTAAAATAACCTGTGGAGTCCCACAAGCTTCAATTTTTGGAAATAAAAAGAAATTTTATTACAAATCTTTTAGGTGGTTATCTTGATGAAAGCATTATTTGGAATCATCACATTGATTATAGTCTCATCAATATCATCTCTTGATTCCACTAGCCGCGTTCTACATAATATAGCCGACAAACAGATTGATTCAATGCTGGTGATACGACGTTCGTATCACTCTATCTTCTGTATTTTAAGTGATTTTCTGCTTAGACTCTTCTACAGCTTATGGTCCGGACAAGAGACCTGTTATAGTTCTATAGAAGTGTTATTTGAAGCAGTCGTCAATTCTTTTAAAACTATTTAACAAGTACCTATCAGGTTTCCTTTCTATTGGAAAGTGACATCTGTTATTCCTATTTTCAAAAATTCTGGAAAGGTTCTGACTTGTTTATTTACCGTCCCATTAGTCTTCTTCCTATCATAAGCAAGGTTTTTGAATTTTTAATTAACAAACACTTAATCTCTCATTTTGAATCTAATAACTTACTTTCTGATAATCAACATTTTTTGATCTTCTTGTTCTACTGCTGATTTGTTGACGGTAATAACCGATAAACTTTATCATGTATTAGATAGATGTGGAGAGGTTAAAGTTATTGCTCTCGGCGTTTCTAAAGTCTTTGATGCGGTTTGGCATGCTGGTCTTCTCCATAAACTTTTTTCTTACGGTGTATCAGGTAACATCTTTGAGATTATCGAATTCTTGCTTACAATTGGTAGAATAAAAGTTGTCCTCGATAGACAGCACTCATCTTTATATCCTGTAACTTCAGGGTACTCCTTAAGGTTTTATCCCTGTACTTTTTTTAACTTACATCAACAATCAACCAGAAATTCTCACATCTAACGTGGCATTGGTCGCTGATGATTTATTCTTATCTTGATAAGAAGCCAACTCTCTCTGATTGCTTGGAGAGGGCATTTGAGTTTAAAACGGACCTCACTTCTGCTACAGTATTGGGTTTTCAGTAGCTGGTGAAATTTAATTCAGATAAAACTAAATTTTTTTCAGCTAAAAGTTATCGCAATAATCAAGATCTTTCTATATTTATGAACAGTAATGAGTTATCAATAAATTTTAAATCCATCCTTATATGGAATACTGTTGCCACATCTGGGGCATGCTTTCCAACAATGTTTTTTCTCTTTTGAACAAGGTGTTTTATAAACATAGTTGGACCTGCTCTTGCAGCCAACCTCCCCATCTATTATCGCATCGTCGTAACTTTGCTTCTTTTTTCTATAAATACTAAATGGTTACTGCTCTTTTTTTTTTTTTTTTTTTTTTTTGTTATTTAAAAAAAATAAAATGACGTTTTATATAAATAAAATCTACATGAGCGGGACTAATAGAAGACAATATCTGCCTTCTCTATACCCACTACGCCCCAACGTACTTTCATAAGCAAGCGTGTATAACCATTAAAAGGTAAACATACAATTACTTCGTACCATTTAAAGATTATGTACAAGTATGTTAAGATCAGTTACTAATCTATAATCAAAAAAAAATTGTAAAAATAAAATAAAAAATAATCACAAAATACTAATAAATAATCTAAAAACTAAAGGTATTTTAATAGGATGTTAATAGGATAATTTAAAGAAAATTCAAATTAGAAACGAAGTTAATAAGATAATAAAACTTCATAAAAATAAAAATAAAAAATTTAAATTAAAAAAAAATTATAAAAAGAATTTAATTCATTAACATTGTTAATAAGTTTTTGAGTTTTTGTTTGAATGGAGAAAGAGAAGAACAATTATTCGTTATTTAAGTCCATACTTTAGGACCTCTGATAATACAGAAATTTTGGTAACCAAATAGTTTTTGGTTGTTCATAATTGAAAATCTTCTAGGGTACATGGGATGAATTTTATTGAAAAGTGTACTACGTATTATAGGAGTTATTTTGTTATAAAGTTTGTACATAAATATAAGAATTGGATAAAGGTTTAACTGAAAAATATTGAGTATGTGATGATTTTTAAATTTCTTTAAAATGTGTGAATCGACAGGTACTTGAGGTAATTCTGACAGCGCGTTTTTGTCTTATAAGCAGTTTTTAATTTTACTTACATTAAATAAATTTAATAAATCCATAGCTTTGTATAGATACCAATATTTTTTTTAATTATATTTTTTATCGTTTTTATGTGTTCTCTCTATGTCATGTTTTTACTCCTGAAAACTTTAATGATGAGTCTCTAATTATTTTAGAGATGCAAATATAACAATCTTTAATGGAGTATTTAAGATTTAATGGAATATTTTATTTATCATGAAGTCTTTTAAATTTTAGTTATCGTGAAAGTATACTTAGTTTTTTTTAAATTTAAGGAGAATTTGTTCGTCTTAAACCATTCCGCTAGATTTAAAAATTCCTTGTTTACTATCTTAAATAAAAGGTTAATATCAGATGGATAAAAGAGGACCCAGAATTGAACCTTGAACCTTGAACAATTGAACCTTGGACAGAATTGAACCTTGGAGAACACCGCAAGTTATAGCTATGTAATAAGATTTTCCTTCTTTATGTAATATATTGTTTTCTATTGTTTAAATAACTTTTGTGCCATTTTAAATATGTGCTTTTAATACCACACTTTCAAGTTTTTTTATAAGAATGTTAGCCAGCGGGCACAGACGTCCTATGGATGTCGCAAGTCCATAGGACGTCCTGAAGTCCAGCAGACGTTCTGCGTCCGCAGGGTATGGTCTACTGTATCAAAAGCTTTGCTATGATCTAAAAAAACTCCGAGGGTAAACTTATTTTCGTCCAATGCTTTAAATAATAACTCGATTCCTAGTGGGTACGGGGTGTAAAAAAGACGTCTTTTAAACGTCTTTTGGACGTTTTAGATGTCTTTTGAACGTTTCGGACGTCTTTTGAACGTTCAAAAGACTTATTTTTTTAGGTCCCGTGTCCATTGGGTTATTCATAATTTGCTCTAAAATTTTAAAGAAGCAAGGGAGAATTGAAATTGGTTTGTAATTTTCAGGATTAGAAATGTTTCCTGATTTGAAAATGGGTATGACCCTCTCAATTTTAAGTTTCTCCGGATAAACGCCTACTTTTAAAGAGAGATTAAAAATATGTAAAAGAGGGATTGTTAAGTATTTTATCAATTTTTAAATTACATTACTATTAAGACTCGACACACTTGGAAGGAATGCAGTAAAGTTGTTTTTTAATGTCTTTAAGTATAGTAAAAACTATATACACTCTCTACTCAAAATTAAGGAGATGTCAAATTATATACACCAAAACAAAATAAATCTACTTATCCGACTTTTAAACAATAAAGTAACCTTTGAAATCATAAATTTCCAACTTAACTACTGTTCAGCTAAATCTTCATTTTAAGATGATGAAAAAGAATTATGTAATATTTATAAACTCAATATGAAAACCTTAATGTTGGCATGGCCTACTTAAATTATACACGGCCTGATTTGTTGCATTTTCCGTAAAAAATTAAGAGGCCAGTTTTTTTACGGTTTAAGTATAAAAACTTAATTTTTGTTATGGTTAAGAGTCTTGTTTGCACCATTACTGTTTTACTTTTATTTTATTAAAATGGTTTAATAATAGTTAGATTTTCTTTGAGTACTTACATTAATTTGTTGCTAGATTTTCTGTTAACTGATTGCCTGCTTCAGTTTATTCCAACAACACAGAATACTGAAATAGGCTTTCAGATAACTATATCAACCCATACCAACATGCTACTAAAAATAATCTCTCATGTTGCTTAGATTGCCTAAAACTCTCCATTGAGCAAAAAAAAGGTTTGTAGTTTTGTATTTTATATAATTGAAATAAAAAGAAGAAATACATTTTTGCTAGAAATGTTTATTTTGTCTTTTTTGAAATTCTTTTACTTGATCTTTTTTAAATAAATATGTAATTTTTTTCTGCAAATTACTATAAAAAATATAATAATATTTTTATATTAATTTGCAATACAATACGAGATCTATATTTGATTCCCATTTTTGGTGGTTTTTATTTGTAAAATTGAAACTGCTAGATCAAATCTTTAAAATTTGTTTCGCAAATTTTTAATTAAAAAAGAATGACTGCAATGTTTTATTAGAATAAGAGAAATAACATAAAATACTAAAAAGATGACAAATAAAATTAGACAGAGGTTGAATTGAATATATAGGTTCTTCTCTTTATAAAGTAATGTTTATTGATCATAAGTTTAACATCAAAATCTTTTTGTTAATTTTTACGATTATTACTTGCTTTAGTATATTTGTGCTATCTTCAGAATAGAATATATCTTTTATATATTTGTGCTATCTTCAGAAAGCTGACAGTAGTATTTATGTAGACAACTAAGCAATATCTTGCATAATATTTTTTAAGGATTATCAAAATTCTGGTAAATATTTTCTGGGAAAATCTGCCAAAATCTTTTTACTTATGCACATTTATAAAAGGCTCACAAAAAGTCTACTATTGGGCATTTAACTATACTTAATAAAACCTAGCTCCAAAGGATCTTTTTGTAAATTAACTATAAACAAATGTAAAGCCTTTTTCAAGGAAATCATGCATAAGAAATACAATTGCGTGTAGTGTTGTAATTAGAGCACAAGAAGTTTGTTTGGTTAATGTCAGGTATTTATCAAATTTTATTTTGATCAAATTTCAGTACAATTTGCAATTTCTCTATAAAGTGTGGGTTTGTTATCACCTTTCAAAGCAGCATTGCTGAGTTTGATTAGATGAATTAAGTTTCTGCTTTGAATTAAGTATGATAAATAACTTATAAAACAATGATAATTGTGCTGTGTTATTTCTTTCAGAAAAGAAATAACGTAGTTATTCCAGTTGTAGCTGCAGTTGTTTTGTCAAATATTGTCGATGTTGACAACTTGTTTGTTGTTGCCAAAATATGTGATTTAATAATTAATTTTTCTTGCTTTTTCTTGCTTGTTTAATAAGTGATCTTTTAATAAACTTTAAGAAATATATTCCCTGCAATGTTTTTCTTTTTTTTTTTTATTTGCATTCACTCCCAACAAGGCTGCAAGCAACCACTATTAAGTTGGGAGTTACTAGGAAAAAAAAGAACAGAGTTATAGAGCAAGGAAACGGTTGACAGAAGACTTGAAAAGTTGAAGGTTGTATGAGTATGTAATCAGCAGTAACTTCAACAAGAAGAAAAAAACAAAAACCGAGTTTATCAAATAACAAGTATATTTTAAACACTCCTTTTCTAAACTAAATGATAAATTAATAATTTTCCATCTCCAGTATATGCTTTATGAAACTATAAAAATGCATTAACATTTGTAAAATGGTTATCGGTAACAATAGTTCTTATCTTAAATTCAGATTGGTGCATTGAGGTAATACACTCGTCAATTTCTTTTTTCAAACATAAACCTGTTATGTAAACTTTAGGTTATGATTTCAAAACATAAAAATAAATTTTTGAAGCCCTACAACCATAATAACAAAAACAAATTCTTTATAAAGATTGTTTTCTCAATCTTCATCAAAATGTTTACCACTTTGGGCTGCTTTTTGGAAGTACACCTTACCCACAAGAAGCAAATAATCTCTTAATACCAAATTTTTGTCAATGATTTTTCTAATATATTATAGTTTTTCAATTTGTATTTTTTACCACTGCGAAACCATTTAAATAAAGAAGAATGATAACCATTTATTTGGCAATGAAAAAAATTAGAATTTTATTAACAGCTATTGACTCCAAAACAGTTGGTATGCCTGATATTTCTTGGCTACTGTAAATAAATAGCCTGATTTGTTACATTTTAATTGCTGTATGTTTGAGACATGCAGCATAATAAAGTATTTACAATGCAAAACCTTGTTTTGCAGTGTAAATAATTTAAAGAAAAGTTTATGTTTTCTACTTAATAATTGCAATTATAATAAATACAAAATTACAAACCTTTAAAATTATTTCCAATGGAGAGTTGTGGGTAGTTTTAGCAATATGTAAGATTATTTTTAGTAGCATGTTAATATGTGTTGATATAGCTATCTGAAAGCCTATTTCAGTATTCTTTGTTATTGGAATAAACTGAAGCAGGCAATCAGTTAACAGAAAATCTAGCACAAAATAATTTAAGTAATCAAAGAAAATCTAACTAATATTAAACCATTTTAATAAAATAAAAATAAAACAATTATAGTGCAAACAAGACTCTTAACCATAACAAAATTTAAGTTTTTATACTTAAGCCGTAAAAAAAACTGGCCTCTTAATTTTTTACGGAAAATGCAACAAATCAGGCCGTGTAATTTAAGTTGGCCATGTTTATATGTAATGTAATAAAATTTAAAAAATTAAAATATTTTACTACGTTACAGTTTATTCATTCTTTGTAAAACGTATTTTTTTTTTAAATTTACTATACTCTGTGAACGATTATATTATATGTTACGAATTTGTAAAGATTAAAGAACAAAAAATTAAGTTTATATATATATTTTAGTCTTTTAAAAAATCAATTTGTGAGTAGTTGATTGTTACAATAAATGGTTAAAAAGTGCTGTGTTCCTAAATGTAGAGGAAACTATGATGCTAAAACAAAGTACAAGTTTTTAGGTTTCCGTCCAATGAAATCGTTTGTTAAATTCAATTCTAAGAATTAATTTTCCAAATAAACCAGATACTGTTGTCTGTGAAAGACATTTTCCAGAATATTTTTTAACAACTATTGTCAATTAAAAAGTTTGACCAATTGAACCTCCTTCAATTTTTCCAAACATTCCAGCTAGTGCGGTTCCAACTCAACCTTTCAAACCAAGGTCCACAACTAAAGTGTTGTCTTCTTGTTGTCTTTTGAAAAAGAAAAAAATTTGACTGCCAAGTGGAGTGACCTTAAATGTATCTTAGATTTTGAGAAAGATCAGCTAATTAAGTTATTTAGACTAAATTTTGTTGCTATACATCAAAAACCCATTGAAAGACAAAAAGTATCACATTGTTTAAGAGTATTTTGCGATGAAATTATAGCTGCTCTTAAAACTTATTCAAAAGTTATCCAGATACAGGTTTTGGCATACATGTTATAGAGTCGTGGAGATGTGTTAATATTTGCTGAAAAACAATTTTATTATGTTATGTTAGGAGAGTTTTCAACAGATTACATTGAAAAAGTATTCAGTAAGTTAGACAAGGTTCAGGTGGAACATACTTTATAACAGTTCAAAATGTTGTTGAGAAGTTAAACATTAAAAAAGCTAAACTGTTATTGCAATTAAAAGTTAATGTTACAGTCTATGCTATTGATTTCGAGCATTCTTGTCAAAAATGTAGCTATTTTATAAGTTAAGAATCTTGTGACATCTTTAGTCAATTACCTGAACTTGAATCATCTTTCTCATCTAGTACAAAAATAGCTTTGTTTTATATTGCAGGTTATACAACAAGAAAAGATGTTAGTGAAAATGATTTGACCGCGGTGGCTTGAATATACCTCTCGATTGCTGTGTGCAGTGGGTACTTTTTTGTTTCATTATTTTTGAAATTGAGAAAAACAAAATGAGCAGAAAATATTGTGTAATATTGTTATGATGATATCTGATATTTTTAATATGTTAAAGAAACATGGTACAATATTATCAAACATATTTCTTAAAAATTATTGTTTGCTTTTTTCACCCAAGTCCAATAAAGAACCTGCGTTGAAGGTTTTAAAGTTATCTGTATATCATTGAAAAATTATCATGTACTTTTTTTTGTAACATTATTGATGTATATTTTGATATTATTTTCTTTTCACTTGATGTATATTAAGTTTTTTTTTCCTTTTTTTTCTTTACATTATTTTAAAGTGTGATTTAGATTTTAAATAATTACAAATCATTTTCTGAAAAAAATTGCATTTTATTCTTTTTTTTCAAAATATTTTATTTATATTTGATGATTCTTAATAAACACTGCAATAGACAATTTTAGCATTAATACAGTACTTTTAAAATTAAGTAAACTAACTAAAAATAATTGATTAGTTCGCAAACTTTTCTAGCCATTATTTGTATTTTCCGTAACTTTGTCCACCCCTAGTCAGAAATACGGATTCGCGACGGGAAGGCCTGTAGTAAGTATTGCCTTGCAAGTGAAGCAAACATTTTAAAACTTATTTGTTTCCAGGCCTCTGCCATCCAGTTTTTTGCAAGGTCTCCTTATTTGCCTTAGGTATGAACATACGTAAGTTTGGAGTTGGCACAATACGCGAAAGAATCTTTTCTAAAACATCAAAAAAATCCACCGGGTGCCCATAATGACTGTGATAACAATAGTGATAACTGCAAATGATCTCTTCTTTTTAATGCCTACATCAACAGACTTTGTATTGATTTGTCTGCGCATGTGGATCTGCGGTAAATATCACTTGATACAATTTTTTCGCGTAGTAATGAACCTCAAGTCAACTTAAAATAAAGAATAAATCCCGCTAAGAATGAGGGGGAAAAAAAAGCCAAAATACTTGCGAAACTTTTCGCTTAACCATTCAACGACTTTGGGATTGGAGAGAGTATAACAAATCTTTAATATCCAAAAATACAACATAAAACTTTAATATACAAGAATATTAACAGTATAAATTTTTATTCTAATATTGTTTTACAAGCAAATATACATTTAAATAGAAATCCCTTTTTGTATAAAACTAAAAAAAAAAATTACCAGTGGCAATATAAATTAAAACAAATAAATATACTAATATTATAATACAGTTATTTACATCACGTTAAACTTTACCATGTTGACAGTATCAGCGTTAACAACCTATAATATCAACAAAGAATTATAACAACATAAATAACTTGTGGCATTATCATACAAAAATCATAAAAAAAGTGTTGCAAATTATTATAACACATTGCTTTTAACCAAATGTAACAACTTAGGATATATTAGAATTTCTTTCAAATATTGGCATTTTACTTTTTTTTTTAAAGTGGTCTTTAAAATCATGTTTTTAAAATCATCGTGTTTTTTTACTAATAGAATAAAGTTTTTTTTTTAATTATTTTTAACATTATTAAACACTACAAAATGTTATTAAATTTAAGAATATATAAATTATACTACATAAACACAAAATTTTAAAAACTTGTTCACTAATATTCACTTTTTGTATAATTGGAAAAGCATGGAGCTGAACAAAATCCTACATCACATTCTACACATTACAGGTGGTTGCAGCCCAAAAACCACATGAAAGTAGGAGAGCCTAGAACTTTTTTCTTGAGAAAATTAATACTTTTTAAGTTATTACTATCGAAAGATAAGGCTAAATGGGATTCTTTCTGATAGGTATGGTTTAATATGTCTCGCTTGTTTTCTTTTGCTTGAATGTTGAAGCTGACTCTTTTTTTCGCACCCCAAAAACCACACTAACTAATTTAGCTATAATTTCTTAAGTGTTAAAAATTTTAACCTGATTTTTTGAAGATTGTTATAATAAATTGCTCTTAGGATGATTGCATAACTGCCAACTTATATTTTATAAAACACTTCAAATGTACTACAAAAACCACATCTTATGCACCCCAAAAACCACGTTGGTTTTTTGATGATTATGGAAAAGATTTGAAATAATTTAATAAAATATTTATATAGTTTACTCGAAGTTTCCATTTGTCATCCATAAAAAAGATTAATTATATATGTTAATTTATTGCGGAAATACTGCCATTGAAGCAAGTTATGTTTTTTTGTTTGTTCGTTTATTATGTATTAATAGTAAGTAAAATGAAACCAACGTCTCCGTTACATTTACGTATATACAAAGTAAGAAATCTTAGTACAAAAGCTGATGTCACAATTGCCAGAAAACTAATGAAAAAAACAAGCAACTAGAAGCTGCTATAAATTGATGCAAATAAACGAATGGGAGAGGACAAGCAGCAGTAAAGACTGGTATTTTTCCTCTTATCAAAGATAGAGAGACAATCAACAGGCTATTAGATGGAAAAGTGATTAATGGACAAGAAAGAAGTTACTGTACTATACTTACAGAAAATGAAGAGGCATGTATTGTTCGTTTTATAAAAAATAAGAAAAGGTCTTTACAAGCAATTAATATCAAATTATCATTAAATGCTCTAGCTGCACTGGAAAAAAGAAAGTACGTTGAAATTAAATAATTAAACTTACAATGATCCTATGAAATCTAAATAGGGTAATAAGAATCATCTTTATATTTAAATATCCTTTTTTAATCAGACTATTGTTTTTATACAATGGTCCTCTTTTATAGATTAAGTTGATCATTTTGGCTTCGCTTTAATGCTAAACATAGCAGTCTTACCATCAAGCGACAAGGAAGAGTCTCTATAAACCATGCACTGAATTGTTCAAGGGAAATGGCATGTAATCATTTAGGTATCAGTTTGAAAATTTTTATAAGTATCAATCTACATTTTTAAATATACTTATTTCTATGTAATGTATATCAGATTCACTTGCTAAAGAACTAGTAGAAGTTGGTGTTATGGTTAATGAAGAGAAAATTGAAGCAGGGGTTCAGAATGGCATTGTTGATACTAGTCAAATATTTCATTGTGATGAAACACCCCAATTTATTAACTATGGGGTTAATGGTGCCAATTCTGGATTATTTTATGCTGGCAAAGGGGATTTATGCCAAAGAATGTATAGAGAAAACAGAGAATGTGTCACAATTCAACCATTTGTTTCATTTTCAGGTATGCAATAATATGCGGTTTAAGAAAAATTGTATAAATAATAATACTTGCTAAAAATGCTCTTTTATTTTAAGAGGATATATATATGTGCCAGGTGATATTTAAATGTACTGGTATTACAAGTTGTATGGTTCCGACAGAAGCAGCAAATAAAATTCCACATTTGTTGGTTACGACATCAGAAAATGGAGTATCAAACCATGAATCATTCTTGGCAGCATTGAAAGAATTGTCTACTTAAATGAAAAAAATGTTAAGCGACCCATCATCTTATTGTCAGATGGACATAATTCAAGACTAGACTTTGATGTTTTATCTTTTCTTGAGTTGAAAAAAAATTGTCTCTTTGTCACTCCACCAGACACAACAGTTACTCAACTCCTGTTGTGTCTGGTGACCAAGTAAATAAGAACATTTATAGCGAGTATCGTAAACAATCGTTTTCAACTCCTTAAATAAAGAAGCTTTTATGTTAGTTCTAACAAATATATGGGACAAATAAGCAACCAAAGAAACTATTATAAAATCTGCTAGAAGGGTTTGTGTCACTGAAAAATCATTGAGTGTTGAATTTATGCAAAAAGATAAATTTGAAAGAGCAGAAAACTGTATTGAAGCAGAGAAACAGTCATCTCCCTTAATTTCTTCGCCTGATAAAAGACGTCGTTCAGCAAGTTACTGGAAATTAAAGTTTGAACAAACTATAGAACCGATTGATGAACTTCATGAAAAAAATATTCAACTGGAAGAAATACAAGGTTTTATGGTAACCAAAAAGGTAAAGCCTAAATTATCAAAAGATATGACACGTGTTACCCAAGTACATGGTTCAATGACAGCAAACAATGTATTAACTGTAGTTGAATCCATAGGAATTCAACTACAGTTAATACATTGAATCAAAGGAATCAAAGAAAAAAAGTTAAAAGAAAAAGAAGATACTGCAACAAAAAAAAAAAAAAAAAAAAAAAAAAAAAAAAAAAAAAAAAAAAGGAAGTTAAAAAAATTTTTATTAAATGTATGCTTCAATGTAATTGTGGAGACATAAAATGTAAAGCTTTTGGCTTGAAGCAGTGCCTAACATGTCTTAATGTTATGAAGTCTGTTTCCAAAGTAAAGTAAATTGCAAAGTAAATGAACGAAATCCAGAAATGATCTTATTAGCAGGTGCTAGAAAGAAATGAACCAATTATTTTAATGAGATATTTCTACAAATTTTGTGCAAATTTAGTGAAAAAGATTGTTTCTGGTTAATTCTTTTTTTAATGCACCCCAAAAACCACATGTTGAATTCTACTTTTTAATTGTTATTTTTACATGCTTTCCTTCTATTTAAAATGCAAATGGTTTGATTTATGTATAGAATATATAAAAGATAAGTTAACTAGATTAGAGTTGCAAACTTAGTCTAAAAAACCCCTATTTTATAGCAGTTATTCTTAAAAATTCTAAAAAATTTATACACTTTTTTAAACTGAAAACATTTGTAAAAATTTTCCTATATTGTTATCTTAGTTTTCTTTTATTTTAATTGTTACTGGAACATTCATATATCAAAAAACACTTCTTTTGTGGTTTTAAAGTACAGATTAAGATTTTTATAGCCATATAACCGACTTGCTGTTTTTGGGGTGCCTTAGTTTTTGCGGTATATTCACCTGTAATCTCGAATCTTTTTGAATTAAGTGTTTGTAACATACCACGCACCTTCTTTGAGCATTAATCTTTTATTATCATTTACCAAAAATACCAAATCAGGGGTCCCAAAATAGGGTTGAATAAATAAAGTAAATAATAAAAGATACTAGTTCAAAAATAAAATATATCTTTTGACTGCCACAATATTCTGATTCGTGACCATTTTTTCATCAAAAATTTTCAAGTCTCTAAAACTTGAAAATCTTTGATTTATAATTTGCGGGATATCAACAGATAAAGATCAAAACATTAGAATATATATAACAATAATATTATAATATATATATAATTGACAATTTGCGGGATATCAACAGATAAAGATCAACACATTAGAATATATATAACAATAATATTATAATATATATAATAGACAATTTGCAGGATCTATACAAATTAATAATAGATAATTTGCAGGATCATATATCAACACATAAGAATATATATAACAACTTGAGATTATTTTTTATTTATTTTTTGCATTTTTATTCAGTTACACTAAATCTTATCAGTTAAATATGATTAAGAAAAATAGCAAAAATTAATTTATAAGAATTTAAAATGAAATAAATTACTGAGCATTTTTTCCTTTTTGTCTTTTTTTTTAATTAATCCATTAACTACGGGTAGATCAGCAAGAAGTTTCAAATGTCGTGCCACATTTGAAACTAAATTAAACATAAAATCATAGTTTGTAATTAAAAAAGACTCATACCTTGTTTTTGGAAGATCAACAAAAAATGGTATTAACTGTTCTAAACAAACAAAAAAATCATAATAAATATCGATATTTACTATTTGTTGATATCAAGTCAATAAAACTATCAAAATTTTACACCAGAATTAAACAATACAATTAGGTTGATTATGGTAATACACTTCAAAACTAATGTAACAATTTTTTTAAGTAATCACTATATATATTTTTTTAAGTAATCACTTTGAAGGAGGGGGCGGAACTATTTATAATTAAAATTAGGGAGGATGTTCTCAATAAAAACATTAAAGTTAAAAAAAAAAAACAACTACGGCCTTCTTTTTGTTAAAAAAAATCATTTAATAAAAAAATAAAATAATTTTATTAATAATAAAATAAATAATAAAAACTAAACACTAAACGCTGCATCATATTCCACTAATTCAAGGTTTGCACAGTGCATAATTTTGGATTTTGAATCAATAAATTTTTAAAACTCTACAATCTGTTCCAATTCACACACAAAGTATGTGTCATGTCAATTCATATGATAGCTTCCTGTTTTATCCTATACAAAAAACTGATAGTTCACTGCAAAATCATCTGATATAATACATTCATTGTAGCCTAAACTTTCAAACCGCAAACAGTGAGTTGGGAATTTAGCAATATATGAATGTGAAGTAAAATTAATAACAAACAACAAGTTCTTTGTATTTATTTGAGGTTTACTGTCTGAGTAATTATCTGAGTGTAATGTAAAATACCTTTTTTGTATTTAGCTAACATAACTGTATAAATGATATACTCAGATAAATGTTTTTCTATTGATTAATTTAAATTTCCGTTAAAAATCCAGTATTCTAAAAAGTCTTGACTAAAGATGCAAGTAAAAATACAAAACCCTAATTAAAGTACAAGTAAAAAGCGGTTGATACTTTTTTCCAATGAGCAAATCCAGGTTTAACATTTTTTGTAAAATCCAGACCAAAATTATTAAAATTTTATGTAAACCGCTTTTAATCATTTTCTTATAATAATTTGCGATAGATAAATAATTTAATATGTTTATTACATTAAATAATTATTTTTAATATATTAAAGCAAAATTTGTTACAACTTATCACTATTAAAAACAAATTTGATATTCGAGTACTTATTGTATATGGCTCAGGATTTTATAAAAAACCTGATTTACTCACTGGAATTTAGTTTCAACCATAAAAAGCTTAGTAAAAGATGGCATAAGGGATCGTCCATAAAGTACGTACGTTCAGAGAGGAAGAGGGGTCTGCAAATGGCATTTCTGAAATAAGAAGGCAGTAGGTCAATTATAAAAGTATGAAGACACTAAATTAAAAAAATATAAAATGTTGGGTTGGAAGGTTAAAAGCGTAGGTACTTGTAGGGTGGTAGATAGTACTCAAAAAAGCATATGGCAAATTGCGGGAGCGGCGGCGAAAAAAAAGCGCATGTACTTTATAGACAACCCCTAACAGACTTTATCTTTTTTAACCTAAATTCTTTATCTAGAACTGATTTTGTCAAATTGTCAAAACCTGGACATTTAAATCATATATTAATCTGGCCAGTAAATCTTTTGAATCTACTCTATTGGCTAGCACTTACAAGCAAAATTAGGCGTTAATGGTGTATGCAACCACATAAAGTGTGTATGTTTGGTCACACCATTTTAGCTGCAAACTACAAAACTTTTAAAATCCTATTTTAATGTTAGGCTAATAAATTTTAAATTGAACTCAAAATTTACAACAGTGTAATTACATTTGTGTAACAGTGTAGTATTGTGTAAGATCACTAAATAGTGTAGATACTGTGTAGTACCACCATTAACCTTACTATCTTTCTTAATTCTAAAATTGATAATTATTTTTAAGATTAGTTTTTTTTTAATTACATAAAAATTATTTATTGTAATAGAGAGGGAAAAATAGTAGAAAAAAACAAAGATACTAAAAATTAGCCACCATGTTAATAATAATAAAAGATTATATTGTAATTATCATAAATAATTAAATTTTACTTGGTGGAAAATCGTAACACCCAGCCCATTTTGCAACTTGCAAAATTTGCAACAACTTATCAACTGCTTCTTGTTTATGCTCTTCCAAAGCATCTATAAAAAATAAAATCAAAACTTATTTTTAATTTTAATATTGCAAAATTAAGAATAATTTAAATAAGTCGGTTATTGTGGCATATATATATATATATATATATATATATATATATATATATATATATATATATATATATATGCATCTATAAAATAGTAATCGCTAGTGATCGACCGAAATTCGGTTCGGTTCCGGTTCCGGTCATAAATTTGGCCAGAATCGAAATTCCTGTTTCGGTTCCGGCTAGATTTGAGATTTCGGTTTCGGCCGGAATTTCGGTTCTAAATGCTACCGAAAATAGATATTATAAAACTTTATTTTAAATAAATTATTTAGCATTGTAGCGTAAATATATTTTGATTAAAAAAATTTAAATAATTTTTTTGCTAGTTATTTCAACTTCTTATATTATTTTTTGCGTCCGATCGCTTTGTTACTTTTATCTGGTTTTTAATTATCATGTTTAAAATATCATGATCTACAAATTTAATGACGCTACAATGTTATCTATATTGTAGAGTCATATGTTTATAGACTTGATTATTTATTTATTTTAATTATCGCATGGAATTGGTAACGGTAAAATCTTTACGAACTTGGTGATTTTTTTTAAAATTATCACGTGGAATTTGTTTGAAATAAATTAAAAAAGTTTTTATTGGTTTCATTCATTTTTTTAAAGCAAGTTGTTTTAATGTTTTCTCGTCGTTAAAACATTAAAACAATAATGCTTTCTTGTCGTTATAACTTTTTTAATGTTTTCTCGTTTAAATTGTTAATTGTCTTTTTAACGAACTTTTTAATGTATTGAACTTTTTAATGTAACAAAAGAAATTTTTCTTAAATATATATATATATATATATATATATATATATATATATATATATATATATATATATATATTGTTAAGTTAACAACAATATTAATACAAATTAATATAATTAATAATTAATATAATTAACAAAGAACTTGTTAATTATATTTTAAATCCTTGTTCTTGACTCAAACTAGCAACATTAAAAAACTCATCTGATTAAGTTCTTCGATTTCATTCTAATAAAATGAGCTCAAACCGAAAAACAAGTTTAGTGTGGAAGTACTTCATAATTGAAGCAAACAATCCAAGAATGGTTCAGTGCAAAATCTGCAACAGCAAAGTTTCAAGAGGATCAGACGACCCAAAAAAACAAGGATTAAGTGGACTCATGTCACACCTGAAGAATCATCATCCTGACATCAAACTTACGCCCGAAAAAGCAGAAAATCCAAAGGCAAATGAAGAAGCTGACTTAAATTCCAACAAGAGAAAGGCAGTTACAATCTTCAACATGCGATCAAAAAAACAAAGATCCGACATGTTACAATCTACAATTCCAAACTGGGTTCAAGCTTCTTCAAAAATTGACTCTAATTCTGAAAAAGGCCAAAAATTTCACAAGTCAATTTTTGAAATGATGATTCTTGACCTCCAACCATGGTCTATTGTCAATGATGCTGGATTTTTGAGGCACCATGCTCTTATTGCTCCAAATTACGAAATTGCTAGCGAAAAATACTACAGAAGTTTACTGGATCCGACTTACGAAAAAATTAAAGTTGCTCTCAAGGAAAAGCTGGTTCAATCAGAAGCTGAAAATGTGTCTGTCTGCCTTGATGCATGGTCATCATTTCATCATGGCTATCTGGGAATGACTGTTCACTTTATTTCCAAAGACTGGAACCGTGTCAAATTCTGCATCTCTTGTTCTCCATTTGATGAAAGTCATACTGCAAAAAATATTTTCAAAGAGATCAAAGCAGCAGCAGAGGAATGGGAAATTTCTTCAAAAATTGGAGTTTGCTTAAGAGACAACGCAGCAAATGTAAAAGCAGCCTTCAATGAGCCAAGCTGTAATTATAAGTCAGCTGGATGCCTTAACCACTCCCTTCAACTTGTGATAAAAAAAGACCTATTATCAGATCCTACCATCAACGAACTGATTGAAAAGAGTCGAAAACTTTGTTCTTACGCATCCCATTCTATTGGTTTCTACACTGAACTTTACAGACAGCAAGAAATCCAAATGGATAGAAAAGACAGACTTGGCTTAAAAAACGATGTTGCCACAAGATAGAACTCTACCTATTACATGCTTGAGCGAATTTTACACCTGAAACCAGCCATTGCTGCAACCTTACTCAAATTTCCTTCTGTGGGAATTGAATTTTCCGTCCAAGATTGGAGCCTCTATGAAAAAGTGGTGAGGATTTTAAGTGTTTTTGAGGAGGCAACAAAAATGTTGTCAGGTAGTGATTCTTGTATCAGTTCCTGCATTCCAATTGTGACAACAATAATTAAAGCTTTGGAAACAACCTCCGGCGACGTCAGTGTTCAGAAATTGAAAATAGCTATGAAAAATGCAATGGAAAAACGTTTTTCAGCAGTTGAAAAAACAGAACATTATTCAGTTGCTACTTTACTTAATCCAAAATACAAATGGTATTTTTTCCGATCTCAAGCTGCTTTGCAAAATGCCAAACACATTGTCATGTCCCAAATGGAGAATTTTGAACCTCTTGAAGATGAATTGGCTCCTGTTACTCAAATTCCATCTGGTGACAATGAAAAAAACACGGCATTCTCGCACATAATGTCAAAAATTATTGCACAGTCTCAAACAGGACCAAATGAGCATTCATCTTCCAAAATGACGAGGGAAGTGTTGAAGGATTTTTTGGATTGTCCAATGGCTTCTCATTGCCTAGAATTTTGGAAAAACTATGAAAAAAATGCGACTAGCAAAATCAAGTTAGCATTGACTAAGGTGGCAAAAAAGTACCTCACACCACCCCCAACATCCACAGATGTTGAAAGATTGTTTTCTACGGCTGGAGATATTCTATCTAACGAAAGAAACAGACTCCTTCCAGAAAATTTGGAAAAACTCCTTTTTTGTCGAGAAAATCTTGCAGTTGTTGGATTCTGCTATTAATCATTTTTTATTAATTTAACTTTGTGTTTTAATTGGAATAAACTTGCAAACAAAAACTATTATTTATTTTCGGTTCCGGCTCTGGTTAGGGTTTACTTTCGGTTCCGGTTAGGAATATTTAAAATCTATTTTCGGTTCGGTTACGGTTCCGGCGAAATTTCAGTGCCGGTCGATCACTAGTAATCGCTATACTACAAATACTACAGGCTGGGTGAATAAAAAACAATTAGTTCAAAAAACACTGAGTAAAAGCAAATGCCGTTTTTTTATTCACTCTGACTTATATTTTAATTTCAAAAAAAAAAATCACATATTTTTTATTATCATAGAAGCATATAGTGAGAAACCACAAAGACTTCAAGTAATATGTACCGCTTTTTTCAATCTCAACATTCTGTATAATTTTTAAAAAAAAAAGGTTTTCTTTATATATATTTATTTTTTTTATTCGATTTTTAAAATTATTTAAAATTTTATTTTACTTAAAATATAATATTTTTTCCAATTACTGTCGAGGTATGTCATCTGACCTAAGACGCTTCAAAAAAGCTTTCACAGTGTGTGTAATAGTTTGATAAGTTAACATTAGGAATAGATAAGCATGTATAACGCATTCTTAAAATTAGTTCATTTCTTCCAGCTGGGGCCGGATTTCTTTGCACGTTATTCTTAAGATAAAAAAATTTTTTACACTGATTCAAGAAAGACTCTTTACACTGATTCAAGAATGGTGCAAATATTTTATTTGAATGTTCTGAGCCCTCATCTCAACATTATGATGGATTCTGACATTATCCATCACCAGGGTGAATTCTTCCTCTGTCCCCAAAACTCGCCTAACTTCATCAAAATATTCTTGAAACAAAACTGTGCTGACTGACACACTGACAGCTTCGCAGTGTATAATATATAAACCATTGACGGCCAATATCATTGAAACGTTATGCTGCCTAGGACGAATGATCGGGTTGGGTGTTACTCTTCTTCTTGCCCATGAATGACTGTAAAATATGTGTAAATTAAATAGACTTTTATCAATAAAAACAATATTTCGCTAGCGATTAATAGGTGAGATTGAAGTATACCACCTAACATATTCAATACGAAGATTTTTTACATCATTGTTGTTCTTTCATAAATTGGTCAAGTAATTTTATATATGTATCTAAGATTGGTCACCCATCTCCAGACAGTTTTAATCGATACATTTACATTTAAAGCATATTTAATTTCAATTATAGTTGTCGTTGTATTATCGTTTATAAGCTCTTTAATTCCTCTTCTAATCTCTTCATTATAAATAACGTGACGAGCGCCACCTATAGAACCAGGAAGTGTTGAATTTGTTCGATCATACCTTCTTAAAATTGATTGTATTGTGTTTCTCCGATAAAGTTTCAGATTGCGTTTTTCCTTGACCAATGACTAGATTTACAACAAGATCTTGTTTTGAGAAACAAAATTTCGCGGCATGAAGATTCAGATTGAATTTTTCGTGGCAATGAAGTTTCAAATTGAATTTTTCTTTGATCAACGACCAATCTAAAAACAAATTTTCGCGTATTTTGGCAAACAGAATTTTGCTGCATGTTTTAATGAAAATTATAATGAATATCCTCATGCGCTAAATGTTTTAATAGGAAATCATGGTTTTTTTGCCAATGCAGTATGTGTATAAAAACTATGTAAAAAAATCACTGAACTCAAAATATAACTTATATTTTGAGATCAGTGAAATATTTATGAGTTATATTTTGAGATCAGTGAAAAAAATATGGTTTTGCATCCATTTAAAACAAACATGACATCCATTTAAATTTAAAATAAATTCCATTAAATTAAAATAAATTAATATAATATTAATAAAAATAAATTTATATAATATTAGATAAATAAATATATAAAGAAAACTTTTTTTTTTAAATAATATAGAATGTTGAGTTTGCGCATGCATTGAATGTTTTAAATGAAAATCATAATTGTTTTAATTGAAAATCACATTGTTTTAATTGATTGTCGCGGTTTTTTAAATGAATGTCGTGGTTGTTTTAAATGGTTGTCATGATTGTTTTAAATGGTTGTCATGATTGTTTTAAATGGATGTAAAAACCGGTAAAAAACAACAATTGCTAAAAAAGATCGTGAAAAAATATTTTTTTGCAATTCCTAGTAACCTTTTTTATCAAAACTATTATTACGATTAAAAATTTGTATTAAATAACAAGAATACTTCTGAAAAATAACAATACTGAATTCTGAACACATACCTGGATATTTCTGAATAGATTTTTTTACAACGTTCAGTAAAAATAAAACATCTGATTTCTTTAATAAATCCACACCATCATTTTCTTCTAAAAGTTCTCCTGGTTCAATTTCTCCATCTGAATCATTTAGAGCCATTGCACTAATGCTCTTCTCAGATGACATAAACTTCAAAAACCCATAATGTAACATTGAATAACTCTTCTTTTTTATTGCCACATCAGACAAGGTTTGGTGCCGTAAAAATGGTTCCAAAAGACACCACTCCATGTATGAAAAAATAGGGCAGAGATCAAAATTTTTCTCATTATCAGAATATACAAATTTATGAATAGAGGGAAGTTCAAGAAAAACAGAAGGCACTTTAACTGAGCAAATATTAGGTTGCTCAATAATCCAAGTAGCAAGAATTTCTATTAGAGATGCTGGTGGTATTAAATCATCATTATCATCATCTGAAATAATTTTAAAAAAATTTTAAACATAAATTTTAACTATTTACTATAAAAATACTTTCACAAAAGTTTGTTTAGAAATGACACACCTCTTAAAATAGATGCAACACAAAAAAAAAGCACATACCTTGTTTCGCATCAACATAATGATGAGATAATGCAACAATAAATTGATAAGCAAAAACAGGAGAAACATTAACAACATTTTTAACTGCATCAATTGCTTTAGGGCATATGTAACAGTAATCATTCACAATAAAGTATGCAACTCTAGCTCCTCTTCCTAACTGTGACCCATAGCTGTGCATCCATACTGCAATACAGTTCAATACATTTCCACATGCTGTTCCAACTGCCATTGATGAAAGCTTACACATTAGCGTCATTTTATGCTCCTGATAAACGAACCAAATAAGAATTTACAACAAAATTTTTAAATTCAAGCTTTACCAGGAAGTGAGTGGGGTTTTGTGCCTTGTTTGTCCATGTATAAAGTGTTTAGTTTAGAGAACTTGGCCACAGCTGTTTGAGATATTAAGACAAAAGAAAAAACTAAGCTTATCAAAAGAAAAACTGAGCAAAGAAAAACTAAGCTTAACAAAACTTTAAGGGAAAAAAAAAGAAATTAGTTACATAATTCTTTTACTGCTTTTATTTTTGTCTTTTTATGGTTGTTATTATTATTAACAAAGTTTGATACAAGTCAAAGAAAAAATAATACATTTGTTAAAATTAGGGTTCAGCAAATCTGCATTTGTAGTTCCAAATCAAATCTAGAATTGAAGTGGGTCTTGATTTATGAATTGAATCATGAATCAAATCAGCAATGAGGAAATCCAAATTTAATCATCTTTTTTCAAAAAAAAAAAAAAAAAATCTACTTAAAATTTTTTTGCCTGGAATAATTTCTAATAAGTATTACAATTACTTTGGCTGAGATAAATTAAAATATTTTGATAGCAACTTAGCGTTGGATATCTGAAAAAATAAGAAGGCTCACAAAATAAATAGTGATTTGAACATCTCAAATCATTTTTTTGAATCAAATATCAAATTAAAGCGACACATGATTTGCAAACTGAAATGACTTGCAGGGCTATAGTTAAAATATAAGATATTTTTATTGTATTAGTGCTACCATCGAAACAGTAACCTTTTATCTCGAAACATGCGAACAGCAGTGGCCATATTGTCTAAAATTAATACTCTATGCATGGACAAACATGGCATAAAACTGCACGCTTCCTGAAAGGTGTGAAAGTTATAATTTTAAAGATTGTGTAAATATTTTAAAAATAACAAAATTCTAATATAAGCATTTTAAAACTATTGACAAAAAAATATTAAATTTTTTTTTAAATACAATGTTACGCACCAGTATTCCTATTTGCAAATCAAGATTTTCACCAGGTAAACCAAACAGACAATCAAATACAAGATATCTCACAGGATCTAATTTACTCTCTTGAAAGTAACGGCAAAGCGTTTCAAGTAATTGAAGCTCTTGCAAAGGTGTAACAACTTGGAAAAAAAATCCGTACAAATATTCTTCTGTTATCAGAACCAATATATCCAAATAAGGAAAATCAGGCTCAACAGCTCCTTCCTCATCGTCATCATAAGCACGATGAATAGATTCAAAATATGTTTGGGCCAGGTCAATTACTTCTTTGATGCATTCATTAAAAGGAAGAGTATCAAAATAACGATGCAAATGAGCATCTTTCCACACAACATCACTTGTCCAACTACTGATATCTTCCAAAAGTAAACAAATAGTTTATACACAACACATTGTATTCATAAGAAATACTTTAAATTCTTTAAAAAATCTTTTTCTTTTTAATAAAAAAAATTTTCAGAATTTTTCTCACCCCAAATATTTTCACCAAACTCTGACATCATCATCATCTAATATCGTCAAAATTTGTCATCTTCATTATTTAACATTTTTAACTTTATACACGACGACTTGAAATTATTAAAAAAAAAGTTTAAATTAAGAGTTTTTAATTATGAGTTATAAATGTAATCTTTTATACTTCAACCAGTTTTAGCATCAGTCAATGCATAGGGGCAGTCAATGTATTTGGTATCAGTTAATGTATTTACACTTAAATATGCTTCAGACTAAACATAGCAACAATTTTAATCAAGCTTGAGATAACTGTTCAAACAAAAAAATATAGATAAATTAGTAAACAAAATCCATGCTAAAAAATTTATTATTTATTTTTAATAAAGTTTTATTAAAAACAATTTTTTTAAAATGTTTTATTGAAATTTGTTAAACAAATTTAAGAACCCATACTTGACACATAAAATAATTTAATTAATTGATACTAATGTAGATATTATGGAATAATATCTACAAAAGTTGTATTGTAGCATCTATGGAATTGAGTTAAAAAATGTAATTGAATATTTACATGCATTTACAAGTAGAAACTAAATTCAAGTTTAATTTACTACTTTAGAAATTCTTAATAGTTTCACAAGAAAAAACAAAAAAATATATTTTGTTCTTTTTGATATTATTATAAATATATATAAAGAATAAGTACATGTTCTCAAGGATCTAAAAAATTAAATAAGAAGTTTTTCAATAGCTTGCTGAATTGTTTGAATTTGACTTTTTAGTTGTGATCCTTCGTTGATTGTGACAGCACATGAAATAACAGGACGTGAGACGCCAGTAGCTCTACCAAGGGCTTGCATTGAGCGCACAAACACATATGGTACATTCTATAGAACAAAGATATAACATAAAATATTATTTTTTTATGTTTTATTTTCATATTATATACTCTTATTTTAAATAAAGTAACTATTTTTTATCACCTTGTAATAATAGATTCACGCTAGGTAAAAATAACTAACCTTATCTTCACACAACAGGGGTAAATGCAATAAAATTTCTAATGGTTCAGCATCAGCCGCCATAACAATAAATTCAGCGATTCCTCTATTTAAAGCTTTTGTAGACTCATTTGCTCCTTTGAGTAGTTGTTTGTAATTTGCAGCTTGCTGCACTAAATCAAGGATTGATGCTGTTAATGTTGGATCAGCGAGTGGATAAGCTTTTGGGTTTACTTCGTCGGTCTAAAAATATATGATAATAAATGCAAACGATTAGTGGTTGAGTAATTTGTGTTCATTATAGGAAAATGTAACATTTGGATTTGTTTTATATTCTGCTATTAATAACAGAACAAATCATATTAGAATTATTTATGATAAAATAAGATTGTCAGTAATTACCATTTTTAATATTTAAAGAAGTAGGAAAAGGAATGTTTTTAAAACGAACAGCTTCACGTCAAGAAGATCATTAGCCGATAGAGGTTTATAAATTGCGTAGATGGACCATTATGGAAACGCACATGCTTGAAAAAAACTTAAAATGGGGGAGCGTTTATAGACACGGATCATTTTTACTATTTTGAAAGTTTAAGAAAAATTAACTGTTTGAAAAAAGTTGTTGGAGGTCGCCCCCCCCCCACCTTCAAAAAAAAAAAAAAAAAAGTCCTGTCATTACCCAGCTAATACAAAACGTTCACGAACGTTCTATGAACGTTTATAGAACGTGGTCGAACGTTCGCAACGCTTGTCGAACGTACTTGAACGTTTTGTGTTAGCTGGGTAGGGCACTAAAATCTTGAAAACTTTTCCACTATAATAAAATATGAATATAGTATTAATAAAATATAAAAATACAAATTCCTTAAATTTGCAAAAAGGCTATAAATTTTTAAATTAGCTCCCTAAACTCGCTGCTACTCCCCCTCCTTTCTATTAGGTGATTATACTTATGGTTTCTAAAATGGTAGAAGCAATGGTCACTCTTGATTTTATTAGAGTCTCTTTCATCGTTGAATTTTATTCCGTATCTACAAGAAACAAGTTAAATACACAAATTGGTTTTTTTTTTTTTTCTTTTTTTTTTTTGCAATTTTGTCGGGTTACGAAAACAGAGAATTGAATTCAGATTAGGATTAACTATAAAGATTATTTTTATTCCAAATTTTTACAAAAACTTATACTTGGGCTCGGGACCCATGGTATAAAGTTAAATTAGTTTACTAATTAGATTAAGAATACTTTAATTGTAAAACTATATAAATGTTTAGATTTATAGTATATATAACCATATATTTATAAAGTTTTAATTCATAAAAGAAATTTGTTTCTGGATTATAAATCAAGTTTAAAAGCAAAATGAAAGTTATTAAACGCAGCATGACGAGTTGGAAAGTTTGGCTAATTTGTTGAAATATTATTGCAACATTTGAAATATTATTGCAACATTTGAAATATTATTGCAACATTTGAAATATTATTGCAACACTTTTATTTTATGGCCAAATCTCTTAAAAGCTCTGGAAAGGATTAGGGCGAAAATTTCAAACTATGCAACGACAGACATGAAAAAGTCACACAACCAGGTGCAGCAAAATCTTTATTGCCAACTTGTAAAGTTATTCCTAAATAACATTCTTATGAAGTTGAGCGGCCGTGGCGTAGTGGTTAGAGCGCTTGCTATAGAAGCAAAAGATCCAGGGTTTAAAGTAAGCTCTGGGCATATTTTGTGTTATCTGTAAGGAAGGAGGCGTGAACTTTTTGGTTAAATGCCCTTCAACGGCGCTCTGTGACAAGAAAGTGAGATCTTCTTGGGTACCTAAAACAAAATGAAAAAATATTTTAAACATTTACAACTCTTGACATATACTGTTAGTTGTCAAGACACTAATTCAAATTTAGATATAATAATTGCAATAAATAGAGTTCCAGATTGAACCGAATATATTTAACTGAACAAGTTGTTATTATCAAATTGCATAACTAAACACAAAACCTAGTTCAAAAAATACCCAAATCAATGAGTTTCATTAATACATCACTTGTTGAAAGTAAACAACAATTAAATAAAGCTGATACTATTGATAACATGGATTCTGATTATTTGTAGAAGTTTAATAAGAAGGTTAAAAAAATTTCCACAAAAGAAAATCGTTTGGCAAGTCTAACAATTGAAAAAGTTTTATTTAAATTAGAATTTGAAGAATAACTATCAGCATTTTTTTTTTTTTTAATTATATAACTTTTTTTCTAAAAAAAAAAAGTTATGTTTAAGAGCAAAATGCATACAAGTTTTAAAATAAAATTTGTATCAAAACGATAGCCTTAACGTTTTAAAAAAATACATTTAAAAACTTTTAAGCTAAAAAATTACTTTTAATAAATGTCTTTTTTGCCACTTTTTAGGTTTCTGAAATGAAGGTCAACGTTTTGCTGTGTATAGAAACCAGTCTATTGATTCAACTAGAACGGATTCTCTTAAGAAGGAAAATAGATTTCTAGTTTTTACTCCTAAATAATCAATATTTTTTATTTTAAATTCAGTTAGTGTATTAGTTGGTGTGTTAGTAAATTTCACGAAATATCTTAAAATTTGCATACTTTATGATATGGATAACGTAAGTTCTAGAAATTTGCGCTTTTGCTTTGTTTCTATTGGATACTTATAATTTGCCATTTTATCCAAGCTTCCAAGAAGGGATGACATAAGGCAAAGGTAAAACTATTACCCGAATTTTTCATTTATCTTACTGATAATTATGTTTATCATTCAGTTTAACTTCAGAAAATATAAAAAAACAAGTGATTTATATGAAGAAAAAAACAAGTGATTTATATGAAGAAAAAAACAAGTGATTTATATGAAGAAAAAAACAAGTGATTTATATGAAGAAAAAACAAGTGATTTATATGAAGAAGAAGTTAATAATCTAGTCCTAATACTACTTCAAATTTGTGTTTTTTTGGTGTTTTTGCAAAGGTCAGCGCAAATTACACCAATTTTATGAAAAATTTTTTGTGATACAATCAATACAGCAATAACAATGAAAATAATCAAGCAATTAATCTAGTGCAGCAAGAAATTCTATCCAAGATATGGCAATGGAACCTTGATCATTAAACTATCCGTTTCCAAAAGGACTTGGTGGGTTAACCCCTATTTGTTATAGCTTATTTCTTTCATAGCAGTTTTCAACAAAAAATTGACGCAAGAAATTGTATTTTTTTGTTGAATGTTTTGTGGTGATCATATCCCAGCTGGCAGAGACGTCTATAAGACGTGTATACAACGTTTTATGTACATAACTAATCCGTAGGACGTCATTAATAGGTCCAGCGGAATTTTTACGCCCACTGGGAAACCTTTAAATATAACTTAAACTAAATCTAGTGACAGGGACTTGTAAGGTTTAATTTGTATGTTTATTATAACCTCTTGTCTTAACATTTAAAATATTTAGAGCATTTTCCATTTTTTTTCCCATTTTTAATATATCCCATTTTTTCTCATTTGGATTAGGGAAAAGTCGAGTTGCCCCAGACACTTAAGGAAAAAATAGATTGTACACAAGTACTAACAGAAAACAAAGTTCGAAAGCATGTTTACATTGCGGGGGACCTGAACATAAATTTGTTAAACCATAACACTAATGTCAAGCATTTCTTAAATTCTCTACTCCAAAATAACTTAATTCCAACAATAAACATGCCAACATTAACTCATCCACACTTCTTAATAACATAATAACAAATAACTTTTGTGATGACCAGCTTTATGCTGGTATAATTAAGAGTGACCTCTCGGATTATTTCTTCACTTTTTTAGTTTCTAATAACATAATACTTAGCGGATATCCTTCTAAAACGACCATTTATAAGCGACTTATTAACAAAAGCTCCTTGCAAAAAATTTAAAATCTATTAAAACATAACATTGATTGGGATCTTGTTTTACAATTGCAAGATGTTAATAATGCATATGATTTATTTCTTAAACAGTTTTGCAAACAGTACGAAAAAGCATTAACTGAAAAAAAATGTGTGATTAATAGCAAGTCTCTTTTAACTCCTTGGATGTCCATAGGCCTATTAAAATCTTCAAAAATGAAACAAAAACTGTATGATAAATTATTTAAAAAAAAACGTATAAAAATGAGGCAACATACAAAAATTATAAAAATCTATTTGAAAAAACAAAAAAACACTCTAAAAAATATTTTACACAAAAGTATTAGAAAAAACAAATGAAAACACGAAAAAAACATGGCATGTTATTAATGAAATAATTGTAAAAAACAAAAGTATTAAAAATATTCTTCCAAAAAAACTTATGATTAATAAAAAGCTAGTTTATCATAAATCTTCTATTGCTGAGAATCTTGTCAGTTTCTTTGCCAATATTGGACAAAGTATCATATCCGAAACATCAAAAAATCATATTCGCGCCCGTGGTATAGGTTTTCAGTTATGAGAGTACCGAAAAAAATATTGAGAAAGCTTTATTTTTTATATGTTGCAAATACGCCTCCAACATGACAACCATTAGGTATAATCCTATTGCACCTGAACTTTCTAGAGTTTTCATTATTATTCCATAAAAAGTTCAAGTAGTATTTTACAAAGTTCAAGTAGTATTTTAATGTCACTTTAACTAAATTTCGAGAGACTTTAAAACTCTCATATTTTCTCATCTCTAAGAGAGTTTTACTTCAAAATATGTTTTTTCACGACGCAAACCTGCTAGAAAAAAATGTTTTATGATTATGTTTTTTGGTACTGGAAAAATGCAGAAATTTTTAAATAGGTATTTAAAAGGAGAAGAAAAAACAGGAAAGTTGCTAACAGTTTACAAATTTTACTACAGTTTAAAGAAGTCAAAGAAGAAATTAATATGAAGTGAACGGCGTTCATAACAGATGTATATCCATGAAAAACATTTAAACTTCGTTAATTTATTAATGTAATTTTAACTATTTGTATTTATTTACAATAAAAGACAAATATACAAATAATATAATAGATAAAAAAAAAGAAACACAAAATAAAACTATAGTAAACTTAAATCCATTTAATAGTTTTTTCTTTTTTTTAGCGAAAAAAAGTTTTTACAAAAAAATGATTGTTTTATAAATATAGCTCCAAAATTTAACAAATGAACATTTGTAAGTAACAAAATATTTCACAAAGTGTCTTAAAAAAAGTTAATTAAAAAAAAAAGATTTTTTTTAAAGATCAACACAAGTTTACTATTTTTAAGATTTCAAAACCAACACAAGATTTTGGATGTTTTTTTTTTTAAAGTTTTAATCACATAATTATTTTTTTCAAGACTTCATTCATTCATTCACTGTAATTTTTTTTGGACTTCCTAGTTAAACGCTCCACTGCGGATGTGATAAGGCCGAAAGAACTTCTGGATGCACCTTAGTCATATATATATATATATATATATATATATATATATATATATATATATATATATATATATATATATATATATATATATATATATATATATATATATATATATCAATTCTTGAGCAACCGTGGCGCAGTGGAAGCGCACTTGCCTCAGAAACAAAGGATCCGTGGTCCAAACCCCACCTTTGAGCAAGTTCAGCGACATCGGTTGGGAAGGAGGCGTGAGCTTCGTACTAAATGCTCATCCGCGGTGCTCTGTGATAAGACCGTAAGAGTTCTTGGAGCACCAAAATAAAAAAAAAAAATAAAAAAAAAAAATAAAAAATTCTTTTAATTAATTTTTAATCAATTCTTTAAAAGTGTTTTTTAATTAAAAGAAATGGGTTGTCATGGTTGTCGCCATTAGCTAAACATTAAAGTAATATTGGGCTACCCAAATGTTTACTTTTAAAAGCTAAAAACAAGTTTGGCTCTGATTAATTGAAAAAAATAAGTTTGTTAAAGAGTTTGATTAATTAGCATGTATTGCATAATTAGCATAAATTAACATTTGTGTTAACTACCTAAACGTATATGTCACTTTTAAAGTCAAAGCACTTTTATGAAACAGATGTTTAAAAAAATGTTTCTTTTTTTTTTTTGTCTTTCAAATATTTGCTTTATGTTTATTTTTGAGAAGTATAACTGTTTACCTAAAACTTAGCACATGTTTAGGCACATATTTATGTAGGCTTTTTGTTTTGTGTTCTTGTTTGTGTTAAGTGTTTGTCGGCGTTATCGGTTTAAAGAAAGAAAGTACACAACACGATAGTGCGTGAAATTATTATTATTATTTTTTTTTTAAAAAAGAGCGTGTTATATAAATTTATTTTTATTTGAATCTTGCTTTAAATAATGGTAATGTATTTTTTTTTAATTTTAAGTTTAAAAAACTCAACTCATTATTGAATCTGAAAAACTCACCTCATTATTGAAATCTTGGATTTGTAAAAATATAAATTAAACCACGTTTTATGTTACTCACGACTGCGTTTTAAAGGTTTTTAATGTAGCTACATTAATTTTTTTTTAGAGTCCATTCAGATGCTAAATCAAAAAACTGAAGAAATAAAATGTGGAATCAAAGTAGGAAACTGAATTTATCGAAGTTTATAATTTCCCTTAAATAAAATATTTGATATAATATATGATAAAATTACAAATATTAAATTTTTTTTGTCCCTTAGGAGGTAAAAAATTCAATCTCTAATAACAACTATAAAGACCAATTTGTTTGTGCCTTAACTGTATCTTTTCGTAATTTAGTTTTTACGAAGTTTTAAGTCACATTTTTGATGTTTTATAATTGCCGGCATAAACATGGGTACAATTTTTTGTTGTTTAAAATGAAAATGTTTTAAAAGTTGGAAATTTTTCGATGAACTTGGATCTAATTTAGAAAAACATTTAAAAAAGAATTTAGAGAATATAACATCTTAAATAGATAGGGTTAGTGTTTGGGTAAATTAGTTAATTAGCTAGCTATTGTTAGACATTTTTAAATGGAATCAGTAGCTACAAAGATTTTTTTAAAAGCTAATTTTATTATTTTTAAAGTTAATTTTATGACTAGAATTTTGAACGGGTACTTAGAAAAGCTTTTTAAAAATATTAATAGCATTTAACAAAAAACAAATAATAATGCAGATTTAAAAGCAACAATAAAAAAATATCAAAAAAGTATGTTTTTTTGGTTTATTTATTTTGTTCAAAATCAGTTTTTTTCAAAACCCAGAAGTTTTTAATTCAACAAACAGTTAAGGAAACACAATTAATGCAAAAAGTTGATTATGCAAAAATCTTATATTGCAAGTGCGTAAATGCAAGTCGTAATAACACATAGTAACGAGGATGAAGGAAATTATTGTTACATTGTATAAAATGATATCGCTGAAAAATATCATTACATGAATACATCTTTTAACCAATGGAGTTTAAGTAATTCTTTTCCTGATTTAAAAGTGTTTAATATCAAGTAGGCTAGCAAAGTTTTTTCACTAAATAATAAAACAATATCACGCTTTTTTTAGCAACTTTTAGCAACAGATCAAATTAGACCTTAAGTTGTTTTGTCGGGTGACAGATTGCAAGGGCTCTCATTCTAATAAAAGATGCGATACTATTTTGCGTAATTTATTTTCTTAATAGACTATTCTTTTTTTAATTCCTGCTATTTTTTTTATTTGTACAGTCCCGCTATCTTTATAATGTTTTTATAATTCTATAATATCTTAGTTACTTTTAATTTATTTTTTATATATTTAAATTTAATATTTTAATATAAATAAGTTTTATATTATTATTTAATTAGTTTTTGTTTAACGCATAAATTTTTTTTTAAAGACAATATTTAATGACAATATTTAATGAAAAATATAAACCCAGCCTTATTATAGACAAACTGACAACAATATAAGTATAAACAAAAATCACAATTCTTATATTTGGAAATAAACTTTGTTTCTGGCTTTTTGTGTAATGTCTTCCTTTTCATTTTGTAATTTTAGTTAAAATCTGATTGAAAACCCATACATGCTACACCGGAGTCAACCAAATATGTTTTAATAATAAAGTTGGACCAAGAATATTGCATTCTGGTGAAATTTTCAATTGAAATAAGACACTGAGAAAGTTTTTTTTATGAGCTTTGAACCAAAAGATTATCAGGTTCATGTATTTAAATGACAAAATTTTACTTCATTCAATTGATCAGCATCAAGATTACATAAATTCTGCAAAGATGCAAAAAGTTCCCTGAGTTGCTTAAATAACGGCTATAATGTTTTGAACTTGCACCCCACCAAGTTTATGACGCTTAATGAAGGGACAAACCAGTTGCCTTAGATAAAATTTTCTAATAAATAGGACTTCTACTAAAAAATTTAAAATGCGACCGAAAATAGTAATTTAAGATTCAGCGAAAATAGTAAAAGAGATTCAGCGAAATGAACACCAATATTAAGATTATGAGCGCTGCATGGCATGTACCTTATGAGTTCTTCAGAAATATGATTGTTTGTACTCTATTGTACACATGCTATTTTAAAATTCGAACGCTTTTAGGGGGAAGGGGGTTTCCCACACGCGTTCGTACGCTTTTGGAAAACCCCGTCCCCCATACCTGCTTACGTACTTTATAGATGGCCCCTTATTTCATTGCTCACTAGATGTCAGCAGTTCAGTATGTCAAAAAAACAGGTTGAGCAAAGGCGCTCTTTGAGTAGAGGCGTACAACAGCCAAAAAAAAATTTTTTAAATATAAATTAAATTTTTTTCAAAATAAGTCGCTTAACAAACAAAATCAGTAAATCTATTTTAATAAAAGTTAAATTTAATAAATAAATAAAAAATATTTTTGGCTGTTGCACGCCTCTACTCAACCTGTACTCCGGTAAAAAATACCCATTGAGCCCACCATCTCGGCAACTCTGTATATATATATGGATAGATCTAGATCTAGATATAAACATAGATATATGATATTTATTATAATAAGTAAAATTATTTTAGATATTTAAACTTTTTTTATCTTATCTAACATTTCCAAGTAATTAAGTTTAAATTTTTTCTTAAGATCTTAAATCTGAAAAGTAAAACTAATTATTTTAATGCTCTTTTAAGAGAGCATTAAAAATAATTACTTTACTTTTGCATCAAATCGAGGTTTTTAAATACAATTTGAAAACTATTTTCCTTTACTTTGCACAGCATTTTTCTGATAAAGCTTATAATACATTTTACGAACTTTTGATTGGTTACTCGCGTATGCAATTTGAGTTTCAAGAGTTTGTTGATTTTTTCAAAGACGATTTCACAAAAACTGCAACAGAAGATTTCTTTGGATCGTTTGCGATATTTCTTCAACATATAGTGGTTGTCATTTTGCTATCATTAAAACTAATTATTTTTAAAAATATATTTTTAATGTGTATTTATTTTGTTTAATATATTTTATACATTTAACAAATCTAAGATATGTTAAATTGTTATAAATATTATTAATGTAGCAATTAATAAACTACATAAACAACAATTTTTTGTACCTGAAATACATAACATCAACAATATTTGTAAACAAAAAATACAAAAGCACCTAAACTTTTTTAAATATTACTGTGACTTGAATTTAAATAATTTTTTTAATCAAAATAATATTTCTCTAAACTTGGGATAAAGGGGAATTAAAAGTTGTGGAAAAAAGGCTAACACAACTTACTAGGTGATTTTAACTTATTTAAGTCAATATTTTTCATTTAGACAACTAAAGATTTTTTGCTTAAGAAAGAAGGAGAGTCTGAGGTATGTTATTTTAACATTATAATCTGTTAAATATGATATCTTAGTCTCTTTCGAAAGGCTTTATATATGGGGTGTCGGGAAGAGTTTTGAAAATTATTGATTTTTTTTATAAAGGTAGTATAAAAAAATGCAGTATAAATTATGACATCCATTCTGCTAGAAACTTGCACTGGTAAACTTAAACTTAGATAAAATTTTGCATTTATTTAAGTTGACCATTAATGCAACAGCCGTAATTTTTCTACAAATAAACATAAAAAGTATCCTATTTTTTTTTCTGCTTTGACAGTTTGTTTTTTTCAACATTTTCATATTAAAATCTCTAAACTTAAATAGCAATTGCCTTTAACCGTGACCGATGATTAATTTGGTTCCCATAATTGTTAATAATTGTCATAATTGTTTGGTTCTAATGATTTGTTTGGTTCTCATGAAATACACTAATATATATATATATATATATATATATATATATATATATATATATATATATATATATATATATATATATATATATATATATATATATATATATATATATATATATATATATATATATATATATATGTATATATATATATATATATATATTATATATATATATATATATATTAGGGAAATACACTAATATATATATATATATATATATATATATATATATATATATATATATATATATATATATATATAATATATATATATATATATATATATATATATATATATATATATATATATATATATATATATATATATATATATATATTAGGGCTGGGCAAATTAACGCGGTTTTATCGCGTTAACGCTTTAATTAATCAACGCCGACGATGAGTTTATCACGCGTTAACGTACTTTTTTTTCTTCTTATTATTTTTATTATTATTATAATAATTTATATTATATTAATATAATAAAAAAATTATATTATTTTATTATATTAATACCAATATAATTTTTTAGTATGTATTTTTGTTATGCTTGTTTACAGTTTTGTTTATTTATTTTGTATTATTTTAAAATTATGTAATAATCAATCAATATACATATAATCGAATTTTAATTTATAAGAATAATCAAATCATAAAATAATCAAAAATTTGTGTGACTTTATGTTATTGCTTACGTTTAAACGACAATAAATAAATAAATAAGCAGTGGGACATTTCAAATAAAGTGAGCACACTTAACACAGATAGTGCAAGAAATACAGTCGGTACTACAAGATATTTGTCTTTTGAACGTGTTCCCTTCGTTGTACACTGTCTCCAGCAATCTGTCATAGTAAATATGCACAACAGTGCGTTTGACAATGCTCTGGCCAAATGCAGTAAAGTAGTGGGCCATTGAAACACAGTCCAGCAAGTGCTGCAGAATTAAAAAAAAACAACAAGCAAAGCTTGGATAAAAGAAGGAGTCGCTTATGTCTTTAAACTTTATCTGGTTGGAATGTCTTGCATTCCAACCAGATAAAGTTTGACTCTGAGCATAATAAAAAGTGTTCGCAGAAACAAACAGCCACTGAGCATTGTCCTTACCAAACACAACACAAAGATTACTATGCCAATATCAGCTGAAATAGGCAAATTACAAAGTTTGGATAAAGTTCCTGGAGCCCTGCAGGTATATTTAAAGTCATATATTTCTCACCGACTGGTTTGCTTACATGTAAGAGAGAAATAGTGTACCTGTACATGTTTAAGCATAGTTATGAAAACACTTTTTGTGTGTATAAGTAAATGCAAAACATTTGAGTGAAATGGGTTTGATTTGTTCAAGTATGTGACTGAACTTCTAGGTGAAGAAAAATATGTTTCATGCTCTGTGGTTCTGTTTGCGTTTTGCCTTCTCTCTCGGTCGATGGAGAGCTCAGGTGATGACCATGTAATTAAATTCAAGTCTTCATTTAGACCTGAAGACACGAAAAATCTTCCACATTGCATATATAAAGATTGCAACTTCATTTGACACGAGATTCAAAGAACTCAAGTACATACACTTAGAGTTAAGAGAAATGAGGTGTGAGTCTCAGTCACTACTTACTCAAGGAACAGAGGTTTATTTTAGATGAACCTGTGGTAGCAACAAAATCAAAACCATCAAAGTAAAAATTTGCACTATTTGTTACTTTATCAGTGTCTGATTCTAAACACGAGGAAGACTCAATTGAGAACGGTGTGCGTTGATACAGAGCAGAGCCTACCATCAATACAGAGACCTGACCCTTACAGTGGTGGTTTAAACATGCATGTTCACACAACAGGCTGGCCTGCATTTGCATAGAAGTACTTAGCAAAACCTCCAACATCCATACCTTGCAAAAGATTGTTTTCTCTTGCTGGTCGTATTGTATAAAAGAAGAGAGTTTCTTTGTCATCTAAAATTGTGAATGACCTTGTTTGTCTTACCAACTAGCATGGTAGAGATGAATAAGTAAATTTAAAGTTAGATAGATAAAAGTGTTTAACGTTTTTTCAAACCAAATGTTTGTTTTGTTCATACGCCAGAATTATGAAAGAATAAATTTACACAATACAAAACCTGAGATTTCATTGTTGAACTTTTCTGCGATTAATTGCGCTTAGTCGTATATATATATATATATATATATATATATATATATATATATATATATATATATATATATATTATATATATATATATATATATATATATATATGCATCTTAAAAATTTACTTCAAAAAAAAAAACTTTATTTGAAAGGATAGTGTTGAAAATAAAATAGCGATAATACTTTTTATTCAGTCTTCAAAAATCCATAAGTTATGTTTTCCATTGATAAGAAAAAACCTCTTTTTTTTTCAAATATTACTGTTTATGTTCGAAAAGAAACTCTGAACATCAAAGAAAATGTTCTATACGCAATTTTAAAAACACTAGGAGTAGGACTTGTATAGCTATTTTTTATAACTTACATTATAACAATTAACTTTACATTTATTTTGTTGTACTTTTATATTATTTACATTACTATTTTCTAGTTTTGTTTTGATATTAATTTTGTTTTAAGTATTATTGTTTTACTTTAAAATTTTTAGGGTGATACTCGAACTTTGAACAAGTTGCATTTCATAAATTGTAATACAGTGACAAGACTTGATAACAATATCGAGAAAATGTCAACAAATCTTATAAATGAAGAAGAGAATGTCGAGTTTGCTTGTTTGAAAGAAATAAAAACAAATCGAATGTCTGTGGTCAAACGTGCTGCAAAGACAGACGTTGAAACTGTTTCGAATTATAAAAATGAAGTATGTGACAACTACGAAATGGTTTACACAAAAGGAAAATCTGTTCCAAAAAAACCTCAACGATTGTCAGATAAAAATTCAGAAAAACTCAACAACTTTCCTAAAGATAATTATTGTATAATGCGTGAAGAAAATGAAGAACTAGAATATGGCGAGCATTCGATTGACAAAATAGCAGCTAAACTGTCTGCTGTGCCAATTAACGGTTCATTTTCTAGAGGTAAAATGAAACAGATTCCTTTTATGACAGCAAATGCGTGGCCTTTAGCAGTAGATATATGCCCTGATATGAATAATTTGCATTATGAAGCTGATATAATTAAAACTGAAACAATTGAAAATCAAATTGCTAGCCATAAAGACAATGAAGTTAAAAATTGCTCTAACGTTAAGTATTTGTGTAGAGAACCAATCAATGAAGTGATTAATGATAGCGTTCAATTAGGATCATCAGATTGCTCATCTACTGACCGTTTACCTATGAAAAAAACTAATACTTTCTCACCTCTGCCATGGGTTTCCCCACTTAACTCACCAGTAGAACAAAGAAAACTGCACCGGTCAGGCGAGGAGATGCTAAATTCAATTGGTATCAGTAAGTCCTCTAATATAAAAAGAACTACAAATGACATAACAAAGTCTCTTATGAACAATCAGATAAAAAGCGAGCCTCAAATTAATGCGAAAAATGCGCAACTTCAGCTACAAGATGCCGAGCTTTATGGTATTAACAATACACTATCATTTCATACATACAAAAATTTAGAAGATGATTATGACAATGGTAGAAGAGACAAATATGAGTACGATACTTTTACAGAAAATATCGAGAATCCTTTGAACGGAAATATTGAGATTCCTTTAAACGAAGGTTTAAAGTTAAACAAGATAAAACTTGAAAATAACGAAAAGCCATTTCATGCCAAAAACGAAAATCAATCAAGTAATAATTCATCTGACATAAATTTAACAGATCTTAATTTGAAAAAAAACATTGATTCAAGTGAAAAATTATATCGTAATCCTTTATCTTCATCAGAACACGAAGAAGCACTAAATACTTCTCGACAACATCAAACTAATCCAGTTTTTATAGATCTTATGAAAGCAAAGTTAAACGCTGATCGACAAAGACCAGTATTTAAAAGAAAAATTACAGATCACGAAGAGCCATTGTATGCTTCAGTTATCAAAGAATCCTTACAAGAATATGAAAGCCAACGCTCATCTAATATCATTACAAAGAATGAAAATTTATCAGTACAAAAGATTTCTACACCAGTAGATTTTATGAGTATACTTCAAAAAAAATTTGTTGAAGCCAATCCAGATATTCATAATAATATACACGATAACCCATCTCAACTTGCTATTGCGTACGAGCCTATTTATGCAGATGTTTTAGAAAAGACATTAATTGACTATGAAAAAGAAAAAAATGAACACGAACGTGTTAGAAAGTTGGGTCTTGCTTTTCAAAGCAAGTTTATTAATGACGATACAATAGATAGATCATCTCCAAACTTTTTTGGAATACTCGAAGACAACATGATAGAAAATAAATTGTTATTTGCTGATGACAGTGATTCATTCAATCAGAAAGATGAACCAATATGTGCTCTAGTAATAAAAGCGGCTCTTAAATGGTACCGAAAAACTGTCATACACCAAAAATCTAGCAAGGTTAAAGTTGGACAAGCTTCTAGTCTTAGTCGGTCACCGTCTGATGCTTCTTCTACAAGTGAGGAAGTTAGAATAATAAATACAAGTATTATGGACAGCTCGCCCCAAGTATATTTGTCAGATTCTGAGCTTGCTTTACCAAAAATTCCTTCGCCAGATTATACTTGCTCTAAGTTTCATGTTAGTGATGTATTTTACGAAAAAGATGTTGAAAAAAAAGTAGAAAGTTATCTGGAAACATCCGGTATTAGTAATGAAAATTTCTTTTTACTTAAAGAAAAAACAAACAATATGGAGTCTCACCCATATCATATTGATCGACCATTTTGGAATGAAACTGAAAACAACGACTCCTTAAAAAATAATAACACTAAGCGATCCAGTTTGAAAAAAAAACCTTCAGATATAAAACCCAATTCCGTCTCATTTTTTAAAAACGTCGAAGTTTTTAACGAGAACGATGAACTAAACGAAAAAGAAGTTGTTCGTAAAGAAGAGCCACTTAAAGGTTCACCTCAAATTGATAAAAAAAATGAAAAACGAAAAAAAACTCCATACTCTGAGGTTTCGCCAATTGATAAAATATTTTATGAAGCCGATCTTGAAATTCATAAAAAAAAAAAATCGGTTGATAATTTAAAAAAAAATACGAATCAAACACACAAAAAAGATGAAACTCCATCACAATTACATAGTAATGAATTACCTAATTTGGAAGAGTTACCAGTAGTTCAACCACTAATTTCTGCTAACTTAATCGAAAACAAACCTATTATTCTTAATATCCCTGACAATGCTGGTGTTATGCAGTCTGTGGAACTTAGTGAAGAAGATTTGCAAGATATTGCTAAAGAGCATAATATTTCTCTTGAGGAGTTAAAAGGAGGTAGCCTAATATACAACCTACTTTTTGACCTTATCACTACAACATATCCAAATGGAAAAGTAACAACCAAACTAGTTCCTCAAGGACAAGGTGAAAAATTTGTTAATGATATTTTACTAAAAGAAAAATTAAGAGAACCGAAGTTTCCAGTTTTGCCAAGTGCCAATACACCCCCACCGCTTGTCAACCGATTAACAAAACCTAAAAATATCTCGAGGAGCCCTATAATTCCTGCAAACAGTATGGATTTTGACATCAGACATGGTAAAGATAGTTTAATTCGAACAATTATTCCTTCACCTGATTATTTAGATGAAGTTTCAGAAGATACCGAAAAAATAATTGATTTAGATCTTCTGAAAGAAACAGAAAAAAAATTAAAAAACCTTACCTACAATGAAATAGATTTAAAAGAAGTGAATGAACCATTTGTTAAGTCAATTAATGAACCAGTAAGTAAGAGCGCTGGCAAAAAGTTGTTTAATAATGCTACTCCTCTTTCAATTGAAAAAAATTTAATAAAGCTTTCAATTGAGTATGAAAATCCAGAATATTCTTCTGACTCAATTCAAAATATCAATTTAAAAAATAATCAACCAATAGCATATGATAATAAGGACTTAATTTTTCAATCCGCCAATCAATCAGTCAGTCGAGATGTCAATCAATCGATTGATCAAGTAAAATATGATAAAGTCTTCAAAACTATTGGACGAAATGACCATAATCCTGATTATAACCCTGATTATGAAGAAGATTATTGTAATGAAGATCCACCACAGTTACCTGATCGCTCCAAAAAACCTGTAAAAAAATCATGTTTAGTTGTAACTCCAGTTTCACTACCCCCACCATCTCCGATGCCACACTCACCAAAGTGTAAAGATCAGCTGATAATAGCTAAGTTTAGCCCTGTTTTGAGATAATCATTTTTTTACCTTTTACAACCAAAACACATAGGAGAATACTATAAACTGCGACAGACTATTAAATGCATTTTTAATTCTGTAAATTCGTAAATAGAAAAAAATAAATGTTTCAAATATATTCTATTAATTCTAAATTAAATATTGCTATATTGCTTGTCAGAAAGGTTTCCCATTAACGTTGTTATAAACTTGTTGTTTTGAAAGACCTGAAAGCATGACCGTATACACACACGCTGCGCCTGTCTAAGTATACGCACACGCTGCGCCTGTCCCTACCCAGTAAGCATAAAGACGTTTAAAAGACGTTTTAAAGATGTCTTTAAGGAGGTCTAAAAGGCGCACTTGTAGACGTCTAGATCATAAGGCTAAAAGACGTCTAAATAAAAACGTCTTTATAAAAACGCGTTTTAGACGTATGTTAGACGTTTTTTTCAAGATAAATTTAAGTACATGACGTAACATTTTCGCGCAGTATGTGGTATATATTCATTGTATTTATAACATCATATATTGTTATAATTTCGTATATACAAAATATACATAGGAACCAGGGAGCGTATTCAGCAAACTTTTTTTTGGCGTAAGTTTGGCGTAAGTTCAAAACAGTGAAATCCGTATTCACGAAACTTGCGTAGTTGCGTTAAACAAAACTTACGTAAGTTTTTTCGTAACTTCTGTGCTAAAAAATCGGTATTCACCAAACTTTTTATAAACTTGCTCAGCTCAATTTAAGCAAGAAAAGTTACGTTAGCTATTAGCTGCCTTAACTTTGGCGTAAAGGTAAAATAACTAAATATTAGAAATAGTGTAATATTATTATGATTCATATATTGTCAGATTGATATAGAATTTTATTATAATATATACAATTCATGTATATAAATTGTATATACTATAATAAAGTTAACAATAATCATAAATATTATTAATATCTATGTAGGTACGTGAGTAAAAATTTCAAATTGTTTGAATACTATATTGTTATAAATCATTAGAAAGAGGATTATTACAGTATTTTAAAGGTGAAAAAATTATCAAAATCGAACAATTGGTTCAAAAGTTATGACGGTTTAAGTACCGATTTTTCTATATATGGATTTGTTGAAGAAACTGTGGTCAAAATAATGTTTTTCTTCACTTAAATTGTCATAACTTTGTCAATTCTTATCAAAAAACAAATATCTTGGCATCAAAAGATAGGTGTAAGAGTGGGCTACAACTTTATATTAAATTCTAACCGCCGGGCGTATCGGATGGACAGAGGGGGTACCAAACCACCACCTTGCCCGTGTGAAACTGAACACTTTTTTAGAAAAAAAGTTTTTTTTTAAGACATAAGCAATATAAATATACAAAAAAATTGTTTTAAATTTATACTAAACTAAAATATATGAGAGGTGTATGTTAGCAATAATAGTGTGTGTGGTGGTGATGGTTTGATAAACCCTTGTATCAAAAACGACTTGATTTTATAAATATTAATCTTTACTAAAATGAGTAAAACTAGTATACAATATAAAATTATGTTATACAAGATCTTATGTATACAAGTGGTGTTTCTATTATGGGAGGGGCGTATGACCCCCCCCCCCCAACCTAAAAAAAAAAAGAAAAAATATGCAATTACTGTTTTCAAAATTTGAATAATAAATTAAAAAAAAAATTATGAAACTGGAAACAATTTAAAAAATAAATTCATACCAGACAACCACCAAATATGAGAGATGAATGTAAAACTCATAATAGATATGTTGATGTTTTAGTACTATAATATCAAAAACATTTTTAATTCTTGAAATACCTTAATGAATATTTAAAGTACAACAACAAAGAAGTAAAAAACATATTCCACTAGATTAAAATATACATTAGTGGTGCATCCATGGTCATAAGAGAATGGAGTATAAGGAAGGACCTATCCAAATATATCATAAGGGAAGGGGCATTAGAATGCCTCTAACCAAACCAATTGGATATATATTACTTAAAAAATTATACAACTACTATTGTGGGGCTATAATTATAAGTCAATTGGCTGTGAAAAAACATGTCATCTTTATAACCAAGTATAGCAACTACCTATATTAAAGTCTTTCATGTGATTATTACATTAAAATAAGTAAGGACCATACAGTATGGTTAACGAGCTAGCCATTCTGTTTGGTTAACAAACAAATTTCTGTTTCAAAATAAATAATAAATAAAATGTTAACATTAAAAAAAAAAAAATTTAATTATTTTAAAAATAATTTAATATATTTTTGTCTTGGTTTTTAGTGAATGATTAATATGATTAATTCCAGTAATAAAACTATATTTTAATTATTTTTAATAATAGCCAGCACACGAGGGTAAGCCAGAGTCGTCTTTCAAAAAATTTAACAAATTACAACACTTGCTATATAATTTAGGCAAGTCACAACACTAGCTGTGTTATTTATGCAAGTCACAACACTTGAAATACATTTTTGGCAAGTCACAGCACTTGTTGTATTATTTATGCAAGTCACAACACTTGCTATATATTTTAGGCAAGTCACAACACAAGCTGTATTATTTATGCAAATCACAACACTTGCTATATAATTTAGGCAAGTCACAACACTTGTGTTTTTAAATTCATTAAATTGTAACTCACCAGAAACAATATCAGCAGCATGCTGGGTCTTTTTCATGCAATAGTCAGCAGCTTCAATATCAGTTTCATCATCTTTCCAGTAAGAAATGGTGTCAAGTCATTTTTTCTTTTATTAACTTTGCCACTTGATTTTTTGTCTTTGGCAAATCTCATCTCTTACTTTGCATCGATTCAGCCAATATGTAAATTTGTTTTTACGTGCTACATTAATTGACCATTTAACAATCTTTTCTCTTAAACTTAAATCTGGAGTGTCTAGATAGTCAACAGTCCTATTCTTTTTTGATCTTAGTTTGCAAGTGATATAGCAAATTGTTGCATTAGGAAACCATACTTTTGCATCACTAAACATACCCATTAATTCCTCACTATCTATATTGTGAAGCTATGCACTAGCTGTTTCCTCTTTAAATGTCTCCATCACAGTAAGAGAAGCTAGTAGTAAATGACTAAATACTAAATTATTAAATCATATAATAGGGGTTTAACTGACTGATCCTCTCTAAAGCAACTTCATCTAAACAGAAATTAAATGAACTTTATTTTTACAAATATATATATATATATATATATATATATATATATATATATATATATATATATATATATATATATATATATATATATATATATATTATGTGTATATACATATATATATATATATATGTGTATATATATATATATATATATATACATATATATATATATATATATATATATATATATATATATATATATATATATATATATATATATATATATATATATATATATATATACAGTACTGGAAAAATTATTATGGATTTTTTAAAATAACACAATTTATGCAACAATTTTAGTTAATTTTATTATTTAAAGTATTATATTTCACATAAATTCTTTCTATTTTCACTATACATTCATTGTGTACCATATTTTTCATAAATGTCAACATTTTTTATCATTTTATAGATGGCAACACGATTTTTATGTGTTGTGTCATAATTATGCATATTATGCACATTTATGTTAGTTCGCTGCGTTCCGTCACGAGGGCTTGTCGTCGCTGAGAATTAAAGTTTTTATAACATTTTATTGCAGTTTTAAGTTTTTTTAATATTATCTAAACCAAAAAAGTTACTTAATTTTTTTTTATTTCATTTAGTTTTGTATATAAAGTCATGGGTAAAAATAGTGATTTAAGTCCTCGTAAAATTGGACAAATTAAAGTTTTACTAGAAGATTCTGAACTTAAACAAAAAGAAATCGCTAGGAAATTAAATATATCGACACAAATTGTTAGTCTGATTAAGAAAAAAATTGAGAGAGGGATTGATGTGGGCTCTCAACGACAAGGAAACTGTGGGAGGAAAAAAATAACCACACCAAGAACCGATAGAAAAATCCAAAATATGGCACTTAAGGATAGAAGAGCAACATGTTCGAAGATTTCCAGTATGTTAGGGGAAGAAGGAATCTCTGTGAGCAGAAAAACGGTAAACAATCGATTGTTAGAGTTCGGATTGAAAGCATATCGTCCAAGAAAAAAGCCACGCCTTACAGAAAATATGAAAAAAGCAAGATACGATTGGGCAAAGCAGCATGAATCTTGGACTTATGATGATTGGCAAAAGGTAAAAATGGTTTTTTTAATCTTAAATACATTTAGGAATGATAATCAGTTAAATTACTTTTGTCTTTATTAATTATTTTAGTTGTGATGGGGTCTTGTAACATTATAATAATACGTATTTAATAAACAATAATTTTCAAATTTTAACTTAGAGGTAAGGCACTCTCTCTCTACTTTCTCTAGCAGTTAATTTTGTTTCAGGTTGTGTTTTCTGATGAGTCGACTATCGCAATTTTGGATGATAGGGTCCAAACCGTACGTCGACGACCCGGGGAAGAATTTTTGCCAGAATGTTTGAAGAAGACTGTGAAATTTCCTCAAAAAATAATGGTATGGGGGGCATTTTCGGTCCATGGAACCAGTCGATTGTACATCGTGGATGGCACAATGAACCAGGACAAGTACATTAAGGTGCTAGAATCTCGACTAGTGCCACAAATTAGGGAATGGTATGGGTCAGACTTCTGGATTTTCCAGCAAGACTCTGCACCTTGCCACAAATCCAAAAAAGTTATGACTTGGTTCCAACAAAATGCTGTCCAGGTTCTTCCTTGGCCAGGAAACTCGCCCGACATGAATCCCATAGAGAATCTATGGGATATACTAAAAAATGAAATCCACCAAATACCCATAACAACAAAAAGCCAACTGATAGAAAGGTTAATACACGTGTGGTTTCACTCTACAAAAATTAAATTTTTGTGTAAAAGTTTGATTGAGAGCATGCCACATCGTGTAAAAGCTTTAATTCTTGCGAAAGGTGGCCAAACAAAGTATTAAAATGTATAAAAATGTGTAATACGTGTAAATAAATCATTTTTGGTTATGAACTAATGAACAAATTGTGTTTTAGTAATGCCTTAAGTCCGAAATAACGATGTATTTTAAAAATCCATAATAATTTTTCCAGTACTGTATATATATATATATATATATATATATATATATATATATATATATATATATATGTATATATGTATATATATATATGTAAATTTTGTTATATATATATATATATGTATATGTAAATATATATATTATGTATATATATATATATATATATATATATATATATATATATATATATATATATATATATATATATATATATATATATATATATATATATGTATATATATATATATATATATATATATATATGTATATATATAAATGTATATATATATATTGTATATATATATATATATATATATATATATATATATATATATATATATATATATATATATATATATATATATATATATATATGCTATATAATAACTACTAAGCTATTAAATACAGAAAGTAACTAACTGATGTTGTCGGCTACAACTTCACTATAACTTTGAGCATCTAAAACAGCAAAAGAAATATTTAAGTTATAAATAAAGATTAGATAGTGGCCAAATAATAATTTGAAACAGTTTAATAAATTTATATTAAAATAACTTATTCATAAAGATATTCCTTAATAAATAAACTTTATTTATTAAGGAATATCTTTTCGAATAAGTTATTTAAAAGACAAGATTCTTTATTATAAAAACAACGTTCAAACTTTAAATTAGATATGTAACACCTTTAGTGTTTATTAATAAAGTAATAATCTTTAGTTAGCGTGTATCATTAAACTATACCATTGAAATTGTTAAAATTTACCAAACTTACATATCGCCTGTCTGAATTCACCTAAAAGCCAATTTTAAATTACGAACTTTATTATAAAATTAAACTATAACACTAACATTGCAAAAAATAAGTTTAAATGACTAAATAACTAAAATAGTTTAAACTCTACTTGTTCTAAATTGTCTATAGAAAAAAACAACAATGACTCAATAAAAAGAAAGCAAAAATTAGGAATACATAAATAAACAACTGTAAAAAAATTTTGTGGATAATTGTAATAAAGATCTTTAAATGAATACTGAAAGCAGATAACTAAATACTAAAATAATAAAGCATAACAAAGAAACTGACTTATCCTCTCAAAAGCATCTTCTAAAAAACAATTGAAAAACTTTTTTTAACAAAATAATACAAACATTTGTCTAGACTATATCTACTGATCTTAAGTTAAAAGAAACTAATGGGTATGGAATGTGTAAAATAACTAACTAATATTGTTGGCTGCCACCATTGGACTGCTTTGAGTTGCTAAAACAATATAACAAATGTTTTTCATTATTATGTTACATGTATTATACATAAAAGTTGAATAATTTCACTAACATATATAAGTTATATATGAACGTATTTTATTTAATAAATAAAGTACGATTCAACTGTAATAAATAATATAAATAAAATAAATAAAATTCAACTGTAATAAATAATATAAATAATTTATATTATTTATTAAAGTTGAAAGATTAACAGTCAATTATTAAAAAAAAAAGATTACAACACTCTTACATTGTAATACAATGTAAGATAAAATATGTTATAATATTAATGTCTTTAAACTTTAAAGTAACATTAAAGTAACATTTCCTTACTAAGTAAGGTAAGTAAACTGATGTTTCCTTACTAAGTAATTTAATACTTTAAAGTTTAAAGTTTAAAGTATTAAAGTTTAATTTTTTTTTTTTTAATTTTAATAAATAGGAAACAATATTGAAAACCTTTATCATTATTTTGACCTTCCATTTTATTTAATCTAAAAAAAAACTGAAAATGTTATTCAATCTAAATCAAATATAAAAAATGTTTGATTAGCCCCTCTGTCTCCCGCGCCCATTTCAGCAAAATGAGAATTAGGTACCAAAAGTGCGATAAAAAATAGACACCCTGCTACAACTTTTTTTTCAATGAAATTTTCCAGGTGCATAGATAAATGAAAAACTTAAATGAAAGAATAGTATAGAAAAATGAATGAGCATATCTTCGACATTAATTTCATGCCTAAAGTACAACAAAGTTTTAGACATCAAAAAACTCTATAAAAAAGCTATCTAGTAAAATAATAAACCTAACAGTAACAAAGTTTAACTATTCTAGTTTCTAAAAATAATCTATATTGATATCAAATTCTAAAAAGTTTTCCAACTAAACACGTCTTCCCTACGCTAGCTAAAAAAAATTCTAAAAAGCGTGGCACAGTTTTTTAGCACAAAAATCGGTTCTGTAAAACGCGGATTTCCACGTACCTAATCTATGATAAAATTAATAGATAATAATAATAATCATAGATATTGACACAAATATTATTTGTGTTAATATCTATGATTATTATTATTATTATTGTTATCTATTAATTTTATCTATAAATTATTATGATGCATTTATATTTCAAATATAAATGCCATTTATAATTGAAATACAAATGCATCATAATATTTTTATAACTTAATAACATCTTGATATTTGTTACGTATAAAGTGTTTACTTATTCATGTATGTTTATTTACATATATATATGTGTGTGATCGTGTATATGTATTGTGTGTATGCTTGTATATGTATACATGTGTGTATGTATATGTATGAATGTATGTGTTTTGCGTATATGTGTGTATGTGTTTGTGTGTGTATGTATGTTTGTATGTATGTATGTGTATCATACACACATATGCATAAATAGGTGTGTGCATATACACATATACATATATGTGTGTATGCGCGCACTGGACATACATACATTCACATACTGTGTGTATGTGTGTTTGGTGTGTGTCTATGTGTGTGTATGTATGTATATGTTTGTATAAATATCTATGTATGTTTGATTGTGTATGTGTGTTTATATATATATATATATATATATATATATATATATATATATATATATATATATATATATATATATATATAAACACAAGTATATATAGATTTGTAGGTCATCGCGCTTTTGTCAGTTATATAACTGTTTAACAAACCAAAACATTGTGTATTATAATATCATAGTATTATTGTTATATTTTTGTATAATATGATCAATTTATTATCTTATAGTTGTAATATAGCGTATAATAGGGTCCGAATATATTTAAATTACATGCATCATGATGATATATTATAAATAAATATTGATATAACATCTTTATGACAACCATTAAGGTGTTATATTATTAATTAAGTTAAACCTAATGTATTTAATTTATTTATGTTAAAATATTATTATGTTGTTAATATAGCATAACATCTTATGCAAAATAATAGTAACATTGTTATTTAAATTAATATATTATAGTATATTGTATATTATTTGGATTATATTTTAAAAGATGCTGTATTGTTATAATGCAGTTATGATTTTGGTAATATATACAATTATTGAATTATTATATTCATAAAAAAAGTAACTATATCTTTATAAATATTAATAAAACACTATATATTTACAAAAAAGCAAGTATATCTTTATAAATATTCTATTTCACAGTTTTTTGTTATATGGTACGTGTCTCATTAAGTTTAACTATCATAATTCATTTAGTTGTTTTAATAGCTTTATTTTGTTTTAGTTTAAATAGAAATTTGATTAATTTGGTCAAGATCAAATCTAGCGTTAAGCTCAATATACTGTTTTAAATGATTACTTTGATGTAAAATGTGTTAAAAAATCTCATTTGTATAAAAATATATAGAAGTATATAAAGCCAACACATTAACAATGATTTGTCACCAAGCATATTGAGGAGCAACCCAATTTCTTCAGAAGCAAAAATGTAACTGAGAGTTTTTAAGTTAACTGGGAGTTTCAAATAGTAATTGGTAAAAACTACTAGTCAATTCAAAAAAAGAATAATTTTTATTTTTTTCTATTTTTGAATTAAAAAAGACATTAGAATATAATCCTAATGCAGATTTCCTTTTTGCTTTTTAACAGTCATGATTGCACCATTTAATCAGCCAACTACACCAGAAAAAATCTATTTCAATAAAGTTCACCTACAGATAGATAGTGATGTGGGGCAATCCTTTGATCATCTCAAAAACCATTGGATGTCACAAGAGACGTGAAGCACTTCAGTGCTCCTAAACATATGCTTACCCAAACTATATATTGCAAAATATATTTTAAGTGTAAGTTGCTGGAAAACTTTTACAATTCTTTAGGATTAGAAATTCCAGATGACATAAACTTTGAGGACAACAACGAAGATGATGTACACTATGTTCAGGTTGAATTTACACAAGTCAACCAATTCGACTTGGCATTGTACAAAGAACACTAGTTAAAACTATGTTATTAAATTGAAGGGGATAAGGGGATATATATGATTTACATGATATTTATGAATGAAAAAAATGAAAGTTTTTTTTTTATTTATTAATTGCATATTAAACAATTTAAAAATTTATCTGCCCTTAACAACCTCTTTGTAGAATAATCAATTCTGAACCCTCTCTACCTCTTTTCAACTTAAAACTATTTTCCTAATATTTATAATTTTTTTTTTTAAATAAATATTTAATAAAAAGTATTTAGTTTTTACAGCAAAGTTTATAAAAAATATTATTGTCATTTTATTAGGGTGTGAAAAATGTTAATTAGTAATAACCCCTAATTTAAATTAGTTAGAAATTATATGAATTCAAAATTAGAAAAGTTTGTTTTATAAAATTACGAAAACTTGGTTTATTTAAACAAAAATTAACGTGGTTGATTTTTGCGTAAGTTTTTGCGTAAGTTTGGCGCAACTCGTGCGCAACCCTAACTTTACGGAAATGCTGCGAAACATTGGTGAATACCAAAACTACGCTGAACTTACGATTTCCGTAACCTTAGTTGAGCTACGCAAGAGTTACGAAAGTTTGGTGAATCCAGCAATCAAAATAAAATTGCTGTAATCACCACCAACGGTTGATACATCAAAGATGAAAATAATAAATAACAATAACAAATATATATGAAAGCATTATTTAAAGCTTCTTTAGTTATTATAAAAATTAACATGCGTATTGCTAGCTAATTTTTGACCGCATACTTGACTTATTATATGGCTTGTGGGTGTATAAAAACTAAAAGTACTGATATTTAACTTATATATTATTCTTGCCATTTTCACTTATTATCATGATCAGTCAACTATCTATTAAAAAAGCAAAATAATTATTAATAAAAAAAAGATATATTATTATTATAGCAATTATTTTAGTGATTCCTGTGACAACAATTTTAGCAATTGTGTAAAAAAGTGACAACAATTTTAGCAATTGTGACAACAATTTTAGCAATTGTGTAAATTTAATTTAAAGTAATTTACACTTAAAACTTGAACAAATTATTGAAAATAATAAAAACTATGTTTTTACTTTGAATATACGACATCTACTTAACGCGTAATGACAAAGCCGTCAAAAAGAAGTCATAATGACATATTTATAAACAGGTCTCAGAAAAGACGTCTTTTAGCTTTGATCTAGACGTCTTTTAATGCGTATTTTAGACTATTTATTACGCGTCTTTTAAACGTATTTTTAAACTTTAAAAAGACGCATTTTAAACGTCATGTCATGTTAAAATCGCATTTATTAAAGACGTCTAGAAGATGTCTTAAAAAAAGATATCTTCTAGACGTTTTTTTAACGCTTAAATAGACGCGTTTTAAACGTCATTTTAAAAACGCCTTTATAAAAGACGTCTAGGAGATGTCTTAAAAATTGACGTCTTCTAGACGTCTTTTTATCTTTAAAAAAGACGCCTTTTAAAGGTCATTTTAAAAACGCATTCATAAAAGACGTCTAAAAGATGTCTTTAAAACGTCTATAAAAGTGCGTCTTTACCTAGACTAGTTTTAGACACTATAAGTGTCTAAAATACGTCTTGTGCTTACTGGGTAAATAATCCAATTGACGAACTTACATTTTGCCAAGACTAAGATAAAAAAAAATAAAAAAAAAAAGATGAGATAGATATAGTGTTTCACATTTCCTGATAATTTTCATTTCTCGAGAAATAAAGAATTTTTTGTGCACAAAGGTTTAATAATAGGTACACAATATATAAAAAATAAACTTAGCAAACATGTAAGGAAATAAAATCAACAACAAAAAATGCATTGAAATTACATGCTTCATTTTAAAATGGTCGTTAAATAATTTAAAAAGAATTAAAAACAGTAACTAATAACTAACAAACATTAAAAACAATAACTAATAACTAAAAAACATTAAAAACAATAACTAATAACTAACATATAGTATAAAATAGGCGAATAGGCGTAAGTCGCGGGGTAAAGCATAAGTGGCGATGACGTTTGTCTGACGGGATAAACTAGTTATAAATGCTGATCCTCATCGAAACGCTAGTAACAATAGACGCGACTCTGAGGAGACGTTTATTACTTATCACTACACTAATTACGTTTACACATTAGCATTAATGTTTTTTTTCCATTATTAGTCCTTTCATTGTTGTTAGCATATTTTTAATTTGTTGAATGGTTTTTTGTTTTACAAATTGTTGACTGGTTATATATTTCTTGTATATTTTAGTTCATATTGGTATTTATAAAACAATTTTTTTGTTTTTTATTTTTTATTTTTATATATATATATATATATATATATATTTTATTATTATTTGTTTTTATTTTTTTTTATTTTTTTTATTGTTATTATGGTTGAGTACTGTTTTGGTTGTATAGCTTGTCTTATTTATTTTTAAATATTCCTCTATTAATCTTTATTTTTGTCTTGACAACTATCAAAATATGCTTTGTCTAATAAATAATTCTCCTTTATTCTAATGTACTTCATTTCTTCCCTCAGGCGTTCACTGCTCGTGTGTGACCATTCGGCGAATTTTATATGCCAAAGTTTTTAAATAATAACTAATAACTAACAAACATTAAAAACAATAACTAATAAATAACAAACATTTAAATAAGCTCTTAAAAACTAGTGCGAAAAACTAAGTGTAATGTACTAAGTTTAAAAATTGAAAATAAATATCAAAATTTTATTTTTTTAAATTAACAAATTTAAACTACTTCTCTGTTTAAAAAAAAAAATTTAAAAAACATAGCACATTCAATGTTTTTCTTGATAACATATTTATTTTCTTTGTAAAGAAATAATTGGTATTGAACGATGATGTAAAAAGTTTCTTTCGTTTTGTGATGTAAGTTTTATTGTTGACAGTGCATCACTAAGTAGTTCTAATTTTTTTTGTTCTGGAACCAGTTGTTTAAAAGATATTGCATTCTTGTCTTATTGTTTTACTTGTGCTTTTGGTAATACTATCTATAGCATTACCCAGCCAGCTGGGTAATGCTATAGATAGGGGCCCAAGTGAGCAGCTTTATGGGGTCCATATGGGTTGCCCGCATCCCACCCAAGGAAAATTGTCGCTGGGCGTAAATTAGGGCCCAAGTGGGAAGCCCATATGGGATCCATATGTGGGACCCACATGGGTCCAACTTTTGTATTTAATTGAATAATTATTATTATTATTTTTTTTAATACATATATATAATTTATAATGTAGTCATAAATATGCCACTAGAGTCTAGCTTTATAGAAGTAAAACAGGAAATCAAAGATACAAATAATAAAGTAAACAGTAATAAATATTTATAAATATGCCACAATATTTAAATAATAAAATAGTAAAATTAATAGTTTCATAAGAAAATTCAAACCTTTGGTATTGTGGTTTTACCTCCTCCGGTAAAAAATTGCCATATAAAGGTCACTTTACCAGAAGTCTGCAAAGATTGGTTGAGCTCCCGAAGGATCGTCATACCTGCTCTACGGACTGAGAGCAAGAGACTGAGAGTAATAATAATTTCTATTGTATTCTTGTTTTGAAATCCAAATGTAAAGATTCTTCACTTGTCAGCAAACACTCATTACATTAATTCACTAAATATTAGTAACATATGTACGTAAAATATAAAAAAAGTTCCTATTTTATTCCTTTTTGTTATTATTTCCCATAATATTCAAATTTGTTTGAACTTTGTGAATTTAAAAGATATTTGTACGCACACCAACATCACAGACAACGGGATACAATTTAAATTATAGAGGTTGCAGTTTGGGCTTGATCTTAGCGCGCCAACAAAAATTTTTTAATTTTCTCGAGAAATATCAAATAATTTCATCGAGAAATGAGAAAAATTAAAACATAAAATTTCTCGAGAAATTCTTGAGAAAGAACTCTCGAAAATAAACACTAGATAGATAATATAAAACATAAAATAAAAACAAGAACAAAAAAAACTTAAAAACATTTTATTTACAGTGAAAACAGTATTGGCTCATGTACTCAAACAAATAGATGTATCATTCAATAATATGGAATTCTAGAAAAAAATAATTAAAATAATTGTTAATCGTGTCGCTGTTATTGCACTTAAGGTGGCTCACCTCCTTTAAAAATCAAATTAAAAAAAAAACAAAAAAAAAAACAAACATATCTATCTGGTTATGGCGAACAAATAAAATAAAGTTAGAAATTAAAAGAGAAAATATTAAGGAAATAGGTTAACAAGGAGGTAAGCAGAGGAAGTAAATAATTGTAGCAAGCAATCAGAAACAACAAGTCCATAAAAAAAAACATTAGTCCTGCAACAAGCTGTGATTATGAAGTTGACAATTCCTTATTTGTAACTTTACAATTATTAAGAATATATTTGAACAGTGTTCTACATGCAATGAGTGTAATAGCAAGCTAAATGTTTTTCATAATGAATTTATACCGTATAGATTTATCATAACTCTAATAGAAAATCCCAAATGTATTATTGTATGGGATTTTCTATTGGAATTATTATCGAACGTTCAAACTGTGACTTTGAAAGTACATTTTAATCATCTTCATCTATAACTCAAAGTGTTTTTGGTTCAAAACCATATGGAATAAGTTCACTTACTATTTGGAATTTCATGAAATTAGACGTTGTAGAGAAGTTATGTCTCCTTTTTCTGCTGCAATGAATATGCATCCACCTATTACGAATTGCAGTTATGATCTAACAAACAACAAACTACATAAAATTTATAAAGTAAGTAGTTCTTAGAGTAAGAAAGCTGCTGTATCAGAACTAAGTGAAATTATAAATGAAAATGCTTCTGTTAAAATTATTGACAGTAGCATATTAATAGACGGAACATGGCAACGTCGTAGTTACTCTTCCCTAAACAATGTTGTTGATGGTCTTTTACATGAAAATAAAAAGGTGATTGATATTTTTTCTTTATCTATGTTTTGAAGAATATAAAAGAATAAAAAATCCTATTGATTTAGAATATTAAAAAGTTACACACACTTGCCAAGTTAATCATTTTGGCTCAGCAGAGTCAATGAAAGTTGCTTGAGCTCAAGAAATATTCCATTCGTCCATGCTAAAGTATAATTTAAAAACCTTGCAAATGATGACTCAAGTTTATTTTCTAATGTTGTTAATAGTAAACTGTATGGTGATTATATTATCAAAAAGCTAGAAAATAAAGCTGACCATTATAAAAAAAGAGAAGTCTCTCCCTCGCCGTAAATAATAAAGATTTCAAAGACTGATTCGCTAAAAAATATCTGGAAAAAGAAGGCTAAACAATAAATCTACTAACACATTGCAGACGTTTGTTAGAATGGCAATAAGACAAAGTAAAAATAGTATAATAAATAATACTTAATATGAGAAAAAGTGTAATAGCTGTACTTTACCATTATACAAATTTTCCATATGAAGTCAATCGTCATCAATTTTGTTTCAAAGCAAAAAACAGCTAACGCGAATAGAAATCAGATAAATTTACGGGTATAGACAAGCTATAGAAAAAATTAATTTTCCTGTGCAAATTATTGAGGAAATTAAACCTTTTTTTCAAGAGTTGTCAAACCCTGAAATGCTAAGAAATTGTTTACATGGAATGACAAAAAACTGTAATAAATCTTTTAAAGCTACTTTTACTGAAAGAAAACTTTTTAAAACATCTGTTTATTCTTTTATATTAAATTACAATGACGATTTTCTTCTTTAAGTTACATTTTTAAAATGCTAACGTTTGCTGGAGGTGCTTATTTTAAAAAAGGAGCTTTCAAAAAAGATAAAAAGTGATAATCAAATATGTCAAGAAAATCAAGGCAAAATTTAATCTATTTAAAGTATAAAGAAAAATAAAAGTAAATTAATTGTAATTTGATATATTTAAAACAAATTATTAATTTTTTAAAATAGAAAAATTTTTAAAACAAAGTTACAATTTCCAAAATAAAAATTAATATATTCTGTAGAGTTTAATTGATAGTATCAATAGAAGAAAATTACCAAAAATGCAAAATAAATAAAAACAACAACAGTTAATTATAGTTAATTCATTGAAGCCATCATTGAACGATATCGATATTAGAGGATGTTCTCTTTAATTGGTCAGAAGAATGCCTAATTACGCTTCCAATAAGTTGCATGGAATCCATTTTAATTAAGTTTTTATTTGACTTTAAAGTAGGGTTGTTCGCCGAAAAACAAAACTTGCGAAAATTTCGCATCTTTATCTACGGTAATAGAATTGTTATTGCGGAAGTTGCACATGCAAAAATGCACATTCCGTAACGCGCTATACGAAAATATAAATAAATAAAATTCCGTAATAAAGCATTGCGAAAGAAAACTTGCGAAACAAATCATTTCTTCAAATGTTTATACAAATATACCTAATATATATATATATATATATATATATATATATATATATATATATATATATATATATATATATATATATATATATATATATATATATAAATATATATATATATATATATATATATATATATATATATATATATATATATATATATATAAATATATACATATATATACAGTAAAATCCAGTTTAGTTGGACTCTCAATGAACAGATAAACAGTATGCCTTTCTTTTTAAAAAGTATAAAGAGGATGTGTGATAAACAATTAAATACTTTATTAGAAAGAACGAGAGATCTCTCTAAAGGTAAATGATATTAGAAAGAGTAAAAAGAGAAGAAATATATGTAAAATAGCGGGATGTGAACCTGGGTCTCCGCGGCAAAATGTCTTAACTAAATGAGCTATACGTTCATTCAACTAAGTGAATTATAATATTTATTTATTATATAATTAAGAAACTATATAAAACAGAATTTACAGAAAGAGATACGTATGCAAATAGGATTCTATATATCAGGAAAATAAACAGTAATGTGAACCTTTAACTAAGTAAAACTAGTTACTTTTAATGGAACACAATAGGCTTTAGGAGCCTCAGGGAAATTATATTCAGAAATGATTATATTAGACTCAGAGTTAGCTAGAAATTATTACAAAGTGTTTAGGACAGATGTCTAGTACAAAAAGCACAAGATTTAAAGCAAAATGATTTATATTATTTGAAAAAGTTGTTTTACGTACATTTCATCATAATTTAAGTAGAACTTAGTAAAGCAAGGGAAAAGTGTACAATTAAGCACAATGAACTCAATCTCAATCTTAACTAACAGAAGAGAGGTTGTCACTATTATGAAGGTGACGAAAGATCTGTAATATAGAACATGGAGGTCAAAAAATCTTAAGTAAAAAGAGTTTGATGAACAAAAGTTACAATGGCTGCGGGATGCGAACCCGGATCTCTGCGGCGAATTATCACGTATCTAACTGATTGAACTATACTGATTGATCTTATACTTAAATTTACATCTTATTAAAATTAAAAAACAATATTTTCGAAGATCTATACTTCGAAAAGCGTATTCAAACTATACCTTTAAAATCTGCTAGAACTTTAGTAACGTGCACACTTTTAGAAATTATTGAAATAGGTTTATTTTATCAGAAATATGCTTAAGCTAAAGCATATTTTTGAGCCTCTTTTTACTATTTGCTTAAGCATATTCGAACCTGTTTCAAAAATTTCATATGCTTTAAAAAAAAAAAAACATGTATATTTCTACCCATCATTCTTATTTTTAATATACGTAATGAATTCAAAAAACATCGTTATACATATTTATTATGGCACGTTTCGTAAGTTTATTTCCGTTAAGAATTCTTTCGTATGTTGTGATCCGAAATACTTTCGTTTCGAAAGAAATTTTATTTTTTATCAATATTTTTAAAAATAAAACCATAAAAATTTAATATGTTATTATACTGAAAATAAAAATTCATTATAAACATTTTGGGATTTAAAGATGTTAATTTTTACAATTAAAATCAGTCTGGCAAACAAATTTTCTTTATAGACTTCAAAACGTCGTTTGGCGAAAATGTTTGTTTCGCAAGTGCGACTTTCGTATGTTGCAAAATAGTTTTGTTTGAACCGCTACTTTCGTATGTTGCAAAATAGTTTTGTTTCGTATGTCAACTTGCGAAATGCTAAATTTCGGAAGTGGCTTTTGCGAAATGAACATCGGCGATTTTAAATGTTTTGTAACATTCGGTACGAAAAAATGTAATTCCTTGTTCTCAATCTCCTTACGAAAGAGTGTTGTTTTTCCGGAATTGCACGAAATCCTCCGGTTAACAACCCTACTTTAAAGCAGCTTCTAATAAAAAAACAACTCATAGTTCAATCAGATCATAAAATAAAATACATGTCATGTTCAATAGCCAAAGAAATTTAAAAAAAAATAATTTTTTTCTAAATAAAAATATTGGGGCTTAATGATAAGACTAAATTTGTCTTCTTCTTGCCCCGGTCATGTAATTTATTTATTTACACTTTTGTAGAAAAAAAAAATTTACTGCCGTAAGTTTTTTTTTATCTGCAAAAGTGTAAATAAACAAATAAAACATCGTTTTTAATTTTAAAGGTTAATCAAACGCATTTAAACATCACTTTTAATTTTAAAGGTTAAACAAACACATTAATAAACTAATGAGAATAGCAGTGATAGCGTTACATAGACTTGTCAACTTTGAAAACATTTTTTTCTTCTTTATTCATATTGTATCTGACAAAATAATGTCTGTTGTCAGTCTACATTTATAAAAAAGATGATAAATGTCATACTGTCAAACATTAATGTTAAAATTCAAACTTTTTTTTGAATAATAAAAAATTACAATATTTATTATAATTAGCAAAACCTTTTAAATTGTATCAACTGGATTTTTAACACCAATTAATAATAACTGTTTTACCTGAAAGGAAACAATGCAATAAACATTGAAAGTGTTCATGACAGTTAAAAAAAAAAAATTTGTAATAATATTTAACATATACGGGATCGTTCATAAATTACGCAACGCTAAATTTTTTTTAAAAAAAAGGAGTAAGAGATCTTAAGCTCTTTTAAGGACTATGAAGGTCTGGTTGAGAAACTGATTATCAGTTTTAGAAACTGGGGTGCAATATGAGTGTAAAAGTTCACTTCATTCACAGTTACCTTCCCTATTTTCCAGAAAATCTTTTTATTTCTGAAAAATATGGAAAGTTTTTCAGAAAATCAAGTTTTAAACAAGGAACAAGGTGAGCTCATTCATCAAGATATCAAAACTATGGATATGCACTACCAAGGAAGATGAAATACTAATATGATGAGCGATTACTGCTTGTCTTTGAAGAGTGATGTTCAGGTTATTAAAAATGTTTGAAAATCAGAAAAAACGCAGCTTTTTTGCTACTTGAATGTACTTTATTCTGTAAATTAAAACTTACTGATGTTTGTCTTACATATAGCTTTGTAAAAAATTTGTTTTTTCTATCTTTGTCTTTGATGTTGTAAGGAAGGGCGGCAATTATCCCTATACCCTTCCCTCCTCCGGGTCTAACTCAAAAATGTATGGTATACTAATTAAAATGTATTGTAGACTAATTAAATTCAATTTTTCGTAAAAACCAGACGCTTAATAAGAAAGGGTTATTATTTTGACTTCAGCATTGAATTATATAAAATATAGTCTCTGTTTGTGATTAACGAAAAAAAAAAATAATAATAATAATTTGCATAGTAGTGTAGTAGTATGTTTATGTATTTACATGTATGCAGAGTTGTTAGTCCTTGGCCGTGACCTTAACCTGGTTTTAAGGCCGAAAAATTAGGACCATGGCCTTGGCTTTGAAACTTTTTACCTTGGCCTTAAATTTTTGGCCTTGACATTGATTGTTTTGGCCTTAGACTTTATAATAAAATACATAAAATTAAAGAATTAAAAGTTTTCATTCTTTATTTTACATAGTTAATTACGTAGTTAATTATTCTTTATTTAACGTAATTACTTTTTTAACGTATGGAAAAAATTTAAGTCTCTGGCCTTGAAAGTGTTTGCGTAGGCATTGGCCTTGAAACTCTATATCTTGGCCTTGTAACATGTGGCCTTGGCCTTGTAACATGTAGTCTTGGCCTTGCTACTTTTGGTCTTATTAACAACGCTGCAGGTATGTATAGTAGTGTGGAGAGTGCCCAATAATGTTACTGCAAATTATTATTATTATTATTATTTGCGTTAATGTAATTACGGTAACGAGGAGCAGCACAAATAGCAAAGCTTAGCGGTTTTTTGTTTTCAAAAACACATGGAATCAAAAAACAATAATAATATATTAAATGTCTTAAATTATAAGCAAATAGTTTAATATTTGTAAATCATTAAGTTTAAAGTAAATGCATGTTTAATATCAGAGTATTTTTTTGTGATTACTTTTAAATATCAATTTTTCTCATAAATTTTAAAACAAGTTTTATGATAATGAATAAAGAATTCAGATATGAATGAATTAATATTATTTATAGTTATATACTATCTGATATTTATTTCTATTTTTTTTTTAAGATATTTTTTAAGTATCAAATTGTAAGTATGTTTAGCAAGTTAAAAAAATATATATTTTTTTATATTTCATGTATTTTCCAAGTATTTTTATTAATTTTTAGTTATTCCGTATATTCAAAATGTTTTCCATACATACAAATTTAGATGTCTATTTTTGTAATATATTTGTTTTTTAAGGTTTTCCACTCATTTTTTATACAAAAATTGTTAAAAGTTTAGAAAAAAAATTTAAAAGAAGTCAGCTAAAATATATATATACTCACTCCAATGCGAGTTAGGCTATAAGATAGTTGATGTAGCAAAACCCCCTGGCAAAAATATAATTATTTTAGGCCGCGTAACTGTAGCTTTACCATATATATATATATATATATATATATATATATATATATATATATATATATATATATATATATATATATATATATATATATATATATATGTATATATATACATATATAAGTATATATATATATATATATATATATATATATATATATATATATATATATATATATATATATATATATATATATTTATGATTTAATATATATATATATATATATATATATATATATATATATATATATATATATATATATATATATATATATATATATATATATATATATATATATATATATATATATATATATATAGGTAATCCTACAATTACGCAGCCTAAAATAATTATATTTTTGCCAGGGGGTTTTGCTACATCGATATAATAAAAGAAAAAAGATTGCTTTCCCATGCGAAACCCTCAGTCGATGTAGCTGCACTTCTTTGTAGCAGCAGGCTATAAGATAGTCAATGTAGTAGCACTCCGTTGGAGTTGATGTTGGAGTGGAGGAGATAAGATAGTTGATGTAGCAAAACCCCCTGGCAAAAGTATAATTATTTTGGACCGCGTAACTGTAGCTTTACCATATATATATATATATATATATATATATATATATATATATATATATATATATATATATATATATATATATATATATATATATATATATATATATATATATATATATATATATATAAATATATATATATATATATATATATATATATATATATTATATATATATATATATATATATATATATATATATATATATATATACATATAAAAGTATATATATTACCCAGGCCCAGATTTACCCCATTTGGGGCCCTAGGCAGATTCAAATTTTGGGCACCCTAAAATGATATATTAATCCTTTTTTCAAGAATCAAGGACTTCACTCAATCAAATTTAAAAAAAGGACTTCGGTATGTGAAAATATGATTTATTTTCAAATTTTACATTAACTTTTTTATACACTTTTCCTTAGCAAATACTTCAATCTATTCCTCAAAATTATTTTTTTTCATCAAATCTACATCAAATCTACTTGATAGCAATGAAAAACTATTTAATGTATTTTGTATCATGGTTGATCTTAAATAATTTTTCGTAAGTCTTAATTTTGAAAAATTTCATTCTCCAGAACAGTTAGTGAGCATCAAACATAAATAGATTCTTAAAATTGTTTCGGAATTTGGAAACACAATTTCCATTTTTTTTCTTTAATAATTTTATATAATGATAAATGACTTATAGGTAAATCTTCACTTTTGCAGATTAACTTAATATAATTATGTAAATGAATTAGTTCATTATACAAAGTTTCATTGATGTCTTCAATACAGTGAAGACATCGATGTCTTCATAATTTTTTGGACGTTAGTCTTTAAATCCTCATGTGATATGTTTAAAGGCGAGTTTCCACTCATCCGTTTTTCAACGTGAACGGGATAGGAAAGGAAAAAATAATCACGTGAGCATGCGTAATAAAAGTTTTAATTTGTCTGAAAGAAAACTGTGGATGCTCGCGTGATTATTTTTCCGTTCCCTTTCCCGTAGAAAAACGGATGAGTGGAAACTCACCTTAAATTTGTCAAAAATCCAAATAGTGCGAAAATATCCTGATAAGCTTTAGCCTGTTCCTTTAAATTTGCACTGAGTATTTTCAAACTTTTCTCAAATATATTTGTTTGAAATGCTTCTTTAGGAGTCAATTTGGTTTGTGGTGTTTGAGATTCATCTGGAAATCTTTTGTTTGTTTGTTGCCTTTTGATTGTGTAGTCGGTGTCTGGAAGCAACTTTTTCGCCTCTCTTCAATGACATTATAATTGCCAACTAATTTATCAAAAAAATTACCAAGAGATGAGTATAAATTTTAATTTCACAAATTATGAATAAACAAGGAAGTGATGTATGTTTTCACTAAAAAATTACTAAAGTAACTTTTAAGAGATAGCGCCCAAGAATTGGGGGCCCCCAAAATCTTGGGGCCCTAGCAGTGTCTAGTCTGCCTATAGGTAAATCTGGGCCTGATATTACCGGTACCTGGTAATTTGGCTGTTTTCCTGAGTAACGGGAATTGGCTAATTTGTTGCAGTACCTGGCACCAATTTTTTTGAAAGAAATTTTTTGTAAACATTAACCTTAAGTGCTGTTACTATTTGTTTAAATGGTACTTTAAATTGAGTAGAAATACTATTAACAGGATTGCTTTTTGTTTAAACTTCAACTAATAATATTCTTGATATTAGTCAAAGTGTGTAAGTCTATGTAGTCAATAATCACAAAGCTCTATTTACTCAATAAACATGTGTCTCACTTAAATTATTTTTTAAAATACATTTTAAAAAAATAAATGGAATATATTACAAAAAGGAAACTGATTTATATGGATGTCTGAATAGCCTTTTTTTATTGCATGAGGGAATTTTTTCACAAGAAAATTTTTAGTAATTAAACTTTCAAATACTTAATACTAAAGTTATTTGATAACAATTTGCTCCATAATTTATATTTTTAACTTATAGCTTGTTTGACTTCTTTATCAATCCATGGTTTTATACAAGATCCTTTTATTTCTTTTTTAGGTATATATTTTATATATATATGCTTCATTGTATATGTTAGTAATTGTTTAATAACATTCATGTAAGTCATTGTTAATGAATATATCAGGCCAAATAATTTTCTCAAAGTAATGTTCCAACTAAACATATTTTTTCTATCTTATAATTAAATAACAATTTACCATAATTTGATTTTGATATTTTACTCTGATTGTTTAATAAATATTTAAAATGTGCACATGATGTGCTGTATCTTATTGATACCTATAGGTGGGTGATGAATTATATTTGTTATATGTTCAGGGTGTTCAGAAAAAAACAGTCATATTACCGGTTATATGATTTTCAGAATTAAATGTTGGCTATGTAACATTTTAAATCAAATATACTTTACTCAGTGCTTCTTTAAACTTTTAGGTTGTTGTTAGGGTTTTGATATTTCAATTTTTTTGAATTTTTTTCTATTTTTTTCAATTATTACTAGAATAACCTTCAATTAATACTAGAATAATTAAAATCTAATACATTCTAATCTAATGTTATTTAAACATTTAAAATAAGACACAGTAAATAAGTGTTGTTAAAATTTTTTTTTATTTGTTTTAAATTTTTTAATTTTATTCATACTACAGACAAGAAAGTTTTTTTTTGCAATTGTCTCTTAATCTTTTACTTTAAATAACTTTTGATTAATTAGCGCATATTAGCATTTATTTAGCGATAAATTACAAAAAAAGTTATTTTATATAACACCACAATTATACACAGTATTTTTAGAAGTTGATAGAGTTAAATTTAATTTTGAAGCTCTTTATGTTTTAAGCAACAAGGACGTCAGGCGGTGAGTTATCCTAAATATTAACACAAACACACAATTAGTTAGCATAAACAGTATTTTTTAAAGTTAATAGAGTTAATTTTAATTTTGAAGCTCTTAATGTTTTAGGCATTAATGACGTCAGACAAAAAGTTATTCCAAATATTAACACACATTTAAATACATAACTATTACATACTGTCTAGTTTTTTTGTTTTATCTCTTGAAGTTTTATTTAATTCATAGCGTCATAGCAATATTAATACATAATTAAACTTTTTGTTATGTGTTATTTTTTTATTTGTTTGTTTTTTGCTTGTGATTTTCATAAATAATTTAAACAGGGTTGTTCCTAAGGCTCTTGGGCCAAAATTAAATTTTACAGTCCAAAATTCAAGTGTCATCTATACAATCAATTTGCAAATGTGATAGTATAAACTTTTTTAAATTTAGCAAGAATTTAGCAACAATTTAGTGGATCCCTGAATCATTAGGGCCAGGGAAAAATGTTCAATAAAAGAAGAAAAAAGCAAAGAATAATAAAGTAGAAGATAACTGTTCCAGTCCAAAGCCTTAGTTGATGTAGTAGCACTCCTTGCATGTTTTACCAATTTAGTCAGTCAATGAATGTATTGAAACCTTTGTCTGCACGCTATTTCAGCATGATGCCAGATAAATTATTTAAACGTACAATATAAGTTATATATATATATATATATATATATATATATATATATATATATATATATATATATATATATATATATATATATATATATTGTATGTACATCTGTATATGTATGTATGTATGTATGTATGTATGTATGTATGTATGTATGTATGTATGTATGTATGTATGTATGTATGTATGAAATCACATTGATTTTTCATTTATAAGGATTTTTTATTATTAGCACCTATATATAAATTAGGTGATTTTTTATTTTAAACTATTGATTTTTAAAGTTCATTGGTATTTATTTAAATATTGTTTCATATATGTACTTATTCATTTTTAGTTTTAATGGCTGATGATTCTAAAATAAATACAATTCCGATTAGTTCAATCTTTTCTGATGATCTCCAGGATCAAGTTAGAGAGATTGGCGAAAATGCAGTGTGGTCTTTATCTTCATGTAAACCAGGTTTTGGTGTATCTGAACTACGTGATAATAAATTAACAACTTATTTTCAATCAGACGGACCTCAACCACACCTCATAAACATTCAGTTTCCATGGAAACAAGCAGTAAGGTTTGTATCAATATACACCGATTATAAATCAGATGAAAGTTATACTCCAAATAGAATTTCTATTCGTGTTGGAAATGATAAGCATGACTTGAAACAAAAAGAGCTTCTAGAACTAGATGAGCCTTGTGGGTGGATAAATGTCGAATTGGATAACAATGGAAACACTCTTAAGACATTTATGATTCAAATTGCGGTTTTAGGAAACCATCAAAATGGAAGAGATACACATTTAAGACAAATAAAAGTTTTTGCTCCAAAAGTCAATTCAACAAGTTATAAAATACCATCTATTGAACAGCTGAATGATCCTGTTTTAACTGAGTTAAGTTGCATAAGATGACAACACTATATAAAATAAAAAATCCGTTATCAACATAAATAAATTAATTAGATAAACCAAAGAGGGACCATATAATATAATTTGTTAATAATTTTTCAAGTTAAATTATTGTTATTTGTTACATAGTGTTAGTTTTACTCAATTAAAAAGAGTAACAAAAATTTATTTATCAGTTAATTAATTTGTCAGTTAGTTTTTAAACATTTTTGTATAAATTCAGTATAAATAAAAAAGTATAAATTCAGGTAATGATTATAAATTAATTCAGGCTTTTATCAGGGGCAAGTTTGATCTTACTCTTGCTTGGTATCATTATTCTAAATACACAGTTTTATTGAGAAATGATTAATTTTTATGTTAAATAATTTTATTATTTCAAGAAAAGATCCACTTTTTTTGATTGTCATGGCTACTACATAAAAAATGATTGTTCAATTAGGTGAAATACAAACATGAATTAACTTTAGTTATCTAAACATAAACTTAACTTTAAGTATTTGTAATTAATGAAATATAAAAAAAAAATAATGAAATCACAAATTAATATAATTTTTTAGAAGTAATTTATCATTACATCTATTCTATTATTTTAGGTGTGTGTATATATATATATATATATATATATATATATATATATATATATATATATATATATATATATATATATATATATATATATATATATAAATATATATATATATATATATATATATATATATATATATATATATATATATATTCATATATATATTCATATATATATTCATATATATATTCATATATACAATTTAGGAGGTTACTTATTATGGTTACAACCCTCTCTAAACTTTTTAACTCCAAAACACAAACTTTGGTGAAAAAGGCCATTGCATAAAGAAAAAAGTGGATATTAATATCTTCTATAGCATATATAAATAACAAATTGTTATTAGTTTTTCCTACCTTTAAAGCATATGGTTTTTTCAAAAAAAGAAGAAAAAACAATGACTAATGAAAGAAAAGATTACTGCCTAATGCCAAACCCTCAATCAATGTAGTGGCACTCCTTTTTTGCACCAGGCTTTAAGATTGTCAATGTATGTACTGAAGCCTCTGGCAGCAGGTTATTTCAGTGTGATATCATAGATCTTATCTAAATATGCATTCATATTTTTTAATTTTATTTACCTTTCTAAAGCTGAAAAGGCCACTACAGTTGAGAATTTTGTTGTAGTCACAAACCTCTTTTAACTCTTTAACTCTGAAATGCGAACCTTATAAAACAAGGCCACTGTGTAGAGAAACAAGTTAGGCATGGTACTACCAGGGGTAAGGCAGGGATCAAACTCAGAACTTCTTGCTTATGAAGTAAGCACTATACCACTAGATCATAATTGTGGGTATTATAAATAGAACTAGCATTTAGATGTCTATATATTTGTATTTGATGGTAGTATTTTTTGTATCTAGTACAAATACTTGTTTGACTTTAGTAAAAATCTAGTACAATTACTTGTTTGACTCATTTGTAAATCCATACAAGGTTTATAAATGTTAATTATGTTTCTTTATAAAACTTTTCATGTGTTTTTTTTTCAAGAATTTATAATTACACATTTTCATGGTTTATTTATAAAACATTATTTGTGGAATGGCTTGTGCTGTAGAAAATGAGATTTCAGAAGAACTAAAAAGTATTAAAATTGATGAAAAGCATGAAATGCCTTGTATTCTGGTTCTGGGTATGGCTGGTTCAGGAAAAACAACATTTGTGCAGGTCGATTACTTATTTGTTTTTTTCTTTTGAAAAGCAATTGTTAAATTTAAATGTTAAATTATTTGAAAATATTTGCAAATTTACTCATTAGTGTAAATTGGAACAGCAAGTTGCAAATTGAGAATAACAAAGTTGTTTATGCTATTTAATTTTGTCAAATTTACTTACAAAAATTAGGCAATCATTTTTGCTATATTTAAAGAAATTAAAAACCTTGACCAAATTTTTGGCACTGGGATGTTAAAACAAAATAATAGTGATTTAAAAAGTATCCTACAATGTTTTTTCATTTGTGAATATTGTAAATCCAAAAATAATGTAACCTGTGTTTAAATTTACATCTTAAAGATGCCATTAAAAAAATCAGTTTTATTTAGCTAAACGATAAACTTAATAATTTAGCCTTATAAGTTATAACTTTACTTTTAACTTCTGGTTGTATATTTTTTAATAATTTATTGTTTTGTTTCATTTTAATGATTATTTTTATTATTTGACAAATGTAGCATTTATTATGAATACAATTGAATAAAGATAGCTTATGTAAAAAATATGTATAATGAAGTTGAAAAATTGAGTCAGGTGGTGCTAAGCAAAAGCATATAAAGGTGAAGATAGAATTAAAACCTGATTTAAATACATGGGTGCTGCAATATATTGTGCTCTTAAATACACTAGAAGAAGAAACTCTAACATTAATGTTAGGCTGTAGTAGGAATTGACCAGGGCCCTGGCTAAAAATGAGACTTTTTGCAAACCTGACCCTGGCAAAGTTATAAGATTTAGCAGGGGCTAGAAAAAATTTTCTAATAGCTTATATATTATAATTTTATACTTATATTTACTATTTATTAAATACTGGCATATATTTATATCAGGCCTTGTTTTAAATAAAAAAGTGCTTAATGCATTAGCTTAATGTGATATTTGATGTCATGAAACTATCTTTCTAAAAGTTTGTTATGTTTTCAATTGTTATTTTAATATTAATTTTAGTTCAATATTTATTTGTAAAAAAAATATATATATGTATTTAAATTATTTTCAAAAATTGTTTTTGAATAATTATTGTTTTTAAATCGGTATAGTGATTTTTTATTTTTAAAAATTTCGGGATTAAACAAAAAAAAAATTAACATATTGATAAACAAAAACCCTTGTTAATTATTTAAACAGCAATTTTGTTTTGACTAGCAAAGAATAATTTAGGTTTTTAAGTATTTTTTAAATTTATGTTGCTTAGCGTTTAAACTGCGTTGTATAATATAAAAAAGTATCGTGTCTACTTGGGCATATTTTTAATATGTAATTCAGAACGCGTTCGCCAGGATCTTAATTCATAAACGTTTTACGTTATCTTAAAAATGTTTTACTTTGTAAACAAATCACAAAGAAACACAGAACTATAGAGAAAAATCGTTTTTAATGATTAATTTTTTTTGAATTTTATAAAATAAAATAAAATAAAAATAAAATTAAATTAAATTTAAGTCTTAATTATGCAAACTCATTCGTTAACTTTTTTTTTAAAATATTAGGGACCTGTCTGATGTTTAAAGGTCTTGAGCGACCCCTAAAAAAATTTTTTATTTAAATTTTTTTTAAATTAGTATTAATTTATCACATAGAACACATTTAGGGGGTGGCAGCAGACTATTTTATAAAAAAGTGTTTTTCTTGGCACCCTATTATATACATTTATATTATATTACATATATATATATATATATATATATATATATATATATATATATATATATATATATATATATATATATATATATATATATATATATATAATATATATATATATATATATATATATATATATATATATATATATATATATATATATATATATATATATATTTAAACTCTTATTTACTTCCAACAAGTTTGCAAGCAATCACTATTAAGTTATGAGTTACTTTAAAATAGAGGATAGGATTAAAAAGCTCTTACAACAATGGAAGAGTGCTCAAGCTTGGTAGATAAAGCAGGTCTAATTACATTTACTTCTAGGTTTTGTCTAAGATTAAGAGGGTTGTTATTCGTCAATATAAGAATGCCAACAATATTGCAATATTTTTTGGCAATAAATAAATGAGTTTTGCTGTCCAACAAAAATTGTGGGTTTTAAAGTCCAAACCTAAAATCCACAAGCCACTGCAAGCCTTAGGCTGTTACTGAAGTGAGATAAGATTTAAAATCGGCTGCTTGTTCTAAACAATCAAAAAGTAATTTTTTTTTTCAAAACAAGTATACAGTAGAGTTGTCAGTAAACAGACTCACTTTAGATTAAAATTTTCTGTAAGATTATTGCAGATAAGAAACAATACAAGTGCAAAAATAGAACCTTTTGGTACGCTTAAAGTTACTTGAAATTAAGGCCTCAAGAATAACTATAGTACTGCAGTTAGAAAGAAATGATTTGATAATCTCAAAAACTTAAAAAAAAATAAAACTATAAAGAAATTAATATAAGAGTGGATACTAAGTGTAGGATAGTTAAAGAGGTCAAAATGTATTCTAGAGTTGTTTTTTTTTTAGCACTTATTAATAGTTTAGCAAAAATTGAAAAAAGTTCTGGAGAACTTTTTTATAAGTCTATGATGGAAATCTTGTCTGAAGCACAAACTGTAGAAGTAATTAATTGAGAATTAACGTTAGCATTGGAAGCCAGAGTAATTTGTATGTTTAATAATGAGTTAATCTGTTAAACTGGTATGACAGGAAGAATATGGCGATTAAATTCAAGAGTCAAGTTAGAAAAAAATTAGAATCACACTTTATGGTAATACATTACAATCCCCATTTTGCTGCTAGATTAATTCCTTTTATTATCACAGCTTCTAACTCTGCAAGATTAATATGAACTGAATTGTCTTGTTTCCTCAGCTATGAACAGTCTTCTACTTTTTCCCCAGCCACTTCCAAAACTATAGCAACAGCTAAACTGCTTGCATCACACCACACTGTTGCTTCAGAAGTGTTTTTGATGTTCCATGACCCATTTTTTTTCATATTGCAGGCTTGGTAGGGAAGCGGGATCGATTGCTCTCAATTGTTGTTTAAAAAAATAATATTTAGTTGCAAAATTCTGGCCAGTTTTTTTTAGTCGTTTTGGAAACATTTCAAAAACAAAAAAAAGCGCACAAAAGATTAATTGGACCAATGAGAGACAATTACAAAAAAAAAAAAAAAAAAATTATATAGTAACATCTTACAATTGCTTAATAAGGAAATAAATGTTCTTTTATTTATCAAAGAGTATAATATAAATTTTATTTATATACTCATGTCTTATTTCCAGTGCTAGATTAAGGTGGGTTGGGGTTAGAGGGGACTATAGCCCTGGGCCCCTCAATGTTAGGGGCTCCAAAAAACTCAAGAAGGCCATGTTTTTTAGTCATTTTAACGCTGCGGCACATAAAAAGACCTCTGAAAAAAAATAGCCTCCGGCTCCGAAAAGTCTAACAAGATTCTAATAAAACTAATGCTAGTTTTAGTTGTATTTAAGCTAAATTATTTTATAAATTAAAAAGTTAATTTTTTTAATAACTATTTTATGCTTCGCGTAGATTGAAAAGTTCAACATATTTGAAACAATTCTTCTTAGTAAGATGAACAAATAAAATATTTAAATTATTGAGTTACAGTAGAAATTAAATTAACTAGATAGAAATCAACTAAAAAAGATTAAAATACTTTATGAAGAGGAAGCATAACGGCTTCACAATTAGTATCGCTGATTAGTATTTAAAACAGAAAAAAGTATAATGAGTTTGTAAGAATGGCAACTGAAGCGAAAATAATTAGAGTTAGTAAACCAATATCTAAAAACTTTTCTCTATATCTAATAAAAATTGCTTTAAAAGATTACATTAGAATAAAAAACAGATACACAAAATTACATTTACATAAAAAATACATACTTTTTAAATAAAAAATAAGAATATATTAATAAAATCTATAATTTATAATCAACTTTCAAAGTTTTGAGAGTTCAAAAGATATATATTATAAAACATTTATTTGTAAATAAATGTAAATAAAACATTTATTTATAAATTAAACAAATAAAACAAAGAATAATAGTTTAAAAGATTTACGGCTTTGCAGATGTGGCTCTGATAATGGCTCCGAGAATGAGCCATAATATAAAAGTAATAATTCGTTTGATAATATATTTTTAAGACAATTTATGCTAGAGGTCTCAAAACTTAACAAATCTTGAAAATACAATTTTTAAAACATTTCAACAGAATACTCTAGAACTTTATTTTATTTAGCGTATTTTTTTAACCATTAGGATTAATTTGTTTGTGAATTTGGCGAGTTTTTAGTGTTTGCAAGTATTCTTTTTATTCTTCTGTGCCAAGATATTTTGAGAACATTCAAGTTTATATATGTTTCCATGTATGGCCGTAAAACAAAAATTATTTGTTTTACGGACATATACATAAACTTAAATGTTCCTAAAATGACTAAAAAACCAGTTTTTTGCAACTAAATATTATTTCTATGGTCAGTATTTAATAACGATCGCTATCACTTCCCAGTCAAGCCTGCTATTGGAAAATGGCTGGTTAGATGTCTGCATCAAGAAAATATTTGCAGATATGTCCTTTTTCCTTCAGGAACTTTGGGTATTTTGTCACGTTTCCGACAGACTTGGTTGCATTGTTTGTACACTTGCAATCCAAGCACATAACCACCAACAAGTTTTTCTGGCAATTTGAATCTGAGCCATATTTTTCAAAATTTCTTGAACCCTGCAATTTGACACCATGTTGTTATTGACAATGATATCATCAATAAATAAATCTGTCCTAGACTCAACAACTTTGTCTAATGACAATACCTTTCTCAAGATTTTAGTGATTATTCTGGGAGCCACTACCAAAACCCAATCTTGTTAGACAGTAATGCTACCCTTCATATTCCACAACTTGATATTTCCATAATGCTTTGCCAGGGAATCCAAGAATAAATGCGCACCTTATCCACTCTTTGCTTATATAAGATGATATTAGCTTTCTCAACCTTGTTAATTCTGCTAGATATACATCAACAGACTCGTCCTCTTTAAGATGGCGATTTACAAACTCTTCGTATGCTGTTAGCGGAGAAGCAGAGAAGGCAGTAGTCAGTGAGTATTTTTCATTGTAGTTTTCACTAAGGCCTTGATAAACAGCAAATGTCCCGCCAGAAAGAAATAAAGAGAGCACCACATGCTACTTGTCAACTTTTTGAAGTGTTGCTACCAGTTCCAATTTCTGTGTCCATTCTGAAAATTCACTCGAACCATCATACTGCGACACCAAATCCACAAACTTTATCACAATACTCATTGTTGAAATAGCTATTAATAAATAAATTTAAAATGTGTTAATATGTGAAAAAATGTCCTGGTTTAAATGGACATTTTTCACAAGATGTAATGTAATTTACAATTCAATATATTGTATGTCTTTAAAAAAACAAAAACATGTATCATCTTATATGTGTCCATGATGCTATTCTGTATATTGTTTATTATATCTTAAAAGTTTTTATCTATATATCTTGAAACTAGTATATATTTTGAAACATGTTTTTTTATTTTTTTAATAATTTTTTATATAATTGGTATGCAACAAGTAATACAAATATTTGGTATAAAACAAACAATACTAAACACTAAAATCAACTTTAAATTTTTTAATTTCAAATTTTTACTGTATTGCTGATTACATTCTTATATATAGTTAAAAAAAGTCATAAAAAAGTTTTAGTTGTATTTTTGTATAAATAAATTTTAGTTTTGTTTTCTTTAAATTAAGAAATAATTTATATATATCTTCTTTTTTTTTTTTTTATTTAAATTCACCTCCTCTAGGCCATGAAGGCCATTACAGTTGAAAACGCTACTTTAGTTATGGTTACAACTCTCTCTCAACTCTATAACTCCGAAACACAAACCTTGATGAACAAGCCCGCGCTGAGAAATAAATGGAGCGCGGTACTACTAGGAATATGGTGAGGATCAAACTCGAAACTTCTTGCTTATAGGCGAGCGCTCTACCACTACAACACTACCGCATCTATATTTATGCAAGCCTTGTTTTAAATAAAAAAAACTTAGCACGTTAGCTCATTGTGATTTTAATGTAATAAAATTATCTTTATTTATTAATTTTTTCTCATTTACCGACATAAACTCTTTTGAACTGCCACAATATAACAAATCACCGCAAAACAAGTTTAATTTACTATTTAGGAAAAACTAATCTAGAAGTGTTATTCTGTAAATGTACATATTGTGGATTATCTATTTTGTTTTTAATATTAAATAATTAAATTTAATATTACATATTTTATTATCATTTAACATAAATAGTTTTTTTCTTTTCTCAACATGAATTAAAAGGAATGAAAAGATGTTATGGCTTTGCAAATAGTAATGATATTTACTTTTAAAAAGTTAAACAAAAATAAAAAAGATTACAAACAAAAAATATTACAATTTGCAAAAAAACTCAAATTAATTACCAATGTTTTTTTTTGTCTTGAATGAAAATTTAAGCTTCCAAGTGCCATTTATTAAAAAATATATACTGTTGCACTTTCACTTGCCTTATGATAAAAAAGTTAAACATACAAAGCGTATGTTTTACTTTTTTTGCCATAACCCAATCATAAACATTTTTGATGCAGTGTTATAACATATTTACAAGGAATTTAATTAACTTTTTAAATCAATATTTTTTATAATTTATAAGGAAATTTCTGTTTTGTCTTTTTTTGATATCCCACAATCTGTAAAGTATAATAATTATGTAAAGCTGATACAACTAAATAGTTATATCTTATAAAAAATAGTTATAATATTAAAAAAGTATTATTTTTTTTAACTATTATTTTTTGCAAAATAAAACTTATAAATATAAACAAAGACTTTCAAGAGCTATATTGCTTCAAGCGTAAATACTTGTAATAGTTAAATAAATAAAAAACTTTTTCTATAGATATAACTCTGTTTAGATACTCTTGTTATCAAATATATTTCTACTTTATAACATAATCAAGTATATTTATTCTTGAAAATCTAAACTTCCTAAAATACTATTTTGAATAATTTATAAAGTTAGAAAAGTTAGGTTAATAAAAAAAAATTCTTTATTTTTCTTATTACACTTGTAAATAATGTTAATTGTAATGAACTAATAAAAAGACCTCTTGATTAAGGCATTATTTAACAACAATCTTACTAATCTAAAGATACAAAAAAAATAGACACATATATAAAACAAATAGTTCAATAACAACATTAGAAAACACAACAATCTTCCCATCTATGTAGAAAAGTCATCATATTTTACAGTAGCCTTACAAGCTCTTGCAGAACGTCGTAATACATCAGCAAATGGCTCAGTTACTGGCTCATCTACCTTAATTCTGATTTCCAATATAATTTCAGGTGAGGGGCTTTTGTTTACATCAAGTACTTTCGCAGTTACATTCTTACTAGACTCATTGATACTATTTTCATTAGTATTAAAATTTTCTTTTGGGGCAGGATACGGTGCAAGATCTTGAAGTGAAACAGTTGACTCTCGTCTATCAGAGTAACTAATATTAGCATATGTTGGATTTACATCCACTAATTTGACCTTATCCACAAGCTAACCTTTTTGTTTGTACACACAAAACGTCTTAAAAAAATTGGGCCAGGAGTTAACCATGAGGGTAATGAAGTTCTGAATAACGAGCGCCTAAGAAAACTGAATAACATCTCATGGGGTGTACAATTAGTTGCAGTTGAAATTAGCAAACGGAGTGAGTGGAAAGCATCTGATTGAACAATTTCCCAGTTTCTTACATCTAGGTTGTGGGTTTTTAGTGCCAAACAAATATTTTTCTAGATCAAGTCATTATATCTCTCAACCTGTCCATTACTGGTAGGATGATATGGGGTAGAATTACTTGTTGCAATTCCTTTCTGAGTAAGGTAAGATTTTAATTCATTAAATATGAAAGATGACCCTTTGTCAAAATAAATGTATGTTGGAAAACCACAAAAGGAGAATATTTGATCTAAACATTTCACAACAGTTGTTGAACTAATATCAGGATATGAGAAAGCAAGTGGAGACCGAGAATATTCACCAATGACTGTAAACAGATATTTATTTCTAGAATTAGATGGCAATGGTCCTTTAAAATCTATACTTAGGCGATCCATTGGATGTATTGACTTGATTAACTCACAGACATTTGCGGATCAATAAAACTTTGGTTTTAATTCTGAACAAATCTGGCAGTTAGAACAAATTCTCTTGAACTCTTCTGTAGAAAAAGGTAAATTTTTAGATTTAACAAAGTGAAGCATAGGAGTAACCCATGGGTCACATAGACAGCTATGTATATCACTGTTTTATATTCTGTTGTAGCACAAAAAGTATGTATGAGTGCATCAGGGCCGATATTATAACTTCCAGTCTGATACGATATAGTATAACTAAACTCTGCTAACTCCATCCTTCAGCGCTGAATCATAATCGTATTTAAGTTGTTCGATTCACCTTAATAAACCAGTACTATAAATAGCGATAGATAACCATCACAAAAAACCAAACGTGTTCTCTCTATGTTTGTTATTGATTTTAACACTATAAACACATAAATTCATGAATACAATTGCTTATCGAGGTTTCAATTGTCAAAGGCGCGGGATTAAGGGAAATATTTATGAAGTAGATATCTTGCGAATGTGAGTCGAACACTTTGCCACTAGCCTACTACTTAATTGGTCCCAAATACAGTTTTATATTCCTCACATTTTAAAAATTAAAAGCATCTACATTCATATAAATAGGTTTCATATAAATAGGTTTTATGAAAATCAAATGCGTAACAAAAATAATTACTTAAAAACCACAAAGTCATTTTTAGTTTCAGAATATGGTAAAATTTACCTGGATTTTAGTTGAGTCAAAATATATTAATGACAAGCTTCCTTATCACATTCTTGGTGACTAGTCTCTCTAGCTAATTTGACAGCCCGTTATATGTTCTGCGCGTTAAAATGAAACTCAGGTAAGTTCAGAATTTCTTTTGTTGCTTAATTTCTAAGTCAAATAAATCTTTCCAAAAGATGTTGCTTGAAAGTCAACATTATCAATATTTGTAACACGGTATTCTGTATCTTTACTTGTCCTAAAATTTCTAATGGCAAGTAAAGCCGGTTCCTTTATTTAGTGTCTTCATCCTTAGCTTACAATATATTAAGTTCTTAGGAGACAGACAATAGGTATTTTTTTAAAGATTTTTCAAACAAATATTTTGTATTTCCTCATCTTGCATCCATACATGTTCTTTCTTTTTAAAAAATATACTTGTTGAATCCATAAATTGAGACAACTTTTCCATATGAAGCCTAATATATGCATACACTTGTACTAAAAATAGTGTATATTTTTAATCTTTGTTTTCTTTCGGTTATCAAACATAATTACAGAACGCTGATCAGTAATTAATTTAAATTAATTTCGTAACAGTAAATGTTGCGGAATCAATTGAAATTTATTTTTGAACGGCTTCAATAATAGCCACAGCTTCTTTTTCTACTAATGGGTAATTGATTTCACTTTTGCCTAATGTTCAAGACATGAAGACAACTGGAAAACCATTTTGATTTAAGGTAGGTGAAACGGTAAACTCTTATCGATAGAACTCAAAGTGGCAGTGTGAAGTTGTCTTTTAAGAAATTGAAATGCTTTAAGTGCCTCACTATTGATCGGAAAGGATTCAACATTAATTAAAAGCTGTACTTTGTTAGCAAACGAAGGTATCCATTTTGAATTGTAAGAAAACATACCTAAAGTTCATCAAAGTGATAAATGTTAGAAGGAGGAGGTAGTAAATCCAAAGGGCGTAATCGCTCAGAATCTTTTCAAGTCAAATGTAGAGAATACTTTGTACTTTGCAAGTCCATTTATCATATCATCTATTCTGGGAAGAGTATATGTATCTAATTCAGTGTAAAGGTGTTTGAGTCATAAAATTAAATAAAATCATAATATAACTTGCCTTTTTGTCATTATTTCTTAACTAACAGAACATTTTTTTATTAGAAGTCGTTGACAAATGTAATTCAAATTTATTCCAGAAATAAAAGCATCTCTTATTTGTTCCTCTCGATAGTTCAGCTGAAACATCCTTATAATTACAGTTTTTGCTGAGTTTATGTAGTTCCTGAAGCAAGTCTTTTAAAGATTCACTTGATGTTTAATGTCTTATAAGTAATTGATGCCTTGGAAAAATTTCATTACGGTTTTTTATATATAAGTTGTCTAGAGTTTCAATAACACTTTCATAGGAATCACGCTCTTCAATGTAATAATAAACATTTGATTAAACAAAATTAATGATGGAGCAAAATTTGTCTGGAGCATCCTCTCCACAATCCTAACTAAAATTCTCAAATGTTTGTTTCCAATGCTTCCATTCTTTTGAAGCAGTTGGTGCATTATGATCAAGATCAAGCTTCGTCGGTTTTAAGATCTTTAACATTTCCCAATAATTTTATGTTGTTAAATAAATTGTACTAATAAAAAGAATGACCTCTTGATTAAGAGGGCTAATTTAAATAATTTGCGTATTGATTTTATTTTTGTTTTTTTAGGGTGGTTGTTATTAAATTAAGTTTTTCAAAAGAATAATATATACAATACATATACTTGCTAAGTTAACATTTATCATTTTCAACTGGACTCGTAAACCAGTTACTTCAGTGGAGTATATACAACCATAGGAGCCTCAGGGAAGAAGGAGAAAAGATTATATTAGAGTAAGAGTTAGCTAAAAACTATTAAAAGGTGTTAAGCAAATGTCCAGTATAAAAATATAAAATTCAAGCAAAGATTTATTAAAATTTATGTATATTTTATCACCAATAACATTATGTAATAACATTGTACACCAAAAGCTTGAAGCAAAGATATTAATAAATATATAATTTAATTCTGATATAAAATATATGATTTAATTTAAAACTAATTCAATAAAAGTATAAAATTTTATTATGATAATATATATATATATATATATATATATATATATATATATATATATATATATATATATATATATATATATATATATATATATATATATATATATATATATATAATTTAGTTTTGATTTAAACAATATTATTAAATATTGTACAATATTTAAATTTTATTCTTAAAAAAAAATGTTATCACAAATATTTTTTCGGTTTTTACTTTCTAAACATTTTTTTTTTTTTATGCTTGAAATTAAATTCCTTTTAAACATCTTCTGAGACTGCATCAAAATTATGCACAAAACATACATTTTTTTAGCTTTTTTTTTTTAACGTAAGTTAAAGCGCAGCAGTTATTTTTTAATAAATGGTATATACAGCCATAAAATTCTAATTAATGGTGGATGGCTAATAAAGTAATAAAATTTAAATAAATGAAGCATATTTTAAAAATGTGTGAAAATTTACAGTAGTTTTTAATTTACATTATTAGTAATTTACATTTGCAAATTACTGTAATTTAATTTTTTAGTATAAATTGAAGTTTTATTAATTTGATCATTCATTTCTGATGAGTCTTTATTGATGAAACACAGTGTAAAATAAAAAAGAAAATTTGCTAAGTGATTTTCTACTACTTTATATATATATATATATATATATATATATATATATATATATATATATATATATATATATTATATATATATATATGTATGCATAAGGTTATGGCTGACATAAATAAATACATGTACAAATATATACATACATATGTATATATATACATATACATACATATGTATATATATATATATATATGTATATATATATACATATACATACATATGTATATATATATATATATATATATATATATATATATATATATATATATATATATATATATATATATATATATATATGTATATATTTAGCGATTAACATCATACTTATACTCAAAAAAAACTCCACCTTATGTAATTAATTTGGATCCTGCCGTGCATGAAATACCGTACCCTGCAAATATTGATATTCGTGATACTGTTGATTATAAGGAAGTAATGAAACAGTATAATCTTGGACCTAATGGTGCAATTATGACTTCATTAAATTTGTTTGTAACAAAGTTCGATCAAGTACTTAATTTTGTAGAAAATAAAAACAATGAATACAGGTATGAATTATTATTATTATTATTGTTTTAACAAAATATTTTGTAATACTTTAATATCTTGTACTTAGTATAATATTCATAGCATATAAAAATTAACATCAGCTATAAGCATCTGCTTGTATCGTCTCTGAATTTCAGTATGATATGGTAGAAAATGATAGTTATTGTTTTATATTCAGACAACAAAACAATATTTTATTGTAAAAGTAAATAATAATTATTTAATGTATAACTAAAAACACAGAACCAGTGACACTAAATCTGTAAAAGGAATTAAAACAAACTGAAAGAACGCTTAATAATAAAAAGGAAAAAAAAAGAAACTGAAAGGACTCTGAGTTGGTTTTTCAACTGATTCAATGAATTCTTAACTGAATCAGTGCTGTATTGCTAGCTAACACAGATTTGAAATTAAAGTCATTAAAGTTGTAATAAAATGTTTATGGTTTTTTGATAGCATTTTTAAGTGTGCAAATAAAAGCTGTGATAAAAAAAAACATTTAATTATACATTGAAACATTATATTATTAAAGTTTTTTTTATATTATTTTTTGATTTGGTATTATATACACATAAATATTATATTAGGCATTGTTTTAAAAATATCCTTCACATAATTTTAGGTACAAAATATACTCATAGAGTAAAAATTTTCGATGTGCCGTTATTTTATTTTATTATAGTAAATATTAGAGTAAAATATACTCATAGTTTGAAAAACAAAAATAACAGGTTATCAATCAGCCAGGGGTCATAAAATTAAATAAAATCATAATATAACTAATTTTTTACCTTTTTGTCATTATTTCCTAACTAACAGAACTTTTTTTTATTAGAATCAATTACCTACTGATGTTGTTTGCTAAGCTAAACTTGACACATGGAACACCCTTGAAATAAAACTTTCCATCCTTCTTAGTAGAAGTGTACCGGATTGAAAATATAAAATTCCGGCCGGGTTTGTGTTTGCCAGAATTCAGGACTTGAATTAAGCGTATCGCCATTGCAAATTGCAATTGCTTTTTTTTAAACCTTTGCGATTAGTTTTTTTTATAAAAAATAAATATTTTCGTGACTTTTTATTTTTTATTTATAGTTGTTTTTATTTTTTTCTAAGTTTGCATTTTTTTTTGACAATTCTTAAAACTAATGTTATTGTTTGAGTTTTTTTATTAGGGTTCATAAAGTACATCACACTAAATTTATCTTTTGAAGCATTACCACTTAGTCATTCACTCAGAGATTTTTTCATTCAACATAAAGCTTTTTTGACTTTAAATTAATTTAAAATCTCTTTGTGGAAGCCAATAGTATTTTAAAATGTCATTAAAGCGAAAAGTTTAAAAGGGAATTTCTTCATTCTTTTTTTTTAACAAAACTGCTTGGTTTTTATCTTTGTTTTTAAAAACGTTGCACCAAATTAACTTATTAACAATATAAGTTATTATTTTATCAACAATTTTATATTTATAATTTTACTATTTTAGGTATATTAAAATATATATTAAATTCGTTTTTACTAAATTTTTTTTCTAACAGTAAATCAATTCTAATAGAAACCAGTAACTTTTTTGCTTCCAATGTTTTTCGCTTTAACGACCCTGAACCTTTTAAAGTTATATTCACTTGGATTTATTGAATAGATAAAGTACATCACAGTAAATTTACTTATAAACTGAATCAAAACAACCAGTTAAGATACTACAGTAACTTACAGTTACTCAAATATTAACTTATCAACTGTATTAATTTACTTAATATACTCAAAGACTCGCAAAAGTTAGCCATATAAATGTTTCTATTTATATGTTGTTAACACATAATATAAGCTTTTAACTAAGAATTATTTTAACAAGAAATGTTAAATAGATTATGCAAAATACAAGAATTAAACCAGTGATTTTTACAAAGGTTAAACCAAAAATTAAATTATAAAAATTATTTGAATAAGAAAAAAAAATTATTTTTCAAAAAAAATCAATTTAATAATCCAAATTTTTTTCTCATTTTTTTTACAAATCAATTTGTACAAAAAATTGAATGAAAACATTCACTTAAAAACCATTTGAATGAAAAAATTATTTATTCTTAAATTTTTAATAGTAATAATTTTTATTATACTTTATTAGTGTTTTATATTTTATTAGTACGTTTATTATACTTTGATTTTTAATTGTGATTGCAATAAATTTTAAAAAACGTGGTATCTAATGTTTTTTTAAAAAAAGCATAAAAACACTAATGTTTTTTTGCTTTGAGCGTACTCCTTTGGTCTACAGATATGGATACATTTTTTTTTTAAATTAAACATGTTTATATGTTTTATTTTAAATGCGTTTTATGTTATTAATTTTATAAAAACTTAACTTTATAAAACAGCAACACAAACAGCGTCACAAAGTTGTTTTATATTAACACAAGCTTTTTATATTGTAAAACCTTGCAGTTTGTTTTATTGTTGTTTTATAGATTTTTACAATATAAAATCAATACTCTTTAAAAATAACACGTTTTATCGTCAGCATGAACATATTAAATAGTTTTCTACAACTAATTACAGTGGTTTAAATATTGTAATATTTTTATTTTTAAAAGTAAAAACAATTACTAATAGTAATAATGTAATAGTATTACTTGCTCATTACATCATAGCTTGCTCATTACACAATAACTGCAACTTAAACTTTAACTTTAGCTGTAAATTATAACAGTAAACACTATTGTGTTAATTGAAACACTATTGTGTTAATTGAAACACTATTAATAAACACTATTGTATAATTTATATTTTGTTATTGTGGTTCAATGCCACCTCTAACAATTTGTATAATAATAATAAGGAAGGAGGTGTGAACTTCCTTTCCAATGCTCTTCTGCGGTGTTCTGTTATAAGACCCTAAGGACTTCTTGGAGTACCTAAAATAATAAATAAAAAAGGCAATTTAATTGGTTTTTAGTTTGTTGAATAAACCCTGTTGATACAAAATACTAGGCCTATTTTGTATCATCAGGGTTTGACGATCTCATTACTTTGAAAAGTTTTTGACAACATCTTTGTTTTTTGTAGTGCTAGAATTTCTATAAACAAAGCAACATAAAGAAGCATTTTGAATGAATCTATATTTTATAGTAACCTTTAAACTTAGCTCGTTCAACATTATTAAAAGAGTAGTTCTTCTTTTTCTATAAAGTAAGCAAAATTTTTTTTGGTTAAATCTAGATCTCTTCTATTCATGGTTTAAATACCAGTTAAAATTTCTGTTTGCCATATTTCATGCTGCAATTCATTGTTTTTTAATTTTGTTGCACAAATTTATATCTTTAGTTTTCATGTATATCTTGAAAATCTTCTTGTTCATCGACACATTTAACTTCAAGCCAATTTTATTTTGAATTTTTTCATCTAATTAGCTCTTTTTAATTGTTTCTTTCATAAATTTTTACTTTGTTTAAAAAAGGTTGTTCAGATATGCCAATTTTATTTTGAATTTTTTCATCTAATTAGCTCTTTTTAATTGTTTCTTTCATAAATTTTTACTTTGTTTAAAAAAGGTTGTTCAGATATTAATTTCTTATTAAATAAAAATTTTTGCTTTTTGGCTCCGTTTTATGATTATGATACAGTTAACTTTGCATATAAACGAGTTATACCATCCTCCATTACCTCTCTCTGCTCTGCACTTTTCCAGATCGCACCATTAATGCTTTCCCCTGTTTTAATATTATTTACAAGATTATTTACCCCACCATTACGGCATTCCCTTTCCTTTACTATTATTTATCCCACCATTACGACATTCCCTTTCCTTTACTATTATTTCGTTACTTCCAAGTTAAAGAAAAATTGAAAGATCAAAGAAAATTAACACAATTGAAATAATTAATTTTAGTTCCATTATAATTGATACCCCTGGACAAATAGAAGTGTTTACTTGGTCAGCCTCAGGCGCAATTATTACAGAGTCACTTGCATCAGCTCTGCCAACAATCATTGTTTATGTCATGGATACAGCACGTAGCACGAATCCTGTAACATTTATGTCTAACATGTTATATGCTTGCAGCATCATGTATAAAACTAAACTACCATTTATTGTGCTTCTAAATAAAGTAAGTTTTTTTTTAAAATTTCAAAAGTTATTCAAAGTTTAAAGTTTATCAAGCTCAAAATGTTGTATTCGTAATCATTTTTTCTAATTTTATTTTTAAAAGCATTTTTTTTAATTTTTTTCAAAAACAAAATAATTATTCTAGATTGATATTGTGGATCATTCATTTATAACAGACTGGATGACCAATTTTGACTCATTTCAAGATGCTCTGAGTATGGAGACTTCATATATCTCTAACTTAACACGTTCCATGAGTTTAGTTCTTGATGAGTTTTATGAACACTTAAAATGTGTTGGTAACATGTTGTTTTTTTTTAATTATACCTATTGTATACTGTTGTTTTTTATTTACTTTTATGTATCTGTTCTATACTAATGTTTTTATTTGTTATAATTATTTCATACTGTTGTTTTTATTTGTTATAGGTGTTTTTATTTATTATAACTATTTCATACTATTGTTTTTGTTTATTGTATTATTTTCATACTATTGTTTTTATTTGTTATAATTATTTCATACTGTTGTTTTTATTTGTTATAGGTGTTTTTATTTATTATAACTATTTCATACTATTGTTTTTGTTTATTGTATTATTTTCATACTATTGTTTTTATTTGTTATAGTTTATTTATTATAACTATTACTCTTATTTACTAATTAATAATTTTAATTACTAATATTTTTACTTGATTCCTAATTATTATTAATATTTAATATCTGTCAGTTATTATGATTATTACTAATTATTATTTTTTATAAATATGCCTTATTATTTTTTATAAGTTTATGCCTTACTATTTTTTATAAGTTTATGCATTACTATTTTTTATAAGTTTATGCATTACTATTTTTTATAAGTATGCCTTATTATTTTTTATAAGTATGCCTTACTATTGTTTATAAGTTTATGCTTTACAATTTTTTTATAAGTTTATGCCTTACTATTTATTATAAGTATGCCCTATTATTTTTAGTAAGTTTATGCCTTACTATTTTTTATAAAAATATGCCTTACTATTTTTTATAAGTTTATGCATTACTATTTTTTATAAGTTTATGCATTACTATTTTTTGTTATAACTATTACTTTCAATTTTTATTTTTTTACAGGAGTTTCTTCAGTAACAGGCTTGGGAATGGATAATTTTATGTCAGCAATAAGCACAGCCATCATTGAATACAACACAGAATATAAACCTGGTACCTTTAAAGAAATGTTTTTTTCTCTCAGTTATCTGGATTCTATAAATAACTAAATATGATTTTATGGCCATTTCACATTTAAGTTGTGTATACTTAAGTATACTTATCCCTTATAAGTATACTTATCTTAGGTTCAGTTTTTAGGTTCAATTTTTGTTCAATTTAATTTTTGAAATATTGACTCAAATACAGACATCTTTTCATGCAATAATAAAAATTAAAAAAAAAAGACAAAAAAATCAAAAAAACTTTTTCTTTTCTTGTTTTCAATGTATAGGATGAAACCTAAAGCTATTTTGCAGTGCCTATTATGTTTTTTGTGTTGATTTTAATCTGTTATAGATTATATATACACCAATAATTGTTACAAAATATTTAAAAAATATTTTAAATTGATAAATTTCACTGATGATGTTATACTAAAATAGCTATCTGTAGGGGCTTTAGAACTTATATTGACAGAGGGTTTGGGTTGGAATGAAAATATCATTTCAAAATAAAGGACTTTTGTTAAAGCAAAAAAAAATTTTAATATTATTTCTGGAAAAACTTGTTTGGTTTAAAGTTGGCATTATAAAACTTAAAGTTTGCAAAGTATATATGACAGTATAAATATATTAAGGTTGTAATTTATTCTGTAATATATTGTTTAATATATAATATATAATTTTATACTTGTATACTTTCCTTTACTATGTTTATTTTTTTGCAGACTAATGTTATTATGTAATTTCTTGATTTATTCTTCCTTGTATTTAATAAAATAAATTTATTTTTAGTAATATTGCAGTTTATGTAAAAATAAGTAATCAAATTATATATATATATATATATATATATATATATATATATATATATATATATATATATATATATATATATATATATATATTTTTAGAACTCGAGAAAAAGAAAGTTTTGAAAACCAAAAATGAGGATGATCAAAAAACTTTAAAAAGCAAAAGCTCATTAGAAAGTGGGTTCTTTACAAAACCTGTGCCTCCAAATATTCCAATTAATTATGCAACAAGTACTGTTGAAGAGAGTGATGAAGAAAATATTGATGAATCAGAAATTCGAGAAGAGCATTCTTTTTCTCATTTTTTAGGAAGCAAAATTCAAAGTTCATAATGTAGCTTTAGAATGTGTTAAACAAACAGAAACCAAATAAGTTATTAGATATTTGTCGCATTTCAAGAAATAGTTTTGCTCCGTATGACTATGATTGACTAAATTGAATGACTTAAATTGTCCTTTGTGATGCAAATATGTGATTTTAAAAATTGCAGTAGTTTTAAACTGCATATTTTAAAAAAAAGTATTGGTGTTGCAAAGCAACAAATGTAATGAAATACATTTATTTTCTTTTTAGTTTTGTTTGATTCTTTATTTATACACCACATTTGTAAAAATTTGAAAACAAATTCCACAAAAATTTTAAGGGGTATATCAGCTGTTGTACAAGTATGTTGTCTTTTTGAAATACAAAATTTACTTTGGAAATGACTTTGGTTACATACATGGTATTTAACCAAAGTCTTTGTATTTCCCACAAAACATGGTTTTTGTTCCAACAGGTTCACATGTAATCTGTTAATATTTAAAATATATTTTAGATTTGTTTGTGTAAATCTGTGACTGTTTATATGAAATCTTTTTTTAGATTTTTATTATTATAAATTTCCAATAAAAATTTGTGAAAATTGTCACTCCCTAAGTTTTTAAGCCCCAAATAGAAATGTATTTAAGTATTGATTCCCTTCATTACTTTGAATATGAAATTTTCTAGTTTTTCCAATGATTTTTCCAATGGCTTTGCTTAAGAGGTATCACTACAGATGAGAAGGCTACTTCTTTTTCTTTCTTTTTTTTTTTTTTTTTTTTCTATTTTAATTTGAAACACTTTCTCAGACTTAAACTCCAAAACATGAACATTGTTAAACAAAGCGATGGACAGTTAATCTTGGTAATTTCAGAGTTATAGGGTAGATTTGAACCCTAACCTCTTGATTGCTGAAAGTTCACTAGTCTACTTCTTCATATTAAAAAAATTTTATGAGATTCTGGTGAACTTTCTTGATGCAAGTACTTGTTCTATTACAGAGTTGTAACACATTTTTATGCCTGTCAGTTTTTTACATAGGCCATTACTTTTAGAATACTCCTAAACTGCTCAGTTGGGTGATATTGGGGTGTTTAGCAGGTTTCCAATAATTAGGCAACTTATTTTAGGCTGCATAATTTATGGAATTCTCTTCAAAGAATGACATAACTGTTATATCATAATGCTATTTTGGCATAATGCTGTTTTGGCATAATACATTATGTCAAGACCAGAATACGTATTTATTATTATGATATTTTTTAAAAACATTTGTTTGAGAACTTATTGTTTCTTGAGCAATGTCTTTAGTAAACAGTTTGCAGTTTTTATTTTACCTTAATTTTTTTTTTTTTAAATGCCAAGATAGGGGAAATCCGTATCAAAAAAATCTTTTCTTGGATTTTCTGAAAATCCTGCAGATACTTCAAAAGCATCATAATAAATCTAAAATTGAAAATATATTCTGATGTAATGTTTATCTAGCTGTAAAATACACATAACATTGGGAACAATATAAAAAGATAACATTGAAAACTTTAGTAAATTGAAAAATGTTTTAAAAAACTATTTTTAAAACATTTTTCAATTTACCTCTAGTTATTGTTATGGTCCTTTATGTGAGAAGCAGCAGTTGTACTTTATGTTGTACTGAAATAACCAGCAGTTGTACTGGTTTAAACAGCAGTTGTACTGAAATAACCAGCAGTTGTACTGGTTTAAACAGAAGTTGTACTGAAATAACCATATATTGTTTATTATATATGTTATTTCAATATTGGCTGAATTAACTCTAAACTATTTAAAACAAAGAAAAGTACAATCAACTTTTTTTTCATAATTAAAAATTATTTCTAAGAAAAGTTTGATCAAATCGTTTAATTTCTCCCAAACTTTTACCTGATTGAGATAAGTCTTAATCTTATCATTTTTCAAGATAGTATGGACGAGATCCAGTTGTAGCAAACCTACAAAATGGCATTGATGCTTTTAACCAAACTTTTCCTGAAATAGAAAACTGTTTTCTTGAATTTTTAACAAGAATCTACTATTATACATACTATTGAAAGGTTCATAAACAGCAATATTGTTGAAGATTGAATATTTGTGTGATATATGTGGTAGTAAAATTAGTAAATAAAATTGATTTTCTTTTGCTGCATCAAAAGTTTGCATCAAAAAATGCGAAAAAATGTGACTAATTGTCTACAACTCAAAAAATCGGATACTCCTTTGATGAATGACAAAAAAGCAAAAAGTTGGTGAACCACTCCTTACATGTTTAATCCATCCATCTAGTTCACTAGGCTATGCCGGCACAACATAAAAGTCCATTTATTTAAAAGTGTCCTTAAAATATACCCATTGAAATATATAGGATGGAGGTACTGAAGTACCATAAGCATTTACTACATTGCACATAATTCTCAACATTATTCGATGTTCAGCCCTGATAACAGATATTTGTTATTCACCTTTTTTAAGCAACTACATGTACTTGAACTGTTGTAATCCCCGTTTTGTCAACATTCCAGATCTGGTAAAACAAACACTGGATTTTTGCAATAAAAATATTTTTTAACCACAGATTTTATCTTTCTTGAATGATGTTGCCGTCTTTCCAATTTTAAGGCAATATTATTCGCATAACTCTGAGGTTTATCTGGAATTAAACTGTATCCCATTTTAGGAGCTTTTATGCAATATTCATTCAAAAGTTGTTCCTCTGCAAAAAAATTCTCATTTAACTTGAAGAGTACAAATTGCTTTCAAATTTTCCTTCAACAGATGTTCTAGCTTTTGCTATGTTTTTGTGCAGTGTTAACCTGTTGACTTCATATATTTTGACAGCTTTCTGTTCATTAATAATTTTATTTTGAAAGTCCTCAACTGCACTTACCATTAATTCTGGTAACTATCCACCATTTTTTGCAGAGGATTTTCAATATTTCATCTTTGATTCTGCAATAATTTATGATTTCACGGTATAAACATGACATAAGATTATTTTTAATAATATTGTTTTATAATAACATTGTTTTATAACATATTATATAAGATTTGTTTATTTAATATTAAATATATAATATTTTCCTTTCCTGTAACACTATTTAAATAACTTTTTTATCTTTTTTATTAAGTGTCTGTGAATCTTAAGTTTTACAATGTTTTTTTACAATTTCAAACCTTTTATACAAAGCGCGATCTAAAAAAGTTTTATATCAGTGTTTTAATTGTACAACAATTATTTATACAATTATTATCCATCAATTATGAAATTTTTAAAGCAATTAAAAATATAGTTTTGAAATAACTCATTTGCAACAGAATTATACAATACACATATACAAAATGTGTATACACATGTGTATACACATGTGTATACAAAATGTGTATACACATATACAAAATGTGTATTTTATTATGCTGGAAAAGCTGGTTATTTCATTACTTAAACGTCTGGTTATTTCAATATATTGTTGTCTTGTTAGCTATAACACAAATTAATAGCTATACCTTTTTAATTTTTAATAACTTTGATTGTTTACCCAAATTTACAGAAATCTATTTAAAAATATCCAAGTTCAAGTTGATGTACATTTATTTATGAAAAATTATTTTTGGTAGCATAAATCTGAAAAACTTTATAATTTCGTACATCTCCATGCAATTATTAAGTCTTTTCTTTGTAAATAAAAAAAGGTAATAAATAAGAACTTGGAACAGGAGCTACTGCCGTAAATAGACAATTTGGTTTGTCACATTTTGCCTTATTTCAGTACCTGATATGTAGTTATATTTAGTTTATATTTGATTATATATATATATATATATATATATATATATATATATATATATATATATATATATATATATCCCCGATATATATATATGTATATATGTATATATATATATATATATATGTATATATATATAAATATATATATATATATATATATATATATATATATATATAAATATAAATATAAATATATATATATATATCATATTATATCATATAGTTAGATTTAAAAGATAAAAGGAGAGAAAAATTTACTTATTTTTTCACCTAGATAGTGTAAGAATAGCTTCTTTACTACAGATTTTTAAAAACGTTCCAACAGTAAAAATTGCCAAAAAAACAAATTTGAGTTTTAGAGCTGTAATCTCATTAGGAGATAGCAGAAAAAGTTACACAAGCCATTACTAAGCAAAATCTCATTCATGAATTTAAGAAGATCCAGCATTCATCTTATGCTAGTAACAATGTAACACAGGTGTACATCATATGCCAGTCTACTAGATAAAGAAGCAGTGCAAGGCTCGTCAACAGTAATTTTCTGCTTACCCCTAAAATGATTACTTTAAAGGTACTCTGACGCAGTTAACACCTGCAAAAATAAGCATTAATGAGTAAGATAAATCTTAAGGCACACGGGGTAATTTATATCAGAATTGACTTTTTTAGCCTTTGTCTAGAAAAGCAAGTCCTACAAGGCAGTATGACGTGTTGAAGGTTGTACTGGGTTGCATGATGGGTTGCATGTTCACAATGTGATTATGATCCTGATCTAAAAATATCTGTGTTTATTATAATATACTGTGTTTATTATGTGTTATTATAATGTGTTTATAGAACTATAAAGTAGTTTATAGAACTTGTCTTAGATTATTCAAGAAGATGATATATATATATATATATATATATATATATATATATATATATATATATATATCCTAATACTTTAGTTTATTATGTAAGTTTAGTATGTTAAGTTTATTTCTTTGGTGTTACTTTTATAAGTATTTTTATCTTTTTAATAACAAATTTTTTTTTAATAACTATATTAAGCAAAATTTTAGAATTTTTTTCAGAGAATAATGGATTCTATTAAACATATATATTTGGTGTTATCTGGTAAAGGAGGAGTTGGTAAAAGTACTGTAGCAACACAAATTGCACTTGGACTTGTAAATGAGGGAAAGAAAGTAAGTTATCGAAGAAACATAAATTAAATATAGATTTGATAGATAATTTTTAATCATTTTTTTGTATATTTATATATTGTTTTGTTATTTTATTTTCATATTTATCTATAGATATAGATAAATATAAAAGATACATGTTATTTTTAACAAATGTTCAATTTGTTAAAAAATATGTTTTAAATGAGTACAATTATGTGAAGTTTAAAAAATGGATCAGAAATAAATCATTTTAGGTATGCAGTCTTGCATTGATTTTTTCTGTATCATGAACACTTTAGGTAGGTCTGTACAATGAATACTTTAGATAGGTCTGTATTATGAATACTTTAGGTAGGCATTCTTGATGTTGATTTATGCGGACCTAGTGTTCCTCATATGTTAAACTTAAAAGGAAAAGATGTTCATCAATGTTCTGAAGGGTATGAAATTAATTTTCTTTATTTTTTTATTTTTTGGTATATGTTTTTTAGTTATATTTTTGTTTTATTATTGTTCAAAGTTTTTTTTGAAGATGGGTTCCTGTTTACACTGACGAATTACAACAATTAGCTGTTATGTCTATTGCATTTCTATTGAAGAATGAAAATGACGCAGTTGTCTGGAGGGGTCCAAAAAAAAATGGTGAGCTATTTTCAAACATGTATGTATGTATTTAGTTTTTATGTGTTTTTTTTAGCCTAATAGCGTTTTGGTATCTTTTATTTCCTGTGTGAAAAAATAAATGAACTTTGATTTGAAAACGCCTAAAAATCATTGGTTTCATTTACCTTTTGAAAAGTCATGCTTCACACACTGAGTCAAATACTATAGTTAAGTTTTTCAAAAATCTAAATTTAAACATTTCAATCTTAAAATAACCAGAATTTTATTTCAACATTCACAATTGTTTTTATAAAAAACAAAAACTAGTTGTTGCTAGTCTCTAGTAAAAAATGACCATTTCAATTTTAATTCAATAATGTTGTTCATTTGGTATTTGATTTTTATTTAAAACCATTATTATTTGTGAAATCTCTGCTCTATTTTGGTTCTTTCCTGACTTTGTTTGGTATACTTTTCAAAAAGTTTCACTAATAGATGAAACTCAGCATATAATAGATAGAGATGGATTTGAAATAGTTACTTTAAACAGTTTATGCAAATTTAATAAATATTTTGAAAGGTAAATCAAACCAATAACTTTTTAGGTACTTTTAAACCTAAGTTCATCATATTTTCATAATGGAAACAGGGAGTAAGGGGATTGTGGATACTAAATGGTTTTTAACTTAATACAATTATATACACATAGAGTTATGTTTGAGGTTTAAATATTTCATGAAATTTAATTTTACCTAATTTAAAGTTTATGTTCATTTTACATTTAACAGTTTTTAATTTTAAGTTGTATAATTTCCAATTGATAATTTTGTGTCTTATATTTTTATGAAAGTTCTTATGATTTACTGTTCAGATCAACCATTTTCAATAATATATTATAGAATATTGTAATAAAACTTTCTTAATAATATTACACAGGTCATCAAAAAAAATTTTTTTTTCTGTTGTGAGCAAACAATACGTTTTTTGTAGAGCATTTCTCATTTTGATTTAAAAAATATTTCAAAAGTATATTAACCTATACAGTCGTCTCTCGATATCTCGAACACTAAAGGACTAGAAAAAAAATTCGAGATATCAACAGTTCAAGGTATCAAGAAAAGGGCTGAAAATAAATAAAATTGCCCAACTTTCATAAAAACTAGTTGTTTTTCTGACAAAAATCATTATCAACAAAAACTTTTGGAAAAAATCTGTTATCTGATTTTGCTTTAAATTATCCATCTTTTCCATCTTCATTAAATCCTCAATTTTTAGTGCTAGGGATCGTATTTTATTTCCGTATTTTGAGCTGTTTTAGTGCTAGGGATTGTATATCATGCTGAGTTTTAGTGCTAGGGATTGTATATCATGCTGAGTTTTAGTGCTAGGGATTGTATATCATGCTGAGTTTTAGTGCTAGGGATTGTATATCATGCTGAGTTTTAGTGCTAGGGATTGTATATCATGCTGAGTTTTAGTGCTAGGGATTGTATATCATGCTGAGTTTTAGTGCTAGGGATTGTATATCATGCTGAGTTTTAGTGCTAGGGATTGTATTTCATTTTCAAAATGCTTCTCTATACAGCGTTTCAAAAGCATATTCGAATTGAATATCAGATGAGCATTGCGGGGTTTCGACGTCAATACCTTTGTCAACGCTATCTTCAACTTTATTATCGTTGTTTTTAAAAATAGGATCTAAAATCTGAGCAATAATTTCAGCATCAGTAGCAATTAAACCGGTGGTTACTACATCGCAATCTAAACCAATGTAAGATTCCGCTGAGAGATCTTCTTGGACGTCACTAGGATCTAACTCTTGCAAACAGTTAAGTTCTTCTGTCAAAAATTTAAAAGGATGATCATCATCAACTTCTTCAATACTCTTGTTTGTTTTTGTGATACCAGCTTAAAGCAGTTGATGACAGTCTCCTTTGACACAGCATTCCACGAAGAAACAAAATCTTTCATTGCTTGAAGTATAGAAATTTTTGGCAGGGATTCGTTATTATTGACAGCCTTGATACACAAACGCACAATTTTGTGATGATAATGAGCTTTAAGACTTCATATTATGCCTTGATCCGTTGGCTGAAGAACAGATGTGGTATTAGGGGGAAAGGGGGGGGAAGAATATTTGGTTGATGTTGCTTAGCCCTTCAACTAGTGGGTGGGCCGAACAGTTATCCACCAGGAGTACTACTTTCCTGTCTTGAGCACAAAAAAATGAGTCAAGTTTCTTTACCCATTCTTTAAAAAGGTGTCCTGTCATCCAACTTTTTAGCTGATTTTTGTATGTGCAAGGAAGTTTTTAATGTGCTTAAAACATTATTGGTTTTTAGATTTTCTAATAACAAGCATAGCTAATTTTTCTCCCGTTGCATGCCTGTTAGTCTGACTTTACTATTTTTTCCCCTGAAATATTTTTCTCATGATAAATGGTATGTTTTTTTTGGTAGACACTGGTAAAATAGTCCAAACTAATCTGCATTGTAAATTTTTTCAAGTTTTTAATTCGAAAGCAATTTTTAAAGTGTAGTTTCATTTCATAAACTAGTCATAACCTTTGTCACAGCAGCACTTTTGTCTGAGATTATTTTAAAGCTGTCTCTAAAAATAGGAACAGAATAATTGAATTTTAATCACACATTTGAAAAATTAAATAAATTAAATATAAACAGGTACATATTTATCTGTTTATATTTAAATTGAACAAGATTTGACAAAATTGAACTGACCTTTCTTTCCAAATATGAAACCAACAATCAGATGCTTTAAAATCCAACTCTTCTAATGCTTCTGCAAATTTTAGTGCTTTTTCTTTTAGTGTGGTACCATCAGTTGGTACTTTTTGACTTCTTTTTGCAATGAACCACGTGTATATGGCCCAAGTTTCTTCCACTTAGATTTTGTGCCATTTTTTTCCACTTAGGTTGATAACTTGTTTTTATTTTTAATCCAGGTTGATAATGTGTTCTTTGGGACTCCATACTTTTGGGCAACCTTTTTGTTAGACATCCCTGTCTCTAGGCTTTTTAATACTTTACATTTTTCTATTATAGATTTATTTGTGAGTTTTCGTTTAACAAGCGGTATGTGATTGCGTTTGACAAAAACAATAAATTAATATATTGGTATGCTTTTCAGAAATTCCATTCTTAAAAAAAATTGAATTTTAAAATATTTCTTTCAGAAAATTGAAATTTAAAAAAATTAAATATTATTAAAATATTTATTAAAAAAAAATTTGTTGAAAAGCTCGAGAAACAAAAGAAAATTGCCCTGTGGACCAAAAAATGTTGTTTGAGGTACCAAAAAGTTTGAGATATCAAGAGGATTTTAGCCTAAACTAGTATGTTATGTCCATGGGACCGCTAAAAAAGTTTGAGATTAGATTTTAGAAATAATATTTGTTTTAGATAAAAATTAATACTTTTTACATATATTTGCTAAAAAACATTTTCTTGAAAGTCTTTTAAGAATCTTGATCATTTTTTCACAATATTTTTTTGTTAATAAATTTTACATAAAATATTTTTGTTTTCTAAAAATGTATATAGTATGTATATTCTATATATGTGTATATATACACATACATAGAATATACATATATGTGTATATATACATAATAATGATCAAATATTTAGACTCTATTTTTA
>NC_061166.1:26830808-26963308 GCF_022113875.1 Hydra vulgaris
CTTTGAATCATTTCAAGAATTCCACCTCTTTGGGACACTATTTTTTTTAAAGCTTGTGACATTTACATCTTTGTTTTTGGATAAATTTTTTTCATTTTTAGTTTGTATGTCAAAATCCAGTTATGAATACTCTTCATCAGCCTGACTAACAGGTTTAGTTAGCTGTGTTTGTGGAAGAATGCTTACATTTTCATTTTCAATTTCAAAATCCAGAATTGGATTCTTTTCATCAGCAACATAAGTTGTAATTCTTTTAAACAACTCCTCATCTTTCACAGTTTCAATTTTATTTGACGATATGATATTGATGATTTTTATTGATGATATATCTATAAAATATAATTCAACAGTTGTGTGACTAAATCACAAACAAAGACAGTTATGAAGACACTTCATGCTGTAACTTCATGTTTTTTTTCATGATGTAACATTTAGCATTCATTGTTTGCAAAGTGGTTTGCAAAGTAGTTTAAAAAACTCATCTTACCATAACTGCATAAAGTTTGCTAAATGAACATTTTTCTAACAAATTTATTTTTGCATAACAAAACTTAAACTTCTTCGGAACATTTGCACAGCAGGGGCAAATTTTTCTAGCAATTTACTTGAAGTTACATTTTATATATGTTTCATCATTGAGTTATAGACAATCGCCATTTTTGATTAGAATTTGATCATACAACCATCTTAATTGTTTAACCATCTTAGCTTCTGCAAAAAATTTGACACAAAGGGTTACTATAAAACATAAAAAAGAGGTTGGCAATTTTTTGTCCACTCAAATGCAGTTTGGTGGGCATTGCCGAAAGTCAACCCTAATTCCTTGGGCTGTGTATGTATATATATATATATATATATATATATATATATATATATATATATATATATATATATATATATATATATATATATATATATATATATAGTTAGTATATATATATATATATATATATATATATATATATATATATATATATATATATATATATATATATATATATATATATATATATATATATATATATATATATATATATATATATATATATATATATATATATACTAACTATATATATATATATATATATATATATATATATATATATATATATATATATATATATATATATATATATATATATATATCTACTACTATATATATATATATATATATATATATATATATATATATATATATATATATATATATATATAATATATATATATATATATATATATAATATATATATATATACTAACTATATATATATATAAATATATATATATATATATATAATATATATATATATATATATATATATAGTTAGTATATATATATATATATATATATATATATATATATATATATATATATATATATATATATATATATATATATATATATAGTTAGTATATATATATATATATATATATATATATATATATATATATATATATATATATATATATATATATATATAGTTAGTGTATATATATATATATATATATATAATATATATATATATATATATATATATATATATATATATATATATATATATATATATATATATATATATATACTAACTATATATATATATATATATATATATATATATATATATATATATATATATATATACTATATATATATATATATATATATATATATATATATATATATATATATATAGTTAGTATAGTATATATATATATATATATATATATATATATATATATATATATATATATATATATATATATATATATATATATATATATATAGTTAGTATTATATATATATATATAGTTAGTATATATATATATATATAGTTAGTATATATATATATATATATATATATATATATATATATATATATATATATATATATATATATAGTTAGTATATATATATATATATATATATATATATATATATATATATATAGTTAGTATATATATATATATATAGTTAGTATATATATATATATATATATATATATATATATATATATATATATATATATATATATATATATATATATATATATATATATATATATATATATATATATATATATATAGTTAGTTAGTTAGTTAGTTATCGGCTCACATGAAGTAACCCATTTGAGGATAAGCCACTGTAGCAACTATGCAAGAGGTTGTCCAGCCAATTCTTGACTCTGTATTTAATGTATTTTTGAATAGTGAGTTCTAACAGTTCATGATTCTGTTAGTGAAGAAATTGCTTCGCAGTGTGCTGTTACGGACTAATTCTTTGCTCAGTTGTCGTCTACAACCAGCTCTTGGCTCTCTTGTGATTGTTGGTACATACCATTTCACTTTGTGGATTCCTTTTAATATTTTAAATTGTTGAATGAGGTCACCCTGTTGTCGATGCAAAGTAAGACTAGTTAGGTTGAGTTTGATTAGCCTTTCTTCATAGCTATGGATCTCGCAATGTAAACATATTTTTTAACAAGAAATTTATTTGCAATCAATGCGGCTTTATTGACTTGTTTTTCTGGCTTAAGATCTTGACTTATTGTGACTCCAAGGTCTATTTCTATCATCATTGTTGTTAGATCTCTTTTTGCGCCTGATTGTAGATCTAGCATAGTGTCATGTCGCTGATTTGTTTGTTCATCCAATGTGCATCATTTTCAATTTACTAAGATTTAGTTGCATTAACCAAGTGCAGCACTAATCACCTATCTTGTTGATGTCATCTTGCAGGCTTTTAGTGTCAAGCTCTTTGTTTCCTGGCCGGATTGGTGTTATTAATTTAGTGTCGTCTGCAAACATTTTGCAGCAAGAGTTAATGTTGTCTGGGAGGTCGTTAATGAAGATGGCAAATAGAATTGGTCCTTGCATAGATTCTTGGACAACACCGCTAGACACTAATGCCCATCCTGATGTTGTGTCGCTTAGAACGACTTGCTGTCATCAATTTGTTAAAAATGAGTGAATCCATGCAAGCAGTTGACCTGTTATTCCATATTTGCTCAGTTTTTCAATAAGGCTCGCATTCTGTACTAAATCAAATGCATGTGAAAAGTCAAGAAATACGATATTTAGTGGTATTTTTTTGGCCATATATAAATATATGTATTTGCTTATGATGAGTATTATTAGTTTTTTATATATTATTGTTAATGAATTCAATTTATATAACAATTTTACTAGCAATGATCAAACAGTTTGTATCTGATGTTTATTGGAAAGACGTTGAGTATCTAATAATAGACACACCACCAGGTAAAATAAAATTAAAATCTTTTATTATCTGACAATAATTTGAAATCTGTTTTTAAAATTATGATATGGATTATATAAATTATTTATGTATATGTCAAAAGTATATATTTTTCACAGGTACTTCAGATGAGCATATCACTACTGTTGAATGTCTGCAGTCACTGCATCCAGATGGTGCTATTCTTGTTACCACACCACAAGTATATATTTTTTATATTTCAAGCATTTTCAAGTTCAACATGCTGCACCATATTATTAAGCACTTGATTTTAAGCTTACGCATTTTCTCAATGCGCAAGTCATATAATCATACTTTTATATTCTTATAAAATTTAATAATTCTTTTAAGAATTTTATGTAGTTTTCTAAAAGTAGTAAATTCATGTAATTTCTTGTCTCAGTGGATTAACATTAAATTTTTCTTAATAAAAAATATTTTTTATTAAGAAAAATTGTCAATACACTATTTTTAGAAATATTATATTATAATAACCTCTTAAAAAACTATTATTAGATTTTTTTTTTTTGACAATTCCTTTTAATTAGGGAATATTATAATAGACAATGTATATAACAATATACAAATTTATATAATAAAATAATAATATACAAAATGTATATATTAATATACAAAGGATATTGGGTCCCAAAAAAATATTTTTACATGTGCAATTACTACTTTGAAAAGCAATTTTAACAACATGAATTTGAGAGACGCATTTCATTTTTATTTTTCTGCTATTCCCAGTAGATTTCTACAGTAAAAATAAAAATTCAATATGTTTTCGCTTTTTGTTGTCTAGAAATCACAGTTCAAAACCGCTAAATTTGAAATTTTAAACATACTTTGAGCATTATTATCTTCTGAAGCCTTGCACATAAATTCTTTAATAGTTTTTGAAAGCCACTAAGACATACATTGATTTTATGCAAAAAATAATCATGTGCATGAAAAAGTTAAACTAATTTTTTTTTTTTTTTTAATTTATTTACCTCCCCAAGGCCCGAGGGGGCCACTCCAGTCGAGGAGGCTACTCTTTTTTTTTTTTTTTTTTTTTTTTTTTTTGTAAATTGTCGTACAACCCTCTCTCAACTCTTTAACTCTGAAACACGAACCTTGACAAGCAAGACCGCTGCGCGGAGAAATTAAGTTGAGCGCGGTACTTCCAGGGAGGTGGTGGGAGTCGAACTCCGAACCGCTCGCTTACAAAGCAAGCGCTCTTACCACTACACCACTACCGCATTTGTGAAATATGACATTCCATACTTCAGTTGAAATTGTTAGGCCCTTTAGTTCAATATGCAAAAATTATACTGCACCAACAGTTTCCAAAAAACTAAGTGTCGATAGAAGTGTTAATACTCAGTTTTTGCACACTTTGTTTGTGCTGAATCATTTTTCAAAAATGAATCACTAGAAGAACATATGTTATTAGAAAACCACAATTTTTATCAGAAAATAAATTTCTATCAGAAAAATTTTCTGTGAAGAAATTTATGGTAAATTTATGAATAGCTCATAAATATAAAATTTATAAGCTATCAGCAAAATAAAAATCTCAAGTTCTTCTGATTCTGTCATTAAAGAAAGAATTGAAAACTTCACAAACATCGCCGGATGGGCATTACCAAGAAAAAAGTGTTCAGATATTCTTCAAAGCAAAAAACATTGTTAATGCAGATGTTTATGGCTCGAGAAGAATGTGGAAAGAAAATGAATCCAGAGCAGGTTCACCAGCTCATGAAATCACTCACTCAGGACAAAGTTAAAGCCAATTAAATATGTGACAACTCAACAAGTTCAATCATTCATTACTCTAGGCAAGTAAATTAACTTGTATATTTACTAATAACCAAAGTTTGCATTTAAACTATATTAAATAGGGCTTTATTATTTTCTCGGGACTAAAAAAAAAAAATTGCGGTTTCCTTCATGTTTTGAGTAGATAAACAAAAGTTTTTTTAGAAAGATAAACAAAAAAGAGCAGAAAAGCTGGTAACTATTTTTGTGAAAAGTTTAATCTAACTGATGACAGGATTGATGCATCTGATGATGCAAAATATGCAACTCAAAGTAATGATGATGATTTAAGCAACAGTATTCTGCTAATAGCAAAGGAGTTAGCTGCTGATATTCAAATGATATAAAATATTCTACTGCACCTGGAGAGTTTTCAAATGGCCAACCAAGGAAAATTTCCTCCAATATTCATTTTTTAATGTTGTTTGAATGATTGATGCACCAATACCAACTAATCAAAGAGGGGGACTGTTCTCTCTTAAAAGGAAAGAGGGGGAAAGTTCTCTTTTAAAAGATGACATTGACAACATGCAAATTTCTTAAAAATGTTCTTAAAAGTGTTTTTTTTTTTATTGAAAAAAACATTCATCTTAAGTTTATATCATTGTTTTTTATAATAATAATTTTTTATTAAAAAAATGTATATCAAAGATCGTTTTAACAACAAACACTTCAAAGTGTTTGATATTTTTTTTCTCATTGAAAAAATAATTTTCATCAAGCATTCTTGCATAGTTCTGTTATAAAAATTGTCTTTTTAATTAACCATGATTTAAAGTAGATTTTTTTAAAGATATTGTAAGATTCATGTATAAGGAAACCAAATAACTTATACATTTTACGGCAGGCTTTGCCTAAATTTGCCAAAAAAAATTTTGATAACACTATGTAAAAACGTTTTATTTTTGTTTTGTCCTTGGGTTTCCTAGCCCATTTGTAACCCATTTTGCCAAAAACAAATAGAAATTCTTTCTAGATTAATTATATTTGTACCAAGATTTATATCAAGTAAATTAAAAATGGCAAAACAAATGTCTTATTTAAATTCTAAATAAAGTAATTAAAATAAAAACAGCAAAACAAACTTTTTTTTTTAAATTCTGAACAAATTATTATAAAAAACACTACAAAAAAACAAACATTTTTGTCAGTTTCTAAATAAATAAAAAAAAAAACAATAAAAAATTATTCACATTTTTAATAGAATGATATAAATAAAAATTTAAATAAAAATTATTGTTTTATTAATTCTAAAAAAAATATTTAAAATAAAATCAGCAAAACTTTCATTTATTTTTCAAATTTTAAAGCAAAAATTTGAAAAATAATCAGAGGGTTGTGTTATTATTAATACCCTATTAATTAATACCAATAATTATTATTATACCCTGTATTAGGTGTTAGATAAAATTCTTGCCTTTAAATTTATATAAATAGTTATACGCACTATGTCACAGGTTAGTACAGGGGAGAAAAGAAAGCCATTGAGTTTGCTGTTCCGTAAATTTGACAACAATCAATGAACAACATGCAACATGCATTGTTTATCTCAATCATGAAAGTGCCTTAAATTTTTTATCCAGGTATTCCTTCATTGATTGGCCTAATACTGCACAGTCTTAGCTGTCTGTACCCACTTCCCTAAGAGGGTTCAGTCATCTTCAGGAGAAAGCATCAGAGATAAAAGTTCAGTTTGCATGTGTGGTTAAGGAAAATTTTTTAACTAGAAAGCCATAGTTTTCAAACCATAAAGGCATCAACAATCTAATCAGAGACATAGGTTCTACCGAGTCAAATGCTGAGCTTTTGATATCCAGGCTCAAACAGTAGATTGAAACACTTTTATTGCAGCTGTTTATGGTTACACTGGTAATCACAAGGCTGAAAAATATGCGGAGTTGGTTTAGATTTTTTTTTTTTTTTTTAAACATCTTCACTTCCAACAAGGCTGCAAGCAACCACTATAAGAGTTGGAAGTTACTGGAAGAGAAAAGACTAAATCTGTAGAGCAAGATGACGATTGACTGATGACTTAAAAGATTGCAAATTATAAGAATCAGGAAAGCAAGATGAAGGAAGCGAATTCCAAAGAACTGATGTTCGAGGAAAAAAACTAGAAGAATAAGAGTTTTTGAAGCACTTAGGAACAGTCACAGAAAAAGGATGAGACTTAATTGAATGGCGAGTAACACGAGAATGAATTTTAGTAGATGGCACAAAGGACGCTAGCTCTTTAGAGCAGTGCCCATTATAGTATTTGTAGAAAAGAGAAAGAGAAGCAACATTACGACGATGTGACAAAGGTTGGAGATTGGCTGCCAGAGCAGGTCCAACTATGTTTACAATTCGTTTTTGCACCTTGTCTAAAAGAGAAAGAGCATCATTAGAAGATCCGCCCCAGATGTGGCAACAGTATTCCATACAGGGACGGATTTGAGATTTATAGAGATAGAGAATAGAATCTGGAGTAAGAAAGTGTCGAGCTCGATAAAGAGATGCAACCTTAGCAGATGCTAATTTTGCAATGGATTTGATATACGGTTAAAAAGAAAGATCAGAAGTAAGAGTTAATCCTAGAAGATGAATGGTAGATGACTCATCTAGTACATTACCATTCATAAATATAGGAAGATCTAAATTATTACGATAACGATTGGCCGAATAAAATTGAGTTTTATCTGAATTAAAGTTCACCAGCCACTGCGAGCCCCATGCTGTAGCAGAAGTGAGATCCTTTTCAAGCTCAGATACCCCCTCCAAGCAATCAGAGAGTGTAGGCTTCTTATCATGACAAGAGTAAATGGTAGTGTCGTCAGCGAATAATGCCACCTTAGATGTGAGAATATCTGGAAGATCGTTAATGTAAATTAAAAAGAGTATAGGGCCAAGGATTGAACCTTGAGGAACCCCTGAAGTTACAGGATGTGAAGAAGAGTGTTGTCCATCGAGGACAACTTTTATACTACGATTGGAAAGAAAGGACTCAATAATCTTAAAGATGTTACCAGCTACACCATAAGAAGAAAGCTGATGGAGAAGACCAGCATGCCAAACTTTATCAAAAGCTTTAGAAATGTCAAGTGCGATAGCCTTAACCTCTCCACCTCTATCTAATGCACGGTAAAACCTATCGGTTATTACTGTTAGCACATCAGCTGTAGAACGAGAAGACCGAAATCCATATTGATGATCAGAAAGTAAGTTATTTGATTCAAGATGAGAGATTAAGTGTTTGTTGATTAAAGATTCAAAAACCTTGCTTATGACAGGAAGAAAACTAATGGGACGGTAGTTAGATGAATCAGATCGCTCTCCAGAATTTTTGAAAATAGGGATAACAGATGCTGCTTTCCAGCATGATGGAAAACAAGACTCTGATAAGCACTTGTTAAATAGTTTTGAAAGTATGGATGAAAGCTCCGGAGAACACCTCTGCAAGACTACAACAGGAATGTTGTCAGGACCACAAGCTGTTGAAGAGTCTAAGCAGGAAATTACTTTAGATACAGAAGCTGAAGTGATGCGAATGTCAAGCAAGGGATCAACCTGTTTGACGGCTATGTCAGGTAAAACGCAACTAGTGGAATCAAGAGATGATATTGATGAAAAGTTCTTAGCAAACAATTCAGCTTTGTCTTTAGGTGAGGTGACAAAGTCTGAACCATACAAGAGAGAAGGAATAACAGATTTGCCCTTATTATTGATACTGTTAAAGATTCTCCAGAAGTCTCGAGAGCCTAATTTTTGTGATGAGATACGAGATTTAATGACCTGAGAATAGCGAGCTTTGGCGTCAGACAAAACCTTTTTACAATGGTTTCTGGCGATAGTGAACAGATGTCTGTTTTCTGGAGAATTGTTTTGCTGATAGATATGGAAGTAACGGTTTCGATTAGAAATTGCTGCAGCGCAATGTGAGGAAAACCAAGGAGAAGAGTGAGGCTTGACCTGGAATCGTCGAGAGGGAATAAAAGATTCCATGCCAGCCTGAATCCACGAAGTTATGTAAGAAGCACATTTGTCAGCAGGAAGATGAAAGATTTCTACCCAAGGGCCATCACGAAGAAAATCACGGAAAGAGTCCCAGTCAGCTTTAAGGTAGTTGTATGTGGTACGATGATAGGGGGATTCTGATGAAGTAGAAGAGTTTGATAATAGTTTTAGAGAGATCAAACCGTGATCAGAAGTACCTAAGGGTGAATGTGGAGAGATTGAGCACTGACTAGGATCCAAAACAAGACATAAGTCGAGTAGAGAAGGTAAATGATTAGGGTTGTCTGGAAAACGAGTTGGAAAGTTGACTATTTGAGTTAGAGATTGAGAAAGGCAAAAGTTGAGGGCCTTAACGCCAGCAGAGTCACTGACACTAGAGCCAAGCCAATCGGTGTGATGGGCATTAAAGTCACCAACAACGACGATATTGGCCGATGGATAAAGAGAGAGGGCTTGGTCAATTCGATCATAAATAGCATCAAGAATAGTGCAATCTTGGGATGAAGGAGAGCGATATAGAACAAAGAGAAAGGCGATAGAGTGAAGTTGTGCTAAACGAAAGCACATAAATGAAAGCACATAAATGTAGATGCCCAGGCCAAGCATGTGATTATTGGAGTCTTTACGAATTAAAGGAAGATAACCATCAACACTAAGATCACAAGATGGGACAGCCGAACTCAAATTAGTCTCACAAAGAGCAAGTAGGTCTGGTGAACTTTGCAAGAGATAAGATCCAACAGAAGAAAAGTTACTTCGAAGACCACGAATATTAGTAAATGATAGGTTTAGAGAACTTGGTGATGACGATGGTTTTTTGTGTTTTTTAGTTTTAGGTACTTTAGTCATTTTGAATTTATAAAGAACTTGACTCAAGTATAGATAGTACTCAGTACACTATTTAACAACTAAGCAATAGCCTTATTACTATTAATAAACCCTAAGCCGTAACAAAGGGCTCCAAATGTGGCCTCTGCAATGCACACCAAAAGTACAAACAGGGACACCATCCATGCGCAACATGGCACTGTTAATACTCTGATATTTTTCGGCTGTTGATGGAATCAGCCTCTCTGAGAGCTACCACAGAGTTCGGGAAACCTGACTACCAGCCGGCCTCAGAACCATAAAACTGAGTTTTAGAGCTGTACCCTCATTAGGAGATAATAGAATGAGTTGCCCAGTCGTAAAAATAGAGACACAAGCAATACCCACGCATTGAGTCAAGAAGATCCAGCGTTCAACATCCTAAACTGGAAACAATGTATTAAAAATACATCTGCGCCAGCCTAATAGATGAGGAAGGGGTGCGAGGCTGGTCAACAGATAGAATCTGTTTTATGATGAATTATTACAAAATGAGATATAAAATGTCACTTTAAAGTTGATATCTTTCAAGCTTATCTCTATAAAAATCAAGGAACACATAGAAACTCAGAGGACCATTTTTATCATCATGTATGGGACTTTTGATATAATGTTATCAAGAACAGTATAACGAAAACATAATGGGTAACTAATTTGGGTGCTATTTCCTGAAAGTGATTCACAATACACTCACAAATCTATAAAATCTACTTGTTTCTGAAGTTTTTTGATTTTTTACTGTTTTGGTGTATATAAAAAAAAGGATTTTTTTTTTCTCTTTTTTTATGCTTCATCAATTAAAATTTTTGTTTAATGTAGTTGTTTTTGTAAGTATAATAATTTTGAGATATAACAGACTGATTTTCCCTTAGCATCACCAAGTCCTCTCCCATACAGTAAATTAAATGAATTTTTATTTTTTTGTTTTGGTTCAAAAAGAAAAGACATTATTATGAATATTTTTGCTGATACTTAAAACAAAGTTTAATATAAAATTAAATTAATAATATTAAATTAAATATGTTTTTTGTTTAATAATAGAATGTGGCAACTGCTGATGTTCGTAGAGAGATAACATTTTGTCGAAAAACTGGAATAAAAATTATTGGCATTGTTGAAAATATGAGTGGCTTTGTGTGTCCAACATGTTCGGTATAAATTTATTAAATTGAAGTTGTTGGAATATATAAATTATTATTTCCATTTATATGTGAAATCATAATTCATAGTTCCAGAACATAGGTGACAGTTTAGTATCCTTCAAGTTGGCATAAATCATAAATCCTTATTTAATTTTTTATTTCAATAATGCCCTATATTTTTTGTGATTTAGTTTAGTTAACCACCTTTTTTAAATGGCATATATATATATATATATATATATATATATATATATATATATATATATATATATATATATATATATATATATATATATATATATATAATCAACTTTTATATATATATACATGTATTATAAAAAAAAAAAATTATATATATATATTATAAAAAAATTTTTTGATTATGTCTGATGGTACCCCTAATGGTGTTCTATATGCTAAATTGAAAAAATTTTGAATAAAAAAATTTTTAGGGGTAAATTTTTAAAAAATTTCACTTTTTTTGGGGGTTGCCCAAGACCCTTAAACATCAGACGGGTCCCTAATTTTTTGAAAAATAAAGTTCTTTAAAAGCATATCATAACTCAAAAGAAGTGAACTTTTATAAAAATGTCAAAAATATAATTTTTTTTTTTAAATTTAATTTTTTTAAAATTTTAATTTTTTTGAAAATTATTTTACATAAGATTACTAGTTTAGATTTTATTGCTTAAAATTTTTTTGTTAAAAATCTTTTCTTAACAAAAAATAAAAAAGTACATATTTTCATAGTCTTTTAAATAAACTTTTTTAATTTGTTTTCATAAATTTTTTAAATTATTTTTGAAATTTTTATAAAATTTCACTTTTTTTGAGACCCAACATGATATGTTTAAGGGAAACATCAGACAGGTCCCTAATATATTGAAAGTTCTTTAAAAGCATATTATATATATATATATATATATATATATATATATATATATATATATATATATATATATATATATATATATATATATATATATATATATATATATATAACAAAATAAACAATAAACAAAATATTTTATTTTGTTTATTGTTTATTTAATGTTATGGGCTTTAGTGCCCGCAGGGTCAGTGGTGTTAGAGCCAAGACATTTGGTGTGATGAGCATTAAAGTCACCAATTAGAACAATATTAGCAGAGTGGTATACCCCAAAGCCAAATATATGACTATTGGAGTTTTTGCCAATCAAAGGATAGTAACGATCAATACTATCAATGATCAATACTATAGTAATGAAATCTGAAGAAGGAACAGCCGAATTTAAATTAGTCTCACAAAGAGCAAGCAAGTCTGGTGAATTTTGAAAGTGGTAATATTAAACTGATGGAAAGTTACTTTGAAGATCACAAATGTTTGTAAAAGATGGAAACAGTTTGGTAGTGGGGATGGTTTTTTTATGCTTAACATTTTTGGTTGCTTCAGGCATGATACAAGTTTAAAGAGAACTTGACTCTTTCATAGATAGAGCATCCCAAGCAATGAGTTTAGCACTTGTCTAAGTTCTGATAATTAAAAAGCTAATTAAGTCATAACATAGGGCTACATGTGGCCTCAACAATGCATAGCAAAAGAATTAAAAATCCATGCACAACATGGTTCTGTTAAATCTCTGATATTTTACAGCTGTTGAGGTTTTACAGAGGTTTAGACAGAACAAAATGTTCATATGCAATAAATGGTGAGCTAAAACAGTAACTAAGACACCTCCAACTATATAGAAGACAAAAATATATATATCACTATATAGAAGACAAAAATATATATATAACTATATAGAAGACAAAAATATATATATCACTATAGGCATGAAAGATAATATTATTGATGACAAGAAGTACACTTTTTCTAGTCTTTACTTAGAAAGTGAATCCTGCGAGGCAGTAGGACATGGACCAGGTTGCACTGGATTACATGTTACCAGTAGCAGGGTGATGATGATGATAAAATGCCTGGCCTGATAATTGTGCAATACTATCTATATAATAATACAAATATACAATACTTATTATATAAACACTCATGTGAAATGGAAATGTCATGTGACAAGTTTTTGTAACAAAACAGGTTTGTTACATGTTTTACAATTTATATAATTCAAGGTTCTGTTCATGCATTTGATTTAAATCTCTGGAGACATTGTAAACATATAAAAAAACATTTTTTAAACATTACCTTAGCTGCATATATATTAAAATAAAAGGAAAATATATATAGTTGTGTCTCTAAAAATGTTTTTCTGTTAGAAAAAACCATTGAAAGGCTACCTGAGAATAAGCTACTGGCTAAAGGAGAAGTCTTTGGATATCTTCGTTGTAGAAAATTTCCACTTTTTTGTTTAATTTTTTTAAAATGATATTTTTGCAGGCTGCTGCAATGTTGACTTTGTGATGCATAATTTTTTTTCACAAGTGTTTACCCTGCATACAAAAAAAGTAACAAAAAATAGCACCGCTTGTCTGTAGGTATAGAACTGTCGCAGTTCTATACCTACAAACAAGCCAGAAAATTTTTTAGTTTTTTAAAAATTTTCTAAAATTGCATTATTTAGCATCAGTGATGTACAATAAAAAAAGGTTTAAAATCAGTCAAAAAACATCTGCAAAAATGGATTATTAAAATAGTAATAACTAAAAAATATTAAAAATTATTACTAAACAAAGTTTCAAAGTTTTCTTTTTTTACTTACAAAGTTATGGTACATCAAAATAAAATAAAATCTGCTGTTAGCACCAGATATTAAAATTTTTCCAATTTTTTTAAATTTTTTTGATTCATTCAAAAATTTTTAAAGGATTGAATAATTGAATTTTTGAAAGGATTGATCAATTGAACTTATAATTTTTCTCATAAAATTTGTAAGTGGTCAAAATTTGAAGCAAATCTGAGGATGTACTTTGGGACACTTTTGTAAAACTAGGTGATTTTGTATGAAATAATCTATATGGTTTCCATGAAATGTGAAGGATAATTTGAGAAGACATAAAATAGAGGATTCAGTAAGGATAATGAGAAAGAGGTTGGTCAATATATCAGAAACAACATCGAAAAGAGAGGAATCTTGAGAGATTGATAAAGAACAAAAAGAAAAGTGATTAAGTGAGGAGGTGCAAAGCAAAACCATATTTAAAAATATTCAGATGATTCAAACCTGTTTTCGTGACAATTGATTTGATAAGTAGGTATATACTTAGGCCAAGCCTGTGGCTATTGGAGTCTGTGAATAAAGACTTCAATTGCTATCAGATAAAGGTCATCAACCTTAAGATCTGAAAATGAAATAGCTGAATTTAAATTGGTCTCAAAAAGTACAAGTAAGTCTGGTGAATATTTCAAAATGTAAAATTCAACAAATAAAAAGGTACTTCGAAGACCATAAATATTTATAAGGTATTGGTTAAATCCCTATAATTTTTATACCTTCTGCAATGTAGCCAGATAACATCAGTTATCATCTCTAGTTTTATTTAAAGATTTTTATTTTACTATGTTCTAATCACCGTTACTTTTTCGAATTATATATTGTCATTAAATTTTCGATGCTCAACAGAAATTTATTTGGATTAAAAGAAAATGTTTCATCTTTACTGAATATAAATATATCCTCAAAGATCTACTTACAATCTCATTAAACTGTATTCAAAAACTATGGCTCTTGGCTCCTCACCATGACAAATGTTTTTCTTAGACACAACAAAACTTTTCAGTGTTTTGTTTTTATGTGCTGCAATGAATGTTTGTTCTGATATAACAATGAGCAGGATTTTCATGTGCTGCTTTGAATGTTTGTTTTGACATAAAAATGAGCAGTGTTTTGTTTTTATGTGCTGCTATGAGTGTTTGTTCTGATATAACAATGAGCAGGATTTTTATGTGCTGCTATGAATGTTTGTTTTGACATAACAATGAGCAGTGTTTTGTTTTTATGTGCTGCTATGAATGTTTGTTCTGATATAACAATGAGCAGGATTTTTATGTGCTGCTATGAATGTTTGTTTTGACATAACAATGAGCAGTGTTTTGTTTTTACGTGCTGCTATGAGTGTTTGTTCTAATATAACAATGAGCAGGATTTTTATGTGCTGCTATGAATGTTTGTTTTGACATAACAATGAGCAGGATTTTTATGTGCTGCTATGAATGTTTGTTTTGACATAACAATGAGCAGTGTTTTGTTTTTACGTGCTGCTATGAGTGTTTGTTCTGATATAACAATGAGCAGAGTTTTTTGCTTATCAAGATACTCTTTGAAATGGAATCTGATTATGTATTTTTATTTTAGCAAAATCTTCTTTGCAAATACATCATTAACATGGTTTTACATAAATAGGGTTGAGCTTTTACTGTAAAAATGGTAAATGCATGATAAACATTATTGACCTGTAACTTACACTGTATTACATTAATTAAAGTTAAACTTTCAATTTTAGATAATATAAAAAATAGTAAAAAACAAAAAGCTATTAATGTGTAAGTTACAGTTAAAGTTATTTATAACCATTTCGATGCTTATTGTGCATTTACCGTTTTTACTGTAAAAGCACAAGCCATTTTGGAGGTTTTCACACAATAATGAGCTTTCTAGATGCTGTTGGGAAACTTATGAAAGGAACTGGTTTAGAAGAACTTTTTGCTCAAGTATACGTAGAAAGCAGTGTAGACCATATAATATCTGGAAAAGCTTTCCAGATTTTATATGTCAATAGCTTTGTGAGGTCACCTATTAACAGACTCATGCTTGACATGCTTGACTTTTTTAGGAAATTGAATATGTCAAGAGCTTTGCGAGCTCACCTATTAACAGACTCATGCTTGACATATATACTTTTTTAGGAAATTGAATGTCAAGAGTTTTGCGAGCTCACCAATTAACAGGCTCATGGTTGACATACTTTTTAGGAAATTCGGAGATCAAAGTACAAATAGATCGCTAATCAAAGAATTTTTAAAATATAGAGATGATAAGACTATTCCAATGGTAGAAATCAACAATTTTTGTGAATCTGAAACGATGATCAAAATTGAGCAGAAATTAGCAGATAAAATTAATGACATTAAACAAAAATTAGAACATTAAAGCTTTGGCTTCTTTAACAATATTAAATAAATTTGATAAACTCTACATTTTTGCAGAAAAAGCATCAAATTGGAATCTACATATACAAATAATGCTACAAATGCCAAATTTTTTTGCTGCTTGTGGTCATATAAATTATGCAAAGTCAGCAAGATTTTATGCTCAACAGATAATATCTTTAGGTAGTTTGCACTCGAGGCAGACCTTGTTAAGAAGCATTACGCCATTTGAATTTCACATACAAAATGTAACAGAAAAATTTTTACTTACGCGTTAAAAAAGTCTTTCAATTAGATTATTATTTAAACAGTCTTTTAAATAGTTAATGCAGAAAATATTAATATAAATAAAATATTAATATAAATAAAGTATTAATATAAATAAATATTAATATAAATTAAATATTAGTATAAAAAAAAATATTTTTGAAATATTATTTTCATTAGATTAAAAGCAGATAGATAAATAAAAAAAATTTTCTGTTACGTTTTTTGAAAAGTTTTATTTTTAATTTATTTTATATTTAAATTAAATTTATTATTAAATATTAATAAATATTGATAAATATTTATTAAATTTAATTTTAACTTTTTTAAAAATTTTAAAACACTTTGTTTTACAATTTTTTTTGTTACTGCTAAAATTTCCAAACTATGTTAAATTTTTAAAAATAAATTTAATTCAAGTTACTTTAAAATGTTTGTATTACATTTAACTATTTTGTTTATTTAATTATAGTTTCAAATCAATAATTTTTTTTTTCATTTTATTACAAAAGTGCTTAATCCACTTATAACTGTGTATAAGTGCATTGCCAGATAAACCATAATAAAGCCTGTAGGCAAAATTGTTAGATTTATTAAAAATATTTTAGAGAATTTGTTTAGTAAATTTTATAAAAGAAATTTATGAAAAGATGACTTTTTCAGTTTTGAATTCGCTTTTTAACAAAAGTTTTTTCTTTATCATTAATTTTTTAAATTGATCATAGAATGAATGCTGATTAGAAATAATTAGTTTATGAGTATGCGAAGATTTTTTTAAAGCTAAAATGTTAAAAAAAATATTGTAAATATTTTTTTTTATTTTTTGACCGTTAAGAAATTCAACCATAAATAATTACCCTCTCATTTAGAAAAAAATGTTTTAAATAAAGAAAAAATGAATAAATTTAAATAAGTATAACCTTTTTTAAATAAGATTTTTTTTTTTTTAAACAACATTTAAATTTTATTTATAATTTTTTTTATAAAAATATTGTTTAATTTAATGATATTTTATAAAGATAAAAACTTACAAAGATTTTTAATGTTGTTTCAAATTGAATTTAAAAAATATAACTGATTAATAAAACTTAGTGATGTAAATATGCTTATTGAGTAAAGTTACTTTTACTTGTGTTTCGCTTTTCCAGCAACAAAATCTTATAACAAGGCCTTCCGTGGCTTGAAGATTGTTTTAATAACAAAAAACATACTGCATGTCAAAGTGAACATTTCTGGGGCAGTCTGTGGTTGGATTTGATTATAGACCAGACACTCATGTAATCTATCAAGAGCAGAAAAGGCTTTACAAGAGGATGTGGTATAAAATAGAGTACAAGACACTTGTGGGTATTAAGTGTACATCATATTGCAGTTATCAATGATGTAATTAATTTCTTTTGAAACTTCACAATATTAACTAGTGAGCAACATGAAGATCTTGGTCAATCACAAATAAAATAAGAAGCGAGTAATTGGAAAAGATTTTATGACTTTCAAATAGAAATCCGTTTACTTTCAATGATCATAACTCAGACTCATTGTCATCTGGTTTTATTTCAAGGTAAAGATACAATAAATTGCGAGTAAGCAGCAGAAGTTGTCTCGAAAGCATCAATGAATAACCTTAAGTTCATTGCAGTTAAAATCAAGAAAATATCAAATTAAATCATTGAATTCTTTAACAAATACCATCAAAATTAGCCAAAAGAAGGTTTATGTGAATTAACTTTGTTCACAAGACTTGCAGCAGTTGCTAAAAGGGACAATGATTAGGAGAAACATTTTAGATTTGAGTTAACAACAGAGCCAATGTCACTGTTTAAAGAAATGATTATGAGAAAACAAACCTTTCTTGACAAAAGCTGATAGAAGCAATAGTCATTGAAATTAATATGATAGATCAGAATAGCATTGACAGTGAGTACTTGATTGACGGTGGTGCACTTCTACATTGCATTGGTTGTCTCAAAGGCTCCACCTTTAAAGAGATCAACAATTATTTGAAATACATTCGCAAACAATTCGGATCGGTACATTCAGTGTTTGATGGATATAAAATTCAATCAATTATAAATGCTAAATATGCATTATCCCTTATCACACTGTTATCAATTGCTCATGCAATGCTGATACAACCATTTGTTCAACAGCATTAGAATTTGCTTTATTAAACTTTGAAAAACAAATTATTGTGGTTGCTAATGACACAGATATTTGATTATTGTGGTTGCTAATAACACATATTTTTTTTATACTTGTTCACTATTGGCAAATTTATTTTCACGAACATCGCCTGCATAAAGGATGGAGCATGAAGGCATTAAGTCCAACATGAACAATATAAAGAATGACATTTTGTTTGACAGGTTTTTTTATTTGGTGTCACTATACTATATGTGCCAAATTTCAGCTTATAATTTTTCCGGGTAATAGAGTTATTTTTGCTAAAATGACTGGACTGCAACACAATGGCATAAAAGTTTTTTTTTAATGAAAGTTTTTAGATTTTTATATGTGAAGTGGAAATCAGTTATTTCACTTAAGTAGTGTTCATTGAAATTGTTGAGTATTCTGGTGGTGGTTTGATACTTTCCTTAGTAACATACTTTCCTAATTCATCCACTAGTGATTCAAAAATTCTTTGCTTTCAGATTGTAAAAATTCTATTCATTTCATTTTTTCATTTTCATTTCAACCTGATTTTTGTATCAACACTTAAAATAGCATGATTACCTTATTGACTCCAATATACTTTTGATACTTTGATTTAAAATTTTATGCCTAAAATGTGTTCAAACACACTTTTAATTCCTTGGTTTAAAATCCTATGCTTATAGGTCAAATACACTCATGACAATCTTTAGAGCTGTCCTTTGTTAATACCAACAAAATACAAGAATTAAAATTTCCATTTTCCTGAATAAAAAAAGTTCATTTACTGGGAATAATAAGTAATTACAATAAGCATTTAAAAAAAGTTTTATCACGTATTATTAAAATTTTTGTATAGAGTTAAATCAATCTGAGTACTGTGACCTGTTTGTAATATCAGCATAAGTGTTTTCTTTTATTCCTGATCTTTCAACATTTTTTTTTATCTTCTAACATTGCATAATAATGGAAGATTATAATTTTTCTTCATGTTCAAAATGGTTTCACTTTTTATCTTTTATACAGGTAATTATTCTTTGTATACTTAAACAAGAAGAATGCTTCTTTCTGTTGCATATTTTATATTTGTGCAATCATCTTTTTTTCTCTTAAGGTAGATATTTCTTCTATTGGTGCAATATAAATTCATTTTCTATTGGTGCAACATAAATTCATTTTCTATTGGTGCAACATAAATTCATTTCCTATTGGTGCAACATAAATTCATCTTCTATTGGTGCAACATAAATTAATTTTCTATTGGTGCAACATAAATTTCTATTTTCCAAATGTAGTTTTAGTCCTAGCATGCTTATTTTGAAAGTTTTTTTGTATTTTCTAAATTAATTTATTTTAATTGTTTAAATTAATTATTCTTACAAATTGTCTTAATTTAAACAAATTGTCAGACAATTGACAAATTTATTTGAGACTACTTTGTAGAAGTTTTGCGTATTTTTGCTAATCTTTTTAAATTAGCCTTTATATAAAAATTTTTTTTTTTGAAATTTAATAACATTAAAGGGGCGCCCCAATTTTAATGATTTTGATTTGTTTAAAAACTAATACAAAAATCTGTATAAAAGGCCCATCAATACCCTTGTTTGAGATTTTTGAACATAAAAAATGCTTTACTTTAAATTGGAAAACAACTCATTGCTCAAACGATACAGCCAAGTTTAGAACCCAGTCTAAGTTTAGAACCCTATCTATTTATTTTGAAAATTACTGTATGAGAAAAAAATTCAAAAAATTTGGTTTTAACGGTTTCTATCTCATGTCAACTTACTAAAAATAATGGTTTAAAAAAAACTGAGGTAAAATTAATTTCATCTAAAAACCTAATATACAACATCTATATGTAAATTTATATATAAATAAAAATAAAAAAATAAACATATACATATTTTTTTAATTTATATATGAGCCAGTGAGAATCAGAATAGTGTGTTAACATTTCCTTAACTTGAGATTTTTATGGTTTTATTAAATTTTATGCAGAGAAAACCTTAAAAACTAAAAAAAAAAGAAATTACCAGTTTCTTTACATAAACTTACACTATCTCAAATTTAACAAATACAATACATCAATCTCAAATTTAACAAAGTCATGCTTTTATATAATCATGCATTTTGAGGGACAGATTTTACAAAAAAACAAACACTTTTGGGGATATTAGCATTATCGAGGACATTTAAGTGTACCCGTTAATTTTCAGTCTCTGTAAGCATGATTTTTTTTGTAAAAAAATGTACCCGTAAAAAACTTTATAGAGAACAAAAAGTACATACATTGGCTGACAAATAGCCTGACTCGCAAGGGAGTGCTGCTACATCGACTGTGGGTTTGGTTTGCCCGGGCATCAAGGTCAGACTTAGGTTTAGGGTTACGGCAAGGTTTAAATTTGGTTATATTATTGTAATTAATTATTTTTGTAAATAGATGAAGTTAAAAATGAAATATAATATAAAATAAAATAGATAAAAATAACAAAAATTAATATAAAAAATATATTTTTATAATAAAATAATAAATTTAAATATGCATAATAAAAATAGAAATAAAATAAAAATTAAAAAATATATGTAAATATGATAAAAATAGTATAAAAAAAGTTAAAAAACAACAGAACGGGAACAAAAATAACATGTCCCCGAAAGTCGCTAACTAGGGCGCTATATATATATATATATATATATATATATATATATATATATATATATATATATATATATATATATATATATATATATATATATATATATATATATATATATATATATATATACATACATACAGAAAAAGAGATATTATTATTAACTTTTTTGTTTAAGGAATGCTCTAATCTCTTTTCAAGTGGTGGTGGAGAAGCGCTGGCTGAATATGCTGATATTCCTTTCCTTGGTTTATTTATTTTTTTATTTTTTATGTTAAAAAACTGTGTGCGTATATATATGTATATATATATATATATATATATATATATATATATATATATATATATATATATATATATATATATATATATATATATATATATATATATATATATATATATATATATATATATATATATATATATATAAATTAGTAGAAAATCACTTTGCAAAATTTTTTTTCGTTTAATACTGTGTTTTATCAATATAGACTCATCAAAAATCTGATGAGTCTTTATTGATGGTTTCTGATGAGTCTTTATTGATGAAACACAGTGTTAAATGAAAAAAATTTTTTGCAAAGTGACTTTCTACTAATTTGTAATTGCTCTGTTCTTTTAAGAAAATTGAGCACTCTTTTTGTGGAATACATTTTAAATTGTTTAAACATATATATATATATATATATATATATATATATATATATATATATAATTTAAAATTATAATTCAGACAAAAATCAACAAAACTGGATATTTAGAGCTACTTGATTTTTTAATTTTTGTACCACCAATTCAAACTGGTCAGTTTGGTATACTTTTACCATTACTTAAGAGCCGTTTTTTCTAAGAATCAGGCAAATTCCTTAAACTGTCGAAGTGACCTACTCCAAATTGCTTGAATTTTTTATATATTGATCAGAATATAGAGAAAACCTGTTAGAGAAAAAAATAACTTTCAAAAATGTTTCGTTCACTCAGAATCTTGGCTTAAATTTTTGAAATTTAAAAAAAAAAATTTTGAAATTTAGTTTTTGCCACCTTTGAACCCATTTTATTGGCAAGGCAAAAAGTTGCACTTAGCTTTTGAAGTTAATATCAGACGTAACCCAAAAGCTCTCTCCAAAAAATATTAAAAAGTTGTGGGGCACTGTGTGGTTGGCTAATAATCATAGTTTAAAAGTTAAAAACAATCAGTTTTGTCAATTTTTAATGGGAGTTATTTCTAGCGGCGAAGTGTTGCACACGATTTTTCTTTTAGGATTTAAAAGTATCAAAGGTATTGAGTCTAAAAATGCAAAGCAAGTTATGTGATACCTAAGGCCTATTCATATGTTAAGGCTTGAAATTGAAAAAAAATTTTATAGTATACATACAAAAAGCCATTACGGCAGAGGCGCTAAGTTTTGTAAAAATGTAAACATATCTAACTGTCAATACAACGTGGTCCTAACATAATTTAAAAAAAACTCATGTGATCTTTAGATATTCAGTTAAAATTAAAGGTACAAAGTGTTAAAAATGATTTAGTACGAAGAGATATTTTTTGGGACACACAGATGAGGGATTCGGATTGCTCACAATAAAATTTCTATCATCCAAAATTAGCGATTAGCATTGCAAAAAAAAATTGCACTTAATGTTAAAAAATTTAAGTGTTTCTGACTATGATATAGAAATCATAACAATTGAAATAAATAATAATAAAAAACAATATATGATCAGAAGTAAATTATTTGAATTTATGTCATAACCAAATAACTTGTGATGATTGAATGGAACGAAGAATCGCCGATGTCACGATTGTGGAGAAACTAGTTAGTGGGCGGTTGTCATAAAACAATTTATTTTACCATAAAAATGTCTTAACTTTATTTTAATGATCTTTAAAATTTGCATAAATAGAGTAGATATTTTATCATTGTTATTGAGAAATAGGGGCTGCATAAATAGAACTTGTTTTTAGGTCATTGCTATGATTTGTGCAAAGTAATCGAGATGATCAAAGAACTAGCCATTTAAAATTCTGACAATGCTGATTTTATTTATGGTTTGGAAATTGTTATAAAGGATGTATTCAACTACATAAAACACCTGATGAGAGATTCTCAACAGGAAAAGGCAAAAATTGAAGCTTTTAAGCAATTAAACAATGAAACTGCTTTCTGGCTTTAAGATTTTTGTCAAAAAAATTCTTCCGGTTTGATACAGAGAGGGCCAAAGAGAGTATTTTGGCAAAAAAGGAATGAGTTTACATGCGGATATATTCTTCATAAAAATCTTAAGGAGTTGACTCTGGTAATAATCTTTTTACTGCTGAAGATATACACAAGGCTATGTATTATAGTTTTGGCGCTAAAGATGCAAAAGTAGCAGTTGCTCAAATTAACAATGATAAAACTGTAGGTAATGGACAAAAGATTAAGAACATTAGCAACTATCACTCATTTGAGTTTAGTGAGAAAAGTATGAAGATATGGCGTTATTTCGATATCTGTGAAGGAATTGAACAAGAGTATGGATCATCCTCTAACAGTATTTCCATAAAGACAAACCACATAACATGTGTAATTTGGTTTGTCTTTTATGTCCTGAGCAGGTTCACATGCAGCTGAGAAGAGAACTTCCGCCTGATCAATATGTAACTATCCAACAGATAAGATCTTTATTTTCAAGGTAAGCATTGTTGCTATCAAAACTTTTACAAATTAGATTATGTTTCTGACTGTTAAATAGTTCTTTTACAAATATGAAATTAAAATTTAGATGAAAGCTTTAATTTTGTGTGTTTGTTTACATGTTTAAAAATATCTATAATATATATTGTTGTAGATTTAGTCACCTGAAAAGAAAAGGTATGCTGGTAGAACCGACAACAAAAAATGATGAAAATAGTCAGATTAACGATAACAAAGAAGTTTATGGAGAAAACGATTACTTTGATGATATTGAATTAGAGGAAGACATCGCCGATCTTTCAAAAGAAATTTGTCTTGTATGGAAAGTGAATGATTTGGTTGCTGTTGCATATGAAAAACAATAGAATATTGGATATATTGTGGAGGTAATATTATTCAAAGCATATATTAGTTTCAAGTTTTTATTTTGTTTTATAAAACAGTGCTCTAATGTAAAAGCAATATAATTAAAATGTAAAAATAATTTGAGAATGACATTATATTTTATACATTAAACTTTATAAGTTTTACTGAATGTTAAACAAATCATAAACTCTCTATTATATTATTTTAAAATGTTGCGCTAATACTTTTAGGTATCTATAACTGGGATCAGAGTTAATTGTATGATTAACGGGTAAGAGAATAATACTTTTCGCTGGTCAGTTACTCCCGAGGAGATAAATAACCAAATTGAAAAAATTATCTGTTTAGTAAATGTTCCTTTTCTAAGCAGTGTTTGTGGCGATTATTCATTATCCGAAGAAGACTGTAATACAGTCATATCATTATTCTTAGAGAAACTTACTGCAGCAGAGTAAAAAATATGTGTGATATGGTGGATAATATGTGTAAATGACTATTAATAAATAAAAAAAAAAATTTTTAAATGGAAATACATTTAAATGTTTGATTTATGTTTTATTTAATTAGCAATATAGTTTTCTTGATGTTCGATTTTTGTTCAGTTTTTAATTCATATTATATCATGCGTGTGACAAAATCACACAAGTTTTTTTTTATTATTATGTTAGGACCACGTTGTATTGACAGTTGGATATGTTTAGATTTTTACAAAATTTTGCGCCTCTGCCGTAATGGCTCATTTTGTAAGTATACTATAACATTTTTTTTCAATTTCAAGCATTAATATATGAATAGGTCTTTGGTATCACTTAACTTGCTTTGCATTTTTAGACTCAATACTTTTGATACTTTTAAATCCTAAAAGAAAAATCGTGTGCAACACTTCGCCACTCGAAATAACTCCCATCAAAAATTGACAAACCTGATTACTTTTGAACTATAATAATAAGTCAACCGCACAGTGTCACGCAACTTTCTTATATATTTTGGAGAGAGCTTTTTGGTTACATCTAATATTAACTTCAAAAGCTATTTGCAACTTTTTGCCTAATTAAAAAAATGGGTACAAAGGTGGCAAAAACTAAATTTCAAAAAAATTTTAAAAAAATCTTAAAAATTTAACCCCAGATTCCGAGTGAACGAAACTTTTTTGAATGTTATTTTTTTTTCCTAACAGGTTTTAACATTATTTTTTTATGTTTTAGTAGTAAATTATTTTTTTATGTTTTAGTGAGTAAATTATTTTTTTATGTTTTAGTGAGTAAATTATTTTTTATGTTTTAGTGAGTAAATTACTTTTTTATGTTTTAGTGAGTAAATTATTTTTTTATGTTTTAGTGAGTAAATTATTTTTTTATGTTTTAGTGAGTAGTGAGTAAATTATTTTTTTATGTTTTAGTGAGTAAATTATTTTTTTATGTTTTAGTGAGTAAGTTACTTTTTTATGTTTTAGTGATTAGTGAGTAAATTATTTTTTTATGTTTTAGTGAGTAAATTATTTTTTTATGTTTTAGTGAGTAAATTACTTTTTTATGTTTTAGTGAGTAAATTATTTTTTTATGTTTTAATGAGTAAATTATTTTTTTATGTTTTAGTGAGTAAATTATTTTTTTATGTTTTAATGAGTAAATTATTTTTTTATGTTTTAGTGAGTAAATTATTTTTTTATGTTTTAGTGAGTAAATTATTTTTTTATGTTTTAGTGAGTAAATTATTTTTTTATGTTTTAGTGAGTAAATTATTTTTTTATGTTTTAGTGAGTAAATTATTTTTTTATGTTTTAGTAAGTATATTTATTTTTAAATTATGCTGAACCTATCCACTGACAATTACAACTAGGAAAGATAAACAAGATATAGGAAAAATGTTATTGTCTTCTAGCCAAATTGAATTTCCCTCAACAATAGGAATCATGTTAATATTACGAACATTACAAACAGAATGAAATGAAACTATTACGAACAGAATGAAAGCAGAATGCTATAGCAATCTGGGCAATAACTCGTATGCTAATTAACCAATCAATCAAGTTAAATTAACATATTATCAATAAAGTAGAAGGAGTTGTTTGAGATTAGGAAAAAACTGAAAGAAAAGGTGATATGATCTGAAGCTAAAAGGACAAATTTGGATCTTTAGAAGCTCTATTTGATATTGCTCACGCTAATGCTATGGTTACCATTGTTATGGAATTGATTGCAATTGAAAAAGACTGAAAATTTTTATCAATTTGATGTGAAAAAGGTTTTCTGGGAAAATTAGGTTATGTAGAAAACAATTAACAAAAAAGAAGATTATACTTTCAAAAAGTAAGAACATTTGGAACATTAGAACAATATAAAGAAATGACAAAAAGAGGAAAAAAGTACCAAACAGAATACTTGGATTTTTATTTTTGTCTTCTTTGAAAGATAGTTAAGGTGACAAGTATAATGATTTTGGTGATCCGCATCTTGAATAATGATCTTCGAGTCATCGACTATCAAGAATTAGTTAGAAAATCTATCCAAAATGAGTTAGAAAATTTATATTAAATAAAAAATGGATTTGAGTATGGACATAACAAAGGTTAGTTACAGATTAGCAGCTTTTCCATAATCTTGCTTGCCAACATGAAAGGTGTCATTGATGGATTTTATGAGAATCAGCTATAACATTTTCAACCTTGTAATGATTATAGAGAATTACTGAAGTTACCAATTAAATTAGTTGTGCCAAGGAGGGTTTTATCCATGCTTCAGCTGACATGCTCAGGGTTTGATGGTAGTTTAGGCCATATTTTTTTCAAAACACGCATAAAACAATTTAATTGTAGCGTGGCTTACAGTCACATTTTTTAACAGCTGTTTTATCAATTTCTATAGTTAATTTGATAACCTATATACTTATTTTTTAATTAATAACTTATATACTTATATAAGTTTTATATTATGGTGAGGAAAAAGTTAAAATCTAATATAAGACAAATATAGGACAATTTTTAAAGCCTGACTATACTGAAAGTTTTTATTCTTATCATATTAGATATTTTCTAATTTTCTAAGCTAGTTTACACTAATTTTTGTTTTTGTTTTGAGAAATAGTTTGTTTTTTTTGATAACAAGTAAAAGTTAAAAACTTAATTTTTCTTAATAAGCTTGGGATGGTTGGGAAAATTTTTCAAAAATTAATAAACGTCCCCTACTGTGTATTAAGCACGTCACATAAAAGTGTATGTCAACTGTATGCTTGGTTCAGATCTCTTTCGTCAATCTGCTCTCTGCCTAATGTTTTAAAGTTGTTGAATAACTGGTTGTTGAATGGCTGGTTGTTATAAAAGCTAAAAAAGCAAATTGCTTTGGACAAGGCGACACTTCAAAGGAGCAAAACACGTTGCAACAAGTAAGACAAAAAGGTTATATCACATAACCGGAATTTTATGCAGTTTTTTGATCAAGAATATGTTAGAAAGGGATACAGACGATGATTATTAGTCATCAAAAGTCATCGTTTCATCCCTGAAAGTTGTAAATGACCCAGACTTTGATATCCAAGTTAAGAGATTATATTAATATAATCTGTAAGTAATAAGTATATAAACTATCTGTAAGTAACTATTAATAAACTTGTGAAATTTAAGAAAATTCTGACACACAAATCTTTAGTTTTAATCTTTAGTAGCTGACACACAAATCTATAGTTTTAATCTTTAGTAGCTGACACACAAATCTATAGTTTTAATCTTTAGTAGCTGACACACAAATCTATAGTTTTAATCTTTAGTAGCTGACACACAAATCTATAGTTTTAATCTTTAGTAGCTGACACACAAATCTTTAGTTTTAATCTTTAGTAGCTGACACACAAATCTATAGTTTTAATCTTTAGTAGCTGACACACAAATCTATAGTTTTAATCTTTAGTAGCTGACACACAAATCTATAGTTTTAATCTTTAGTAGCTGACACACAAATCTATAGTTTTAATCTTTAGTAGCTGACACACAAATCTATAGTTTTAATCTTTAGTAGCTGACACACAAATCTTTAGTTTTAATCTTTAGTAGCTGACACACAAATCTATAGTTTTAATCTTTAGTAGCTGACACACAAATCTATAGTTTTAATCTTTAGTAGCTGACACACAAATCTTTAGTTTTAATCTTTAGTAGCTGACACACAAATCTATAGTTTTAATCTTTAGTAGCTGACACACAAATCTATAGTTTTAATCTTTAGTAGCTGACACACAAATCTTTAGTTTTAATCTTTAGTAGCTGACACACAAATCTATAGTTTTAATCTTTAGTAGCTGACACACAAATCTATAGTTTTAATCTTTAGTAGCTGACACACAAATCTATAGTTTTAATCTTTAGTAGCTGACACACAAATCTTTAGTTTTAATCTTTAGTAGCTGACACACAAATCTATAGTTTTAATCTTTAGTAGCTGACACACAAATCTATAGTTTTAATCTTTAGTAGCTGACACACAAATCTTTAGTTTTAATCTTTAGTAGCTGACACACAAATCTATAGTTTTAATCTTTAGTAGCTGACACACAAATCTATAGTTTTAATCTTTAGTAGCTGACACACAAATCTTTAGTTTTAATCTTTAGTAGCTGACACACAAATCTATAGTTTTAATCTTTAGTAGCTGACACACAAATCTATAGTTTTAATCTTTAGTAGCTGACACACAAATCTTTAGTTTTAATCTTTAGTAGCTGACACACAAATCTATAGTTTTAATCTTTAGTAGCTGACACACAAATCTATAGTTTTAATCTTTAGTAGCTGACACACAAATCTTTAGTTTTAATCTTTAGTAGCTGACACACAAATCTATAGTTTTAATCTTTAGTAGCTGACACACAAATCTATAGTTTTAATCTTTAGTAGCTGACACACAAATCTTTAGTTTTAATCTTTAGTAGCTGACACACAAATCTATAGTTTTAATCTTTAGTAGCTGACACACAAATCTATAGTTTTAATCTTTAGTAGCTGACACACAAATCTTTAGTTTTAATCTTTAGTAGCTGACACACAAATCTATAGTTTTAATCTTTAGTAGCTGACACACAAATCTATAGTTTTAATCTTTAGTAGCTGACACACAAATCTATAGTTTTAATCTTTAGTAGCTGACACACAAATCTATAGTTTTAATCTTTAGTAGCTGACACACAAATCTATAGTTTTAATCTTTAGTAGCTGACACACAAATCTATAGTTTTAATCTTTAGTAGCTGACACACAAATCTATAGTTTTAATCTTTAGTAGCTGACACACAAATCTATAGTTTTAATCTTTAGTAGCTGACACACAAATCTTTAGTTTTAATCTTTAGTAGCAATCCTAATCAAAGTTTTTTTTAAATTATGAAGATTTTTTTATAATTAGGTGTTTTTTAAATTGTATTTTTTTTTAACTCAAAGTTAACGATATTTGCTGATTATTAATCAAACAATTATTTTTCATACTTTAGGTAATATTCCTATTGACCCATCACTTAGCGCAGCCTTAGAAAAGGGAGAAAATTTCATGAATTCAAAAGACTCTCCTACATTCGATGCCATCATGCGTATTATCAAAAAACTGATTTGAGGTTTACATTGATCTAAAGATTTTTATTCTGTATTTTTTATCGAATAAATCGATGGATATTTTTTTACATTTATAGCTGCGACATATTTCCTCTTTACTTTTTAAACATTATTTTTACCAAGTGTTCGAGATCATATTGTAATATAATATAAATGTGAACAGAAACACTCATGTAACATCACACGAATGAACTATAATGTTACATAATACGCAAATAGGTTATTAGTGGTGAGCATAACGTTATTCAGTATTTTTCAGTATTGCTATATATTTATTTTAATATTTTTTAAAGTTTTTATTTCTTTTTTCTATTGCTACAAATTTTTATTAAATAAGCAAGAGTTTTGGCAAGTATCATTGCAGCCGTAGCGCTTACTTACGAATCGAGAGGTCCGTGGTTCAATGCCCAACTCTGATTATATTTGCGACAGAAAGAAAGGAGGCGTGAACTTACTAATTTAAACCTCTTCTGCGGTACTCTATGATAAGACTGTAACGGGCTCCTTAATGATCAGATAAAAATAATTTTATTAAAAGTTTTCCTGGGCAGTTGATCAGCTTCAGTCGAAACTTTTCAAAAGTTTTTTTTATTTTATTTTATTTTTAAAAATTGCAATAATTTGCGCGAAAATAAATTGCAATCAACTCTCTTATACCTATTTTAACTATTTTCAACATAATTCTCTTTCATTGTTCGGTTGCAATAGGAAGCAACAAAAACAACATCCTGTACAAAAATGTTGTCTGCTTTCTTATTAAAACAATATATCAAGAAGTAAATTATCTTTAATTAACTCCATTAAAATTCAAAGTTTGCTATTATTATTTGAGTTTCCAGACATTTTAGATTACTAAAAAAATTGTCTCTATTTAGAATGCAAGAAAAACAATATTCATATATCGGTAACAGTTTCGGAAATAATTATTACCTTACAAGTTAGTTATTTAAAACGTTGAAATGAGTAAACGAGTCAATAAAGAGAAATGCTAAATAGTTAGCTAAAAAATGTCATTTTGTAAGGTCTGTTATAAAGTTTCCATATGTTGTCCTAAAAAAAATTTAATTTCCGTTTGTAGCAGCCTTTGTGTATTTTTTAAAGTTCTTGCTTCACAATTGTTCGTGGTTCGAAACAGGTTCTGGCCATATATATGTGTGCGTATATATATATATATATATATATGTGTGTATATATACACATTATATATATGTGTGTATATATATATATATATATATACACATACATACATACATAGATAAATATATATATTTAGTTAGAAAGAAGACACTTCTTGGTTAAAAGATATTCCGCGTTACTCTAGGACGTTAGAGTACTAAAATAACACCGAAAAAAATGAAGAAAACTTAGGGGAGAGTTGCTGAAATTGGAAAACTTGCATTTATTTTGAAAAGAAAATGTCTCGTCTATATTTTTCATTTTTCTATAAAAACGTCTTCTTTTCTAAATTTTGAGAAATTTTCGAAATTGTTTTTTAAAAAATTTCATATTAAATTTTTACTCCCATTATAAACATATTAAAAAAAAAAACTATATAAACTGCTTCTTCAGACCAGTCTTTTTATCAAACTGGCAATGAAGATGAACACAAGTCAATTTTGCTAAAATTTTCTAACCGTATGCGCAACGAGATACACGAGGACCATTAGGTATTTAAATATTGCATAAAGATTAATTATTAAGATGCTTGATGATACGACATAAGGAACTGACGAGGAGATATTAGGATGCGCTTCATTAATGGGAGGTAAATGTCCATTTATACAGGAAATATGGAGCGAAAAAAAATATATAATAATTGAAATTAAACAACAGTATTTAAAATTTGTCTAACAAAAATACTTTAGTAAATGAACTAGGTTTTCAACTGTTAATCACAGCATCAAAGTGGATTCCAATTGAATTGTCTAAAAATATAGAACAACTACTTAACTTATTAAGCCGTGGCTTATTGGCATAGCTATGTCATCCATTTTGTTTTTGCTCTATATTTGCTGTATACTTGGATATCTATCTCCATAAACGAAGCATATCCAATTTTCTCCGCATTACTTTCCCCTCTCGCATCTTCAAGCAATTTAGTTTTACAAATATGCGTTCGAATTGGCATATTCAAATATCCAGTTATTTCATCCTGTATTTTGGTTACACGTATGGTTAACAACTTTGTTTCTAATTGGTTTATGTTCATCTTCATTTCCAGTAAAGATAAATAAAACTGCTCTAAAAAAGCAGTTTCCATCTCCATAAATTCTATGGATTACTCTAGGACAAAGAGTTTGGTTAATGTTGTCTACGGTGAAATTGTGCAATATTAACAATTATAAACTTTTTTGCAATTGATTTTCTCATATCAAAAGTTGCACATATTGCTATTCTTTCATTTGAAACATTTGCACTGCTTTCAAGTTGAGTATTACCGTATATGTTCTTGATTCGACATCTTTGACAACTAGTTCATTATCATCGTTTGATAATTTATTAATTATTTATAGTTGAATGCTTCATTATTTACGGTTTTCTCTTCGTTTAATGACAAACTAATGAAGGTAAAAAAAATTTTCAATACTATGTCTTTTTCATTCTTTAAACTCGAGTTATTTGTACTTGATATTAGTGTTTGATCCTATTCCATTTATATGGCTTTACTAGTTTTTCACCCTTTCTGTCATCACGTTTATGATTTCGCAATAAAACTTTTGCTCCAATAGCAATACCATTCTTTGGACTCTTTTACTCACGTTTTTGGAATGACTCTTTTGTCATAGTCAATTTTTTGCCTTATTGGTGACTTTTGGATGTTTTCGTAAGCTTCATCAAAAACGAACTTCTTTATTTCATTCACTTTACTGAAAGTTTCCAAAATTGCTTTTTTGTTATTTGAACCATCGTCTGTCAGAGTACCATTATATTTAATCAAGCTCTAATTTATATCTATTGGCATAATAGGTTCTCTTGTATTTCAAAATAGCAGTGTCAATATATTTTTTTATACAAGAATAATGCCAAAGATTTTGCGGTTATATAAAAATGAGGTTTAGCCTCTACATTTACTGAAATAGTCTACCAGTACAATCAGATGTTTAAAACCATTGACTTCTGGCAGTTGATTTAAATCAATCCCAACCTGCTTCATGTTATTTTTTGGAATTGATATGATTTATAATAATGAATTAACTTGAAGTTTCTTGTTATTCGCTTTTTGACTGTTACCAGATTCTGAAACATAGGTGATAATGTCTTTTACCATTCCAAACCAAAAAAATTTTTAATATGTTTTATAGTTGAATTGATGCCTATGTGACCAGATAATGCATTAGCCTCATTAGAAATATCATTACTATTATGTACAAACTTAATGCTGTTTTCTGTTTTCTTTACACTAAATAACCTTTCTCTATAAAAAAATTAAAAATATATTTATTTATAATTGAAATTTTGACCAAATTAAACTAGCATTACTAGATTACCAGGTTTTTATCAAAGAAAACACTTTTTTTTTTCAGTGAAATATTATAGAAGCTTTCAATAATTTTTTAGATATATTCCTTGATTGCTTTAATAAAACCTGTCCTCTAGAGGGCATAATAATTAAGACAAAAACAGTTTCTAATCCGTGGATGGATAAATCACTGATAAAATGCTCAAAAAAGAAGCAAAAACTCTATAATAAATATCTTAAAAATAAAAACACTGATAACGAGAAAAATTACAAAAATTATAAATATTTTTACCAAAATCTGATTAAAAAGGCAAAAAATAAATACTATAGTAATGAAATCATTAATCATGCAAATCTGTTAGTAAGAAAACGTGGTCCGTCATTAACAAAATAATGGGACGGAAAAAAATAAACACAACTTCTTTACCAAAAAGAATTAATATTAACAATACAGACATATTCTGTGAAAAACAAATATCCGAAGAATTTAACAAATACTTTATAAATATTGGTCCAAATCTCGCTAATAAAATAAATCCAACAACTGATTCATTTAAAAATTATCTAACACCCACAAATAAAGCCATCATGTACGATAAAGAATTTGTATATAAAGGATTTGAAGAAGCCTTTTCCTCTTTAAAAAAAAAGAAAGCACCTGGATTTGATGAAATAACTAGTGATTTAGTTATCTTTAATAAAACCAGTTTAAGTAGACCTCTGATCCATATACTAAAGCTCTCAATAACATCTGGGATTTTCCCTGATGTACTTAAATTAGCAAAAGTAATCCCTATATTTAAATGTAATGAACATTCGGACATAACCAACTTTAGACCTATATCAATACTTTCTGTTTTTTCAAAACTCTTTGAACGTGTAATTTATAATAGAATTTATAATCACTTTACCAAAAACAAATTATTTTACCCAAACCAGTTTGGATTTCAAAAAAACCTTTCAACAGAGCATGCAATTATTGAATTAGTTAATCAAATAACCGATGGTTTTAATCAAAACAAATTTACTTTAGGAGTTTTTATTGACTTATCAAAAGCTTTTAATACAGTTGACCACTGCATCCTATTAGATAAACTAAAATACTATGGTATAATTAATAAAACTTACAATTGGATTAAAAGTTATCTTACCAATAGAAAACAATATGTGTGCAATTTACAATCTGGAGTATTAAATGTTTTATGTGGAGTTCCCCAAGGATCTATCCTTGGTCCACTTCTGTTTCTAATTTATATAAATGATTTTTGCAATGCATCTTTAAAACTAAATTCAGTCATGTTTGCTGACGATACAAATCTATTTCTTACTAACAGTGATATCAAGAATCTATATGCAGATACGAATATCGAACTAATTAAAGTAAATAATTGGTTTAGAGCTAACAAACTCTCGCTTAACTCAGAGAAAACAAAATATATATTATTCCATAAAAAGGCGCAAGAAAACCTTCCTCTTAAATTGCCTGACCTTATCCTAAATGATAACTTAATTAAAAAACAAGCCAGCATTAGATTCTTAGGAGTTCTTGTTGATGAGAAGCTATCCTGGCTTCCTCAAATAAGATATATTCAATCTAAAATCAGTAATATAATTGGTATGATGTATAGAGTTCGCTCATATATCAATAAACAAAGTCTAAAACTATTTTACTTTGGACTAATTCATTGCTTTATCAGCTTATGCAAACATATCATGGGCAAGTACTCAGCCATCAAAACTTAAAAAAATCTATAGTCTACAAAAACACGCATGCAGAATCATTTACTTTAAAAATAAGCGGGAGCATGCAAAACCTATAATAAAAGATATGAAAATGATGGATGTTTTTGAAATAAATATCTATCAGCATTTAATTTTTAAGTATCAATTTAATAATAATCTCTCTCCTACAAACTTTACTAACAAGTTTGAAATAAACATAAATGAAAACTACTATCTAAGAGCAAATATAAGTATCACATATAAACTGCCTCAAAACCTTAATAAATATACTGAATATAGCATTGCATATCGGGGGCCAAATATATGGAATAAATATCAAAAAGGATCCAAATGTATGGCAAAGTCATTAAGTTCATTTAAGTTTCTGATAAAAAAAGAAATTTTTAAAATTTGATTATTATTTGTGCTTAAAAGGATTACAAAGTAATTTTCTTTATAATCTTATTTATTTGTTTTTATTGATCAGCGCAGCAGTTTTACGCCCATTAGGGTTTTTAATTTAATTTAATATCCATAACCTAATGAAAATGTATATTGAGGGGGCTCTATGAAAAGATTGCGATTTGTCATCTTCATCTTCTTTGAGCCCCTGTCTGTTTAACTCTTTATTTTATAAAGATCATTGTAAAAAAGTATAGTTTATTTTATATACTGTATATACAAAAACGGTGCTTGTTGACAAGATTTTACTGTCTTCTTTGTTATACGGACATATTTCTTTCTTTCTTGTAGGGTAAAGTGACCAAATTCCAGCCGCATCTTTACAAAATTGTTTCTACAGACATATTAACAAAGAGGTCTATATGAAAATTATACATTTCTAGACAGATAAATCTTTCAGCATTTAGGATATAATTAATATAATTACAGCAATTATTATAAATAAAAAATGTTTGATAAAACAACGATTACAAAAAGTATATAAATTTGACTAAAATACAGCCACTATGACCAAATTTCAGCCAGGCGTATGCGGAATGAACCTAATTACAGCCAATATAAATAACAAGCTTTTTATAATACTTTTATGGGTTGGCATTTAAAATATTTTAAAATTAATTGAATTACTAAATATTGAACCAATAATTTTTTTGATGTGATCTTAAACATCAATTAGAAAATGATTGCTTAACTTAATACTAAGCATTCATCAACAAATAAACTTAGTAAGGATGCCTAAATCTAAAAAAAATAACTTTTCAGGACATGATTTTAAAACTATTCAAAAATGATTTTGAAACTATTTTAAAAGATTTGCATAGAATATAATATTCACATTAAAAAAAAAAAGAATTCAGTGAACTCTATAAAAGACTTTTTTAAACACTAAGAACAAAAATTCATAACAACATGATCAAATTACACTTTTATTGGTTCATTTTTATAGCGACGGTTTTTTTCTAGGATTATCCTTTGACAATACCGTTGCTTCCTTTATTTTTAAGTTTTGTAGTCTTTTCAATTTACGCATTTCTTTTTCCTTTTCATTTTGAGCTTGTTTTTGCTTCTGATTTAACTGTGACTCATATGCTTCCTTAGAAGTAAGCACAAAAAACTTGTCTGCATTCTTAGCTTTTTTGCTCTTTGTAAAATTTGGATAAGAATATGGCAAAATGTCATTATCTCCATCTCCTGGATAAGATGAATTTTTAAAGGGGAAATTTGGGGCAAAAGATCTAGTTTTTGCAAAATCAGAAGCTAAAAGAGTTGAAACTGTAAAATCAACTTCATGCTGATCAATAGGCTGTTCAATTTCAGAGTAAGACATAATCCTAAAGCTGTCTTGAAGCTTACTAGTAGCTTTATTACTTGCAGCTTTTAGTTCTATAGTTTTCATATTTAGTTCCACTAAATCATCACTCCTATGTTCTACTACGGTTATTGGTTCAGCTAAATAGTCATGATCATTTGCTACAGCAAATCTTGGGTTGGTAATTAGATGTTGTTCCAACTCAATATCTGGTAAAAGTACTTTTGTGCTGTCTGTTGTTTGCTTAATCTGCTTAACTATTGTTGTATTATCAACTATTTTAATTTGATCAAAGAGATTAGTCATTAACCTGTCTTCAGAATACACATAGTTTGGCAAGTAAGCTTCAGCTGGAATAATTGAAGGATTATATGGAAAGATTCCACATGATTTAAAGCCGGATTCAATATTAGCTTTTGTCATACTTTTATTCCAGGCTTTGGTTAAAAGTCCTGTAAAATTGGCCTTGTTTATTATAACCCCAGGGTGATTAGACATCATATCCTGGGCTGCTTTATTATATGAAACTTTGAATGGCTTAAATACAGTTCGAACACAAGGTTGAAGCCAATTGCTTGTATGAGCAGGTAATTCAACAATTTCAATTCGGTTTTGTATGGCCATATCTATTAACTCTACGAAATTATGGGAATCGTGGCCATCTAAAATTAGAACTTGTGGACGTTGTGGTCCAATGTTTTTTAAAAATGTAAGCTCAAACCATAGTTTTGCAATCCCTTGTTTAGTCCATCCAGATTCACTTGGACTCCAGTTGGTTCCTTCAGGGGCATCTAGAACTTGAAAACTTTGAAGGGATTTTACTGTCTTTCTTTTTGGAATCACATGAGGTGGTAAGGCTCTTCCTGCTGCATTCACACAAACAATTAAAGTAATCATTTCTTGATTTCCACTTGTTCTCATATGTAAATATTTTGTACCTTTTGCAGCAACTATTTTGTGCGCCTTAAAGTCTAGCTGCAGTCCTGTCTCATCCATGTTCCATATTACTTCAGGCTGACAGTCTTTAATGACTTCTTTAAGTGCAGTAAAATAATTTGCCACCTTTATCAGATTCATGCATTGATGACGAACTGATGCTGTTGATTCTGGTTGTCGAAGAGTTACTTTTTTGTTATGTCGATTGTTAAGTAGTCGCCACCATTTATTAGATGGTTTGCCATTCTTAAAAGAATTTCCATATTTTTTGGCAAGCTTGCCAGCATATACCAAGAATTGTTCTTTTCCAAAACCAATGCCCATCCTAGCTCTGTTGTCTGCAAAATCGAGTAACTTTTTTTTAAGATCAAGCGACATTAAACTTTTTCTTTCTGCTTTTGCACCAATCTCAACTTTTCCATTTATCCTGCTCTGCAAAGTTGCTCGGGGTACTTTAAAAAATTTAGCAGCAGCTCTAACAGACATTTTAGGTGAACTAATAACACTGTTTATAGCTTCAAGTAACACTTCCTCTTTATATTTCATATACTTACCTCGAGTTGGATGACATTGTTTCTTATTATAAATTTTATTTTTATTATCAGCCATTCTAAAATGAAAACTTTGTATTATAAATTATTAAAATTTTCAATTAAAGATTATTTTTTAATATAATTTCATTTATAAGTAATAATTTACATGAAACAATATAATATCTTTCAATTATTTAGACTTTTGTTTATTTTTAAGTCATCATCCTCAAATTTTAAAAATATTATTTAAATAAATGCAAATATTTAAGATTGATAACTTTTAGGACATAAATGTAACATAAAGTACTTATATTAAAAGAATAAAATCTAATAATATAAATATCATACAAGTATGAGTTACTTTTAGACACTCGTGAACCTAATTTCGGCCTTGGCCGGAATAAGGTTTATACCTGGCCGGATTTTGGTCTTTCTACCAGGTGCAATTAATTAAGAAATACAATCTATAGTAATGACTCAACATAATTATAAAGCTAAAATTGTCTTTTTAAGAAATATATTTATAGTTTAAAATAATTAACATTTCGTTAAGTAATAAATATTTAATATTTATAAGCTTGATATTTAAATATAAAAGTAGTACTTTTTTGAGATAAATATTTTTTATGATGTTACTTCTATTATAAACAGCCGCCAACTATAACAATGCTTTTTTTTATTGGCTGAATTCATACCAGTCTCAAAAAAGTAGCATTTACAAACATAAAGCAGAAAACAAGACAGAAATAATAAATTTAAAATGTGGCTGGAATTTGGTCACTGGCTCGAATTTGGTCAGTTTACCCTATATATATGTGTTGATTATACTTGTTAAACAGCAAAATAAATGTAAAAAAAAAAAAAAAAAAAAAAAAAAGATGGTTTATTCAAAGTATTTTCCATCGTTAGCTACACATTTTTCCCATCTTTAAAAAGAAGTATAAGACAGATGAAAGTTCGACCGCTTCGGAACTAAGCTTGTAACCTTTTCTTTCGTAAACAAAAAGAAAACGATATCAAGACTGTAATTAATTACAACCATACTCCCGAGAAGACTTGAAATCGCTTTGATGTTTGCGGCTTGATGAACTTCCTCTGTTTTATACTTCCATGCTGTAGTTAAGATGATTTACTTGAAGTTGCTGTCAGTTGGTTATTAGTTTCAACAACCAAGTTATTTCCGTAATATATATGATCTTTAAAATAAACTATTAGATTGTTTAAAAGGAAAACACCGAAACTCTTACTGTGAACTAGAAGCAATCTTTTAAAATTTAAATAAGAAAATATGCATGGTACGAAACTTGGGTGAATCATCAATAAAGCTTTCACTAACAATAAGCGTGTGTATAATTCATAAACTTTTTATTTTTTACACTTAAATGACAAAAATAAAAGAAAACAAAAAAATTAAGTATTAAGAAAGTAACATAAAATATAAAAATATTAGGGCAATTCCGCTAGAGTAGCGATCGTAACATTTGACGTTATTTAAGCTATTAAAAATGAACCAAAATTGGAACCTGACTTGAAACTTCTCAGAAATGTGGAATACTATTGCATTATTTAGTATGCAAAAGTTACAGTATTGAAGTTTTATACTTTTTTCAAAAGTTAACTCTGCGTAGCGTGACGGTCGTACCATAAACTTAATAACATTATCAAAGTTCTCAATTATGGTTTTTTAATAGGTGTTCGTTAAATTTAAAATTGGTAACTAAAGCCAGGCTGCTATATTTATTTATACTTTATTACTTTACTAAAGTTTAAATGGTTAATGCTCCTTGTTCCCAACATAAGTTTATAAAATAATTCTTTCAAAGTAAAAATATCGATTTCAAAAGTGTTTTCAAGGTTTGATTTTCAACTTTCACTTGATTTTTTAGCTTGTTTTCATTTCTTTTGTGCTCTATGATAACTGTCTTCTTTAATAACTTCCCTTTCTTTCTTTTTCCAACAACGCATTTCCGTTTCTTGCTCAATAAACTTTTGATCTTTCAGAAATTGATTTAGGCATTTAAAAAATGTTATTAAGTACAACTTTTGAGATAAACGTTCTGTTATGATTAAAAAAAACCGCGAAATTTATAACTAAAAAAACCCGTGAAATTGAATAAACAAAAATGTTACAATGCAAACTATAAAAAACGTTTTAACTTTTATTTCTCAACATATATACTAATTTATTTACATCAGCTTTTTTAAATAAGTGATTTATATTTAAAAAAAAATAATTTCTAATTTAAAATTATTCTAAATTACTTTAGCAAGCTTAGCAATATTAGGAGTAAACAAACTGCAAATAATTTTTAACTTGGTTTCAATAATAAAATCGTTCGCGCTGAAACTTTTAATCAATGACGTAAAATAGATGCGTGACTCGCAGCTTTTTGCGTATAACTTAGTAAAGTTAGCGTCCGCCATTTTGCGGTACGGCAAAAACATGAAACGCGACTATAAAAACATAGTCGCGTTTCATGTTTGAAACGACTATAAAAACATAGAGAATTATTTATCAAAATAATAATTAGTCGTGAAATTTTTTTTAATTTTTTACTGTTTTGATAAATTATATTTGATTTGATTAATTAAACACGTATAGAGAATTAATTTTTACTATATTTTTAATTTATATAAATATATATATATATATATATATATATATATATATATATATATATATATATATATATATATATATATATATATATATATATATATATATATATATATATATATATATATATATAATTATATATATATATATATATATATATATATATATATACAATATAAATTAAAAAACCACGAAGAAAAAAAAAAGAATATATATATATATATATATATATATATACAATATAAATTAAAAAACCACGAAGAAAAAAAAAGAATATATATATATATATATATATATATACATATATATATAAATGACTAATATATTTCAGTTTTTTGTATAATTTTATTTTATTTAAGACCAGAAATGACTTAAATTTGAAATATTGATGATATTGGGGATCCGTTAAATGTTTAAGGTTCTTGAGGCACCTATAATGATTTATAAAGCAAATTTCAAATCATGAAAATTTACAAAATTAAAATCATATTTTAACAGACCGTAAGGTCTTGTCGTCGAGAACCGCTAAAATATAACAAATAATTAAGAATTAAGAATTGAAAACATAAACAAATTTAAAGAAAAAAAGAAAAAGAAAAACGGTTCCGTTATAAATACATAGATGCGTTATACAGTTTTAAGATATCTTTAGCACAATTGTTAAACTTTTTGTTAAAGGTTTTGTTAAAGGTTTTGTTAAAGGTTTTGTTAAAGGTTTTGTTATATATCAGTAATTTTATCACTTATTTCTTAATATTCACAATTATTCACAATTACTTATATCAGTAATTTTACTTTTACTATATTTTTAGCTTTATCAAGTCTGATACGAAGTCTAGAAAAAACTTCTTGACTTTTTTTCGTGACGGTCCATGGCCTACTTGAATTTAAGTAGGCCATGGACGGTCGTAACCCATTAATTTGATAAACATATTCTTTTTTTATACATAGTTGGAGTGTGTTTTTATAAATAATATTCTACATAATGTTTCATTTTGTCTTTAAGTTAAACTTTAAAGTAATAGTTACCTAAAAGCTAGATTGATTCCTTTTATCACAGCTTCTAACTCGGCGAGATTAATGTGAGCCGCATCATCTTGTTTTCTCAGCCACGAGCAGTCTTCTACTATTTCCCCAGCCACTTCCAGAACTATGCCAACAGCTAAACTGCTTGCATCGCATCACACTGTTGCTTCAGAAGTGTTTTTTACGTTCCATGACCCATGAACGGGATCTTTCTTTGTAAGTCATTCATTTAAACTGCTTACTAATTTGACAATACGATCGTTCACCAAAGTGTTTTATCCACAACTACACGAAACCCTTTTTAGATTGCTGTACGAAAGACGCAACCAATTTGCTATTGGAAAATGTCCAGTCAGCTGTCTGCACCAAGAAAAGATTTGTCGACGCGAAATTTTTACTTCAGGAACTTTGGGTATGTTGTCACGTTTCCATCGCACTTGGTTGCATTGTTGGTACACTCGCAATCCAAGCACATGTCCACCAACAAGTTTTTCTGGCAGCTTAGAATCTAAGCCATATTTTTTCAAGAGTTCTTGAACTCTGCAACTTGACACTATATTATTATTGACAATGATGTTATCAATAAATGAATCCGTCCCAGACTCGACAACTTTGTCTAAGGATAATACCTTTTTAAAGATTTTTGTCATTCTGGGCGCCACATTTAAACCAAAACCCATCCTTGTTAAACAGTATCGCTGCCCTTCATATTCCACAACTTGATATTTCCATAATGCTTCGTCGACACGAATTTTCAGGTACGCTTTATTTAAATCGATTATCTCAAGATTTTCTCCTAACTTTCTCCAGTTGCAAAGTTTGGTACTGCAAACATTGCCATCTGCAGTATGACTGGATACAAATTGATTCACCTCCCGGTAGTCCATCACCGGACGTACTTTTAATTTGTTTCGTTGAATTACTGCCATCAACGGAATGATGCCATTATATTTCGTTTCAAACGGTTTTAGCCATCCCTGTGCTATCCATTCACTTATTTCCATTGCGTACTCACTTTTAACGTCTTCAGAGATGTGATAGTTTGGAATTTTGTATGTTAAAGTTGGTAGTTCCATCAGCCGTTTAAAAGACACGCTCCAGCTACCATTTTTGAATTCTGCTACGAAGTCTTTATCAATCAGCTTTTGAACAGTCGGCGTGGATACTTCATTCGTTTTTCCTTGAGAGACTGCAGTAGCGCCGATTGTTAGTTGCTCCACATTGAAGTTTATGGTTTCGCCGTCTCTCCCAACTTGAACACCTCCGAGCAGTCGTATTGCGTCCATACCAAGTAGCATTTGATATTCGGGAATAATGTCGGCAACCAGGCATTCCAAATTGATGGTGGTATCATTTATAGAAAGATCAACAACATTCTGGTGTTGTACTTCAATTGACTTTCCATTTATCATAACAACCTTTTCACTTGCATGTTTGACATTTTTTAATGTTTACAATATCCCGGCTTAAAATTAATTTGGAACATCCAGTATCTAACAATGCTTTTATTTTTCTTCCATTGATATATACGCAGAGAGTTGGCGGTTTTGTGGGAAGCCGCTCGTACAAAAACGGGTGGCTTCCTTTTCACGTTTTTTTGAGTTCGTACACCTTTTATAGCAGTGCTGGGCCAAGTGATTGTCCATTCCACACACAAAGCACCTCTTCTTCTCAATTTCTTTGCTGCAGATTTGACTGATATGTTCATCCTCACCGGAATGATAGCACTTTAAGGTCTTTTTTCCGCGTCCTTTAGGAACCTAAAGGACGCGGAAAAAATCTTGAACTAATGGCAACCAGATTCACGCAACTGACAAAACACGATTCTTTTTGACGTAAAATTACCAAACTTTTGGATTTTTCAGCGATGTGGCACAGCGACATTGTTGATATTGAGCATGCAGTTTGCAGCTGTTTTCTTGCTTCGTCAGGTAATCAAAGAATAAATGCGCACCTCATCCACTCTTCACTTACGTGAGATGATATTAGCTTGCTCAGTCTTGTTAATTCTGCGAGATATACGTCAACGGATTCTCTTTAAGACGGCAATTTACGAACGTATTTCGTATGCTGTTAGTTGAGAAGCAGAGAAGGCAGTAGTCAGCGCAGTTTTCACTTCATTGTAGTCTTCTTTTATCTCATCATTTAGGCCTTGATAAATGGCAAACGCCCCGCCAGAAAGAAATAAGGGGAGCACCACATGCAGCTCGTCAACTTTTTGAAGTTTTGCTACCATTTCCAATTTCTGTATCCATTCTGAAAAATCACCCGAACCATCGTATTGTGGTGGTATCAGATCCGCAAACTTTATAACGATACTCATTGCCGAAATAGCTTGTAATAATAATTATATATTTATTTTTTCTTACTGTCTTTCTGAATATCTTTACTCAATATATATACATTTGCAAATACCCCTGAGAGTATAATAAACAGTATAAACGTCATGTACAATATAATATATACGACGCGCCCACAAAATTCCTTCTGACGCAACACATTAATAGTTTATATATAATACAATTATTTACAATAATTACATTTAATGTCTTAAGCTCCTTACTTACCGATATCGTAAATAGGTCAGAACAAGTATCGAACATTGGCCCTTTTGAAACTAGCGTTCTAACCACTGTTCTATAGCTAATCATTTTTACAATTTTCATCATTTTTCAAATTTTTACAACATTCTGATTCAGAATTTCTGAAAAAAACTAAATTAATTAGTATAATTAAAAGTGTTTAGAAAGAAAAACGTCACTACAATAATACTAAAAGTCTTTCCAAAAGATTTTTCTTTATTATCATTGCCATCATAGTATAGGATGGCAGTGATAATGAAGAAAAGTTATATTTTAAATCTTTTAGTTTCAAAAAAATACAATACCAACTTTTTCACCCATTATTCTAATTATTGTGTTTTATTTAGGGTTGTTCGCCGAAAAACAAAACTTGCATCTTTATCTACCGTAATAGAATTGTTATTGCGGAAGTTGCACATGCAAAAATGCACATTCCGTAACGCGCAATACGAAAATATAAATAAATAAAATTCCGTAATAAAGCATTGCGAAAAAAAACTTGCGAAACAAATCATTTCGTAAGAATACTTACGAAATAGTTCGTTACGGAAAATGCATTCCGGAATGTGCAGTTACGAAAAAGACGCAAAAGATTTTATGTTACGATATATTTAAGATATTAACTGTTAACAGTTTAAATAATAAATAATAAAATTATAAAAAAAGGTTGTCAAATGGTTCTTCAAATGTTTATACAAATATACCTAATATATATATATATATATATATATATATATATATATATATATATATATATATATATATATATATATATATATATATATATATATATATATATATATATATATATATATATATATATATATATATATATATATATATATATATATATATATATATATATATATATATATATATATATGTATATATATGTATATATATATATATATATATATATCATTTCTGAATATAATTTCCCTGAGCCTCAGGGAAATTATATTCAGAAATGATTATATTAGACTCAGAGTTAGCTAGAAATTATTACAAAGTGTTTAGGACAGATGTCTAGTACAAAAAGCACAAGATTTAAAGCAAAATGATTTATATTATTTGAAAAAGTTGTTTTACGTACATTTCATCATAATTTAAGTAGAACTTAGTAAAGCAAGGGAAAAGTGTACAATTAAGCACAATGAACTCAATCTTAAAAGAGTAACTAACAGAAGAGAGGTTGTCACTATTATGAAGGTGACGAAAGATCTGTAATATAGAACATGGAGGTCAAAAAATGCTATCTTAAGTAAAAAGAGTTTAATGAACAAAAGTTACAATGGCTGCGGGATGCGAACCCGGATCTCTGCGGCAAATTATCACGTATCTAACTGATTGAACTATACGATCTTATACTTAAATTTATATCTTATTAAAATTAAAAAACAATATTTTCGAAGATCTATACTTCGAAAAGCGTATTCAAACAGGACTCTACATACCTTTAAAATCTGCTAGAACTTTAGTAACGTGCACACTTTTAGAAATTATTGAAATAGGTTTATTTTATCAGAAATATGCTTAAGCTAAAGCATATTTTTGAGCCTCTTTTTACTATTTGCTTAAGCATATTCGAACCTGTTTCAAAAATTTCATATGCTTTAAAAAAAAAAAACATGTATATTTCTACCCATCATTCTTATTTTTAATATACGTAATGAATTCAAAAAACATCGTTATACATATTTATTATGGCACGTTTCGTAAGTTTATTTCCGTTAAGAATTCTTTCGTATGTTGTGATCCGAAATACTTTCGTTTCGAAAGAAATTTTATTTTTTATCAATATTTTTAAAAATAAAACCATAAAAATTTAATATGTTATTATACTGAAAATAAAAATTCATTATAAACATTTTGGGATTTAAAGATGTTAATTTTTACAATTAAAATCAGTCTGGCAAACAAATTTTCTTTATAGACTTCAAAACGTCGTTTGGCGAAAATGTTTGTTTCGCAAGTGCGACTTCCGAAACCGCTACTTTCGTATGTTGCAAAATAGTTTTGTTTCGTATGTCAACTTGCGAAATGCTAAATTTCGGAAGTGGCTTTTGCGAAATGAACATCGGCAATTTTAAATGTTTTGTAACATTCGGTACGAAAAAATGTAATTCCTAGTTCTCAATCTCCTTACGAAAGAATGTTGTTTTTCCGGAATTGCACGAAATCCTCCGGTTAACAACCCTAGTTTTATTGCTGTTTTAAACATTTTGTTAATTGTTTATATAATAAGTTTGTAATAATTGTTTTATTGTATTTGTAACAATTATAATTTTTAATAATTGTTTTACCCTCAGTAGAGATTACTATTAGAGACATTTATTAGAGATAATGACATTTTGAGTAGTCATAACAGTATCGTAAACAGCTAAACTGAATTAATTTGAAAAGGGACTTTTCGAAAAATATGAAAAAAAGAAAAGCATTGAAAAGAAGTTCGTATTAGGAGTCTTTGTAGAAAAAGCGTTCGACACAATAGATCATGAAATCCTACTAAAAAAGTTGGAAAAATACGGATTAAAAAACCATACACTGCAGTGGTTTAAAAGTTACCTGTATAACAGACAAAAATGTGTTATTACAGATGATAATTACCACACTAAATTATTAAACTTAACTCGCGGTGTTCCTCAAGGTTCGATTCTTGCTCCTCTATTGTTCTTAATCTATATAAACGACCTTCCAAAAGTTTCTAACAAACTTGAAATTATAATGTTTGCAGACGATACAAATTTATTTTACTCTTCGACAAACATCAAGGATCTGTATGATAATGTAAACATAGAACTCCAAAAATTAAATATATGGTTTAAAACAAATAAGTTATCTTTAAACATAGAAAAAACAAAATACACTTTATTTCATTCAAACCAACAAAGAAACACACTACCAAATATTCTACCCTCTCTAAAAATAGAAAATATAGTAATTGAGAGAACTCACGAAACTAAATTTTTAGGAGTTATAATTTATGAAAATTTATCTTTGAAAGCTCACATAAATGCTTTTAAACACTAAAATATCAAAAAACATAGGTCTACTTTATAAAGCAAAACCAATGCTGTCGCAAAGTAATTTAAAACTTATATATTCCTAGTTTATACATAGCTACCTCATATATGCGAATATAGCTTGGGCGAGTACGCATATTATCAAATTGAAAACTTTATACCGACGTCAGAAACAGTAAGACAATCTACTAAAGACAAATTTACACACGCCGAACCCTTTTTTAAAGAAATGAATGTGCTTAATATTTATCAAATTAACATTTACCAAAATATATTATTTATGCTAAAATTTAAATTAGGTCAAGTACCAAACAATTTTTTAAATAACTTTTTTATAAATAACGTTAATAAATATAACACAAGAGAAAAAGGAAACTTTATTACACCTTTCAAAGAAACAAAACTTTCGCAGTTCTCAATTTCATATCGGGGTCCTTATTTATACAACAAACTAGTAACTAAAAATAAATCAATTTGCAATCTAGATAATCAAAATTCCTTTTGACTCACGAGACTTGTAAATATTACACTTTTAATTTACGAAACTTGTAAATGTTATTTGCAGGGCCGGCGCGAGTAGGGGTCACGTGGGGGTGCCATTACAACTTTTGCCGCCTAAAAAAAAAAAAAAAAAAAAAAAAAAAATGGTCCTCATTTTTTAAAATTTACCGACTTTCATAACGACATTTTCCAACTGACTTTACCGACCAACCTATCGACAAGGTCTACATTTTCCGACTAACTAGTCTACAAGGGTCACATTTGCCGACTAAGGGTCAAATTTGCCGACTAAGAGTCATTGATAAGGAGATGTAACACCCCCACACCCCCCTATCGCGCCGGCCTTGGTTATATGTAGGGCAAATATATGAATAAAAAAAAAATCGGAAAATAAAATCGAAATCAGCAGAAAATGACTAATACCAAAATAATTAAATATTGAATAATGTCGAAAATTACGAAAATGATTATGATTCAATTTTTTTTAATTGATAGACTGTCAGTCCAAAGCAAACCCTTAGTCGATGTAGCAGCACTTCCTGAGTGCCTAACCTATTTGTCTATTGTCGCGTCGTAAAATCTCATAATTTTTTTATAAAATCCATGTTTTACCATGTGTTCCCATCGCAACCCTACTAAAATAACTCTACCAACCGTAATCAAAAAACAACAACAACTATATCGTCTTAACTGCTAAAGCCTAATAGTTATTTTTTATTTATTTATTTAGCGACTTAATGTTGGTTTAGCAATTTTTACAAAATAAATGTTCACTATGTAATAAAATTTTTATTTTTTAATGTTTGGAGTAGTTTTTTTTTTTTTTTTTTTTGTTGAATATTTCGGAGTATAGTTGAACAAATCCACGAGCTACTCCATGGTATAGTTTTAAACCAAACACGAACAATGACTTCTGCCCTGTTCTATTATATTGGCTACTTTTATGAAAATAACTAGTTTCTCTAGTGTTATGTTGATGTAACTCACAATTTTTTAAATAGAATGGTTTAAAAATATCATTTTTAGTTGATGTAACATTGTGAATGAAACATAGTGATTTAAAAATTATTCTATTTTTTACACTGATCCAACCAAGCAATTTTAGCATTTCTATTTTGTGAGTTGACCAGCCACATACTAGTATAATTCTTATTGCTTTGTTTTTTAGTATTTCTAAGGTGTTGAAGTTATTGTTGTTTACATCAAGAAAATTAGTAGAACAGTATTTATATAAAAGATAATCTTTTAAACTACAATTGCTCTTAACTATATATATAGTTAAGGGCAATTGTAGTTTAAAAGATTATCTTTTTGGTCTATTGAGTTAAATATTTGCTTATTCTACCAAGATATCCAGTTTTCTTTTCAATTTTATTTGAGATATGTTTGATCTGTACAGTAAAATTAAGTTGGTAATCAGTAATCCCTAATACTTCACGCAATCACCAAACTCAATGACTACGTCATCTAATATAACTTTTATGTTATTTTTATGGTTTATTAAACTATCTTTCCTTTTTTTTTTTTGAATTTACAATAAGCATGGCCATGGACTTGAGAGTATTTAGTTTAAGATTGTTATTTCTTAATCATTTACAAAAAAAAAAAATTAAATCTTGGTTTAATTAAAAAACAGTTTCTTCAAAGTTTGTACCTTCAATACAAACCAATGTATCATCAGCAAACAAATTTACAAAAGAATACTAAGTTTTTTATGCAATATTGTTCATGTAAATAATAAATACAATAGGTCCAGGTACACTACCCTGTTGAACCCCTATATCACAAACCAGTTCTCCAAGGTTTTCACATTTGATTTTGACCACTTGAGTTCTCATTGAAAAATAGTCTGCAATCCAATTTAGAACTGTGCCTTTAAATTTGTAACCTTGTAATTTTTCTATAAGAATCTCTCTATTAGTTGTTTCCCTTTTAAGGTCTAGAATTATTAGTATAGTCTAGAGTTGTTAGTATAGTTATAACAAATTTATTGTTATTCAAAGATGTTCTCCATTTAGAAAGCAGTAGTTGAATAGCTGATTCAGAGGATCTATTTTTTCTGAAACCAAATTGATTTAAAAAACAAAAATTATTTTTATAATAACTTGACAACTGCTTGTAAACAGCAATTTCTAATATTTTTTCATAAGTAGGAAACATTATTTGGTCTTAAATCTTGTGGTAACTTTGGCGAAATTAATTTTGAAATTGGAATGATTGTTGATTTTTTCCATTTAGAAGGAAACTCACCATTTTTTAATGATAAGTTAATAATTTTTAATAAAATACTTGAAAATGAAGAGTATAATTCTTTGAAAATAATAACATTTAAACCTTCGTACATTGAATTCTTGTTTTGTATTTGTTTTACTATATCAATCAATTGTGTAAAAATTATTAATAAAATAGAATAAATAATATTTAATTTTTCTTTCTAAGACTTTATTTATAACTTTTTCACCAAAGTTTTGCAACTTTGAAAATTAAAAAAGAAAACTGATCATAAAAAACTTCAAAATGATAATAATAACAATTATAACTTTTGCTAAAGTTTCTTATTTAACTTATGAGATAATGATTAATATTTGTGTTTGCTTTAGCATGGACGTTTAGCATAAATACATGTTTTAAGGTGCAAAGTGTGTAAACAGGTTGCAGATATAGTAGTTGAAAGTAAAATGGCTGAAATTAAAGGTGATTTTTTTAAATATATTTGTTCCCAAATATTTTAAGTACTTTAGTGTGTATGCTACCTTTATATGTAATATGCTTTAATTATTATACTCTCCATAGAAGATGATGTTCCACCTTTAGAAGATGATGTTCCACCTTTAGAAGATGATGTTCCACCTTTAGAAGATTTGTCTGATATAATAACCAAGTTCAGTCCTTTAAACTTTAAAAATTCTTATAAAACCAATGAATATCTAGAAGCTACTGATAATGAAAATGATTCAAGAACAAAGAAAATAAATACTTTACTTCAAGCTCCAACTCCCAAAAAGGTAGTGTTTACAAAAGAAATACTTATTTTATAAAAAATTTATATTACAATAGAAATATTTATTTTATAAAAAATTATTTGAAAAAGTATTTTGAAGTTTAACCTATTGATAGATATAAAAATAACTAATAGTATCAAATGTTTCACTGAGTTTTTTCAAACTGACTCAGCCAGATCAACTAGGTTTTTTAGTGTCAATCCATTGTACAGTGTACAAAATCTAAATTTTTTGTAGGGCGTACAAAATCTGAATTTATGTTTAAAAGGTTTTCTAAGTTTGAATGTGGTTTTAAATTAATTATTATTTTTTAAATTATGATAAAGAAATAGAAGTTTTAGTTGTGTTTGTAATATAACTTTAATAAGTTGTAGTATTATATAATAATAGGTTGTAGTATTGAGCTTGTTATCAATGTTATAAGTATTCTTAATAAAAGATATTTTTCTTTAACAAGTTTTTGCAAAATTTATTTAGATAATTTTGGATCTAAATAGTTACAAAAAAGTTTTGCTAAAATTACATTTTGTGGATGATTTTCATACTTTTTTATTTTCACATCCATAAATACTATTAACCAAAATATTAGCCACTTATATACCAATATGATGCCAACAGTATACTATGTTAGGCAGACATAATGCCTATATTTTTACCAACATTAGGTAAATGTAATGCCAATCTAGTGAAACATGCACCATATTAACATATACTCAATAAGCCTATGTCTATTAGCATGGTGCTAACACAAGATCATGATATGGCTATGGTTATCATGAGCCAATACAACATCTAACTATAATGCTTTGTTTTGTGGCTAACTATAATGCTTTGTTTTGTGCTGCTTGGTTGATAATCTTTTCAAAATTAAAGTTTAAATGCTCAGTAATTACTCCAGATTTTAAGGTAAAAATAAAATACTTTATAAAAATGGAAAACCTTTTTGTTTACCTCATGATTACAAATAGCATGAAACTAATAGTAAAAATCATGTTTCATTTTTGTTACACACTTACACACACATATGTGTGTGTATGTGTGTGTGTAACGAAACTTTTTCTGTTTAGGACAAGATAAAAAATCACATCGTAAACATAATTAGATCTGTTTTAACAGCCAAAGTTGAATCTTTTTCTTGCTGGTGTAAATTTTTTTTTTTTTTTGACTCAAATAAGCCATTATTTCTTGTTTTACCTGCCAAAGTTAATTATTGTATGAATAAGTTGTTTAGTAAAATAAGTTAAGTTCTTTTGATACATTCTTTCGCAGTGGTAGCTCTTAAATGGTCAATGGTCACATTCATTTATCTAGTTTTTTTCCTTCTTACATGCATAGTTGCCAATTTATTTAGTGATTCCAAATTAAATAATGCAGTTGTTACCTGCATGATTCTTTGATACTTGCTGTTTTTGATGATATTTTGTTTTTAAGTCTTTCTTTTTAATTTAATTCAAAAATTAAATTTTTTTTAAAGTTGACCAATAAAATTAAAATTTAGACTTTCAAAAGTGAAGATGTTAAAAATGAAAAAACATCATACTGTGGTTTCAAGAAAGGTTTTCTTTTAAAAGAGGATAAATCAATGAAAAAAGTTATTGAAATTAAAAAAGAAAATGTCAAAGATAAGAATATTATAGAAGAAGTGCAAAGTGCAATGTTTAAACAGAAAGACTCTAAAGGTAATTTTTTTCAAATAATATTTTTTTTTCTTAAAACATTGTTGTTCATTTTCCTAAAATAATGTTATTCATTTTATACACATATGAAACCTGGGTGTAAACTCAAAAACTAAATTATAAAAGCTTTTGAATTAATATTTGAGTTGTTACATGAAAATTAAAATAAATTTCAACTTTTATGTAACAACTCAATATTTTTGTTGGATCATACTGAAAAACATACTGAAGCCAAAAAACATACTGAAGCCAAAAAACATACTGAAGCAAAAAAACATACTGAAGCAAAAAAACTCGGAAAATATTAAATTTTTTGAATCTCAGGAAATAAAAGAAACAAAAGAAAAATTTATAAGAAAAAGAAAAATTAATATTTTATAATAAAAATTTTTTTATTAGAGCATCATTTTTTTTCAATAATAACAAAAAAAATTTATAAAAAAAAAAAAAAAGAAAAAACCTCTTTAATATTTTTGCTAAAATTTTACAGGAACAAATTTTTAATATTTTTATGCTGTTTTTTTTTCTCAATAAAATAACATCACGTATATGTTTTACCAATTTTTTTTCTCTTCAATAAATGAACATAATGTGTTTTACCGACAAATTAAAATAGTTAAAAATGCTCTCATAATTACTCTAATTTTTTTCATTGCAGTAATTTTCATATAAATATAATCTTTTTCATAATAAAATAAAAAATATTTTCCAAAGTAATACACTGCATATAAATGTTTTTGGGTTGCAAATAAAAATTTTAAACCTGAGTTTCCTAATTTTATAAAGAGAATTGAAATCCCACTGAATTTTTTATTTACTCCTTTACTTTTCTAAACACTCTTTATTACTTTTTTAAACACCCTTCATTACTTTTCTAAACACCCTTCATTACTGTTCTATAATTATAAAAGGCATTCAGCTAATTCAAACAGAATTCAACAGAATGCACAAGTTTAGTATAAGTGTGGTGTATGGTGCATTATTACTAACATGGAAATACTTTTAAAAAAAAAACTGTTATAGAATATATAACTGCATAACTTGGTTTTTTTTATTAAATATTACCAATATGCAAAATTACATTTAAACTATTTTGTACAATTACATTTTTATTGTTATAAAATTTTTAGTATACAGTACTTTTGTATTAAAAATGGTGAAAGTTTATTATTTTAAAAATGTTTACTAAATCTATACTAAACTACATTTACTCTAAATCTATTAATTATATAATAATGATAATAGATAATTATATTTTTTTATAGATTTATGTTAAAAACACAAAGATTTTTATAGTTTAGCATTTCCTGTTTTTGATTCTAGCAGTTGTGATTCGTTTGAATGACTAATTGACCATGTTTTTGGGTTGTTAGCGTCTTGATCTTGATTCCTTGGAAACATTAAAAGCCGCACTTTTTGACCAAACAAACCAAATAAGTTAACAAATCCAATAGTAATACACAATGTGCTGAGAAGATATTCTCGCAAAAAAATACCTTTACCTGTTGTCAAATAATAAGTGGGTAAGAACACTGCCCAGAGTACGCATGTAATGTATAGTGTAACCCCAATAAATTTGGCTTCATTATAATTTTTTGGAAAATGCCGTGTTTTGAAAGCAAGTATTGTGCATGATACCATAAAAATGAAGCTTAATGTTAAATTGATGAACATAGATACTGGACTTTCATTACCAGAACACTGAAATGAAATGTAATCACCCTTTTCTGTTAAAATGAATGAAGCCATTGGTGTTTTTTCTGTGAACCAAATACCAGCTACTATCATTTGCACACATATTATTGCTAAAACTGCAATCACATGTGATTGCACACTGATAAGTACAGGACTGTACACAGATTGTTTTGCATAAATAAATATTCTATAAATTCGACTTATTCGAAGAAATAGAGGTGCATAGCAAATGAGAAAAGCCATTCCAGGAAGAGCACCTCTAAATATACATACTAACATTGATGGATATACCATAAATGGAATGGGGCATAAAAATAGCATCCCTATTCCCAATAAGATAAGAAAGAATAAGTCTTTTCCGCATCGCTTCATTATTTTACTACGGATGTGGTAAATAAACAAAGTTGTGAAAAATAGAAGCAAACAAATACCAATAATAGAGAACAGCAGTAGTATGAGTAGTAAGTTTTGTCCTCCAATATAAAGATGAATTTCTGGAAGTGTTTTACATAAATTTTTTTCAAAATCAACATTTTCAGTATATTTACATTTTACACATGTATTGTTAACAGATATGCTGTTCCAAGGGCACCTTTTGCAACTCCAACAACACTTTTCTTTTTCCAAGTTTAAATCATTTATCCTAATGTATCCAGGAGGACACTCATCACTACAAGTTATGATTGGTGCTAAATCTGTTTCATTATTGTATTTTAAGTCAAACTCTGGTTTACTGCCTAAAAGTACTTCATCTGGAAATAAATGCAGTTCAGGTCTGTTAAGGGACCAACTTGCTCTCAGTATATTTTTGGAGCTTCCATTGTTGAATATTAGTTGATGAATATCATACTCAACAGTTTCAGGAATTCGGCTGTAAGGTACTTTAAAATCTTCAAGTGTGCCATCTGTATATGACATTCTTACAAGCATTTGATAAACATGACTAGAATACATCTTGCGGTCTTCAGTATCAAGTACACAACTATCTTTACCTTGCATCCAAATCATAGTATCTTGACACACATAGCTTAGATATACATGTATTGCATCAGCTACAGCATACACTGCATCCATAACTGTCTGAACAGGAGTGTTAGGATAGTATCCTACACCACGTGAAAATTTTTCTTTTCCTAAAAATGAAATTAAAACATTTTAATATGTTATCAAAAATATTAAAATATCATAAATAGGTGCCTATGGGATGGATAATAGGTGCCCATTTAGATATGAAGTTTTTCTCTTGTTTTTGTAAATTTTGAATGACATTAAGTTTTGAACACTAATCTATTAATGAATGGATTATAGGCATAGATGATTATTGAATATTATATAAATATACAATATGGATTTAAAATATGAATGGATATAGAATTGGAGTATAAAGTGTTTGCAGACAATAAATTTTATTTATAAAATGAACATTCTGTGTATACAAATCTCTAGTAGTAAAATTCAGAGATGGAGTCTAGATGGTGAAGGTCAAGACCAAGACTAAGATCAAGGCATTTGGGCTTAAGACCAAGACTTAAGATTTCAAGACTAATACCAAGACCGAAACATCAAAAAAGTCAACCCTAGACCGAGACCAAGACTTCAAAAATTTTCACAAGACCAAAATCAAGACTTAGGTTTTTAGAAGTTCAACACAATGAGACTCATGGTCAAACATGTATGTGTACTATTATACCTTTAGCTAATGTACCATTTTACCATTTATGCACATTACTCTATAATAAAACATAATTATACTTATATAATAAAATTAGGTTATTTCAAATTGTGCAGTGCACTGTTTCAGTCTACAATAGGTAACTTTAGTAATAACAAAAAATTAACAGGTTTCTTGTACTGTTAAAAGCAAAATGTACCATTTCAAATGACGCAACACCATCACATTCAGAAATTAGGAATAGAGTACTATAGTTACAAAAAAAAAAAGTAAAGTAAAGATTACGTATTTTGTTTAAATGCTTTTTGTAAGAAGTAAAACAGACAACTATGTATAACTTGGACTTCTAACCTATAAAACACCATAATCTTAGTAGTAACAATTTAATAAAAATTACCAAGCCATTCATTGTGTTGATATTTTTTGTAAGAATCAAGAAAGTACGAGACAGTATAGGTCCAAGATCAAGACCAATACTCCAGGTTTTCATGACCAAGGCTTCAAGCTTCAAGACTAAAACATAGACAGTTAAATATGAGACTTGAGGCCAAGACTTAAGTCTCGAGACCTACATCTCTGGTAAAATTAAGAAAATCCTTACATGAATTTCAAACAATGTAAAGTCATTTTTCTGTGTTTTTTTAAATATTTTTTTATTTGTATAAAGATGAATTAAAAAAATTTCTGAGAAAATATTTAAGTCAAGAGTTTTTCAAACAAATGGTCAAAATTAAAATTTTTTATTTTTTTTAAGACTTCAATCACAAAAATTTTATTTTTAAGTTGAAAAAGTTAACACTGAAAGAAAAATCTTTTAATTTTAATTTTAAGATTTAAGTAATCAAATTCATTAGCCAAGCCATTCAATGTAATGGACATTAGAAAAAACAAACAAGCTATACCATTCAGTATGATAAACAGTAGTAGAAAACAATAACATTAGCAGCAAACAATTTACAACAATAATGTTAGCAATCATGTAACAATGGTGTTGTGAGGAGAAAAACTCTCACAAAATCTGGATCAGTAGTAATGTTAAAAATTTTGAAGAAAAGTAATGAAAAAAAGCAGTCTGGTAATAAAGTGGTTATCAAGTTTGAGGATATTGGATCAGTTGTAATTTTAAAAAGTAAGGATATTGGAGAAGTAGTAATGTTAAAAAGTTTGAGGATATTGGATAAGTATAGAAAAAAAAGTAGTCTGGTAAGTAAAGTGGTGAAATTGAATTAATAAAAAATGAATAAAGTAAAGTTATTAAAACGAGAAGTTGTTTACCTGTGCATTTTTTTCTCCTAAAATCATCTCCAGATAAGGAGCAGTTGAATACTCTTTGCCAAGCTTTCTTAAAATATGAATCTGAATTTTCTGTTATTTCAAGATTAGTAAAATACGCTTCAAATCCTGGCATTTCTTTGTATGCAATATCAATGCTTAATGTACCATTTAAAATATCTTCTGCTCCTTCAATAATTTCAGCATAGTTTGTGCAACCATAAATGCAAATAAACACAAACCTTTTATACATAAGTTGTTTTTTTATTATTGAAAAAATTTCTTGTGTGTCTTTCTTGTTTGTAAACAAAATAACTCCTTTTAATCGCTTTTCTTTGTCTGTTATTAATGCATCCATTGTCTTTTCATATTGCTTTAGTGTTGGACTATTTGGTAAATCAATCTGAAAAATTTTTAATGGAAAATAAAAAAGCAATATATATATATATATGTATATATATACATATATATATATATATATATATATATATATATATATATATATATATATATATATATATATATATATATATATATATATATATATATATATATATATATATATATATATATATATGACCAAAAAATAAATAAAATATTCTGAGCAATCAGAATCAGGAAAAGATTTTATTTACTTTTTCAGCTAAACAAACACCAATTGTAGGTAACTTAGCAATAAAATGTCTTGCATCACTTTCTCCATCATAACTATAAGAACTGATCACTGCTAAGTAATTCCATTTGAGATTCTTAACGAGATCCAATGCTACCTAAATTTAATTTGATATTAATATTTTTTATTATAAGTTCTTTTACAATGGGCAATAATTTCAAAAATAATTGAAAAGAAGATATATTTAGGCTCATAATACAGATTTTTTTTATTTTTATTTAATTCTGATAAACTGCAACCCTAAGAATGTCACTGACTGTATTGAGTGACCCAGCAACTGCATAACGCTACCCCAACAACTACTTTTAGATATTTGTGGCTTTGCTTGTTTTTTTTCTTCTCAAGATCTGCTATTTTTTGTGTAAAAAAACGATGTTGAAATGATGAAAGATGTTGAAAGACGATTTAACAATCCAGTTCAAACAGAAAGAACAAAAAAAAAATCAATAAGCCAAAGAAAAAGTCATGAGAGAGCCAATTTGATCTATCCATACCCTGGCCAAGAAGTCGAAGGTGTCAAATTTTATAATTCAAAAGGTAATGAAATACCTGAAGTTGAGGGCTGTAGTTAAGTCAAGAATGAGTTGACCTGAAGAGGGCTGTGGTGACAAAACACTTAATAACCAAAAATCAAAAGGAACTCAGAAGAGAACGATACCAAAAGCTTTTAAATTGGCAAAATTCACATGGTGATTCATCCCCCTTTTTTCAAGTTTTGTCTTTAAAACGTTACACAGTCGCCGGGTTACCCAGCAAAATGCAATTTAATGAGAATCCTAAAAAAAAGGCACATTGATAAATTTTACTGAATGGCTCATAATACTATTTTTTTTGATTTTTATGAAACTATTTACTAAGGTTACTTAGATGTTGTTAGTGATTAATGAGTCGTAATGCATGTCTATATTTTTTTATATATGTATGTATTTTCTATGTACATTCTAGATAGTATTTTCTATGTACATTCTAGAGTCTATATAATATGTACATTCTAGATAGTATGTACATTCTAGATAGCCTATATATTAATATAGCATATACATTCTAGATAGCCTATATATTAATATAGCAAGCTACTGTAGCTTACTTGCAATAATATTGTAAGGTACTGTAGATTACTTGCGATTATATTTTCAGCTACTGTAAATTACCTGTAGTAATATTGTAAGCTACTGTAGCTTACTTACAATAACATTGTAAGGTTCTGTAGTTTACTTGCAATAATATGTACCCTAGGAATATGAAACACACACACACACACACCTGTAGAATTGTCCCTAATTGTAAGCTACTGTAGCTTACTTGCAATAATGGTGTATGCTGCTGTAGCTTATTTCCAATATTAACAATGATGATACGAACTTGATAAAATCGTCTATAGCAAGTAGGATTTTTTTATTTGTAGCTTACCCACAGTATAAATAACCGTATTTGCTATTAGTAATTCCATTACCATGACCAAATAGTTAAAATCCTAAAAGGAATCTATAAAATATTGAGATTTATAAATCAGTAATGTTGCTTTAATAATTGTAACTATACATCTGGTTAATCTTGTTACTATTAATAGCTTGGTCTTAATCAACCATTTTTTATCTCAAATAAATCTAAATAAATTATTTAATGATATATTGGTTTTAATCTTCTCGTTTTATTTTATCTGTTAGAGATTTGCAATAAAACAAGAAGATTGAAAAAATGAGATGTAACTAGGAGATTTTATAATTCATTGGATGGATGAGGCATGGGCGCCCGCATGATTTTTTGATGTTTCAGATAGGGCACTTTCACACATTGTGCAAACTCCAAACTTAAATATGTTCATACCTATGCTAAATGAGGAGGCCTTTTTTTTGGATGGCAGACCCTGGGAACAAAAAAGCCCTAAAACACTTCCCTCCTGCCCAAACGTGAGGGCACTGATGCAGTAAAATTTTCAACTTTACTATCTTAAACTAAATTTAAATTTATCGACAGATTTTAAATTAAAAATTATTAATAAAATAGTTATATTTATTTATTTATTGGTGACTGACAAATAGCCTGACTCAACATCGACTGACAAATAGCCTGACTCGCAACGGAGTGCTACATCGACTGAGGATTTGGTTTGGGCAGGCAATCTATCAAATAATTAAAAAAAATATATATTCATATTGTATTCGTCTAGCTTCACTTAATTTCCTTTTTATTTTATTTTTAAATAATTTTTTTGCTTGAAAGTACTTAAAATATACCGCTAAATTAATTACGATGGTTCGCAAAAAAATTCACATTTTACCAGTTTGCAGTTTGTCAGGGTTAGGGTTAGGGTTTCACATTCGCTACCTTCGAGGAATAGCGGATAACTTGACATTTTGATGAAAAATAAAGTATTTTATATAAATATTTGAAATAAATAAAGAAATAAACATAACTACATATTAATAATTTTTCAGTAAAAGATTTTTTTTTATTTTTTTTTTTTTTGGGGGGGGGGGGGGATATTTTCCGGGGGGATTTTTTCGGGGGAATTTTTTCCCAGGAGATTTTTTCCTCGAACCCTTTTAGTAAAACTGTAAAGTAAAAAATGCACGGTGTATTAATGCAATTTTCAATATTATAGAAGATATAATCGTCCTTGCAGTTTTGTTTCTCACAAATTCAACGTTCATCATTTAAATAAGCATAAAAATTTTTTTTTAATATATCTTTTGAAACTACTTACCAATTAAAATAAACTTGCTAAATATAAAAAATAAAGTTGGTCAAAATCACCTAGAATAATACACTGTATTAAATCAGTTCGCACTAAAATAAAATATTTAATCAGTGCTCGGAAAAAATACGGAAATAATATCAGTTTGTACTAAAAATTAATTAGGTCAGTATTTTGAAATTAAAGTATCACCATAGATTTAAATATATCTTTTAAATATATCTTTTGGAAGTAATTATATAAGGTAAAAATTTTTCTAAAACTGTAAAAAAAGTCAATTGCTTACCTGAATGCGGAATTTATCTGAAGGAACTGTTCTAAGCATATATTCATGGGTATGATCATTAGTGTCAAAATCGCTGTATGTTGCGCCATAGCTGATTGTTATTTGACTGAACGTACCGGTTAAAATGCTTCCAATGTAAGATGTTTCAGAAGAATATGGACCAATTAAAAATGGTACCTTTTCTTTAAAGGTTGTTAAAATTTTTTGTCGCACGTCATTTATTTGATTCACGGTATATATGTTTTTGATGTCTAGCTTGTAGCCGTGGAGAAGGCTGGGATCTTCGTTAATCTAAATTTATGGCAGAAATTGCTTTTTCATAGTTATTATATTTCTTTATATAAATATATATATATATATATATATATATATATATATATATATATATATATATATATATATATATATATATATATATATATATATATATATATATATATGTACTCACCGTTTTTATTGCGTACTTCATTGCTTCTATCATCATTAATCCTGACTGTGTATTGGATTCTTCTTCTGTTATCTCTGGGAAAATCCCATTAAACATAAATGTTCCGTTGCCTGCAGTAAAGAAAAAATTAAAAAAAAAAGTTAAAAAACACCTACAGTTTAAAAATAAAGACTGGGCATAAAAATATTGTGAAAAAGAAAGAAAGATTGGGTGGTTTAAAAACAAATAGTATAAAGTTACTTTAAAAAATATAAAATACTGTAATGGTAAAAGTAGGGGAAAGACGCTTATGATGGCATAGCGCCTATAATGGTATACCGGTCATTTTTTCATAAATATTGGTTATGGCAAAAAAGTGATTAGACCAACATGTTTATACTGACTTTATATTAGTTTCAGTAAAAATACGTCCCTTATGCACAAATATTGCTTTTATAATTAAAAAAAAATCGATTTTGGGATGTGCTGTTATATTTTTAATCCCTTTAAATATTTAAGATTGTGGTTTTATTATTAACTGTGCAGAAATGAAATTTTCATGCATTTTATTTCCAAATTTTGTGCGTTTAGTGAAATACTTATTTTAATTTTATCTTTTGAACAAGGCAGACATAGCTTATTTAAATGAAAATGATGGCTTCTTCTAATGATGACATACTGACGAGGTGTGTTGCAATATTGACGAGCGGAGAAAACCTTTTTTTTTTCTTCATAAAAACAACATACTTGTTCTTGAAGTAAAAAGGAATTTTTACTTCACTAAAAAACTTTTGGTTCAAAAAACACATAAAACGCAATATCTCTTTGCTACAAGAAGAAATTCAACACTGCTGCTGTGTAGCACGAATGGGTTAATTAGGATGGTTACGCGTCATTTATGGCATTTCGGAGGGAAGACTCATAGGTCAAATGAAGTTGTTAAGTTACATTTGATGCTAACCAGCCCCATTCTCCCCTATGCCATTCTAGGAGCAGTAGTTGCCTATGATGGCTTACTTGTGCTTTTTTTTAAAATAAAAATAACTATAAAAAAATAAAACTGATGAAACTCCTAAAGTTATTTTTGTTCTACTTGTAACAAAGAATGTATTCATATCAAAACTTTTGTTCTTTGTCTTCAGGATACTGAATAATGAAGCTTCAAAGTTAAGTATGCCATCATAGGCGCCTTTCCCCTTTCTTTTGAAAATATCAAAAAAACGAGCTTAAGATTTAAGAAATATTTGTTACTTTTCCTATATATTTCAATTACACTATTTAACTCTATATTTTAAGAACAACAAATATACTTTAAGAATTGTATTTACTTTATGTAGTAAAAGTTTTAGTTATTATCAGAGGCGATTCTACAAATAAAATGAGGGGGAAGGGGGAGTTCTTAAAAAGTACCTACTGGATCCTTAAAAAAAAAAGTCCAAAAAAAAAAAAACTAATGTTTACCCGACTAAATTGTGTAAAATAGCAGACTAGCCGACTAAATTTGTAAAAAAACCGGCTATAACTTGAAAATCAGTTTCTTTGAGGGAGGTGGAACACCCCCTCCCTCCCTCCTTCCCCCTCCCCCTTACACACACCTCTGGTTATTATTAATAATTATATTTTTAAGAGTAAATACCATATAGTATTTTATCATAGAGTATACCCATTTGATTTTAAAATGATTAAAAAAAAGAACCATTCACTGGCCAATTACAATTAGAAGGCCAAGTACAATTAGAAAATAAAAAGTAACCTATTGCTTTGCGTTATATGTTTGAAATTTTTCACTATAGAAAACCCGAACAAAATTTATAATACTTACCAGGAACAATCTTTGTTGCAGCAAATTGGATAAGAATAGTCAATAGAATTAGCATATTTTTGAAACGCATACTTGATTATCTAAAAAAATAAAAAACTTCCGCAAATTAATAGTGGTGTTCCAATAAAAAAATGTAAAAATTTTTAAATGGTTCTTCTTTATTTTATTTTCGTTAAACAAATAATTTCCATTAGGGCCTCCACAGAAACTTCAGTGAAGTTTCTGTGGAGAATCTCTACTGGAGTTTTTGCGGAGGCTCATAAAGTAAAAGTTTTAAAAATGCATCGAAAATCCACGGAACTTTTTTCCCCGAGAAAAAAAAGTCCATGGATAGTAAAAGCAATAATAATACTATAAAATTTTTAATGTTGTTTTTTAGTTATTATTATTTATGTTTTTTTACATTGAAAAATATTCATTATTTTTATTACTTGAAGTCTTTTTTTTCTATTTTATGATTGAAAAAATGTCTGATTGTTTTTGAATAGTCTAAATTCATTGAACTTTTTTTGTTTTTATGTTGGTCAGCAAATAAAATATGTGTATTTTTATCGACCAATCAAAAATGTACTTGGTTTTTCCAAAGATTTTTGCTCTCTTACTCGAACTCGAACTTTTTTCTACTATTAAACGAAACTTAGTTATCTTAAGCTGTACATCCAAAAAGAAACAGTAAAAAAATGTGAATGGTATTACTCTGAGGTGCCAAAAAACGACCCCAACTTTTTTTTACCGCAAGACTTAAATTTCTTTTATAAAGTGAATCTTAGTAAAGAACTTTAATTTCAGCAAAAAAATTTGTAATGTGGTCCTAGTAACTTGGATAAATGTGGTTCTAGTAATATTCGTAACGTTTGATTAAAGTTACAAATATCCTAGTAACTTGGAAAAAATGCTTAGGATTTTTCGTGCCTAATAAACCAGTGGTAACGTTTATTTTGTACTCAAAGTATAAAGGGTACGTTTGTTCTGCACACGGGAACGTTTATTCTGCACTCAGAGTAAAAATTTATTTTTTACTGTATTGAATATTCAAATACTTTTAAAACAGATGTAAAATTTATTTTTATAATTAAATAATGTATGGTGTAGAAAAATCAATAAAACCATTTTTAAAAAATGCTGGAAATAAAACATAAATTGATTAGCGTGATATGAATAACATTTATTAACAAAAATTTATCAGCGTGTTATGAATAACACCGGAATTAAATGTTATGAAATTCATCATGATTTCCTAAAGAAGTCCCTAAAACGTCCGTTAAGAACAGGAACAATCATAATCTACCTATCTTTCTAAATTATGTAAGTATTAAAAATTTTAGTATCAAAAGTCTAAGCATCAAAAATTTTAACATATCAACAAAATATCTTTAAAATTTCTTTAAAACTGTTCTGGAATTTCAAATGGAAAATTAAAGGGTTAGGTTTTCTCGGACTCGGATCGCTTCCATCCGGTCCGAGATTCGTTTTTAAATAACTTTTAAAATGATATAACATATATTATCAAGTACGTCTTAAATATGTCTTAAATAACTTTTAAAATGATATAACACATATTATCAACTATTTTTTATGATTTGTTAAAATCGTTTTATATATTAGAGAATTTTTGGAACCATTATTAAGGTAATAAAATTAACTTATTTGATTGGTAATTATCAGACATTCTGTTAACCACATTCACAGTGGTTAACAGAAAATTCAAATAATAAATATGATCTACAAAAAGTTTAAACACTTTTTTTTAAAAAAAAAAATTCAAGTTTACCTTGATTTTTGGAAAAACGTTCCGTGAAGTTAAAAATGTACTGAATGAAAATATAGAGTTCTTAGTAAAATACCAGAAAGAAAAAAATTTCTTCACTCTACGTCAAAATGCATGCAGAAAAATCATTTGACATTCAGTTTTTTTTTTCCAATTTCAATTCAATTCTTGATCTTTTGAATGACTTATGTGTTAAATGAATGAAAGTGACTTACAAATGCTAAAAAATGCATGACTCAATCTGCGTTTCAAATGAATTGGTTTTGTCATTGTATCGTTAATTTGGCGCTTTTCTTTTTGTAATTCATAGTTGCTACACTATTTTTTAATAGATTCATGACTTTTTAAATGCGCGTAATGAAATTCATTCCTTTTTTTAGTTTTGCAACATTGTTAATTATATATTTATTATTTCATATATATATATATATATATATTTAATAGTTTATTATTTTTTGTATGGTGCCGTTTACAAGTTATTAAATTTGGCATGGTGTATTCTTATTTGGTCATCTTTTTTTTTTTTTTTTAATTGTTAACGGTCTTTTTTTACAACAAGTCTTCTTATAGACGTAAAACATTTAAGTTATAAAAGAATAATAAATAGTAAAATAAAAAGACACGACAGTAAAATAAAAAGACACGACAGTAAAATAAAAAGACAAGACAGTAAAATAAAAAGACATGACAGAGTAAAATGAAAAGACATGACAGAGTAATATAAAAATATATAGGTAAAAAGTGGTATAATTTAAGTATATAAGTTAATATGCAAAGTATATAATTTTTCTAAAAGGTTGCATGTCATTTTTTGGTAAAAAGTTTGGTAAAGAAATATATCTATTTTAAAAGGTCCAATTATAACTTTCATTTGTAAAAGACTGCACGGTTTTATTTTTTGTTTCTTTACGCAGTAATTTTCTATTGCAAATCCTCGTGAAGAAAAAAAATGTTAGCGATATGAGGCTTTCATTATTTCCCTGTAAAGAAAGTAAAAATAAAAAATCTATATATTTTTCTAAATTTGCCTATTTTTTCTGTGTCTTAAAATATAAATAAAAAAAACAAACTTTTATGTATAATAGGGTAGAGCGTGGGCATATAGGGACACTTAAGAAACAAATGCTAGTTGCGGATAAACTAATCATTGTTAACACTGTTTTTTCGTTTTCTTATATCAATGAATTTTAGTTTCCTAAAATTCATTGATATAAGAAAACAAAAAAAAAAAATTCTAAAAATAATTTATGGCAACCAAGGTAACGAAACTCTAGACTAGCAAAGTTTCTACATTTTGTAAGTGGGTGGGGCAAAGCGGGGCAGTTAAAAAGCAGCAGTTATTCGTTAATTATAAAGCTTTAAAAGTGAAAAAATGAAAGCATTTTATCATTTTCATATGATTAGACATTAAAATCTTAAAAAAGTAACACACCTATACAAATTACACGCCCATACACCCATACACCACAAAATAACAACTAAAATAAAAAAAACTTTTTGTGTTTCATTATAAAATACTCTTAAAGAAACAAACTTAAGTGGGCAAAACTAGTATGTATTATTAAATTGGTAACTACTACTAAATTAAAAATTAAACAAAAAATATTATGGATCCCATAAATCACACAAAAAATATCCTGAAACTATTTGGTAACATTTTTGATAAGCTGACTTATTAGCAATATGCCAATTGTAGAGCAAATTTAAATATGCCTTATGTATCAGCAGCTTTTCGAATTCTAAGTTCCTTTTTATTCACAGCTAAAACTGCATTTCATTCCATTTTGGATGGTTAATCTTTCTTATATAATTTCTTACCATCGTTATTTACATTAAACACTGTTAATTATTGAAATTAAGTTAATGAAATAACAATTACTTTGAATTTATTACTAATATTGCATTTCTAAATAATGAAAATAATATTTTATATTAAAATAAAATCATCAAACTGTAAACAAAATGGTAGTAATATAACCAATTATATATATAACTAGTTGTCCCGTTATGCCCGTAAAAGTCATTGTACTAAAATTAGAAATATTTAAAAAGTTCAATTCCAGATATTTTTTTTAAACCAGATTCTAAAAGAGGATTAAAGATACTGTCTGAAAAATATAAACTTTTTATAAATAAAGCAAATTAGCAAAATTTTGTTGTATCGCTGAAGAAAGTACGCAAGTTTTGTTTTTTTGTAACCTTACTGATGCATTTTGGTACTTTTAATGCATTTTGGTATTTCTAAAATTAATTTTTTTTACAAAAATGAAGCACAATAATTTAAAATGTTTTATCAAAAAAAGTTTTAGGAAAAAATAATTTTAGTTGAGATATAAGCAATAACTGTCCCGTTATGCCCCGTGCGTCCTATACATATTTATCAACTTTTAATTTAGATTTTACTTCTTTTGTTTGCCTCTGTAATATAGAGAAAATATATCATATTCATTTCAACTTTATTATATTTAAGAATTTCGAATTTCATATGAAAGTTGTTGTGAACAACTTTCATATGAAATTCGATTTGTTTTATTGTTTTTATTGTTTTATGAATTTGTTTGTTTTATTGTTTTCTTTCTAAAATCTTTTGCAAGACTACTTTAAGCATTCTACTTTAAGCTAATAGTGAGTAAACTAATAGTGAGTAAACTAAGCATGGAATGCTAATAGTGAGTAAACTAGGGCAAACTGAAACTTTAGATTAAAATGCATATAGTTTAAGGAGAAAAACTTTGCTTAACCTTTAATTTCGGAAAATCTAGTTGCCAGTCCCACTTTAACTTCTGGGAATCTAGGACAAAGTGAGATGAACTTAAATATAGGTTAACAGGGATCGCAGCAGCTTTTTTTGATGTTTGAGAAAGATCACCTTCAAACTTGGCTTTGTCTATGTTTTTTATTTTTTAAAAATTTTTTTTTTTTTTAATACAAAAATTTATTGAAAAAAAAAAGGTAGAGGAGATACCCTAGATACTTTAAAAGTATCTAGGGTACCTCCTTCACCTTTTTTATTTCAATAAATTTTTGTATTAAAAAAAAAAAAAAATAGGCGGGGGGTGAAAAACGTATTTAAACGACCCTAAAGCCCTTTGTTAGCGGCAAAGGATTCCAATTTAAAAAACATCATTAAATATATACAAATATAAATTAAAATATAATTAATTACCTATTTTTTGCACATGCATGCACACATGCCACTTATTATATACTGGCCCTGAGTATACTCAGGGCCAGTATATAAGGGGTGGCATGGGCGCCTGCAGGATTTTTTGATATTTCAGATAGGACACTTTCACACATTGTGCAAACTCCAAACTTAAGTATGTTTGTACCTATGCCAAATGAGGAGACCTTGTAAAAAATTGGTATGGCGGAGAGCTGTCAACAAATAGCCCTGAAACGCTTACCCCCCTGCTCAAACATGAGGGCACTTACTGTAGTATAATTTTTAACTTAACGATCTAAAATTAAATTCAAATTTATCGACAGAATTTAAATTTCGTTGAAAAATATTGTAAATTACAAAATGTCAATGTAAATGTCGATGCAAAATGTACAACCCCTCATTTATTTATTTTTTTGGGGGAGGGGGGAGGAAAATTTTACTACATTAGTGCCCTCACGTTTGGGAAGGGGAGGGGATACAAGCATTTGAGGGTTTTTTTGTTCCCAGATTACCGCCATAACATTTTTTTGCAAGGCCTCTTCAAATGGCATAGGTATAAACATACTTAAGTTTGTAGTTTGCATAATGTGTGGAAGTGGTTTATCTGGAACATCAAAAAATCTTGCGGGCGCCCATGCATGTGTGTGCATAGAGAGAAACTATACCTTCTACTCCCTTTACAGTACATCTTTTTATGTTGGCAAACTAGAATCTTTAGTCAGAATTTTAACTTTTCTGTTGACTAGCTGGTTAATTGTGTAAAATTAGAAATTCGAAGTACGTACTTTTAAAATAAGCACTCCCCCCCCCCCCCCCATACGCTTTCGTAGGCTTTTTGAAGACCTCCCCCCTCCCCCCTATGAGCGTACGTACTTTATGGACGACCCCTAAGTCACAAAACACAAACTTTTTTAAGAATAAAAAAAACTTAATTTACTTAACAGATACTATAGAAGTTTGCTTGTTTATTGCGTCTTTACGGATACATTTAGAAACTTCCTGCTAACACAAATCGTGTTAGCAGGAAGTTTCGTGAGTCTATCTTCAAACAACAGAAAATCGTATCAAACTCACTTTGAATAGTGAGTTTGATACGATTTTTTTAAATACTTACGTCCGTTTAACAAAAAACGATTCAAATATCCAATTTAAAATCTTTAAGAGAATAGTAAAATCTTTAGGAGATTATTAAAATATAATTGTTGGGAGTAGCAGTTGTAAACAATCTCTGTTATAACCTACAACGAGTTAAAAATTCTTTTTACTTATTCATTTTATTATATCACAATATTCATTCTATTATACAATACATACAATATTCATTTTATTATATCACATGTTGTATTTTTACAAAAATGTTATTTTTAACGTCAAAAATTTTTTGTACTTAAGTTTTTAAACCAAGGTGGTATATTAGACTGGAAGGAAAACGAAGTTAAAATACATCATTTCTCAAGGATCAGTCTTTGTAGTAACATAATTTTCTATTAAACACCGCGTAATTATTATAATTTAAAGTTAACCAATCACATTCCACTTTTAACAAAAATTATCTAATGATGTTTCATAACGCCATAAACAATTGAAACAATGCAAATAAAAAGGTGGAAGTTTTTTTATGTTGTGCTTTTAGAACGACTAATAATAAATTTCTAAATTAGAATTGAATTAATTAATGTCTAGATAAGATTTGGTAGTATTTTTGCCGGATTACCAAAAAGGTATTTTATATCTCTATATTTAGAATATAGCAATTTCTTTTTAAATCCAGCAAAAATACTACAACAGAAAATAAAATCTTGGAGAGATATAACAAGTTCCTTGCCGAAAAAACATTCTTTAAGAACGTAACAAACCTATAGCTAAACAGGGATACAAAGTATAAGGTTCAACCAAGTAGTAGATCGTAGTAGATCGTTCAACCAAGTCGTAGATCATTCAAAACTTTATTTGTACCTAGTATTGAGATATTCAAAAAACTTAACGTAGATCATGATTTTTGTAGGGGATTACTGCTTGATAGTTGAAATAGTTGTTAAATTATCCAGTCAACTTTTCAGAGAGTAATCCATTTGGATTACAGCTTACAAAGGTTACAAACTACATTTCAAAAATTTCCTTTTTCAACGCAAAGGCGCCATTTTGACTTGCTGCTGGAATAATTATACAACAAAGACTGTTCTACGATTTTAAACGATTTTCGGCTTCGTTCTTCCTCCAGTCTATTATACCTCCCTGATTAAACAAAGCTTACATTTCAATTAAATTTTTTTTTAACAGTTGAGATATTCTTAATCACATAAAATACATTTATATTTCTCAAATGTTAGTGTTTTAAAAAATAAGTTCTTTCAGTTAATAATAAAATGTTTACTGAACATGAAGTCAGCAAAGCAAAAATCTCGGATAAATGTCCGTTTACTCTGTAAACTTATTTCAAAAGAAGACGCTAAAAATTAGAACGTGTATCAGCTAAATTGACCGCCAGGTTTTATGTCGCTCCACTCTGAATTTTTTTCACTCCTTAAGAAGATACTACCGTAGATGGGGGTAACTAAAGCTACTTTCGAAATTCAAACTTCTGCCCAAGTCAGACCCTTTAATTTATTGGTTAAATAAATATTGCAAAACTTGGGTCTGTGGTCATATATTAAAGAAATATATTCATAAATTGCAGAAATATACATTTTTTTAATAAAAAAAATTAAAACATGGTGGCTTTAGTTACCCCTGGAAAAGGGGTAACAAAAGCCATCCATTAAAAAGCAATGTTTGGCTTTAGTTAGAGAGACTGAAAGGGTGGTGGGTGTGTGCTGGAAAAAAATATTTTTTATATATATATTTTTTATAATTTGATTATATATATATATATATATATATATATATATATATATATATATATATATATATATATATATATATATATATATATATATATAAAATCAAATTATAAAAAATATATATATAAAAAATATTTTTTTCCAGCACACACACACCACCCTTTCAGTGGTCTGTGTGCTTATAAAAACCATTTTCTCTGACACGCCTTTACAGATGTGGTTTTTAAAAGTTTGTTTTACAAATATTAGGTAGGTATCTTCTTAAGGAGTAAAAAAAAAATCAGAGTTGGGCAACTTAAAACCTGGTGATCAATTTAGCACACAGTGTGCAGTGGCGGATTAAGACATACATCCACGATTGTCTTGCATGAATGCGGCTATCTTTAATTTTGAATAAAAATGTTTTTGCTTAAAATGGCGTTGAAAAAATTTTGTTAATTTATTATTTATCAATATAAAAAATACTAATATATTACCAAACTTTAGATTTTAAAATTGATCTACTCTAATGCAGAGTGTGCCAGTCGTTACCAAAACCCCAAAAATGAAAGTTTTAAACACACTATCCGACACCAATACTATACTACCGATACCAAAAAAAAATCAGTACTGCGTATTAATACTAATAAAAAAAGTGCTTAAAGAAAATAAGTCATTTTTTTTATTCGTACAAAAATACAATACACTGCTTGTAAAATTAATCAAACAAACTAACAATTCTCATTGTTAATAAACATCAACATTTCTACATGTTAAACAATTTCTTTTTAATTTGTTTTTCGAAAAACATCAACATTTCTACATGTTAAACAATTTCTTTTTAATTTGTTTTTCGAAAAACAAATTAAAAAGAAATTGTTTAACATGTAGAAATGTTAATGTTTATTAACAATGAGAATTGTTAGTTTGTTTGATTAATTTTACAAGCAGTGTATTGTACTTTCTTTCTCCACTTAAGTGAGCAGCTTTAATACTTCATTTTTAGCTCTGATAAAAGTGGAAATTGGATCTTGTGTGATTGACACCACTCCATTGGATAATCGTTTTCAGAAAATCTTTGCAGTAAACCTGCTCGGTGTAGTTAAGGCGATTTACAAAATATTTGAATACTTTTATTTGGAATTAGCATTGTTTTGTCAGCATATTATGCCCAAACTAGATCTTTAAATGTTATAATTTTTAATTTTTACTTAAGCTTTTTATGATATTTAAAGAAACTTTTCTTTTTTATATATAATTTTCAAAATCTTTTTACTACCTGTAATAATGTATCTGAAGAACACTATTTTGGAGTCTTTAGATCAATTCCGCTCATCGGCATTAACATGAATTTAGTTAAAATCTTTTAAAAAAGTTTCTTAATTTACTACTGATCCTAGTTCTAATCGGTTCTGACTTATATTAACTATATATAGTTGTAAAAACACAATATTTCTATCTATTTTCACAAAAAATGCTGGAATTCCGACCAAGAAAAAGCTTATAATTATAAATAATTGCCAATAAACGATCAGAACAGATCATATTGTTAAACTATAATGTTCATTTCACCTAAAAAACGTATTATTATAAAATCTTATTTAAATTTAGACGAGCGATTGTGATTTTATGATGATTTTTTTTTTTTTTAATATTCCACGATCTGGTTTTTTTCACTAAAAACATTTTTATTTTATTAGCCAAATTCACGTCAGAGGCCTGGACCTATTTGTAGGGAGAAAAAAAAAATGGTAGTTTTATTTACAACTTTTTTAGCGGATCTAAAAGTTCTGTTTGTGTTTTTTATTCCGGGAAAAGTTTGAATTAATAGCTTTAACTATCCTAGATTTTAAAATGGTGAAATGGACATGTGCTTCTTCTATGTGTTTTAACAACTTCACTTCTAAAGACGCAAATGGGAAACCAATAGGATTTTATCGCCTTCCACGTGTAGTAGCTATTCAGAACGAATACAAAAATTTTTTTAAAACAGTTGGAATGAATTGGGATCACGGTCAGATTTGTGCCGCTCATTGAAGTAATGGACGAGAAAGTGCAACGTCGTTACCCGATATCTTTATTCCTAAAGATCAATATAACAAAATAGTAGAAAAATATAACATAGCTAAGGAAACATATGTAAAATATAAAAACCCTAGTGACAGTATAAAAAGTCGTTTAAAAGTTGCAAAACAAAAATTCGAAATGGCAACTGAAGTTTTAAATGATCTTTCAAACAAAAACAATCGTGTTGAAATAGATACCATTCTGCCATGCTCATCGATACAAAAAAAGCCTTCAAAAAAGAAATATAAGAAACAGTTAAGTTCAGCACTACTCAAGATATCAAATCTTAAAAAAAAAATTGATAGAAGCAAAAAATAAAATTGAAATGCTTCAAGCACAAAATAAAATCTACTATAAACATAGAAATAATTTTAAATATTCTGAATTACTTAACCAGCCAATTGTTTTTAAGTACTTATGTGGACTCACAGTTGAACAACTTAGTTTACTTTTAAATTCTGTTGAACCATATACTCACTTAATTCCATATCCTGACTGCAAGAATAACTCTAATCGAAGATTGATCGATTTACCAACTAACTGTTATCTGTTCTTACAACATGTCGACATGGACTCAATCAAGGAGTTACGGCATACATTTTAAATATATCAAAGTCAACTACTCAAAGAATATTTATAGGATGGGTTATATTTCTGTCAACCATACTCAATGAAATCGATTTAAAGCCAGAATCTGGTTTTTTAGTAAAAAAAATGCCAAAAAGTTTTATTGAAACTGGACATGGTCTCACTGATTTAATTATTGATGCAACTGAGTTTAAATTCCAAAGTGCTTCAAACTTTGAGCTAAATTCTTTGATGTTTTCTAATTATAAGAATACCCAAACAGGAAAAGCTTTGATTGGAATAGCACCACACGGTGGTGGCGGTGGTGGTGGTGGCATATTATTTAGTGATATCCAGGCTCTCAGATTCAGATCTAACAGAAAAATCCGATACTATTCTGTTTGTAGAGAAAGATCATGAGATTATGAGTGTTAGAGGTTTTTCAATACAAGAGTTTTGCGCAACAAAGGAAATAACATTAAATCGTCCAAAACAGAAAGATTCTGATCAATTTTCTCAAGTTGATGTGGCCCGTAACTTTGACATAGCTTTAACACGTATTCACGTTGAAAGGTAAATTGGAAGAATACGGGATTGGGGAATTATGAACACTGTGTGGCCCATAAATAGAATGGATCTTCAACATGGCAAATGTTAGCACACATTGTAAATTTAACAATGCCTCCTATAGGACCAAAACAATAGTATTTAACAAAATTGCTTTCATTATATAGTTTATTTCTCTTAATACTCGTAGGTCAAATTTTCCAAGAGGTATTAATAAAAAATTGAAAATTTAAACTGTTGAAATTAAAATTGAATCCCAACAAAAAACAATTCTTAAGATACTAATATAATTATATTCAGCAACTTTAAATGTTATAATAAAATTCATCAACTTTAAATGTTATAATATTATTTTTTTAAATGTTATAATAAAATACTAAAATCCAATTCATCAACAAAATAAATAATAGGTGCTTTTTTAGCAATAGCTTTAATTACTGTTCGCAATGGTTTCAGGGTAAAAAAATCTGGAATTTGACCAATTATAGCTTTCGAGAAATTATTTAATTCTTTGATTTCCATATGATCCCATTTTATATCTTATGATTGTGATAGATGGAATCTACAAGCTCTTTGATAATTTGCATTACTGTGTAATTATGACAAACTGGAAAAAAAATTTGAAGATTCTGTTTCAGGGTGGTACGGCTGTAAAACGCAACATTTTGCATCAGTGCATAGCATTTGAAGTTGGCATTGAACATAATATTGTGGATAATCACTAAGAGATGTTAAAGGCCCATCGATAAATTGTGCACGAGTTTTCACTTCTAGTGAAATCCCGCAAGGACCTAAACCATCAGGGCTGCATCCATATTTTTTATCAAAAGGGTGATCAAAGAATCCACATTTTTCAATTTTGCATTTACTAATTTTTTCAAAGTTTTTTATTGCTATTTCTTCATAAAAGATACCCCGTTGAATAATTTTTTATATGACTCATGTCAGGGGTGCTAGTACCATTTTTGACGACATCCCAAATGTATGGAAATGTACATTTCCATACATCCCTAGTAATGCTGGAGTCGACTTGCAGTAATTTTAAACTTTCTGCACTCATGCCACTCATCGGTGCCTTGCTTTGCATCCATATAGTTACTACCATAAGGCTTTGGTGATTTCAAAAAACTTAAATCTATTTTAATGTTTTCAATATTACTTTTCAGCTGCTCGTTTATTTCATTATGTAGTGGTATGTTTTTGCAATTTTGATAGACTAGATCTTTTGTTTCAACTTGTATTTTTAAAGTATTCTGATTTATTATAAGATTTATAAAAGAATCATTTTGGTGTATATTTACATTTGTACTAGTACCAGTTTTAATTAAAGATTCATTATCTACATAATATTTTATTTGCTCTATTTTTTCGTTTTCTACTTCTATCACACTTTCATCAAACAATTGTGATTTGCAATATTTACAGGGCCGGCGCTAGTATTTTTTGGTTTTTGAGCTAGCTTCCAGACATGGAGCAAACTCCAAACATATATATATTTATACTTATGTCAAATAAGGATGCTTTGCAAAAAATTGCGATAATTGGAGCTTGGAAACAACATAGCCCCAAAATTTTTGCCTAGTCTGCCCCAAACGTGAGAGCAACAAGTTGATAAAATATTTTTTGTACTATTTTCAACTAGACTATTATTCATCGATAAATTTTAAGTTTTATAGTATAATATTTATATAGTATTAAATAAGGATGCTTTGCAAAAAATTGCGATAATTGGAGCTTGGAAATAACATAGCCCCAAAATTTTTGCCTAGTCTGCCCCAAACGTGAGAGCAACAAGTTGATAAAATATTTTTTGTACTATTTTCAACTAGACTATTATTCATCGATAAATTTTAAGTTTTATAGTATAATTAAATTAGTATATAGTTAAATCTCTTTTATAATTCTTAGTGTTCAAAAATTATAACAATATAAAATTTGCAACCCCCTCAGATTGAGGGGGTTTAAACATTATATAGTCATAATTTTTGAACGCTAAAGTATTTTACTTTGAAACTTAAAATTTATCGATGAATATTAGTCTAGTTAAAAATAGTACAAAAAATATTTTATCAACTTGTTGCTCTCACGTTTGGGGCAGACTAGGCAAAAATTTTTGCGCTATGTTGTTTCCAAGCTCCAATTATCGCAATTTTGTGCAAAGCATCCTTATTTGACATAAGTATAAATATATATATGTTTGGAGTTTGCTCCATGTTTGGAAGTTAGCTATCTCAAAAACCAAAAAATACTAGCGCCGGCCCTGAATATTTATGATCAGCTAATGCAAAAGCTGTTTTTAATATATATTTGTAATGCAAATGTTGTCCAACAGAAGTCTGTATCCCAAATGTTGAATTAATTAAAACAGAATAAATATGTATTTCAATCGGTTTTTCCTTTTTCAATTGTTCTTTCAGTTTTTTTACCATCAAATTTAAATCTCTTTTATAATTGTTTGAATTAGGATCAGCAGGAGATATTTTTAATTTACCATACTTTTTTTTTAATTTGGCTGATTTTGGTTTTATGTTTTTAAGTGGAACCATAGGTATAGACCCTTTTGTAGACCGTTTGTGCCATTTTTGTAGTTGTTGTGTGCACGACAATTCTAAAATTTTCTCATTAGTTTCAAAATAATGTTTTAAATATAATAAAAGAGCTAGAATATGACAGCACAATCCACTAGAGCCTTTTGGACAACTACAGTATGCTCGTTTAGGAGTTATGTTTTCAAATAACACAACAGCAGGCCGTATATCAGTACCATACGACTTTTTAATCATTCCTTGGACATATATTACATTATTATCCTGCAGTGATTTCACTGAAACGATTTTCCTGCTCTGTAGCATTCTTACAGTTTTTTCCTGTTGGCCAATATTCCCCTGCTTTTTATATGAACAATAATTTAAAAATGTTTTCTCGTTTACAAGGGGGTACAAGGTTTCATCAGAAGACCATTTTGATGTTACTTTAGGTATATATAACGGGTTGAGACTGCATTCAAACGTATAATTCCTTTTTGCTTTGTCTCTCAATCGTTTGACTAAATTTGGATACAAAGAAAACTTTTGAATTCTTTGCCACTGTTTTAAAAGAAAACTTTTAAATTAAACCACTGTTTTTATTTAAAAAGATTTGAAATTTATATAAACAAAACTTTCAATAAACAAAATCGGTTTTGTTGTTATTTATAAAGCTACCATTTTTATTTTTTTCCCTACAAACCGCGTATATGAATTTGGCTAATGATACCGCAAAATTTATTATTTTAATTTTTTTCGTTTTTTCATAATTCACAGACCAGACCATTTAACGGAAATATGTCGTAGTCAACAAAATATCATACAGACTTTATAATATTTTAAAAGTGCCTTAACTACACCGAGTGGTGGTTAAATTACTTAAATTTTCCACCATTTGAAATCAAAGTACGTGGTTGGTCAACTATTTGTTGCGATATAAGTTTTTCTCTGAACAAGCTTATGTCTAGGTACGTTGAAGAGAATGGTTAAAATAGTATTACACGATACTCTGATATATCCTGATATACCCTATCTGAATATCTTTAGCCATTTTTTGTTCAAAAATACAATCACCATAAATTACAACACGTTTAAAACAGGCTATATTGTCGTATAGGGTATCTTAAATTGCAGAATATACTGTCTTATAGGGTATCATTAATTGCAAGATATACTGTCGTATAGGGTATCTTTGTTTGCAGGATATATTGTCGCATTAGATATCTTTGATTGTAAGATATACTTTCGTATATTCAGTTCAGTGATATTTGATCCTCTGAGTTTTACGGGAAATGGAGTTTCTCTAAACATTGATTTGTCATAAAAACTTCATCTAAAATGCTTGTCTAGTAGTAAAATTTATGAACTCAATTTTTACAATAATTTTTAAACTCTGTTTACAATAATTTTCACTTCAACGATTATTATTTCGTTGATGATAGGCATAATTTTTTGATGTTTCAGATATAAAACTTTCAGGCTTTGTTCAAAACTAAACTTAAGTATGTTTACCCTTGGATCAAATGAGAATGTTTTACAAATAATTTTAGTGTTTGTTTTATTGGAGCCTGGAAAAAAATAAACCAAAAGGTCGTTTTCCCTACCACGAATGTAAGAGCAATAAATTCATAAAATATTTTTTTTTACATATTTTACTAAATTTAATTTTATCAATAGGTTTTAAGTTTTATTTGATTTTTTAAAGTTCAGAAGTTATGACCATGGAAAAGTTCAGAAGTTATGACCATGGAAAATCTCGCCCTCCCCAAAATGATGATGTTGAAAAAAATGCAAATAAAAGGAAATTCGGAATCAATTGTTCAAGCATATTAAGGTAAAGAAGAAAATACAGAAGAAAAAAAACTAGATCTGGTTTTTTATTGTACCCAGATTCGGATTTTTTAAGACATTGATTCAAGCGTGGCCGAGGGGCCTCCGTAGCACGGTATTCATAACTCCAGATGACAAAAATCATACAGAATTAAATTACTTATAAAAATAAATGCAAAAAAATTTATTTTTTTTCAGCACTTGAGTTATCTTACATGTTTGAGATATCTTATATGATTAAGTTATCTTCCATGATTGAGTTTTCTTCCATGATTGTATAACAAAAATTTTAATTATTTTCTTTTTTGTTTTTGCATTAGAAAAGTATGAACAAGTTCTTTAATTGCCTGGACAGAAAGGCGATTTTAGGGGATTGTGTGTGGGGGAAGGGTGGTCCACCTCACCCCTTCCCTCTAAAGAAGGTGATTTTCAAGTTATAATCGGTTTTTTAATGAACTTTGTCGGCTAGTTAGTTGGGTATTTGAGATAATTCAGTCGGGTAAATTTTAGTTTTGTTAACCTTTTTTTTTTTAAAAAAAAAAAGAACCAGTTAGTACTTTTTAAGGATTCACCCCCCCTCCTGACAGCGTAAAAAACAACATTAACACAATATACTTCTAAAGATAACTTTCTAAGCATCTATTTAGAGTTAACTCAGGTTGTCTAATATAATAATTTTTTACCAAAGAAATTGCTTGAATGAATTACTGATTTAGGAATTGGACAGAAACAACTTTAGAATATTTTTTTTGAAAGATTCTTACACTTTTCCAAAATCTTTTTCCGATAACTCAATAATTACAAAAAATCAAAAAGGTTTCTTATTTCTTTAAATCGTTTATGGACGATGTAATGTGGACGTTAATTGTATCCAAAACGTAATAAAATACGTCAACTAATGCTTTCTCTTAAAAAATCGATAATTGCAACCTATTTCATCAGAATGACGTTTCGAAGTTCAAATACGTTTTGATTCGAACACTGTATTTATTTCCAACTGTTGCGCAAGCTTCCAATTTTATTTCCTGATAAGAATTTATAAACTCTTTTAAATGTTCTGAGACATGTTTTAACACTGAGGTAGCCTCATTTGAATCATGCATATTTTGCAAAGATTTGGAAGCATAATTAATTTGACACATCGCTATGCGATACAAAAAATACAAATTCAAAGATACAAGCAAATACAAATTCAAATTTCTCCACAGTCTAAATTTATGTAGCTTCTACCCTTTATTCTTCTTTGTTAGATTTGAGACCTCAAATTTCAAAGCTTTTAAAATATCAAGTCTTACTTTAACAGCGGTAATCACTTTCCAAAAACTGTGTTGGATGCAATTTTTTTAAAGTTACTTTTGGCTCACAAGTAAACTTGAAAAAAAGATCTCTACACGCTATTTCTAAAAAAAGTTTAAATATTTTGGAGATTAGTGTTAAAAAAAGAAACTTAACCTATTAATACAGTCATTCAGTACCAAATTCAAGTTGTGATTGTTTGCAATGCACATATTTTGCATTAGGTTGAATTTTTTTCAACTTTGTCTAAAAGCATGGAGCATTATTTGCTCCACTCATTACAGAAGCTCCATTATAACCCTTACCATAAAATTTTAATTTCTATTATCACTTTTAAAATTTGATAATTCATTTTTTTTGTAGAATGTCTCTCCAGCTAATTTTTTCTGCAGAATGACTCTCCAATTCATTTTTTCGGAAGAATGACTTTCCACTTCGAAAAATCTTTAAAAATGTTTCACTTCAAAATTATTTGGTTTTCGATTATTATCACAAACAACGTGGACATATCTTCACGATGGAACAATTTTTTTTTTTTTTTAATTTTACATTTGTTGGTCGTATTACAACTATATATTGCCAAAAAAAATAAATAATGAAAATAATAATAAACTTTCACAAATATAAAATAAGGTATCTGAAAGAAGATCAAAGGATCTTGTCGTCAGAACCTTAAATAAGTTCAAACAAGCATTAACAGTATCAAATTTTTACAAATTTCATATATATATAATCCAAATATATATAATATAATCCAAAGAGAGATCACGCGGATCTACTCACCAATATTTTATATAAACGTATACGTTAAGTAAAGAATATAAAATCAACAAAATAAGTAAGAATAAACTTTTTACAAATATAAATAAGAAAAGGCAAAGTTATTAATTTATATTATTAATAATAACATAATACGTCTTCTAATGAAAAAATTAGGGTTTTTAATTTACTTTTAAAAAAACGAAAAGTAATGGGTAGTTCGAAGTCAAAATTGGGCAAAACAATTTTATTCCAAAGGTGTGGTGCCCGATAGGCAATACAAAGTTGATTAAAGTTCGTTTGACAGAAAGGTTCATTTAAAAAATCAGTATTTCTCAAATTGTATTTGTTGATGGGTTTCGGAGTAAAAATATCTTTGAAGACAGATTGAGACAAGTCATTTTTCCACATGTATACAAAGCATAAAACATTATATATATTTAGCTCGTATATATTTAAAATTCTCATTTCAATAAAATAATGTTTTGCGTGAGAAAAGCGATTTGCAAAGCAGATTAAACGGACAGCATGTTTCTGACGGCGATAAAGACGTTGCAACTTACTTTTTTCTGTACTACCCCAGGCGATATTAGCATAATTTAAATAACTGTGTATAAATGAATAATAAAGTTTGATTAAAATTTTTTTATTGAAGTAGATTCGTGCTTTATATAAAATTCCTATGTTTTTTGAAATTTTAGTGCTTATGTAGTCGATATGATGATTCCAAGTGATGTTTTCATCAAGATAAACACCTAAAAATTTTGTTACGGAATCCCTTTTTATTTCATTTTGATCAATAAAAATTTTAGGTAAGTTTAATGGCAAATACCGTTTTTTGGAAAGCGAATGGAATAAGGTCCACTTTGTTTTATTAGAATTTAGAGATAACTTATTACATTTAAACCAACTCGATACATTTATAAGCTCTTTGTTCATTGTTTTAAAAAGTTCAAAGATATCACTGTTAGAAAGAAATAAGTTAGTATCATCTGCAAACATAATATTTGTTAGTTTAGAGGCTTTGTTTAAATCATTAATATAAATTAGGAAAAGGAGTGGACCAAGAATTGAGCCTTGTGGGACTCCACATGTTATAGAAAGACAATTGGTATGATAACCGTCATTACTCGGAACAAATTGTTTACGGTTTGACAAATAGCTTTCAAACCATTTTAAAACTTTATTTTTTATTCCATAGTGTTTAAGTTTATAGATTAGAATTTGGTGATCAACCGTATCAAAAGCTTTTGATAGATCAATAAAAAGTCCTAGAGTATATTGTGATTTTTCAAATGATTTTGAGATTTCACGTACAAATTGGATAATTGCATGTTCAGTTGAGCTATCCTTTTTAAAACCGAATTGATTAATGTTAAGTAATTTATTAACATGAAAATATTTGTATACTCTGTTATATATAATTCTTTCTAAAATTTTTGAAAATGTGGAAAGAACGGAAATAGGGCGATAGTTACTAATAATTGATTTGTCCCCTTCTTTAAAAATAGGAATAATTTTGGCAATTTTAATTCAAATCTAAATTTTTTTTTTTAATATTTTTTTATTTAAAAATATTACGATAATCAAATGTATTTTACAATTTTTACATTAGTAACGACAGGACTTCTAGAAGATCATGAGGATCTTGTCATGAAGCCCTTTACAATATATTTTTAATAAAAATATAATGTCTGTATAATATATTATAGTGAAATAATATGTCTGTATAATAATAATAAATAATAATTTAATATAAATAATAATACACCTTAATGCAAAAATATTTAAAAACCAAAATAAAATGTTAAAAAGCCAAGATAAAATATTGAACCAAATAATATACAAAATAAAACAACAACAAAAAAAAAAATTAAAAATAAATCAAGATATTTTCAATTAAAAATATAATTTTTTTAAGTTTCTGTTTGAATGAAGAAAAAGTTAGTCGAGTAGAAAAATCAAAATTTGGTAAGACTATTTTGTTCCAGAGATAAGGATCTCGATAAGAAACAAAAAACTGGTCATTGCTTTTACGGCAAAAAGGGGTAATAAGATTGTTATTAATTTGAAGATTATATTTGTTTTTAGGTTTCATACAATAAAGATTTGGTAATACATTTGGCAACAAATTTTCTCTACATTTAAGCATAAAACATAAAATATTAAAGACATTTAGTTGATATACGTTTAAAATATTCACTTCTTTAAAAAGTCGTTTCGTATGAAAAAACCAATTTTAAAAATTTATTGGAGGAATTGCATGTTTCTGATAAAGATAAAGAGGTTTTAGCTTTGTTCTGTGAGTGCTTCCCCATAATATTCGCGTAGTTTATATGACAATGTATAAATGAATAATATAATTGTGTCAACTGGTGTTTATTTAATATACTTCTTGCTTTATAAAGAATTCCGATGCATTTAGCAATTTTATTGGAGGTATTATTAATATGATTTCTCCAAGATAGAATTTCATCAATAAATACTCCGAGCAAATTAGTAACTTTTTATCTTTTTATTATTATATTATCAATTAAAAGGTCTTGCATGATATGGGGCAGTTTCTGTTTTTTTGAAGGTGTATAAAAAAGTGTCCATATAGTTTTTTCTATATTTAGAGAAAATCTATTCTGTTTAAACCTTACGGAAACTTTTTTAAATTCATTTGTAATAAGTAAAAATCATATTTATATCTTTATGAGACAAAAACAAATTTGTGTTATCTGCAAAATTTATTGTTAAGTTTGATGATTTATGAAGATCATTTATGTATATTAAAAAAAAATAAGTGGACCAAGTATGGATCCTTGTGGAACACCACATATTATATTCATTAATAGATGAGATATAGAATCTTTATTGTAAACAAATTGTTTACAATTAGTAAGGTAACTTTCAAACCATAATAGAGTTTTATCTTTAATACCGTATGATGTTAGTTTTTTTAACAGGATTTGATGATTGACGGTATCAAATGCCTTAGACAAATCAAAAAATACTCCTAGTGTAAAACAAGAGTCTTTAAAAGAGTCAGTTATATTGCGCGTAAGTTGAAGAATGGCATTCCGAATGGCTCGGTTGAATTTTTTTTTTTTTAAACCAAATTGGTTTTCGTATAGAATTTTATTTTCAACAAGATAAGAGTAGATTCGGTCAACCGAATCTACTCTTATCTTGTTGAAAATTTTGTTCTTATCTTGTTGAAAAAATAAATTTTATTGAGTTAACTTTTAATGAATTTGAACAATGTACATCTGTACATTTTTCTTTCTAAAATTTTTGAAAAAACTGGAAGAACTGAAATAGAGCGATAATTTGTTATATTTGTACGATCCTCTGTCTTAAAGATTCGAGTTACTTTTGTTATTTTTAGTTTATCTGGAAAAGAACCTTGTGCAATGGATGCTCTGAAGATTTTATAAAGAATATATTTTATAACATCGTAGAAATCAATCACAATATTTATGTTGATATCATATTACCCAGTAGCTTTATTTCGTTTTAATGACTTAGAAGCAACCTCGAATTCATTAAAAGTTAACTAAATAAAATTTAGATTAGAGCTTATTGATGTTTCGAACTCATCAACAGATTTGTCTTTAACGAATGAAATACTATCGTTTAATTTTGTCCCGATAGTGGTGAAAAGCTTGTTAAATTCAAATGCAATATCATTTGTGTCATTTATTAATTTGTTGTCAAATTGTACAAAATTTAATAGTAAATTTTTATTTGGTTTAAGTTTTCCAGACACCTCCTTCATGATTTGCCAGAAGCTTTTTAAGTTGTGCTTATATTTATTAAGCAAGTTTGAATAGTAGTTTTTTTTTGCATTTTTGCGAAGCTTTTCAAATAAGTTTTTATAAGTTTTATAATTTTGTTTATGTTTTTCTGATTTCGATTTTAGGTATTTAATGTATAGCTTCTGCTTAATTTTTGACGATTTTCTGAGACCTTTTGTAATCCAGGGAGATGACATTTCTTTATCGCTTAAAACTATTTCAATTAAAGGAAAATTGGAATCGTACACTTGGTAAAAAGTTTTGAAAAAATTGTCGTAGATTATGTTGATATTATCATTAAAGTTAATATAACCCCAAACTATAAATGATAATTGTTCTCTGAAAGAATTTAAATTATTATTTTTGATACGCCGTTTTTTTATAAAAACCTTTCCATGCTTTTCTTTGGAAATATATTTAATATATTTCCAAAATAATTTTAATGGAAATATATTTAATATATTTCCAAAATAAATATATATTGTGAAAACATTTATGTTTATCCATTATTAAATAGCATAAAAAATAACAAAACATTTTTGAAAACATTATTGAAGAAAGTATTAAAAATTTTATTTCTGAGTACACGCAGCAACTACCCTCACATTTTTTTAAAAATTTGATTTTTTTTTTAATAATTTTAGACCAAAATTTTATGCAGATTTTGAATCTGCAAAAAAAATCAAACATTTTTTTATAAATTTTTGTTTAATTTATGTTTTTTTGAACTCAAGTAAAAAATATTTGCATAGCAACGCGTTGCTATGGGGGCGAATATTTTGTTTGTGAACTTATCCTGGAGTACTGTTTCAAATATATGCTTTGATTTATATCTTCTTTGCTAATTAATATTCTGTTCCTTATTATATGCCATTTACAATTGCTACTTAAATACGATTTTATCAAGTTATCAAAGCTAATTTATATAACAGCAGAAATTAAAAAATATGACAAAACCTACTGATTTGGGTGTTATTTTGAACAAAAATATTAATGATAGAGTAAAGCAGAGAACAAATTACTATAAAAAAAGAAGAGGGTTTATGGTGAAGAAAAATAAAAATGCATGTAATGTAAGTGAATGTGACTCTATTGAAAGAAATATTTTGGGCGCATCAGCTAAAAAAGTAAAAGTTGTTACAAATGTACCAAGTAAAAACATTAAAAGAATTACTGGTTACAGAATTATAGACACTGAAATTTTATCTAAAGTTCTTTCATTGTTAATGTGTCCTCAATGTGAAAAGTGTGCACTGTACTTAGGTGATCATCAGAAAAAAAAGAAAGGTCTAGCAACGTTGCTATATTTAAAGTGTACTACACTATCTTGTGACTATAAACATGAATTTTATACATCAGTTGCTTGTGATAAAGGGTTTGATATTAACAACAGGACAATATATGCAATGAGAGTCTTAGGCCATGGTCATTCTGGCATTGAAAAGTTTACTCAGCTCATGAATATGCCAAAACCCATGACACCCAAAAACTATTCAAAAATTACAACTAAAATAAAAAACATCGTGAAAAGTGTTGCAAACGAAACAATGTCAGATGCTGCAACTGAAATGAAAGAAAATGCAACTAGTGAGGACATTGTTGATGTTGGTGTATCATGCGATGGATCATGGCAGAAAAGAGGATATCAGTCAATGAATGGAGTTTTTACCGCAATTTTAATAGATAGTGGAAAAATAATTGATGTTGAACCTATGAATAAATCATGTAAAGCTTGCTGTATGAAAGAACAATTAAAAAAATCAAATCCTGATGCATATGCTAATTGGAAAAACAAACATATTTGCCTGTACAATTATCAAGGTACAGCTGGTGGTATGGAATCAGTTGGCGCAGTGAGAGTTTTTAAACGCTCCATCGAAAAACATAAGTTAAGATATACTCAATTTCTTGGCGATGGGGATAGTAAATCCCATCTTTCTATCAAAGATATATACCCAAATATGGAGGTAAAAAAGTTGGAGTGTGTAGGACATTACCAAAAACGAGTTGGTACTCGCTTACGCAAGTTAAAAAAAAATGTTAAGGGTCTAGGTGGTCGTGGTCGACTAACCAATGCAGTTATTGATCGCTTGCAAAATTTTTTTGGTGTAGCTATCCGGAGCAATACAAATGATCTGAATAAAATGAAACAAGCAGTATTAGCTAGCCTTTTCCATGTAGCTTCTTCTAAGGAAAATAACTATCATATTTACTGCCCGACTGGAGGTGATAGTTGGTGTAAGTTTAACATTGATAAAGCAAAGTCTACTTCCATATACAACCTGGACCAGGAATTCCTGTGGATATTATTCACAAAATCAAGCCAATATATGCTGATTTAAGTAAAAATTCTGAATTAGTAAAGTGTCTTCATGGCAAAACCCAGAATTGCAACGAGAGTTTTAATAATTTAATATGGGATAGATTACCAAAAAGTAATTATGTTGGTTTAGCCAGTTTAGAGTTTGGAGTGTACGATGCTGTTGCAAATTATAACATCGGTATGAAGTCTGTCATTTTAATTTATGAAAAACTAAATATGAAACCAGGGCATTTTACTTTAGCTGGTTGCAGACTCATAAACAAAAAACGAATAAAACTATCATTATTTAAATCGAGTGAAAGTTTTAAGATGAAACGAAAGATGTTACGACGTCAACGATTATCAAATGATCATCAAAAGTCAATAGAAAAGTCCAAGGAATATTATGAATCTGGTAGTTTTTGAAATATTCTTTTAAAAAGCTATTTTTTTAAAGATATTTTTATGAAATGAACAATAATTTATGATTTTATTTTTTGTTTTGTGTTTTCTGAGAATTTAATTTTTAAACACGCCGGGAAAAAAATCTTGAAAAGTATACATGCTATCATGATGAAATTTTCAGGGATCGTTCATTTTACCAAGGTTTATGATATGAGCGGAGTAGAATTTCTCATATGACTTAAGATTTTGAGTTTTTTAGTTTTTTTCTTTGTATTTTGACCTTTTTTTTAATAATCTAATTTGACTGTAGCTTTTTATCAAAAAAAAAATTTTATTTAAAAATCTGCTTCGCTCATATCACAAATTTACATATTTAGAACAGTTCTACAAAATTTCATTGACACTCCTTTACTCATAATTCTTATTTTTTTTACGGCGTAAACACAGTTTTTGTGGGTTTTTTAGCTATTTTTTTGAGTTGCCATAGCAACGAGCTACCATTTTATGTATTTTTTGGTATTTTTAATGTCAGTATAATATTTACTATATGACTAAAGAAAAACTTACTTTATATGTGTTGTTTTGAAATTTGAGGGTAGTTGCCCCTTAAACAAAAAAACACATGAATAAAATCGTAATATTTTTCAAAAGTTACGCAATTTTTTTCAAAACTCAAAACTTAATCAAAAATCGAAATAAATTTTTATTTATTATTTTATTTAATAGATTGGATTACTAATGATTTACTTGAAAAAATTTCTGCTCATCCAACTCTTTCCAAACAGTTTTTTGATCGCAGATTTGGTCAGATCATCTCTCAATTTCAAAAGAATCCCAATGATTTAATGGCCATTTACAAAAATGACGCTGAAGTACTCCAATTTATTCGAGAGTTTTCTATTCTTATGAGTAACCATTTTATCAATTTAGCAAAGAAAGAAGACAGACAAAAAAAAATAGAAAATAAAAAAAAGGTGCTAACCTTTATTAAGCTTAATTTTAACTTCCTCGTTAACCTGCTAACTTTTATGTATAAAAAAATGCAACTGTCATTAACATTACCCATGTAATTTACTGTCTGGTTTACTTTTGTTAACATGTGATAATAAAATTTATAGATTGTTATTGAGGAATCCACCAATCTTGAGGAATCAATCCACCAAAGATTTGATGATGAAGAAGTAAATAGAATAATATCAAATCCTGAAATGGTTTCAATATTGCAATGCAAAGAAATTCGACATTTTTTTTTTCATCTTAAATCAAACCCAAGTAAAGCTCAAAAGTATAATTTTTTTTTTTTTTTCAATGATTTTTATTATTTATTTTTTTTATTTTTACTATTTTTTATAATTTATTTTTCAGACTCATTTCACTTTCTTATTTTTAAATTTAATAATTTCTTCTTTCAAACTTGTCTGTGTATAGAGTAGTGACGGATCCAGAATTTCCCGTGGGATTGATCCAATAAAAATTTAGAACTTATTTCAGATTCATTAGTAAAAAATTTTAAGGTAATGAGATTCCTCCTCCTTGGTTTAAAAGCGTTGAAAAATCCAAAACAACTAGTTTGCACTACTTTTAGAAATAAAAGTTATTGCTGTTATTAAATCGATTTTCAAACTTTCGCTCCAAATACGGTAAATAATTCATTCTGTGCAATTCTCCATTATTAAATACAATAATGGAGCGTTTAATATCGTTTAACGTTTTTTACAGTCGGATCACTTTGAGATTTTCAAACGTAGACAATAAAAGGCTCTATCAGCTGTCATAGCTAGAACTCATGCCATACCTTCTTCCACACCAGCAAAAAAGCAGTTAGCCAAAAAAAGAACAGATACTTCACTTAATCTTAAAATTTACACCGTTTCAGTTCGATATTGTAAACAGTGGTATAAGATTACTTTAGGTGCAATATTTTTTCATTCGTACACCAACACGTGAAAGCAAAGTACTAACATGATAAGTATGAGGTTGGCTGAACAGCATATTCAATGCTGTTGCTTTATTAGAATGCGTTTGGTCTAGCGATGCAAGTTTTTTCAAGTAAAATACATCCGAACAAAAATAGTTTGTTTTTTTTATATATATATATATATATATATATATATATATATATATATATATATATATATATATATATATATTTGTATATTTGTATATTTGTGTATATATATATATTTGTATAAAAGTTTTTTTTTTTTTTTTTTGTTAATCTTTGTCATAATCTCTAGATTGTTGAAATTTTATTTTGTGAAAAATCAACGAGCTAACCAGGTACTGAATAGAATCCTCTTTGAAATTCTCGGATGTTTTTGAAAAATATGATGGTCGGTTGTTGTCGGATGCTACAATTTGGTTATAACGAACCAAGATGATTGCAAATACGCAAGACGTCGAGTTGACGATGCTTTATTCTGTACTGGTGCTGAGCGCTGCCTATGCAGTTTATGACAGAAGCTTATATTTAACAGAAGAAGAGAAAAAAGATGCGGAGAAAATTGAAGCTGTGCTGTTTTAGGCTTTCTCTCTGGACCCCTATGCAGCGTACGAGTTATTCATAAAGCGAAGACTAAACGATGGAGAACGAGTGGAGTCTTTCTGGCGGGCTTGCTAGAAAAACTCCATTCGTTCTCATTCTCTCAGATAAAGCGGTGAGGCTGGCGTTCGAACTTGCTGCCACTACCTGCCAAATCCGTGGTGTACGACAATTGTTAGAGGTTAAAATACATTGCAAGAAATTGTGCAGCACCGAAGAAGACTATGCGATGTTTCAAATGTAATGAATAAGGGCATGTGATAGTAAACTGCGAGCATGCCCTGCGTGGCAGCGAAGGAAAAAAGTTGGTTGACGCTAGTTCCTTGGCATTTCGAGCTTTTGTCCAAATTGGTGGAGATACCGTTGAACACGCAACATGGTTGCACAAGGAACGATCTGCAGTTCACATAAATATGTAGAATTGGAAGTCTTTTTCCGTAGTATCAATACGGCATTATCATAGAAGCTCAACAGGCTGCAATTATTCACAGATTCTGTGGCAGTTTTTCATTGGATTTCTGATGCCTTGACAGGAAAATCACTACTCAAGTCGAAAGTATCAAGCGAAATGCTAAAATGACGCAGAGATAAAGTATTCCGGGAATTAGTTAACGATTACAGCTTGGAAGTTGATGTAAAGCTGATATCATCCAAAGATAACTAAGCTGATTTGTTAACTAGAGTACCAGGTTGGTGGATGAGAATGTTGAAACTTGACAGTTCCATAAGTTGTGCTAGAATCGTTGTAACAAATCAAAAATCAATGCTGGAAATACACTAACAGACTAGACACTTTGGAGCCAGACGAACATTACACTTTGTAAAGAAAAAGTATCCTACTGCAGCAGAAGATGTACGCAATAACAGGAAAGCACTGAGGTAATCCGATACCTTCGATCCAAATTTTGCAAAAGAGGAGCACTTTAAAAAATTCTGATATATAATGGTTCCGCATTCAGAAGTGAAGAGATCGTAAAATTCTTAGAAAAATGGGATGTACGTTTAATGCATCGAGCAGGCATCGAGCAGCGTATTGTCCATTGGGAAATGACATCGTTGAGAAAAAAAAACCTGCAATGTTTAATCGAACAGCAGAACGATCGAGAATTTCTATAGCGGAGGCCGTATATTGGTTTAACGTCTCGACTAACAAAACAGGAGTGAGCCTAATGGACGAACGGCTTAACTATGAGAGATGGCTCAAAGTCAGTGAGTAGCAAGAAACTTCTCGCGTTGATGAACGTGTGGCTGAAACTCCCCGAAGGGCGATGTGTAACTAAGTGGCGTTCAGGTACCATCACTCGAGATTTATCGGATCAGGTGATCGAGGTGGACGTTATGCCTCGCCATGTTAAGCACATCAGGCCAAGAAGCGAATCTCAGAACGACCGAATGAATTAGCGGATGTAGAGATAGCGATTGGGGATAATGATATAAGAAGTGGCGAAGACGAGTCTGAAAACGTTGGACTGAATGAATGAAATAGAATGCGGAAAATGAAGCATTTAACGAGAATGAAGATCAATTGGCTGTTAACTGTGAGACATAACAGGGTTGCCACTCAACCTGAAAAACCTGGAATATCTGGAAATAGCATGAATCCCAGGGAAAACCCGGAAAACTCAGAGTTTTATTAAAAATTTTATAAAATTCAGCGAAAACTTAGGAAAAATAATTTTTTATTTGAAATTTTGTGCAATAATTTTTTTTTTCAAAAATATTTTGTTAGTACATATAATAATAAGTTTGCAAGATGTGGGTGTTTTTGTAGAAGTTTTAGTTTGTCAAATATAAAAATTGTTTTTAATTAAAGAAAATAATAATTTAGTTGATGAACAGGTAAGAATATAGAAAAGTCAGGGAAAACTTAGGGAACTTAAAGAGTTCAACTCGGGGGAAAATGTTCTATACTCAGGGAATACTCAGAGAAAACTCAGGAAAAAACTTTAAAAATTATAGTGGCAACCCTGCATAAAATGCCGTAGCTCCCCTACGCTAAAGCAATTGAGAACGACGAGTGCCTATCAAATTTTCGATAATTGTTGCTCTTAAATTTGATCCATGAAGATCAAGGAGGAGTGTACCTACGTTGTCGAATGTTCAAAATCATTCTGTAAATCCACCAGGCAATGCAAACGTACGTAATAGTTCGTTGTGAAAAACGAAATAACATTCAGTAAGATAAATATATGATATAAATATGGGTGAAAAGACTAAAGGTAGAAAGAAAAAAACAAGAATAATGGTAGTTCTTTATTAGACTTTATTAGAGTTTATATACATGTTTTTTGAGTTAGAGTTTATCACGTTGGATTTTGTATATATTTCTTTCTGAAGCTTTTTACATTGAAGTTTGTTAAAGTTCATTTATATATATTTGTATTCTTTGTCATAATCTCCACATTGTTGTAATTCTTATGAAGAATCAACAAGCTAACTAATTGAGTTTTTTTTTTTTTTTCTTTATTATTGAAGAATCTTTGTCATAATTTCCACATTGGTATGACTTTATTTCGAGAAGTATGAACATTTCACAAATGTAAAAGGTTGGAAAGTCTGTTGCTATTTTAAAAAAGTTTGTCTTCTCTTTTTAAATTATAATCTTCTACGCATTGATAATTGAGGTTTATGATCAGGATGGAGCAGCGGTAAGAAACTGAATCTAACGGTTTTAAAATCTTTTTGTTGTTTAACATCTCACTTGGAACCCATGAAAACCATGGGACCTTACTAAATGTTTATCAAATAATTCTGATGCTTCTATTAATATTGGCATTATATTACTACTATTTGTTTAAAATTTTATAATTTGCTTTTCAAATACTCAATACATTCAAGATTATTTTCGTATAAAAGTAAACTTTAATACAAAATAATTTTTTTTAAATACATTTTAAAACTAAAGAACTTGAAAAACATGGCTTCTATGCTTTTAGCTTTTTTGGCTCTTTATTTTTGACAATACAAATCATATTAAGTTTTCAAAAAAACTCAATAACATAGTGCTTAATGTCTTTGTAAATATTGTAAAAGGCTTGAAAAAGGCATTTTTATAATTTATATTTTTAGTATAAATAAAAATAAATTTTGAAACTGATTGAGTATAAATATTTCATCGTAAATATTTATTATCCTATTTAAATCGTTACAAAGAATTTTTTTTTTATAGTTGTTTACTATTTTTTTTTGTGTGTGTAATTCATTATTTTTTGATAATACTATTAAATCTATTTTTTTAGATTACTAAATTCTGCAAATTCTGACATGCGGTACAAGATTCAAAAGTTAGTCGACGCGGGTTTGCTTCAAATGTCTTAGTATATTTGTTTATGTGTGTTTATAAATATATATATATATATATATATATATATATATATATATATATATATATATATATATATATATATATATATATATATATATATATATATATGTCTTTAAACCCCTTAAAAAATACTGAAATTTAGAAATATACGTCATCACTTAAAATATTACAATCAACATTAAATGTTTAAACAATATATTACGTATAAATATATTTAAATAAAATAATAACATTTTTGTTTTTTTGTGAGTTTGTAGAATTTCAAAATTATTTGTCGGTCCTGTACCCAGTGGGTACAGGACCTAAAAAAAAAAAGTCTGTTAAACGTTCAAAAGAGGTCCAAAACGTTTAAAAGACATCTTTTTTATGTCTCTTTCCCACTGGGTATTGGCAATAAAATATCGTGATTTGTTGTATAAATATTATTTGTTATATATATATATATATATATATATATATATATATATATATATATATATATATTATATATATATATATATATATATATGTATATATATATATATATATATATATATATATATATATATATATATATATATATATATATATATATATATATATATATATATATATATATATATATATATATATATGTATATATATATATATATATATATATATATATATATATATATATATATATATATATATATATATATATATATATATATATATTTGTTATTTTTCATAAATAGTAAAATTTACGGCGGTTTGTGTTTTTAGAGAAACTAAAAAAAACAAATTGTGAAAAAATAATTGCGAAGATAATTATTACTTTAATAAAAAATCATTTTTTATTTTTTTACTATTATAAAATAAAGTTGAAATAAAAATTTATTTGACATTAAATTTGACATTAAAGCTGCAATTTATTAAATATTTTAATACAATTTATTTTAAAGATATTTTAAATAATTTATTAAAAAATAATAAATAATACTTAAATAAAAACGTAACGAAAAAAGTAACGAAACTACTGGATACTACGCAAGCTTTGGGGACTTCTATAAAGTACATAGAACAAGATAATACTGAGGGGACGATATGTTGTCAAAAAAAAGATTTTTTTGTTAATTTTACCGTTCTGTATTATTTACAATGTAAAAGTAAATAAAATCATAGACAGAAGACATCAATCTGCTTTCTCACCAAGCTCCATTTACATTGACTTCAAATTTTACTTATTAAATATATAAAATATATATTTATTAAATAAAAAATAAAACTTCAAACTTAGTTTAAAAAAAAAATAATACGCTGCAAAATAATTGCTTATATATAATAAGATCAAAATATAGGAATGCCGGGTAATAATACCATTGATTCATTTTTAAACTGCTCTATATAAATTTTAAACCATGTTATTAATTTTACATAATTGTTAGTTAGCAATTTTTTTATTTTAAAAAATATTTAAATATTTTTAGAGAATAAAAAAGATTTGAGTCATTTTCAAACAAAATAAAATTTAATGTTTTCTTGTAAATTCATATACACTAGGGACAGCAAGCGCTGTTCCTAGTGTACATGAATTTACAAGAAAACATTAAGATGCAACCGTGCAGAACTAGTTAAGGTGTAAGGTTGTGTTTGTTTTATTCATAGTATATGAAACTGCTTTTTATAAGTCAGGTAACATTTAAACCAAAGTGGTTTATTTGTTTTTACTTCATAGTATTCAAATTTATTTTAATAATGTATTATGATCTATGGTGTCGAAAGTATTTTACATCTAAATGAATACTCCTATCTGATTGACAGATTCATGAATAAAGATAGTGTATTAGCTCTTAGTGTATGTTATAAGTCACAGCAAATATTATCAAAGTTGGAGTGATTCATGCAGTTTTTATTTTTTCAAGAAGAATACCTGTTTTAAAAAAAAAAAAATGTAAAGATATAAGATTGCTAATTTATATAATTCTGCATTTTTGTTTCTTCCAAGCAGTTTGCAACTCAATAATTACAATATAATTATTTTTTATAAAAAATTTCAGTTTATAGATCCAAACTAATATTTTTTTACAAAACACGAATAAAACTATCTGACTTGCGGTCTAAAACAACATTTATAACAGCTGTTTTATCATAGTTTCAATATGATTTAATATGCTGTTATAAGTTTTTTTTTATAAGATCTCTGACATAAACTTCAATTTATTTTCTAAACAATTTAACAAAAAATAGAATAAAGTAAACAGACACAAAATTTTTGTGTCTGTTTACTTTATTACAAAGACTTGAGAACTACAAACAAGCGATGCATGTTTTTAAACAGATAAACTACACAAGGGCCAAAACTCGGGTTTGGCTTTACCTTCTTCTTACAATTTAGGTATGAAATTTTATAATAACGAAAGTAATGGGCTCCTGATGTTTTTTATTATTTAATTGTGTTTCAGCAAGTGATTATATTAAATACAATCATCTGATGTTTTAATTTAAATTAGTTGTCTACGGAAGATCATTGGGTACAAATTTCATTCACCCAAGTTCTGAAAAAGAGGAGAGCAGAAAAAATAAACATTTCTATCGAAAGAGAGGAATTATTTTATTCACTTATTTTGAAAACTAAAAGTAAAAAAAAAGTTCAGCAATGCTTAGGTACATAATTATCATTACTATAGTCATTTTTAGATTATTTTATTTATTAAAAAAAAATCTCCAAAATACTACGGGTGATAAATTTCCCTCCTAGATTGTATTCATCTCACTCTTCACATTTACATTTTTACACTTAAGGTTGTGAAACAAATATTAAAATCAGAGAAAGATGGTGCAGATAATTCAATCTATTTATCTATTCGTTTCTTTCAAGATGGTGCAGCTTCTTCTCAAGATCTCTTTCGCTTCTTTTCAAGATGGTGCAGTTAATTCAATCTTTTAATCTATTCGTTTCTATCAATATTTTCATTTTATCTTTATAACTTTTTAATTTCATCACGATTGATCTTGTACGTTTATCTTTTTTAATTCCAGTACGATGTGCACGTTCAATGTCGATTCCCAACAAACCTAGATTTTTTTCAAGAAATATTTTTCTTCCGTTTGTGTCCAAGTTTCATTATCGTTTTCCGGTAACCCATCAATTCTTAAGTTATCTCTTCTTGTTCTAACGTCAATGTTTCTTTGCTGATTCTTTAGGAGTTGTAAACAAGTTAATTCCTTTTCAAAGCTGTTGTGACAAGCCTCGACTTTTTGATCAATAAGGTTTTCTTGAAAATTTAATCCTAATTTAACATCTGCTACATCTTTCTCGAGTATTTTAATTAGGGATGTACCGAAGCTAAAATTTTGCCGAAGCCGAAGCTTCGGCCGAAGCCACTTTGCCGAAGCCGAAGCTTCGCCTCTATATATGCTTAAAATTTAATCAGCATTCAGATCAGCAGGGGTGTAAAACAAAAAAGGTACCAAAACTAAGGTCCTTGACTAATAATATAGAAAAATCGTATAAAAATGAGGACGCCAGTCAGGGTTGCTGTTCCAGGCAGGGCAAAAGCTCTCAGCGCCCCTGTTTAAAAGTTTCTCATTATGTCGTTTCTGATACTTGACCGCACCGAGCGTTTTTTTTTTAATTTTAAACTTTTTTGAAACATTCTCCCCAAATTTTCCTACTTCTAGTTCTACTTTTTCTGTGTGCAAACCATATTAATGTTATATAGCATCATTTCATGTGCTGTATATTTTATTTTTATTTTTAATGCACCTTTTGTTAATAGAAGTGGATAAAAATCTCTGAACATTACTAGAGTAAATTTATCTTTTGCACTTGATCACTCTTTCTTTAAATAAACACTCTTAGCTGATCTAGTTATATCTACAACATAAAAAATCTTAGAAACACACTTTATCTTTTTATTGCTATTTATTTCAATATCTTTTTTTTTACTTCTCTGTATTCTTTAAACGAACAATTTCTAAACTAAAAAAAACCCAAGTTAAGACCATTTTGGATTCCACTACAACTGTTGTGAACCTGCTGCTAAAAAAAAGTACAAATGATAGATTTCTCTCTAACTTCTTTTTTACACACTTTTAAGTGTTTTTTTTTTTATTATTTTTAACTTTACACTGCATAATATTTTCTATAGCTTCTTTTAATCTTTTACACTTTGAAATCTTAGTATTCATTCTTCTTCTGTCTTTGTAATGGATAAATCTGCATCAGTATCTGAAATCAAATATTAACTATCTGTGATAAAAGCTTCCATAGTAATCTAACAACTCTGTAGAGTGAGTTTTAAATAAAATAATAAATAGAATACTTTATAAATTTTTTATTTATAATTATATTATTATTTACTTTATATTTATAAATAAACAGGGACTGAGCAGGCTGATATTTATTTGATTTAAATTGTTTATTTAATTTAAATAAATTTTGATGATAAATATAAGAGCTTAAAGTAATCAAAGCTTCAACCTTTAATTTATTTTAAATAAAATTTAAAAGTCTTCATAATATCATAAGAAGAAACCAGAATAGTGATTTACATGTTTAATATATAAATTCAATTTAGAAGTATTTATAATATTAATAAAAATGCAAGGATAGTTATTATCATTGATTTTTCTTTTTCTTTTAATTTATCTAGTTTTTGTTGGCTTTTTTTTTCTTTTTTCATTCTCCTCGCTCATATTTCATTTGCTTTTTTTCCTTTTTTTGTTGTTGAGAACTTTATGTTTTTTATGTGTCACTCCATTGACTATTTTTATATCTATATAAGTGACACCTAACCAAATTCTGTAAATTTACGATGAAATTTTGCAAATTTTTATTAATATGGTTAAATAAAATTTAAAAAAATTAAACATACACACAATTTAAAATAGTAGCAACGTATCTTTAATCTTCTTTAAAGAGAGATTACTAAGGTTTATCGGTCAAATGTTGAAACCAAATTTTGTTCTATTTGCGGTAATCCCACACAATAATTTATATGAATTCGTTACATAATACAAATTAAGGTTTTAAAAACTTTTAATTTGTTTTAAGTTATAAGGTTTTTATTCTGCATAGAAATGCTGCTTCAGTTCATCTAAAGTCACACTTGGAAGCTTTCAAAGTGTATGAGGACCTTCGCTAATTTTATTATTTTTTTCAAAATATTTTTACTTATTTATTATTATCCCCTCCATAACAAGACACTTGGGAGTAAATAATACTAAGTATATGGTATAGACTCCAATTTTAACTCTGTAGTCCTAAATTTATAACTTTATTAGACACTGGCAATTAGCTTATTTTTATAACTTGTCCTACAATACTTAAAATTTTTTGCCAAAGCCAAAGATTCGGCAAAAAATTGACCTGGCTTCGGCCGAACCGAAGCTTCGGCAATTTTGCCGAAGCTTCGGTACACCCCTAATTTTAATTTTATTTATGTTTTAATTTAGAATGTTTTCAATTTTATGCAGTCGTTTGTTAATTATTTTCGTGTTTCTGCTTATATTATCTTATAAAACGTTTTTTTCTTGTTGTTTGAGTAATACTTCCGTTTGATTTTGCATTTCTTTCTTGAATTCCATGAACATTTCTTTTAACATTTTTTTAATTTCTGATAATGTTGCCATGATATATAAAAATCGAGTTCAAACAAAATATCTATACTTATACAAAATACGAAAAAAAAATGTAAGTTTGTAGGGTAAATTGGCGAATTTCGGACAGCATCGAATTTCGTGCAAACAGGCTTTCGCATCAAAAAAATCACACCAACGCTAATTTAATCAAAGTGTTGTTTCACGTTTCATTTAGTACAACCTTTTCGCATTAAGTTACTGCTAACCTCATCTCTGTAATCCAAATATTTATATTAAAAAAGCTATAATAAGTTACAATACATCAGTTTTTCACGTAAAGTGAAAAAACCTTTTTACACTTAACTTTTACACTTAACTATACAAAAATGAAGCACGACATTTCTTTGAATGAAATACTAATTGTTTACCCAAGTTTAACAAAGGTAAAAAAAATAATAATAATAATAAACAAATACTTTTTTGATGTAAAAAATTTCTGCACGAATTATCGAAAGCATCAAATTTCGTGCATTATGCCCGAAATTTAATTTACACATTATTAAATTTCGTGCATTATTTTATTTTTACCTAACAATGATTTTAAATGCTTTTATGGTTTTAACTATCTTTATAAGCATTCTAAGGGTTGCTAGTGACGTTTTTAAGACAAAACAAAAAAATTAAAGCAACAGCTGCGAAATTATCCGTATGGCTGGATTTCTTTTATCTAAGCAATATTTGAATTCAATTTTCAACTTTTTAAAAATATAGTTTCATCATAGTAGATATACAAGTTAAATTTTTTTAATCAAGTTTGTTATCGTGACTATGGGCTCTAAGAAAAGACAGAAGTACCAAAAATATAACGAGGAAGCTGCCATAGCCGCTGATGCTGATAATACCCGCGTTATGTTCCAACAAGTAATCCAACTCTAAGTCAGACATTTAATCACTAGCAAAATATTTGCAAAAAACTATATATGAATTAAGTATTTCATCTTGAATAAATCTGCTAAATTTAACTTATAAAAAAAAGTGCACGAAATTAAATTTTACTTTGTCAACTTGCACGAAATTGTGCAAATCATCAAAAAAAAAAATTCAAAACGAAAACAAAAAAATAAATAAAATATAGTATTTAATAATTGCCTAAATTATTACTATTTTGTAGATAAAACAATTGGCTGCCTAAATTGAGCTCATTATACTTTTGGTGGCCGTTTGGTTATATTCTATAACGTTTATGGCAAATGTTCAGCAAAAATCCCGAAATTCGCTAACTTACCTTATTTATATTTTTTCGTGTTTGCAAATTTAGAAAGATTTATGAAAGCTGTTAAAAATACATCTGTTCACTATGCAAGCTGAGTTGCAAAAAAAAAAAAAAACATTCAAATGGGTCATCCCAGCTTACTAATTTATAGCTGTAACAGCTTCTGTATACTTATTTGATTGGTCACTTATAAATATAAAGTTGTAACATACCGTAAGATCTTGCATAAAAATAGCTTGATATTGTTTTTATTATTACATTGATAATTTAGATTGTAACAAAATGTTATAAGCACATTATTTGAATGTTAGTTTATAACGTTAGTTTGTAATAAAAGGTCAACTTCAAGATTTTCTTGTGCACAAGAACCACTTAAAGTTGACTTTTTATGAGGTAACCTTCTAAGATATTTAGAAGATTAAAAAATACAGCCTATTTTATTTATTTTTAAAATTTAAAAAAATGACAATATCATATATTAAAGATAATATCAAAACCTTTCTTTATTTAGTAAAATTATATCATTTTTTAAAAATGTTATGCAGTAAGTTTTAAAAATAATTCACAACTATATTGGCCGATTATTGGCTCAACGGAGCTACGGCATTTGTGCAAGAATTCTTACACTAATTCCGTAAAATCTGTTAACAGACTTTTATAACAAAATATTGGGTCGATATTGGTCAAATGTTGGCCCAGCATTTACTTAACAAATTTAATACTTAATACAAAATAAACATCTTACAGCTTTGCAGCATTTTTTGTGTGTTTTTTAAAATAAATACACATCTTTTTAAAATAATAGGATCAAATGCAAATTATTTTTAAAAAGATGTATAATTTATGTAAATGTAATAAAAGAGATGACATAACATAACCATTATGTCATCTCTTTTTTTCATTTTTTCAGTATTCAGTTAGTTTTAAATATTTTTTCACTTTGTAACTGCTTTGTGAAAGCCAAAATTTTTTGTAGTTTTAGTGCTTTATTGTAGTTATAGTATTTTACCATCTTAGTGTTTTAAAAATCACAAAAGTAAAAATAAGCCAGTACACAACCTGCTAGCACTAACAGGAAAACTGCAATGTTCTTTTTCAAGATTAAACAATCAAAAAGTAAATGTTTACAAGTACGATATTTGCGAAAAACCAATTTGGAAATTAAAACATTACGCCAAAAAATAAAATTCGCTAAATGTTCGCCCGACGGAATAAATTTGCCTATGTTAAAACTTACGTTAAGCTAATGTAAGCTTGCTATCTGGGAAGTGTTCTGCAAAAACTTTTAAACAGTGACCTAACTAGGGGTTGCAGGGGTGCTGATTGCACTGGGTGACACCATCACGACCTAAAACAGAAGGAGTGACACCAAAATGGAAAAAATGCAAATATGACAGAACTGCTCATGCTCGTGTTAATTTATTTTTGCGTTTATATTTATTTTTCCCCAACTCAGTTTTTGAAGGACTTTTTTTTTTTTTTTAGAAATTCGAAATCCGTATCGTTGGCCCTGTGAATAAAAGTCTAGAGGTATTATACTTAAAGTTTTCCGCACTGGGTGCCACCAACCCTAGTGATGCCAATGCTTTTAAGTTAAAATTAGAAAAGAGATTCCAGGTTTGTGCGGTTAAAAGTAAGCTCTATGTATATGGACGATTCTCTACCCATTTTACAAATGATTGACACTTGCCCAATATGAAAATGCAACCTTCAGGAAAATGATTGAGCTGCTGATCAAGGAGAATTAAGTTTGGCCAGTCCAGGACTTGAATCAAGGAATTCTTTAGAACGTTGGTTTTTGTTTGGTAACTAGAACTAAAAGAGAAAAAATTGGCTTTTATAAATATTTTTTAATTAATTACTCATATTTCTTTAGAGATAAAATGAGGTCTTCTCAGTCCAGCCAGGTTTGCAAGTCACTGTTTGAGTCAACCATTAGCCCTATGCAATTGGAAATGAACAAGTACTTCAACTTGACAGATCCTCCTCCATCCAATGTTGCAAAATGTGAACTGTGATAGTTTTAAATTTGTTAAGTTATTGAACTTTAGCCATTCAAACTTTGGCCATTTTTTTTTCATTTCGTCATGTGAACTTCGGCCATTTTTTCAAATTTTTCTCTTTTTTTCTATGTTATTTCAAATTTTGACAATCTATTAAATAATCCATTTTCAAGGCATCATCTGCTAGCTCTGAGCGAGTTTTCTTATCAGGAGGCATAATGGTTACGTACAAAAGATCAAAACCTAATGTCAAAAATGCCTACAAACGGTTCTACTGCATGGATAACTTTTCAAGGGTGAAGATATTCGCAAAGATTTATAAATATAAAGCAGAGGAGGATGCTAAAGAAGAAAAAAAAAGTCTTTGTTGAAAGCTCAGCCAAAAAAAAAGTTGTGTTTTAGTCCTCAAGCGCCATCACTGTTTTTTTTTCAAGCTCTAGTTGTCCCCAGCAATCATTTTTATTTAACGACATTAATTTTGTTTCAAAATCTGTAAAATAAAAAAAGCATAAAAATCACTCTTTTTTTTTGTCACTTCGTTTAAATTTTTTTATACAATTTTTTTAAGGAAACTATAAGAAGATGATGATTCACAGAGCATCATCGTCTTATAGTTCTAAGACCTGATAATGCTATGATCTTTATTGTTCTAAGACCTGAAAATAAGACATCTGTGGGTTATCATCTTCTTATAGTTCAAAGGCCTGTTGGTGCTTCGTGATAAGACCTGATGGTTTTATCACAGAATTTGTGATGGTCTTATCACAGAACATTGCCACATAGTGATTAGCAATTAAATTGTTGGTTCCCAATTTCGACTAAATGCACAACGCTTATGTACTCGAGCGAGATCTAAGCTCATAACCCATGGATTACGAGTATTACGCTCTAACCACTGCGCCGCGTCAAGGGCAGATTTATAGGGGGCAATCGGGGTTATTGTCCCCCTTATATGATTTTAAAAAAGTTTTATTTTGTGATTAATATTTGATGTTTGCACCCCTATGTAAAAAAAGCATGAAACGCTAACTAAAACATTAAAATATCTATTTAAAACTTTGATTTTAACAGCTTATATTACAAATTCTAATGTACAATTTCTCAGCTTTGAAAAGCGGTCAATTACGTTTTCAACATTTACTGAAATTTCTCTGTACACATTATGTAAGGCCATTCGGTTTGTGTGTTTTCTGTCATTTGAGTTCTTAGCCAGTTTTTAATTCTTTGCATGGTTGAGAAGCTACGTTTAGCACTGGCAACACTGACTTATTAGTTTAAAACATTTTGTGAGTGATTGGATATTGCACCAGGTCACTCAAATCAAAAACAACAGAAAGATTAGTAGGCAGTGATGTGATTTCTCCCAGATAACAGTTTGTTTCTTGTAATGAAGTTAGTAATTAACAGTTTTTAAATGTTTCCTGTGGTGTTCCGCAAGGTTCCATCTTAGGGCCTCTTTTTTTTTAATATATAACAATGACCTGCATTAAGTATCAAATCTTCTAAATATTATGTTGGCTAATGACACAAACTTATTTCTCTCTAATAGTCTATCTACTATTTTCCATGATGAACAAAGAACTTCAAAACATATCTAAGTTAAGATTCTTTTTTATCGCTCTCCAAAAAACGTTTTCTATTATTGTTATTCTAATATAATTATTTTTTCTATATTGTTAATTATTGAACTCAAAAAAAATAATCCCAGACTAGACCATAATGAATATATTTCATACTGGACTAGTTTTCAAACAGACAGATAACGTTTGAGTCAAACTTTTGTCAGAAGCTTAATCCTGGCAACTTTGTTTTTGCTGACAGAAGATTCAAGATTAAAGACAAACTAAATGCTGTTGGGGCAACGTTGAAAATTCCAGCATTTACGAAAGGTAAACAACAATTATCTGGATGGGAAGTGGAAACATCTAAACAGATATCTAATTTTTGCATACATGTGGAATGAGAGATTGGTCAAATAAAAAAGTTTTGCATTATTCATATGACTGTGCCAATCACTCACGTGGATTTATTAGATGATATTATGATTGCGCTTTTGTAAATCTCAATATAAGTGTAGTTACTTGATTAATGTAAATCTCAATATAAGTGTAGTTACTTGATTAATGTAAATCTCAATATAAGTGTAGTTACTTGATTAATGTAAATCTCAATATAAGTGTAGTTACTTGATTAATGTAAATCTCAATATAAGTGTAGTTACTTGATTAATGTAAATCTCAATATAAGTGTAGTTACTTGATTAATGTAAATCTCAATATAAGTGTAGTTACTTGATTAATGTAAATCTCAATATAAGTGTAGTTACTTGATTAATGTAAATCTCAATATAAGTGTAGTTACTTGATTAATGTAAATGTAAAAACAAATTTACAGAGAAGCAATTCTTACAGTTTTAAAATCTAATTACATATCAAAGGAGAGTAATTTTTGTTGTTTATTGCTTGGTTTCACATTCTTTGCAAAAACATTTAGCACTTTTTGGAGCTCTTTTTAGTCCAACATAGGGATGGCTCTTTTACTTACTTTTTTTTTACTTAAACGAGTAAAACAATCTTTATCAAAAAGTAAATTACATAAGTAATTTTAAACGTTTTATGTAAATTTACATTTCCGTATAAGTAATTAATTTTTTTGAAACGACTTTTACTTTATAATGTAAGTTTTTTTACTTTCAAAAGTAAGTTATGTAAAAAAAGATAAGATCAAAAAGTAATTTACTTTTACATGTAAAAGTAAGTTACGTGAAAAAGCTGTTTATTTTTACATTTAAAAGTTAATTACTTTTGAAAATTACTTTACATAATATAAAAGTTACTCAAACTGTAATTTACATTTACCTTTAAAAGTAACTAATTTAAAAAAATTTTATTAAAAAGTAACTTACATATAAAAGTAAATTACATAAAAGTAATATGCTAGCAAATGTAAATTAAATTTACAAAAAAAAAATATTTTTTAAGTAGGATTTTTCTATATTAAAAGTAATAACAAATCTTTATTAAAAATAAGTTATATAAAATAAAGTTTAAATTACATAAACTTACGTTTTATATAATTTGTAAATTAAATTAAAAGTAATTTATATAAAGTAAGTAAATAAATTTACTTATATTTTACAATAACTTTGACAGGATCTTGTACAAAAGTAATGCAAAAAAGTAAAATTTTAAGGAATAAGGCATAAGACATTTAGTTTTCCCCAACATTCGATTTGCGCGGTTTTAAATATTTCTTTCATGTAAAGTTTGAAAAAATTAATAATAGGGTTCCGCCCATGATTAAAACTCTCTAGTTCCGGTCATGATAGTTTTAGCTATAATAAACATTCTCTGAAGCAAACCGTCTCAACAATGTTCACTCTCTGGCCAACCGTTCGAAAGGTCTGGACAAAGCTGAAAAAAGAATGTTAGCAGAAGGCGCATATACCCATGGGAGACTCAGAAAGGGTAGTTTATTTGAAAGAAAATTAATTGGCATAATTGTTAGTCCTTTTTACAAGTTTTTGCGTAAATGTATTTATTATTTAAAAACTAAGGAGAGAAAGTTTAAACTTGTCCTGAATTATCGGGGCTATAACACCATGCCTTGAAGAATAAGGAGCCGCGAACAATTTCAGAGGACGCTTCAATTTTGTAAAGATTTGATGCCACTTTGATACTAAAAAAGCCCACCTGCTCAAGAATATCCTTTGACTCTAAAAGCCTTGGTTTAAACAACTACGATACTTTTATATTTAATTATTTTGATATTTGAGCAGCCGTGGCGCAGTGGTAGTGCACTTGCCTCAGAAACAAAGGGTCCGTGGTTCAAACCCTATTTCTAGGAATGCTTTGCGACATTGGTTAGGAAGAAGGCGTGAATTTTCAATTAAATGCTCATCAGCGGTGCTCTGTGCGAAGACCGTAAAGACTTATAAAAAAAATTAAAAAAATTTGGAACTTTTCACGTAAATATCTTTATCTGCATGTAGTATCAGTGGCCTAGCTACCGCAATGCCAGTATAAGCAAAACTTACGGTCCCACAAGCAACTGAACCTACCCAGCCGGCAAATAACGTTGAAATATTGTTGAAACCTAACGTTGAATTTACGTTGACTTAACGTTTAGAATGAAACGTTGATTTATCAACGCGCTATGTATGTCATTTTGCAAAATGTATATATGTATGTAAACGTGCTATGTGCGTCAAAATGTGATCACCATCAAAACGTACATTAGTGTTGCTGTACATTATCAAGGTATATTAGGGATATTAAATCTATTCATCGTCTATACTTAGACTATTTAGATCTTTTTCAGTTTAGTTAAGTTAAAATAGCTAGGTATGATTAAAGAAAGAGATAAAACTTGTTTTATTGAAAAATATATTTGAATATTACATATATTTACATATAATTGAATAAAATCTACACAAATTTCTTCTCTTTTCCACCACCTTTTTGAAATAGAGCGTAATTCAGAAAGTCAAATATTGTTCCATTAACCGAGGTTTCTTTTGGTCCATTGAACACAATAGAAGAAGCTGTAAATAAAAAAAATATATACAAAAAATCAAAAAGTGAAGATTTAAAAAATATATAATGAATGGAAAAGTGTTACAACTTATGAAAGCATATCTTTATATATATATATATAGATATATATATATATATATATATATATATATATATATATATATATATATATATATATATATAATATATATATATATATATATATATATATATATATATATATATATATATATATATAAAACATATATATATAACATTTTCCACCTTTGCCCTTCATTTCCGTGGACACCATATAACTTTTCGAAAATACTCTATATATATAACTGTTAGTTGGTATTAATAACTTTTTCAAATATTTAATTTAAATAAAACAACCTTTTTTCAAAAAAAATTAATAATCAAAATATAAAACATTTCTAGCATTGAAAAATAATTTTCAAGGTAGCCACATAAAATTTTTATAATAAATTTTATGTGGCCATTTATTAATGGTTTAACGCCCATGTTTAAACACTTATGGGGCTTGGACAGAGATCAAATAATGTAATTTTTTATGTTAAATAGCATGCATTTGCTAAAGCAATTTTTTATAATTCCATGCACTTTTAAAAAAAAAAGCAGTTATAAAAAAAAAAGAGGACTTTAGAGGATTTTAGAGGAGCTGCAGACACCCTGATTGCATGATTTTGTGTATTCTATCTTTAGAAGATGTTCCACCAATTAACTGTAATTTTAATTTTAACTGTAATTTTAATTTTAACTGTAATTGATTTATCTGTAAAAAACATAAAGTAAATCTAATATTATGCTTGTGGAGAAATTTGCATACAAGTTTCCACTTACAATACTGTTTGCTTTCTTTTGGATATATGTAAATATTTCAATAAAGAAATTTTAGATTGCTTTTAATAAATATAAATTTATATCAATCAATCTAAATTTTTTTCTTTTCCGCCACCTTTCCAAAATGGAGTGCATTTTAAGAAGTTAGACAAAATGCCATCAATTAAAGTTTCAGTCGCTCCATCGTATTTAATAGAAAAAGCTGTTAATAAAAAGAATTAAAAAAAAAAAACACATGGAGAAATTTTTGAATATATAAAAAATGAGAATAAAAAAGTTTTACAAATCTTATAAAGGTATACCTTTTACTACACCATATAAACTAGAGCTTTTAAAGCATATTTCCATCTTTCCCCTTCATTCATGGAGGTCACAAAATTATTAGAATTTTAATAGATAGAGAACTGATATTAATTATGTGAGAACTAATATTAAAATTTTTTTTTTTATAATTTAAATTGAACTCATTATCAAACAATTTTTTTGCTAAATAATTTAATCCTTAAAACTCCTGAATAATTAAAAATTATTTAGATTACCTCAGCATTATTTTGTAAATTCTGTCTTTTAAAGATATCCCATCAATTGCAATTCATTCACCTAAAAAAAAAACATGTAAAGCTAATATTATTGTTTGGAATTTTTAATTTTCTTTATACAAATACTCATCATATTTTTTAAGTGACTGATAAAAATGGATTTAATTAAAATCACTTCATTTGTATTAAAAAATTAATATTAAATTAATATTAAAGCCTTAATCATACATTATACAAGAGTATTGTGTAATACAATCTAAATAGTTGTTGCAATCTTTAATTTCTTTATCCGAAATTTAGCTTCTGTAAGCTTTAGAAATTTTTTAAAGAAAATATTGATGAATTTGGAGCTACGGGTACTAATGATTTTATTTTGTTGTTATGTTTGTATTCATTCCCGGTAAGTTTCTGTAAGTCAAAATTTTTTAGGTGTTTCCATAATAAACTCTGTTATATCTGAAATTTAGTGTAAGTCTGAATAATTTAATTTCTAAAATTTGTTTTACATTGCCTGTCATTTTTACTTGGAACAAAAACCATATGCTTTAAAAGTGAGCTAGAAGCTTTCAACCATGAAAAAAATATTGCATTCACTAACCCTAAAAATATAATAAAACCTGTCAGCAAGATCAGCTGTCAGTAATCCAAGTATTAGCATCATTCAAAATTCATCTTTGCTGCATTACATTTATTTTGGTCCAAGTAGTTAAGGATTTTTTTAAATTTCAAAAAACAGAAGTAGATGTTTTTTTTAATATCACTTTATCTTTTTTCGATTAATGGTGATACTGCACTAAATGATGAAACAGATTGACAGATGTAATGCCAGTATAAAAGTCGCAAGATCTATCATTTTTAAAATAAATGTTTGTATACAAGTAAATTGCAATAACACCATTTGTTTGGATTATGTTTATATACAAATTTGTCTGGTTTCATAGTAATAACTGATGTGGTTGAAGTTAATATTTCATATAAATCTTAATTTTTTTTATTTCGTGCTGAAGTCCTTTTAAAGTTATCAATTTCCTTTTTTAATTCCTGATTCTCTTTTATAAAACAACACTTAACATTAAATTCAACATAATTTAATGGATCATTTTTTGAAAAATTTGTATTATTTACATTTAATAATATAAGTCTTTGAGCATTGTAGCCCAAGTTAAACAAAAAATATCAATTTTTAAACGATAATGCTCTTTCAGGAAAATCGTCTGAACATGTTTTCGAACTCTTGAAAATTCTATGTTATAAATTCAGTATTTACATTTTTTTCCATTACAAATCTCTTTAACTTAAACCGTTGAAATGTTTACGTTTTTACTTCCATTTCTGCGCGCGCATAAATTTTATATCGGAACTGTGAAAAGGTGTATTTTTGTCAACAATGATTTAACGTTGAAATAACGTTAAATAATCAACGTTTAAACGGTAACGTTGATTTAACGTTGTGACATAGTTGAATAACGTTGAAACAACGCTTCAACCGAATTTTAACGTTGAAACAACGTAATAATGCCGGCTGGGTAGAGCCGCAAGGTTTAGGAGATATATTTAAAGAGTTTTTTTTTGTTTTTTTTTAGAAAAGTTATTGTTCCAGAGAAACAGAAATTGGGCACCTTGGTCACGTAAGCCTGGATACAAAATACCCTAAACATTTACCATCTCTACTCTAAATGTGAGGGCAACATATTAGTAATGATTTTTTTTAAAGGTATAATTTTGTAAAGTTTACATCTTCGCCTAATGAGGTGGTTGTTCCAATCTTTTTCTAAACATTCTCATGTGATAAGCAAGAACAAACTAATGTTTGGCACTTAAGTATGTTTTTATTTATACCACAATAGACCATAATATTATGCATTATAATTCCAAAATATTATAAAAATATTAAAAATTTAAATTATTATGAAAATATTATGACACTACCAAATATATATTAAACAGGTGCACTTTTGGATATATAAGTTGTGCTAAGTTCGATCGATATAATGTTCAATACCATTGTCATATTACCAATTATTTTGTAATAGTTTATTTTATACATGAGATTTAAATTGCTGTTAGTAATTATTTCAACCAAAATTATTGCGTTTTAATAATTATAATATATTATAATTAAAACCATATTTTGTCTCAAAAATTTACTTACGTAAATTTTGAGACAAAATTTACTTATGTAATGTTAATATAGTTATTAAAGACATCATTATATTAATAATTATTCATAAAGTCTTTAAATGAGTTAATTAATTGTAATTGGTTTGTTGATAAAAGGAATCGTTGCATGTTCAAATTGTAAAGCTTTTTTACATTGCAGCATAATACCACGCAACAACACTTGTATTTAAATCAATTTAAAATTAAATCGTGTTTTTTGTTTAATAAATTTTTTTGATGAATAATATTTTTTATAACACCGTCATTTTTATATGTTAAAAAAAAAAAATTATTCAAAACACCCTGTTTTAGACAGTTACATTAGAAAAAAATTTCTCTGTAAGTAAAGAGCCAATTTAAATGCCCTTTGGTGTTTTAGCTACATACATATTAATTTTTCAGGAAGGGGAAGTTGGGGTACAGTAGATCGAGGGGCACAGTGAATAAGAGTCATTTTCTCAAAGATTAGAATTTTATTCATCTTAGTAATGTAATCATTTTATGTGCTCATATATCAGCCGTTTTTATTTATAGTAGTTACCACAAAGTATTTGACTACCGGTTTTTGGTAGGTAATTTTTTTTTTTAGCTAACTAAAGTAAATTTTCTTACCTTCTTTATGTTTCTAAGGAGATTATGGTTGAAATAATTTTAAAAGTTGAAGTTTTTCATTCGGATTATTGATATTTCCTTTTAGTAGTTTAGCTTTTCTTTTAACAACACTCATGTTTCAATAAATTAGACTTGAACTAAATTTGTTATGAAAGGGCACAGTGAATCGGGGTACAGTAAATAGGTTGGTTCACTAATGTCCAATTAATGATTATAAAGATTAAATTCATGCATTTTTAACAAACAAACTACATGAAAATGAATTTATTAGTTTTAAGTTTTTAATAATAATATTTGAATAATTTTTTAATTTTTTAATACTTTTATAAGTTTTGTTATCAATAAAGTTCTTCTTTTTCGTCTCAATTTTCAAAAGGTCTATTTTTACAGTGTCTTTAGCCTTATATTTATTTGACTATGCCGCTAATCACTATAATTAATTCACGGCTGTGTTCATTGATTCACTGTGCCCCAGTACTAGGGCACAGTGAATAACATAACGCAACTCACTCTAAACCTTTCTGTGAGCCGATAGATAATGAATATTTGGGTTTTAGTAATTTATCATCATGAAAAACATATATCTCAATCCTTTCGCCTTGAAAAAATAAAATACATGTTTTAACTTTTGCTTAATTTAAAAAATAAAATCCGATCGACTGTGCCCTAACTTAACATATATTTCCAAAAGTAACCTGCACCACCACAATAGTTTCTACCTTAACCGGTCAGATCTCACTGGGTGATGACAAATATACCAACTTAATATAAAATAACTTAATATAAAGCATAAATAGTAGTTCTACCAGTTCTTATCTAAGATGGCTACCCACTATTAAAAATCACCAAATAAAAAAAATACACTTTCTCATTTTTTTAAGGGTTAAACTTTATGCACAATCAAATAAAAAAAAAAATTTAATTGTTGTTTAAGGTCAAACCCTTATACAGCAATCAAGTTTGCCCTTACTTAATTCTCTTGAAAGGTTTGGAGTTCCAAAAAATTACAAAAGTTACTAAAAAGGGTCTTAGCATCAGTTAAAAATTCTTTTAAAAAACCTACAAATCTCGATCTCGACATCAAAAACTAAGCTCAATTAAATACAGTTTTAATGTTAGAAGAACAGAAAATGATGGAGAATTTAATGCCTCTTGTTCTTTTTTTAATGTATACTGTTTTTTAAAGGTTTTTATTTTGTTTTTGTGTTTTACTCCATTTGAAAATTCCCTACCAACAATAAGTTGAAATTTTACAATCTTAGGGAGGTACGACACACCCGCCCCTCAAACATAACCCAGAAGTTGCGCACGATCTTACGTCTTTAAAGAAAAAAATAAACTTTTTATGTAAGCTAGTTAACTTGTCGTGAACTAGCATATATAAAAAATATTATCCTTTTAACAATGTACCAAATTGGACTTACACGTTTGGCTTCCCCGAAATTGAATGTGAGCATGTAGGTCAACTTAATGTTTTCTTTTACAACCATCTCCTACGGTGGAAAGAGAGAACATGTTACGAGCTAGTCTTCTCAAGTTCATGAAGGTATACTTTGTTGAAAAGATGTTTACAAAACAAAAGCTGCAAAGTTTGCTAGCATGTTTCTTTGATCCGAGAACAAACGAGTGTCTTACAGAAAAAGAATATCAAGAAGCAGAAAACAAACTTATGAAAAAATTTGCAAAGTCAGCATTCTGACAATATCCTCGAAGATCAACGCATACAAATATTTGTTTGCAAAATGAACAAAATTATTCGAGAAGTGGTTAGTTATAAACCTAAAATTTATTTTTGTTAAAAAACATGTTTTTAAATTTATATAAAAATTTTACTTTTTGTACATTTTCAGTGTTGTTAAAAAATAGATTACATTTCAGCTAATATAAATACTTGTTTTCATTTTTAGATATGATTGATTCAAGTAAAGATGTTTTGTTTTTTTTGTTTTTTTTTTATGTTGATTTAGGTGCCCCAAGAAGTCCTTACGGTCTTATCACAGAGCACCGCGGAAGAGCATTTAATAGGAAGTTCACGCCTCCTTCCCAACCGATGTCGCAAAACTTGTCCAGAGGTGGGGTTTGAACCACGGATCTTACTTTTCTGAAACAAATGCGCTACCACTGCGCCACGGCTGCTTCAATTTCATGTTTCACCTGAAGTCATGTTCAATTTCATGTTTCACCTGAAATGTTCAATTTCATGTTCAATTTCATGTTTCACCTGAAATCATGTTCAATTTCATGTTTCACCTGAAGTTCCTGTTAAACGCAAAAATGGGTTTGCTAAGCTTGCAACATTGTGTGTTTTTAATCTGTGCGAAGAAAAAACACAGTTAAAGCGAAATATAAAAGAGGAGTTATCCTTTTTCAATTATACTATAAAAGCAAAAACTTGGAAATTCGATCAATTTTGGTACAAGTATGAAAACGATATTCCAATGTTAGCCTCTAAAGCAAGAGAGGTATGTACTTCACCTGCTAGTTCGGTACGGCCAGAATCCTCATTTAGTGTTGCTAACTTTATTCATCGCGAAGAAAGAAGTAACTTAAGCTCAAGAAACTTGCGGTACTCGATGCTACTTAAAGAGAAGAATTTAAATTTTACTTTAAAAATTTGTATTTAACTGAAAATGACGAAAAGTATTTTAACCAGTATTTTTAAAAGTATTTTACTTTTTTGAACCATCCTACTAAATTCGTTATATTAAACAAATTAAAATAAGCGGTTGTTGTAGTTATGAAAAGTTATAAATTTTTTTTAAGTTAATTTTAAAGTTACTTTTACTATTTAACTTTAACTTTTTTAATGTTATTTAAATCAGTTATTTAAATTTTTTTTTAAAAGACTGTCTGGTTTATTGTTCTTGCTTTGGAAATGGCTCTGCATTTTGCAATTTTGTTCTAAGTTTTGCATTTTGGCTTCTTTTATTCAGCGTGGTTGTTGTTAAAAACCAATCTAACCAAAATCAAAGATATTTCTTGAAATGACTAACTAGAATAATTGTTAGATAATAGAATAATAAAGGAATAATTAATGTCTGGAATAGACTATTTGAAATTAGTTAATTCCAGACAACAGTTTTATGAATAGATATTAATAAATAAACAAAAACAAAATTTTATTTCTGTTAGACGGTTGTTACGACCAGGGTGGTGACGGGGGTATCACACCCCAAGCTGTTATATATGCATTTGAGTTAGCGCATTAGCGTTAACAACAACCACACTGATTAGGAGAATGCAAAAAAATGCAAAAAGCAGCACCATAGCTACAAATATGCACGACTCTTTTATGGTAAATTTTTATCAGGGCTATTAACTTATTTCCTCCCGACAAAAAAATTAATACTGAAACAAATAAACCAAAAAAAAAATGCCTTTTTTAAAGGTTTTTTGCAAAAATCTTTCTTTCAAAAAAGTTAAAGACCTCAATTATTAGAGAAAAACAAAATATTAGAGAAAAAAATGAAGGGTACAACCCTCTTTGCAGGAAACAAAGTTCTCCAGTTGGCTCTGAAAACAATTTTAAGATTTACTTTTATTAAATTTACACATATGCTGGAAGTTTCAGAGCTCTAGCTAGTCCGGAAGGTAGTGAAAAATCAATCGCAAGATTCCGGGACAACTGATAGCCAACAAACATCTTGTAAAGTCAAAATAAAGTTTGAAAAAAAAAATTACAAGTTTATTCTAAAGCGCTATTTTAATTGAATAAGATTTTGTTTGTCCTATTGTCCTTGTGCGGGTTGGACACCAACGCAACAAAAAGTAGGTTATTAGGGTGCCCACAACCTTAGAAAATTAAACAGCTTTTCTTACCATCTTTTTTCAAATAGAAATTTCATTATACATGATAAAACGCAATATAATTTTATTATATATGATAAAACGCATCAAAAGATTATATCTGATAAACACTCCTTTAATCATATAAATTATAACTTATAGTTTAAATGACTTATAATTTTTTGAAAACTGTTGTAGCAGTCGATGTCCTTGCGGGTACCAAAAATGTTATATTGCGTCATATTACCATAACAAAATACTTGATTGAAAAGACAAATACAAAGAAAAAAACTGGAGAAAAAGCGCGCTCTAACGAACAGTGACTTAGTCAGGGTTTACACATGCATGAATTACCCTTTGCTAAGAAATTATGCTCCCTTCCTCCCCCGACAAAGTTTCATTATAGCCACTAACCTATTTCTACTTAACAAAAAAAAAAGAAATAAAAAATCAATTGTGACTTAGTCAGGGTTTACACATGCATGAATTACCCTTTGCTAAGAAATTATGCTCCCTTCCTCCCCCGACAAAGTTTCATTATAACCTATTTCTACTTAACAAAAAAAAAAGAAATAAAAAATCAATGATTATTTACCAGCTTCTATTAGCACTCATGCGGCAGGGTTCCCGTCTCTACACTACTCTTATTCCCGCATGACTATATTTGCCTCTAATTATAATAGAACTACCCTTTCTGATATACGTGGAAAAAAAAATTTTCCTGATGGCCCACCACATACTTGCCCACATACCTGAAGTAGTACCCAGAAGTGCCCTCAAACAGAAAATGGATTTGAATACGCTACCTATATCAAAATTTACGTTAAATCAACATTAAATGACTGTTCTTTAAGAAAGTAAATAATGTAACTTACATTTTACTTACTTACAAAGTAAAGTATAAAATTTCAAAGAAAAAATTACTTTTATTTGTAAAAGTAAATAACAATTTTTTTCAAATTACTTTTATGTAAGCTAATTAATGCTAATTAGTTACTTTTACATGTAAAAGTAATTTGTTGTTATGATGTAGTTTTATTTTACTTGGTAAAGTAAGTGTTATGTTTTTTAAATATTATATTTACGTAAGTTTACTTCATAAATAACTTTTTTTACATTTAAAAAGTAAATTACATTTCGATGTAAATTTTTTACATAATTATAACTAAAATTGCTTTTGAAAGTAATTTACTTTACACGACTTACCATTAAAAGTAAGTTACTTTTACAAGTAAAAGAACAACTTTTACTTGTAAAAGTAAATTACTTTTTCAAGTAACAGTTACTCATTTAAAAAACTTAACTTAAGTAATTAAGTTTTACATGTTATATAATTTACGTAAAAAAAAAACGAATTACTTTTAAATGTAAGTAAGTTATATATTTTTATATAGGTTATGTAAAGTAATTTGCGCTTAAAAGTAATTCGCGTTTTTACATCAAAATAAGTAAAAGTGCCATCCCTAGTCCAACACAAGTGCAATGAAACCATTCCTATTTGTAGTTAGTGAAATTGCATAGTATCATTTTTCCAAAACTTGGTCTTTGGCATACACAGTAAACTTCCTACTATTTATTGTCAATTTATCAAACATTTTAAGAATATATATATATATATATCTTCTTTTTTAATTGATAAAATGAAACTTTTTTCATCTTTTAACTGCAGGGATAATACAAGAAAATTAGCCTCAGTTTACTAATTGTTAACTATTTGAAAAGTTAAGTATTATTGTTGACTTCCATAATCAATATATATTTAAAGAGTAGAAAAGTTGCAAGAACAACTTTTAAATTTAAAATGAGTTTAAAATTTGTACAAGAACATCTGTTTAAAAAAATTTTTTAAACAAGATTTTCATAACAATAAAAATTTTGATTACCAAAATTTGTAATTAATTTTAATTAATATTCTTTTAATACTTTTTCAAAGGAAATATTGATTTTTTTTTTTTTTTTTTTTTTTTTTTATTCATATATTTGCCGTACATATAACATTTACAAGTTTCGTAAATTAATATTTACAAGTCTCGTGAGTCAAAATATATATAGTGAAATTTATAATTAAATAGTACAGGCCGGACTTCAAGAAGATCGTAATGATCTTATCACGAAGCCCTTACAATGTGTTTGATATATTATTATGATTATGTTAAATATATATATAAATATAAATATATATAAAATATATAAATATAATTACATATTAAGTACAACTATGTTTATATATTCTTTTAATTTAGCTCATAATAAAAAATAAACTCAAAATAAGCTCAGTATAAAATATTAGACATAACTAGCAGCATAATAACTAAACTTGATAAGAAAAAATCAAGTGTTTTTTTTGTGTGTAATAAACACATTTTGATATATTGTTTGAGAAATTTGAGAAGAAAAAAAAAAAAGATTCATTTAGATAATACACATAAACGAGTCAGTTCACTTTGTAGTTGATGTATATGTATTTTAATTTATAGTCTTAAAAGAATTCTGAGTATCTGTTTAGATTCAGTATCAGATTTTTTAACTTTTTTTTCAAAAAATTTTGATTGCAAATTGAATCTAGATTGCAGATTGATTTATTTTTAGTTACTAGTTTGTTGTATAAATAAGGACCCCGATATGAAATTGAGAACTGGGAAAGTTTTGTTTTTTTGAAAGGTGTAATAAAGTTTCCTTTTTCTCTTGTGTTATATTTATTAACGTTATTTATAAAAAAGTTATTTAAAAAATGGTTTGGTACTTGACCTAATTTAAATTTTAGCATAAATAATATATTTTGGTAAATGTTAATTTGATAAATATTAAGCACATTCATTTCTTTAAAAAAGGGTTCGGCGTGTGTAAATTTGTCTTTAGTAGATTGTCTTACTGTTTCTGACGTCGGTATAAAGTTTTCAATTTGATAATATGCGTACTCGCCCAAGCTATATTCGCATATATGAGGTAGCTATGTATAAACTAGGAATATATAAGTTTTAAATTACTTTGCGACAGCATTGGTTTTGCTTTATAAAGTAGACCTATGTTTTTTGATATTTTAGTGTTTAAAGCATTTATGTGACTTTTCCAAGATAAATTTTCATCAATTATAACTCCTAAAAATTTAGTTTCGTGAGTTCTCTCAATTACTATATTTTCTATTTTTAGAGAGGGTAGAATATTTGGTAGTGTGTTTCTTTGTTGGTTTGAGTGAAATAAAGTGTATTTTGTTTTTTCTATGTTTAGCGATAACTTATTTGTTTTAAACCATATATTTAATTTTTGGAGTTCTATGTTTACATTATCATACAGATCCTTGATGTTTGTCGAAGAGTAAAATAAATTTGTATCGTCTGCAAACATTATAAATTCAAGTTTGCTAGAAACTTTTGGAAGGTCGTTTATATAGATTAGGAACAAAAGAGGAGCAAGAATCGAACCTTGAGGAACACCACAAGTTAATTTTAATAATTTACTGTGGTAATTATCATCTGTAATAACACATTGTTGTCTGTTATACAGGTAACTTTTAAACCACTGCAGTGTATGGTTTTTTAATCCGTATTTTTCCAACTTTTTTAGTAGGATTTCATGATTTATTGTGTCGAACGCTTTTGACAAGTCTACAAAGACTCCTAATACGAACTTCTTTTCATAGATTGATTCACTAATTCTATTGACGAGGTCTACGATAGCATGCTCTGTCGAGTGCTGAGTTTGAAAACCATATTGGTTTTCATTCAGGATTTTGTTTGTGGTTAGGTATTTATATAAACGATTGTAGATTATTCGTTCGAGCAGTTTTGAGAATACGGGAAGGATTGATATTGGTCTGTAATTATTTAAGAAAGATGTATCTCCGGATTTATAGATAGGAATAATTTTAGCTATTTTTAAATAGTCGGGTACAATTCCTGTAATTATTGAAGAGTTAAATATTTGAAAAATGGGTTTACTTATTTCTGGGAAGACATTCAAAATAATATTGGCTGGGATATTGTCGATACCTGGACCTTTGTTAATTTTTAATGTTTTAATTGCTGTTTCAAGTTCTTCGTATTCTAGTTCTTTAAAAGCTAGGGAGCAACGAGAGTCCTCGATGTAATTTTCAAATGAATTGTTTGTAGGTTGAATTTTAGAGGCGAGTTTGGAACCTATACTTGCAAAGTATTTGTTAAATTTTTCAGAGATAATTTTTTTATTATTAAACTCTTTTTCACTTATGAGAACTTTTGGAGGTAGTTGGTTCGAGTTTTTTTTATCTTTACCAATTATTTCTTTTATAATATCCCAGATTTTTTTATTATCTCCTTTAAATTTTTGTATTTGCTTTGAAAAATATAGTTTTTTGGATTTTAATTTTATTTTTTCAAATAGATTTTTATATTGTTTATACTTAGACAAATTAAAATGGTTTCTATTTTTTAGATATTTTATGTAGAGTTTTTGTTTTTGTTTTGACGATTTTCTTATTCCTTGGGTAATCCATGGAGTGGTTAGGTATTTTGCTTTAATTTCTTTTTCGACCTTTGGAAAATGTTTATTGTAGAGATTTAGGAAAATATTTATAAAGATTTTCGAGTATAAAAGACGATTTTCGAGTATAAAAGAAAATACAAGAAACATGTTATGCGTATTTATTTTTTCTACCTAAAAGTATACGCGCGCATGTTGTTTACAAAGAGATGTGATCTATAGCCCTTTAGGCTAAAAGGGGTGGCATGTGCGCCCACAGGATTTTTGATGTTCTAGATAAGACACCAACTCACATTAGGCATATATATTGAATATTACAAGTTATGACCATACAAAATTTACAGCCTCCGCCTACTGTAACGTTTAGCTAAAAACACACTTAAGTTTGAAGTTTGCACTATGTGAGTGTCCTATCTGGAAAATTAAAAAATCCTGCAGGCCGCCACTTTTCTATTGATTAGCTGGTTAATTGTAATAAATTAAAAAATCGATGTACGTACTTTTAAAGTGAACCTACATACCACGGTTAGCCTTAACTAATGTTAGGTTTTTTGAATTGTGTCCAAATTAATTTCAACGTTTTCTGAGAGAGTATAGTTTACTTATCACTATGTATATAGTCCACCAAATCAGAAAACTCCTATTAAGTAATTATGGGGTTTTAAAGATTTTTTCGCGTCTTTTTTTCGCGCCTTTTTTGTCTTTTACGGCCATCTTTAATCCGCCATTTTTTCTGCCACTGATTTAATTGCAAAAGACAATCATAGAGCAAATTTTGTTAAAAAAATGTTAAGAATTGGTAAATCACATCCTCAGACTATTTTAGATCATCAAAAGAACAGAGAAAAAGTATGCCTTTTTTGTGGTCGCAAATGTCATATGAAAATAAACAGCAAAATCCATTTAATTTCTAAATTTCAGAGCTGTTTTTCGGATTATAACATTGCTGATGACCGATATTCTACTGGATTGTGTTCAAGGTTGGTATACTTGATTGATTTATTTAAGTAAATATATAAAAAGTAAATATGTCATAAATGTTAAACCATTAATGAATGGTTTTACGTTTATGACATATTTACTTTTTACTACGAGGTTTCCAATTTTTCAGTAATGTGAATTCACATAACTGAAAAATGGGATACCTTGTTAAACTCAAAGAAATAAGATTTAATAAATGAATAAAATCACATTTTGCTTGATACTTGCATATCTTTATCTATTTAAGGTGTAGGGGTATAGTTGAAAGAACAAATGTGGTTGACCTCAGACAGAAAATTAGGTTTGACATTGACTGGTCAAAGATGACTCTTCCGGTTAAAACACGAAACGGGTAAAATGTTGTTTTAATTATATTTCTGTTGTAAAGAAATGCAAAATTATAATTTTTTTTTATAATTTTAGGAAACTAAAAACTTGTAGCTGTGAAATATGTAAAATTGCAAGAACGCAGGGAAGAATACCCAAGAAAAAATCTGGTATAAAGAGTTTTAAAACGGCAGTTGTTAGTCCGCGGTGTAGTTTTTGTCTGACTAAAGTTAAAAGAGGATTGCATCATAAATGCAATCCAACAACGCTCAGGTAGAAAACGTGTTTATAACTTTGAATATTTAACTTTGAAAGATTGTATAACATGTTCTATAGAAAACAATTTCTATGTAAATTATTTTTTCAGAAATAACATATCAGCTGCACCAGGATATCAAGGTATTAAAAAAGCTGTATTATTTTACGTTACTAATAGAGAGATAAGTGAAAGAAATGTTAAGATTAATAAATCAAAAATGATGATTTTATTTTAACCTTAGTAAGCTTTTGAACCTTAGCAAGCTTTTATTTAGATGTCAAGGAACAAATGGCTTCCCACGTTATTAAAGAAAAGCTATGCAGTGAAAGTGGTAACACCATTTCATTGAAGACAGGAGGTAGTAAGCTAAAATTATCTATTGGATCTGAGAATACTCCAAAAACAACTAATTTTACTCACAAAAATCTTCTTTGTATACAGAATTCTCTTTCCTTAAGTAATCATCAAATTATAAAACTTGCTAATATGGTAAGGTAAAATTACAATACTAATACAAATTCTGCACAATAAAATGATGCAATACTTGTAGCAAAATTTAGTATTAAAAAAAATTATTAATTACAGAGTTGTTGAAAAAAGAAGAAACGCTGTAGAACCTGGACTGAAAGACTGTGTCTCTGATTTGGATAGTTATCTTCTCCCATTATTTACTGAAGAAAATATTTTATTTGAATTTAAAAATAAAGATAAAATTTTGGAATATAAAAATACTACAGTCGCGTACTGCAATGATGTTACTCTTTTGTTAAACTACTCCTGGATCTTAAATGTGTTGATTCTAAGAATCAGTTGTTTAAAATTGCTGTTGATGGGGGAAGTTAACAATTTTTGAAAATCACGGCAAGTTTGACATAGATCACCTTAAAACAAAACCCGTAACAGCTTGCAGGGGTTCATATAAAGATGGTCTAATAAAGAAATTCAAAGATTCGTCAGTAAATGCTTCATTTCTTCTTCTGGTAGCTCCAGAGATCCCAGAAAGATATTTTAACATTAAAATATTATTTGAAAAACTAAATCTTGATAAAGTTGAGCACATTGGGGTATGCGACATAAAACTTAGTCAAATTCTGACAGGTATATCTCCAAGTAGCAGTTCGATTCATCCCTGCTATGTATGTGAGTGGGATAGAAGAGAAGCTTGGAAAAATACTCCATACAGAACCTTTGAGAGCTGTCAAGAAAACTAAACAAAATTCAAAGAATCTGGTTCAAAACCTAAGTGTGCACAACATTTTAAGAATTATATAAACCCTGTATTAGTACATGGAAACCCCTCTGAATTTGTTATAGATAGACTTGTTTTACCGGAGCTTCATATAATAGAGGGAACAGTCAATCATGTAATGGATAACGTGGAGCAGATTTGGTCGGAAATGAGTATGAAGGAGATTTATGAACAGTTGCAAATTATTAAGACTGGTCAGCATGGTGGAAAATTTAATGGAAATTCTTCTCGAAAAATTCTTAAAAAGTGGGAAGTGTTTTATGATAAGCTGCCAATTAAACTAAAGTCTTTTGGAGAATGCTTAAGGTTTTAAATTTAGTTGTTGAGTCTTGCTTTGGATCCGGACTTAATGAAAACTTTCAAACTAATATCGAAAATTTAAAAGCCTGATATAAAGAGTTTATGTTAGAACATGGTATTACTTGAACACCAAAATTCCATATTCCGTTCAATCATGTATCTGAATTCTGTAAAACAAAAAAAATGGGCCTTGGAGTTTATTCGGAGCTATCTGGAGAAAGTGTTCACTACCTTTTCAAAACTCTCTTGGAACCGCTACAAGGTGTCTGCAAATAATTCTAATTATGGACATAATTTAGTAAGGGCATTAAGTTCTTATAATGGAAAACATCTTGTTTCTCTTGGAAATGTTAATCTAAATGTTGATATTTTTTAGTGATTCAATTCGAGAAGTAATAGTTAGTAAATTTATTTTGTAAATATATGTTCGTTTGATGATTTAAAACATTCTGATTATGTGGTTATCCACTCTTTAACAATGTAATATAACAAAATACCTTCTGTATTATTAACTGCTAACAAATTGTCTGTAACTTTAACAAAATTTTGAATGAAAACATGGCGGACCAAAAAATGGCGAAAACACTTGCAAAAAAAGGCGCGAAAAAATCTTTAAAACGCCATAAATACTTTAAAAGGAGTTTTCTGATTTGGTAGACTATATACATAGGGTTAAGTAAACTATATTCTTTCAGAAACCCTAACATTAGTTAAGGCTAACGGTGATACCCCCATACGCTTTTTGAAGACCTTCCACCCCCCCTAGAGCGTACATACTTTCATAAGGGACGACCCATTATTATAGAGATTCAGTTATCTTATCGCACCATAAAAATTTTAAGAACAGTTATTTTCCCTGATGTAAATATTTCTGGCAAACAAAATCTCATCCTTTTTTATCTCATGTACACGATGCTAACAGTGCGCCACTGTTGCAACGATCACCAATAAACTTAGTCTAAATCGGATTTAGTCTTTTTTTTAAATAAATAAATACGTACGTATTTGCTGTCTTGAACACCAGTAAAACACACGCACCTACTATTTGTTATAGTTAATTTTCATAAGTTCACATTATCAAAAACACACGACCAACTTATTAATATTTATCGCGGAGTCTATAAAAAAAAAAAGATAATAAAAAAAAAAAGATAAGTTTTGCTCTGTATTTCCATTTAAACCTTGTATCCACAAGATGCTCGACGACCTCGAGCTCTTTCAAATTTTCTACCCTTCGATCGAACATAAGGTCTAAACAAAAGATAATAATCAAAAAAATATATCAACAATATAATATTAAACAATAACTAGATAAAACAGAAAAGACAAAAAAAATTTAGAAATTTAATAAATTAAACATATTCCTGATCAGGTTAACGAGATATAAAAACTTCACTACAAATCAGAAGCTATAATGTTCGATCATCATGTCAGGAATGTTTATCAACACAGTGTTTGTGCATTTAAAATATAAATATTTAACTCACTTGGTTGTACTGTGGGGAACACCAGGTGCACGACCCATGTGCTTACAAGCTTCACGACTTTTTCTTGGGCCTTGCAACAACACTGTTTTTTTACCAGTTGGGGAACGAAGAGCAAGTTGATCAAATGTAATTACTTCACCACCACTTTTCAGAATACGTGTACGAGCACCTTCTGTTAAACGAAGAGCACACACCTTGAAAGGTAAAAATAATATCGTAGAATTTATATAGTATATATGTACTTATATATACATACAAGGAGGATAAGAAATTGTATATTATGCATGTATATTAAATACATAATACTTCTTAAAGTGGTTATTTAGTTAAACCCAGAATTCCTAACAATCTTATCACACAGCACTGCAGGAAAACATTTAACTAGGAGTACACATCTACTTTAATGTCACTTATTTTGCTGGAGCCACCATCAAATATCAGATTTTTGGGATCTAAAAACTATTGCACCATGGCTGCTACTAATGAACACATATTATACACATACTACATTATATATTTGTAATATATATGTATATAGTACATATATATATACACACCTATATTACATGCATGTAATTTACTTATTTATTTACATACATGTAATATAATTTACCAATATGACAATAAGATTACATTTAAAATTTTCAATAACAAACATAAACGAATAATTCATTTTTTGATGGTTTTTCTTCTACTTTTATTTGAAGAAAATAAAAAAGAAGAGAAAAGTAAAAAGAAAGGCTTTCAGTTTTCACAATCTTCAACATAAATGTTATGAAGACCGTCGTGAAAAATATCATCATAAGTTATTAAACTTAAGTAATTTTTATAAAATCAATTAACATTTTATACTAAATAGTAAAATTCAAAAATCAGTTTTCACAATCTTCAACATAATTGTTATGAAGACCGTCGTGAAAAATATCATCATATCGAATGAAAACTTTTTCATATAAATAAGTTATGTCTATAAAAAAGTCTGCCAAACTGTCTTTTTATATTTAGACACAAATAAATTGTATAAGTTAGATATCTAGCTGTAAATAAAACAAACAGCTTAACAAAATTAACTTAAATATATTTGATTAATGTTTGCATTATGTTCACTGTTCATTTCAGATAATCTATGACAGGCGAATAATGCAAAATACAAAACTATTATTATTGTACAAAATGTTTACCAATAAAAACATATCAGAGTTAGCTGTGTAGCTGCAATTTAGTAATGAGCAATTTTGACAGCCTGTTAAGCTCTCTGAATTCCATTTTTGCATTATGTTCACTGTTCATTTCAGATATTCTATGACAGGCGAATAATGCAACTATACTAAGTTGACACGCATACTACTTGCTGAAACCTTAAATCAAAATTCTCTATTTTACACCAAGTGTTTAATTAACTCTCTGTTTGCATGTTAATAATATCCAAATTTTAAGTATCATAATTTGAATCAAAATTAGAATTTTATAAGATATAAAAATTATAATTTGAGCACCTTGTTTTAATGCTTGGAATATTTGATCATTAAAATAAAAAATGTTTCATGGATTTGATGAATACAAGCATTATGGCTAGTGACATTCAGTACCACAATGTTAATATAAGCATAACAATGATGTTAAATCACAAAGAGAAAACTGTTAACAAGTTATGCTTTAAGATTAAAAACGTTTTTGTAACATCTAAAACTAAACATCTAAAATGTAAACATCCAAAATATTAACAAACTATTTAGTTCATTAAGGTTAAGTCAAAATATACTTAATGGTTAAATCTAATAAAAAATATAGTTTAAATCAAAATACTATAGCTATTACTACTAAAAAGGTAAGAAAAAAAAAAAAAAAAAAAAAAGCTAATATTGTATTATTTAAAATATACCTTGAGCTTAGGGACTTCAATAAGTCTGATATCATCAGTTATGGTTCCAACAACAACACAAATTTTATCTTCACATCCTGGCTTTTTCATTCTTCTTGCCTATTAAAAGTTTTGACATTTATATCAAAAATTGTAGTTTGAAATTTGTTAAACCAACTACATAGATTTATAGCTAGACGTTAGATGTGTCAGATAAAAAAAAATTTTTAAAACTTTAGTTAAAAATAATTACATAATGTATAAATTTATATTTGATGTTATCCAGAACTTTGTAATTTTAAAATTATTTAAAAATACTAAGCTGTACTACTTATAAGAATATATTGCAGCAAACTTTATATGACTTTAAAGTTCTATATGGTTATCTAACTAAAAAAGTTTACATTTAACTATAAGAGTTTACATTTAACATAAAGTTTTTAGAGTCATAATTTCTTGTTAATTTTAATGAGTTCAGATTTTAATTCTATTTTGAAACATTAAGAGAATTTATCACACTTATTCATAAAATTGTTGCATAGAAAAACAAAAACTAACCTTAATACTTACAAATCTTGTAAAATTAAATGAGGATAAATGCCTATATTCGTATTATTTATAAATGCATTTATAAATAATATGAAATGACTATGACAATAAATAAACATAAATCCTCAACAAAAAAGGAAAAAGGCGAAGTTACCACTTTTATAATTCTGTTTTTAAAACAGAGAAAATATATGTATATTTATCTTATATTTATACCATAAAATTTTGGAGTCGACGGACTACCATAAGAGATACATAAAAAGTATTTAGAAAAACAATACATCATGTAAAGAATTATCAAACAACTTACAATTCTAGAAATAGAAACTGGAGGTCTATTAATCTTGCTCATAAAAAGTCTTTTTAGAACAACTTGATTAAATTTTGAGCTTGTTCTTCGTGCAAGAAATCGATACAACTAAAAAAAAACATTTTGAACAAAAATTGCAACAATGTGATTTTAATTTTAATTTGTCGTTTTAGTTTTTTTTTTGAGGAAGTTACAAAAAGAAACTTAAACGACAATAAAATTATAGAAGTAATAAAACATATTATTAACATGTCTTGAAATATTTTAATAGCCTAACCTTTACGAGTAAACGAAGGTAAGGGTCTTGGGAGACAGGCTCGGTCCTTCGCTTTTTTTTGTCATATCGATGGTTAATGTCAATACCCTGAACACAATGAATGAAACTTTTATAAGCGAAAAACTCTACTTTTTAATATCTGATACCTAAGATAACAATCGATACCAAAAGATTGGCACATTCACGCAAGTACGACGAAACTCACCATTTTGACCCGAGTAAAAGAAACTACTTCGTAACGACGGCCACAATTTGTATTTCAGCGGCCTGGGACTCTGATAAGCTATACTTTAAAGCCTCAAAACAATCAGGAAAAATCACTTAAAATTTTAAAGAAATCAACATTCAATATTTTACGATTAAAAAAAATAATAATATATAATAACATATAAAAGAAAAGAACCACAGTTTTTGAATTTTTTTTTTAAACTTATAAGTAATAGCCCGCGTATGTCCATTTTTTACAGAGTATGGGCGTAACGTCAGAAAGCTCCCTTATAAACCTGCTGAAGGTGAAACAGACTGTAGAAGATATTTAGATAAGTGTTTTTACTAATTTTTATATATCAACCCTCGGAATTAGGAAAATTGAGGTCGGCAATAATTTGCAGACCTCGATCCTTTAGAAATTGGCATCAGGTGGCAAATACAAAGGTCTTACCATAAAACATCGAAACGAGGTCGGAAAACCGAATTTTTTTTGCCGACCGCAAACACGTTTAGGTCGGCAGTTAGGTCGGTATATAAATATATATATATATATATATATATATATATATATATATATATATATATATATATATATATATATATATATATATATATATATATATATTTATATATATATATATATATATATATATATATATATTATTATATATATATATATATATATATATTTATATATATATATATATATATATATATATATATATATATATATATATATATATATATATATAAGCATATATATATATATATATATATATATATATATATATATATATATATATATATATATATATATATATATATATATATATATATATATATATATATATATATATCTGTGTGTGTATGTGTGTGTGTGCGTATGTTTATATATGATATTAAAATATGACATTATTTCAGTACAGGGCTTAGCATTCCTACCGCCCTCGCTCAAAACTTTAGGCCGCTTTATGAATAATTTATAAATTTACTAGTAAATTTCATGGAAAATAATAGCAAATTAAATTCAAAAATAATGACAACAGAATATTTTATTTACATTCGTCGTAAAAAGAAACATTTTATTCATATAATTTTTTTTAAATTTACAAATATAAAATTAAAACATGTGAAATAGAAAAATTGCTACCCAATTTACTTTCTTCCACGCAAGGGCAGATCCATAGGGGGGAGGCGATTGAGTAGATTACATCTCCTTAGATTTAATAAAACTTTTTTTTTTTTTTTTTTTTTTTTGGATTTCTATAAATTTACTGCAGCATATTGTTTGGAAAAAAAAAGAAATAATTTAATAAGGTGTTTAAAAATATATATAAAACTTTGCTAAAATTGGAAATTGCAAATTTTAGCCCCTTTCCCCCTTTTCCACACCTTTACTAGATGGCCCCTGCTTCCACGTGCGGCGCTTAAACTCGTCACCCAAAAATATATAGAGTTAGCAAACTTATCGTTATTCTTTGCGAAAATTTGCTTTTGTTATTTTTTTAAAACCTCTGTGTATTTAAGAAACAAGTTCGGGTGCCCAAATATCTATGTAGATTATAAGTAGTGATTCCTAAAAATTACTTACTCGCAAAAATTTTAGATCCCACATAATTTATTTTGAAAATATTTCAAATTTGGCTTAAGATACCCATAATTTTTTTAATTTTGTTATTTAGGTGCCCCAAGAAGACCTAACGGTCTTGTTACAGAACACCGCGGAAGTGCATTTAAATAGGAAGTTCACGCCTTCTTCCTTACCATGACACGAAAATATGTCAAGAGTTCGCTTTGAACCTGGATCTTCTGCTTCTAAAGCAAGTGCTCTAACCACTGCGCCACGGCCGCATAATACCCTATCCTATATTCCTATATCTATGCTACGCTATATTTGTTCATACAACGCGCTTCGCTTTTTATTGCATTCTAGCTCCATCGAGGACTGCTATAGCAAAACCTAATAGAATTTCAAAAAAATTATAGATTAAAATGGTAGTTATATAATATAAGATAATAAAAAATATATTGCGTTTTTTTATAAAATTATTATTAGTGAAATAGTATAATTAACTAAATAAAATGTAGTTAATATGAAAAGAGTGATAAAAAATTCTCACGAATAGCTAAACTGTTAATGTAGAACGTGATTGGGATGTATAAAAAACTTTATATATCCCAGGAGTATAATTATTAAAGTGTATTTTAAAGATGGAAAAATTATCAAAATCGAACCAGACCATAAAAAGAAAAATTTAGTTTTATGTGACAAATTTTTGATATATATGGATTTGTTGAAGAAAGTGTGAAAGTTTTTCATAACTTAAATTGTTAAATTTTTATCTAAATACCTATAATCAGTGTCAAATGATAGATGTAAAAGTTGGCTACAAATATAAATTGTCCATTAGCCGGGCGTATAAGGGGGCTAGAGGTTGTATCAATCTATCTTCTTCATCATCTAAAAATACATATTTTTTCATAAAATTATTTTCTTAAAAAAAAAACAACGTAAAAACGTAAATCTTTTGTTCATCCTCTTATATTCTATTCTTTTACTTTTTTAGAAAATTAATTAAGGTGGTATTAAATTTTTTGTTTTCATTTTCCAAAAAAATAAATAGCGTTTTTGTCCTTTAAGAAAGAAAACAACAATTTTGGCTCAAATACGTATAAAAAATCATAAAAATATCTTTTACCTACGTTTTATTAACGAGCTTTGCCTAACAACAATAGCTATAGGTCGAATTTTGAAGTAATAATTTTAAAAATTGCATAATAAAATCTCAATTTTAGTCAATGGCACTGATATATATTAACTGAACATACAGTGAAAAATTCAGAGCTATTACAATAGTTTTCTGTTTTTAAAATTTTCTTTTTTTAAAGATAAATTTAAAAATTTTATTTTTCCTATAAATGACATTTTAAGTTACTATCAATTTGATATATAAACTTGATTTATGAGATTAAAAGTAATATTTATATTAAAAGATTTATTCTCTTTAATTTATAACAGATCTATAAAATTTATTATTATGGATTCTTATAACAAACTTGTGATGTTATACTCGGTGTAGTTAAAGCGATTTACAAAATATTTGAATAGTTTTGGAATTAGCATGGTTTTGTCAGCATATTATGCCCAAACAAGATGTTCTTTAAAGTTATAATTTTTTTTGCTTAAAGTTTTTATAATATTTGAAGAAACTTTTCTTTTTTATATATAATTTTTAAAATCTTTTTACAACCCGTAATAATGAATCTAAAGAACACTATTTTGGAGTCTTTAGATCAATTTCGCTCATCGACATTAACATGAATTTAGTTAAAATATTTTTTAATTTACTACTTATCCTAGTTCTAATCGGTTCTGACGTATATTAACTATATATAGTTGTCAAAACACAATATTTCTATCAATTTTCACAAAAAATGCTGGAATTCCGACCAAGAAAGAGCTTATAATTATAAATAATTGCCAATAAACGATCAGAACAGATCATATTGTTAAACTATAATGTTCATTTCACCTAAAAAACGTATTAATATAAAAACTTATTTAAATTTGGACGAGCGATTGTGATTTTAAGATGATTTTTTTTAAAAAAAAATATTCCACGCTCTGGGTTTTTTCGCTACCAACATTTAAGGTGAGTTTCCACTCATACGTTTTTTCACGGGATAGGAAAGGGAAAATTAATCACGTGAGCATACGTAGTTTTCCTTCAGACATATTAAAACTTATACTACGCATGCCCACGTGATCATTTTGACCGTCCCTTTCCCGTTCCCGTGAAAAAACGGGAAAGTGAAAACTCACCTTTATATTTTATGATACCGCAAAATTTATTATTTTAATTTTTTTCGTTTTTTCATAATTCACAGACCAGACCATTTCACGGAAATATGTCATAACCAACAAAATATCATACAAAATATCATACGCTATAATATTTTAAAAGTGCCTTAACTACACCGAGTATCTGTAATAACATCACAAGTAATAATCGATTATTACTATGAATTAATTATTATACAGATTTATTATTACGGCCGTTCTTTGGATTTATATTTTCAGTTTTTATAGTATGATTTATTGTACTATTTTGTTTTTAAAATTGTAAAGGTTCTGATGATAAGATCATTTGATCTTGTTCTATCTATAAAGCAGCGCACTTGCCTCAGAAACGTAAGATCCGTGGTTCAAACCTCACCTCTGGGCAAGTTTTGCAACATCGGTTGGGAAGGAGGCGTGAACTTCCTAATAAATGCTCTTCCGCGGTGCCCTGTGATAAGACCGTAAGGACTGCTTGGGGCACCTAAATCAATTAAAAAAAAAAAAAAAAAGTCTACAATTGTAATAAATAAAATGTTCTATCTAATATATAAAATAGACACAAAAAAAATATATATAAATAAATACAATCTTCTGCCTAATATAATATATTATATTACATAGAACATTGTATTTAAAATCATTAACAAGTTCATCTAATGTTTTGGCAGCATGTGAATTCATTAAAAAAGCTGTCACTCTTCTTGATATAATAAACTCTAGAAAATTAAAGCAGACAAACCAGTGAGGTGTGCATTAACTGAAGGAGAGACTATGAAAAACTTGGAAGATATTAAAAATTGAGTTTCTACATGGCATTATGAAAATGCTAGAAGTAAGACTAATATTTCCAGTCACTAGGGACTTATAACAACAATAAATAACATTATGACATTGTCCAGAGAGTTCCTTTTTGAAGGTTTTCATTTTATTTGAACATTATATTTTAATCAGGATTGTGCACAGTAGGCCAAAACCATTATTAGCTGGACAAAAGTAGTAACTTTTAAAATATTAATTAAATTTTCCTCATAATTGTCAGGTTGAGCATATTTCATACTAAATATTTAATGACACCATTAGATTATTTATTTAGTTGTTATGGGTACCTATATTTCATAGCAACATTGCATATTGCATAGCTACCTACATTAAGAGACTTTCTTAAAATTTCAAATTTAGAAACTAAATTGATATTAATGCTACAATGCTACAATGCTATTTTATGTATTTGAATCATAACGTAAACAAAAAATTACTAATATTTGGTGTTAATATGCAGTTTTGGGCTCTTAGAAACCAGTCATTTAATTTTTTTATGAAACTTTTGCTTAACTCAAAATATCTTTAAAAAATGAAATAAAAACTTTGAAAACAATCTTAGCTCTAAGGGTTTATAGATAGAGTTAATAAAGTTCGATATAGTTAATAAAATTGGAACTAATTGTATCTATGTAGTTCAATTGTCCTAAGCAACCAAATAAAAATCAACAAGCATTCATAAAATTAGAGCTATAGTATACTTTATAAAGTATTTGTAAGAATACAAGCAAATGTGTATATTCACATAAACATTTATTTACATAACATGCATTATTTTATTATATAAATAATAAATACTAATAAAGTAAACAACATCTTGAATACTAAAAACAAAACTATGCAACTACAACTTATAGTTATTCAAAAATTTGAGTACATCAAGAATGACAATTAGAAGAGCGTTGCTCTTAGGATAATATGATTTTCTCAAACTACTTATCAAAGGGTCAGAGGAACACATTAGTTGCCTTGATAAATCTTCATTTGTTTTTGAACGCAAAAACTTTCTTGAAAATGATTTATGAAACTTTTTAAAGTTTTTTATTTTTAGCTTCTTGTGCCTCTTCACTGAAAATACCTTTAGAAAAAGTCATTCTCTCTATAACTTCCCAACCATGAATAAGAATGTGGTGCAAACAATGTGACATATGATACCAGGGATATAAATTTAGATATTTTTCAACTGTTTTGTAGTAGTATTCTCTAAAAAGTGAAGAGTCAATTAAAAAAATAGATGAAAATATACACAAAATAACATCTATATCATACTGACATCAGGTTCAAGAATTTGAGCAAACTTTTTTGCA